>JAKEEE010000063.1:0-1200000 GCA_021498325.1 Bactrocera minax | reverse complement strand
AAAAAAGAGAGAACTACACCAAACACAATAAACGGATTATTATGAAGGATATGTGGTCTGCTTTCAGGCTTAAATGAATAACCCAGAATTCAGCTTTCTAAAAATAAATGGGTATTTCAGGGGATAACACCATTACAGGCAATGCTTTAGACAATCAATTCGGTTTTGTAAATTATCTGCAGTATAACTATTACAGCAACAACTTCCAAAGTTTTGAATGTCTTGCTTTTCATGCCTTAAACTAGTGAAAGTAGTTGCAAGTTACAATAATACGGAGCTTATTAAGAGATTACCATAACTATGGCGACAGTTTGCCGGTCCAATTAGTAATTCCGTTATCTATGGACATAAGATACGTCTATACTGCGCCTAAAAGCAGACTAATTTGCAAACGTAGGCTCGGCCGTGGTAATTTACGCAAAGTATTATATAAAAGCGCACTAAGGTAGACTTCAAACACTAATTCATAAATATGCAAACGACTTAAAGCAGAAAAGAGCAACCATAAGAAAACAAAGCATGTTAAGTAAGAGTGCACGAGAATGCGATCCTCACGAGCGAGACAAGTCACTGGTAAAAATTTTATTTTGTTTTTACATTTTGGCGAGCAAATAAAAACAAATAAAAAAAAGCGTAATAAAAATATGTGCCACTAGCGGTTGCGCCTAAACCTGCACACATTTGCCTGTAGCGCCCGAAAATATACTCCAATATACAAACATTAAAACGACACCGTTAAACGACTTAGTGTACGGCAAGGACGTTGCAATTTTTTTCCCCCATTCTTCTTGTGCTAACGTGTATGCGTCGCCAGCAGTTCGGGTAGGTCCGTTACGCTTGTCTTCCGCGACTACTTCTGGTTTTGTTTTTGTTTGCCTGTTTGCGCTTTTAAGCTAATGCTTAAAAGGTGTTTGGAAATTAGAAATGTAAACAAGAAGGCAGCGCATAAAACGAGGCGCAGCACAGAGCAGCACGAAAGGCCATGAACGACAAACTAAACTTTAGTTTTTATAAGCTTATTCGCATTTTCATGCGCTCTATTTGCATCTCTCTCGCACTCACGACCCGACCCCAGTGACTCACTCTCCTCTCGCCAAGTCAACATTTGCTGGCCTGTAATGGTGTCTGCGAATGCCATGCAGCACACACCGGCAGCCTATCAGGTAGCACAATGTAAATAAATTATGCTTAATGCGCCTAAAAATATGCTTGCACACAAAAGTTCATCGGCCAGCTCGGCTTTTATATTATGAAGCGAATTTTTCGCAAAAGTTCATTATATTTTCAGTATGCAGTAACTTTTAATGCACTCGTTTACAGCTTTTATTTTTGGTAGTATAGTCGCATTTAAAACGAAAAGTTTTTGGAAAAGCGAAAGGTGCAAATATTGTATTATAATAAATAAAAAAAAAATGTATATTAATGACGCAGTGGCAGCTATTATGCTACTTTTAATTTCTCGCTTTTTGAAGGTGGGTGCTTTTTTCAGCTGTTGCATATTTTCAGGTGCTACTATAGAGTTAGGAAGTTTAAACTTGTATAATTTTAGGCGATTTTAAGTGCAAAAAGTTATGTACTTTTGACGTTAGATGAACAAAGAGTCACATTCGTTTTTGTTATTACAATTGTGAGCATTTCAGTCCAAAAAAATTTGCAGAAATCCCTAAAATTTAGATTAATTTTATTTTATTATAATTCCACTTATTACAAAAGAACTTCAGAAAATGATAAATAACACATAAGCTATAGCGCAGCTTATTTTATTCTCATATATTTTTGATTTTAGAAAAGCAGCTTATTTTCTTATTAAATTTACAATTACTTACACATTTTTCGAAGCATACATTTAGGTGGAGAAAAGTAAAAATTTCTATAAAGAAGCTCACACGCACATACTTTTTCAAGATTAACTTAACTGAAACGAGTGTACATAGCATATATATAGAAATTTTACAAAGCACACAGCGACTGTGTGTGTATATGAGAGTAATGCGAATTTCATAACATGCTTTTAGGCGATTAAAAATTATGCGCACTCACAAGTCTTTGTGAAATGAGGCAGAGAGATGAAAACTTGATAATATCTTAACGCAGAGAATGTGATACTATGGCGTTGCCACTTCAAGCACATACACAAAAATACTCACACATCTACATAAATACGTATGTGCGTATGTATGTATGTGTACATACATGCGTGTGTGTGTGAGCATATAAAAGGATTTTAAAACGGCGTGTATGTGTGTTTATTTTGTAGCTGCGTGCAAGCCAAAGGCAAACCACAAACATGACAACTTTCCCACGCCAATTTCCGCACTTCACCCGTCCCCCCGCCCATATGTGGCAATGTCTGCCGGCTAGTCTGTCAAAGAGTCATACAAAAAGTCAGCCAAAGTCGACAACTGTCGCAGCCTAGCTTTCAGCAGATAATTTAATTTGATAACGGCATATGGTTTATGTATTTATTTATTTCTATGGCTGCGTTGTGGAATGTTTCAGCTGTGCGAAATCTCAAAGCTTTGCTTTTATTTGTTTTAGCAGCGAACCTCATAGCTTTCGAGATGTTAGAAAATTTTTGAAATGTTAGCGCAACGATGTGTGCCTTTAATAAATATTTTACAGATTTTTTTTATTATTTATTTACTTTGAAATGTTTATATGCGCAAGCCAAGTAGTAGTATGAGGTCTTCTGTACACCAGCTCCCACCACTTGCATTAGCTTTATCGCACACCAAAGTATCTGTATCGACTGGCTACTTTTATAAAATTTTATTTTCTTTTTGCTTTTTCCTCCACACTTTGTAAATAAATATTAAATTGATGAAATTTCGAACTAGCAACATTTGGTATGTGTGCATGTGTAGAAAGAAAAGATGGGCAAAGTTCAGCCGCCGTAGCTATAAAGGCACCAAAGCAGGCGCCATTGGTCAATACCATACAAAAATAGCATCAAAGTCAAAGCGAAATAACAACAGAATTTAGCTCAGATATATAGCAAAGCGCAAAGTATTATTTATATGAACGTTCGTCTTGACAGCAAAAATGTTGGAATGTTGCAACGTAGCATGCTTTAAGGCGCAAAGCTTTCGATGCGCTAAGTCTTAAGGCAAAGCAAAATGTATGGCTTATGTGGAAAGAAAATAGCATAGCATTTAATATGCAGTATAGAGATATAGAAGCACAGAAATAAACGCTGAAGAGATTTATCGAATTATAAAGATAACTTCAAGTAGCACACTAAAAAATTTAAGAAATATGTAATAGGGTTCAGCACACGCGAGTTACAATGCTGGTATGAAATCTGTGTTATTTATTTTGACGTAGAGACACCAGCCAAATATACCAACAAATAAATAATTATAAGAAATCGATAATTTTTTAAAGGCGTCTCTCCTTACACAGTTCCAAGCAATAAAGAGGTTTAATTTGTTCTTTGGAAAAAAAAAACGGAACTTTTGTCTAGAGACTTTTATTCGCTTATTTTAACTGCTATAAAAAAAATAAGCCAGTTTGCATGGATCAGTATGGATTTCCAGTAATAACTTGCTACATTCAACTGATTTCTACCTTTTTCAGCCACTGATTCGAATGCATTTGTTAATAAAAAACTATATATAGTATAAGTTGATCAGCGCAATTCCAGCCACTAACTGAATTGGACTTTCGGCGCTTTCTTTCACTTATGGGCACCCACATATATTAAAGTCTTGAAAGCACCATAACGAACTTACAACAGTACAAGTTTTCAATACAAGTGTTTATCTTTAGAGTAAAAGAGAATTATAGCATAAATTCTATTAATCTGATTTAGATATCCAGATATCTTAATTAACTGTAGTTCAACCACTTTTCATAAACTTGTAAGTAACTTATGCAAAATTTTAAAAGTATTAAACTCAAAATTAAGCTTTTATAAGAATTCTGAGCACAGCGCCACCTGCTTTTCACATTTACACGAGTTCGAAAGATATTCGTCTACATTTTTCTAGTAGCACAAAAAGAAAAAAAAATACTTAAGGAAATAACAAATACATAGCTTCCGGACGAATATATTCATTATCATTAACTTGACGTCTTTGAGTGCTATAGTCAGCTAAAGTCGGCTCCTAAGATTTTATAGAGCCTAACTCAGTCTGAGTCTGTTTTCCAAGGCTTATAAAGTAACAATAAAGGAAATATTCATATACATTCCGCGATTGATATCGCTGGCACAAGTAGTATGTGAAGTAATGGACTCCAGTGAATTTAAGAAAACTGGTTTTCTGGCATTTTCGGACGTATGTTTCGCCGGAAAACCCATTTTCATCGATGGAATTGACTATTCGACTACTTCATCTACATTTTAAGCCAGTAGCAGTGTTTCTCTGAGTGCTTTAAGAGCACAATTTTATGAGTCCAGTTCTATGTTACACACTTTAAGAGGGCTTCACAAGTCAAAAAATATATAGTGCACAACCTTGCTATAGTTTCAGAAAGTTTGAAAAGTAGCTCGTCTTTAAGAGTTCAGTTTCAAAATTCCTTGTTAGTAGTATGGAACTTGCGGAACTGTCAGTTAAGTAGTCGAAGCACTTCTTATAATATTTAAAAAAAAAAAAAACAATTAGCAAAACATATATCTTATTGGTAATACTTGGTCAGAAGCCGAGATGAAAACCACATAGTTAAAGTTTTATGAGTTTTTGGGCATATTGAACGGTTTATTGATATATTTGCCTACAGGACTGATTGGACAGGACTTAAAATGTTACATGAAAAAAAATTTAGGAACACTAAAGCTTTTCTAAACAGCCCGTCCGAAGCATTTCTGTAAAGAGCTCAAGATCAGAGCTTTTTAGATTCTGTGCTCATCTGAACTCCTAGACACATTGTCTTAAGAGTTGGACACTTTATCAGCCTAACTTTCGATTAATTAAACTATCGGGAAACTATCGATGAGTACCAATAATGAGTACAATAAAGATATTCTTCATGACTTTCAAGACCTTCTAGAGTTTAAATAAGGTTATAATTATCATTTTCAGCAGCATGCAAAATATATACCGAAATACATAACATCTGCTTTAATACATCTGTTTGCCCTCACTTCAGCCCCACCGCTAAGTAAATGAAGTATAACTAAGACTTAGCTGTATATATATATGTATATAACATCAGCTATGAAGTTACTTAATTGCACATGACGGCTCAGCTAACTCAACTAGCTGTAAGCACTAAATATCTGATGCATAAAAACCTAAGCATATGTATAAGAGCGGATGTGAGTATGTGTGCGCAAGGACATATGTGGTTAGGTGTGAAGCTGATATGGGTACTTAATGGGTTAAAAATATGGGTACTAAAGAAAGAGTTGAAATTAGCGGTTACTAAGCATAAAATGTATGGTTATGTATGCTTGTATATGCATATATATTTGTATATATAATATAATCATAAACAAAAGTATGCTGCTTTCAATTTAAAACAGGCTAGCAACTTTTCAGAGCCACTTTCTGACAAGCTGCACAAGCAGCGCTTAAGTATATTTGTATATAGATAAGTATTAAGCTTAAGTATTAATATACATACACACAAACCATTCATAGCGGTTGGGCAGCAATATGCTTAGCTAGCCGGCGGCAAAAGTGTGAAAAGGTTTACCGGAATGCGGAAATATTTTGATTATACCCACAACTCCGGCTAGGCGCTAAGCTATAAGGAAGTTAGTAAGCAGCAGTAGGAAGTAGAATCAGTTGCGTCTACCGGATAACCGGCAGCGTCTATTTTGCACCGCATCAATTACAACTTATAAATAGACAAGCTGTCCGACAGTGGACGGTCGACAGTCGACAGCCGGTGAACCGAGAGCCAACAGCCGGTGAACCGACTTCAATGTGTACATTTTTTGGCCACAAAGCACAAAGCAAGCGGCGCACACTCCGTCAGCTTCGTGAGGTGCCTTGCTTCTGCAGGCACTTTCATAGCTTCCAGCAATCGACTTGTTGTTGTTTTGGGTTGCAGATTTTCGTTTTTGTGGCTTGGAGGTTACAGTGGGCTTTTGATTGTACGATAGCTTGTGGTAGCGCAGCAGTCAGGTGAAATGTGTGTAAGCTGGGCATACACACACCCATACATACATATACATATACATACACACTTGCATACAGTGGCATATTTTTAGCAGACGTTCACCACTCCGGCTAGCAAACGTAATAAGTAGATTTCTCATTGCTAGCTGTATGTCTATAAAAACGTTATGTATATCTGTAGATTTGTAGCTGACAGCAGGTGATTGAATTATTTATTTATGCAGGTCACAGCATTAAAAGGGTTGATGCGCTTAAGTGGCATAGTAATGCCGGGAAAATTATAAGCGACATGCATGGTACACACATACATGCATACAAACACATGTACATAACTGGTACGACAAGCTGAGGTGTATAGGTTATAAACTTTTTGGGTATTAAAAATTAATTTTCTTAGTAATTATATTTATGACAGTGGTGTATTTTTTTTGCTTTTGGTTTCAAATTGAAAAAAAAAAAATGTTTTAATTTTTTTTAGAAACTTTACAAAATCGTATGCAGAATTCTTGCTATACTCTCCTTACTATAACACTTAGATAAATATTTTTCGAAGCATAACTAAAAGGAGTCATAGGAAGGAGTATGGTAAAATCACCAGATTTTGCAAAAAACATAGCCCTTTAAGCTCATACATGAAATATATATGTATATACTAGGGTTAAATTCGATAATCCTTATATATATACTCACTGAATGTGGCATTGCTTCCTTTGAATTCAACCAGTTAATTTGAAGACTGCCTCATTAAGTGCAACTTTTTTTCTACTGGCCAGAATACACTCGGTTAAATATTGCTAATTTCAATCATTAAAATACAAAACTAATACATAGCTATCTCTGTTGCGCCAAGTTTTGCATAAAATTCATAATAATATTTATTTCTAAATGGAAAAATTACAAAGCATTAGAACATTTCAATTGATATAGCTGCTATTTACAATAATTTGTAGGAATTCTGAGTCAATATAGGCGATAACAGGAAACTTCAAAAAAAATAAAATAAAGAAATATCAAAAAAAATCTAAAGATATATGATACAAAACTAAGTTTGGGGCAAAAATTTGATAAAATTGTCTTAAGACAATTTTGTTGTTTTTTAAGCATTTTTGGCGACATATTTAGTTTCCTATTCTTATTATTTGTAAAAGAGAGAAAACTGAGTAAGAACCAGCCAAAAAATCCTAACATTAAAACCGACGAAGATTCGTACTTCGATTGCCTGGATGTCGAACAGCTTCACTGTGAAGTCTGGGGAAACAATAATATTACTGCTGGATTTTACTTTATTTCCAGTAAGTGTCTGCTTTAATTAAAAAAATTAAAAAAAAAATTAAACAAACTAGCATAATAATTAGCCCGTGTGACTCGGTCATTTAATTTAGTTTCATTTAAGTACAATTAGTATATTACTATACTCAAGCTTTAACTTTTGCTTATTTAAATACTTAGTTTAATTATTTTTTATTTAATGAATGTAATTCAGTTGCTCTCTTCAATTCATGTTATTTATGTTATGTTATTTATCTCAACATACTCATCGTATCGTCATATATATTTTGTTACATTTTAATATTTCTTTTTAAATTTACTTTCATTGAGAATATTATAAAAAAAAATTTAATTGAAGTGCATTTAGTTTGGCAAGTTTATTTTGCTATATTTAGTCTCTTCTTCATTATTCAGTCTCTTAATTTAGTCAAATTGTCTACTCGAATACATTAGCTAAACACTGAACTGGTAATTGAATCAATTAAATGGCAGTATGTTACACTTATTATTTTTTAATTAATACCCAATTATGCTGTGACAATTCACTAGCTCAATTAGTTTACTATATTGTATTTCAATTCCATTTTTAATGAACTAATTTAATACTAGATATACACATTTATAATTAATTGGCTAATTTAGAAAAATTAGTTTACTATAACAATTAAGAAAATTAATTACTTAATTAAAGTAAAGCTCAATTTAGATTTGTTTGACTATCCTTTCTTATAGTAGAAAATGCTAACTGATTCATTTTAGAGGACGCTTGAAGCAGCTAGAAGCTAAATTAAAAAAAGGCGTTAATTTAATATTAAGCTTGAAGTTTTAAGTTTTTTATATATTTCAACTTTGATATATTTTAATTTTAATTCAACTCATGTTGGTTGCTTTTCAATTAAACTAATTTGCGGTTTCGTAGATTTTATAATTAAATAATTAAATAATTTCCCATACGAGGCTTTTAACATGTTTTCAGTGTTTTCAAACTGAAGTTTTGAATTTACCGTTAAATTAAGTTGCTGTTTCAATGGTTCAGAAGTTGCCGCAAGGGTGCTCCTACAAAAAATTCATTTGAGTAAATAAATGCATCAAGATTGTAGGTTTCAATTTTTGTCGTATTTATTTGTTTTAAATTTTTATTTTATTTTGTGGATTAAATTTCACTTTTTCGATTTTTTTGATAGCCTTCGAGAAGATTATATGCTTTCAAAATAACTTTTCTTTATGAACATCTATTTTATACTGCATTATTGTTGTTTCTTTTAAAGGCGATAACCGATTAAGCAGAAAACTTTGCGCGACAACACGATAGCTAAATTGAATAAACATATAGCATAACCGTAAACTTGATACAGGTAAAACGAATACCTTAGGCGCGACGAAAATACTGAAAAGAAAAACCGCAGCTTAATGGACCAGGACTTTCGACGGCGTTAAACGGTACAAGAGATTACAAGCAAAAATTCCACTACAATTTCGCTACAACTAAAATTATTAAAACAAAAATTAAAGATTACAACAACACCTGCGATTGTAGCAGCCCCGTTTCGTTTACTCACTGTAATACGCTGCCAAGTGCACGGGGGACCAAGGGTTAACTACATGTATAGTGTAGGTCAGGCAGAATTTCGTACGAGTGCACGAAGTGGCAAATTTTATTCGTGTAATAATATATATTTTTTAATAATTTGCACAATTACCAACTACACTCGATTTGCCCGCACTTGCATTTCATTAGACTGGACACCAAAGCACTTTGAAATAATTTTGGGCATTTGCTCACAATTTCGGTAGCGATATTTCTTTCGAAGGTATTTATATATTTCTTTTTTCTTTGGTATGTGCTGCCTTTTTCACTTGAAAAAAAAAGAAGCATACGACGTGCGCGTAACGTTAACTCGCGTTATTATCCTTTACATCCTGGCCAAACCCGAAATGCTACTAAACGTGTCCCAAAAAACCAACACGATGCCTAACGGCGACTGACGGCACTTCTTGACATGGTACGGGCGCACGAGCAATGCTTCGTGTGTTCGGTATTCACACACGAAGAGTAACGTTGTGAGTGAAGTGGTGGAATTTGTAATTGTAACGGCATGCCTGAGAGTTTATGCGTATGTTGAGCGCCTAGTTGAGAGCTGATGACTAGCGATTGTGGTGAAAAATGTTATGTTGAATTTTGCAATTCAGCATGAGCACGAATAACCTCACCTTTAGTTTGATGGAGTGCCAACAAAGAGTACTACTTAAGAGCGCTGCGTAGTATGGTGAAAGCTTTTCTGTCTGAAAGATTGGTATTTGTGGTGAATTTGGTATTTGTGGTGAATTGTGCTGGTGTGTAACTGATTTGAAAATGCCAAACTGTTGATTTTATAGACATCACTAGTGGTAAGTCTTTTTTTAAGTAAAAATCTTGAAGGAAAGCATGGTTTTTGCGTTTACATTTTTAATTAATAAACGTAATTAAACGCTGGTAAAGATATTGGACCTAGTATAGCGACTGAGTGTAGGCTCATAACCCCAGTATTTATTAATTGTTTAAAGAAAATGTTGGCACTTTATCAGAACTGTTTGCTTAGTCAAGCTTATTCTTTTAATAGATCCAGTTAGAAAAAGTAATACTTTCGAAGTTTTGTCTATATACGATTTTCTATAAATCGTAATTAATTGTTGTAGAAGTAGGTAAGTTTAAACGATTCCGCAGCTTTTGTTTTTATAATATTATAAGTCGCTTGAGCAATCACTTGGTATTACTACTATCTATTATATAGTATTTCGACGATTGAGCAAACCTTTGTTTACAAGTAATTCAATAATTTTTATAATTAATGCATTACATTCACAATAAATCAAATAAAGTATTTTAAAAAGAATACTCACGCAGAATGCTAGGACGACGTAAAGATGCTGCTCTCTCAATACGTTTGGAACCAATAATTTACAAAGTCAATCTGAAACGAAGCACAAAAACGAATTAGTTATTACTGGAGTAGTTTTTAGGAATCTACCAAAAATATATGTTCTTCTTCTTCTTTTTCTTTTCTCTCTTTTATTATGCTTTGTCACACACCAAATGCCACAGCCAAATTTGGAAGCTAGATTTACACAACTTCGATTGACTAATAATAACGGAAAGTCTAAATAAAAATGGTAGACTAGACTTAGTATATAGACATTTAAGAAATCAGTAAATGAGCAGCAAATATTGGTCGAACAGACTCAAATATGTACTCAATATCTTATGATTTTAGGCGGAAACTAAAGAGAGATCGCTTCCGGCAGAGCTAGTTGCAATTCGATTAGATTTTCAGTGGTTTTTCTTAGGCAACTGATCCCTACATAGGTTATAAAATAAATCGATAGGTGGCGCTCTGCTCAGAATATTGGAAATCTCACATTCATGTCATGATCTATATAATTTTAGAATATATATTTGTAAAATAAAGACATGATGATAATAAATGGTACATGACAGAACAATAAGATCCGCTAGGTGGCGCTGGAGCCAATGCCACCGGACCCAGCAGCCGCTCTGAAACTTAAATTAATTACATTAATGTTGATATATGAATTGTTGGCCACCATTTCAAGTGAAAATGGAAAGAGTGTATTCATAAATCTTGGTTGGAAGTAGATTTCAACCGGTAATTATAATAATTCCGATAGTTAGAATGAGGTATGATTTAGACTGCTGTTTAGGTTGAGTTAAAAATTCACTTTGAACCGTCGAACCTGAAACTACGCGAGCACTAAGATTATCCAAGTATCAGGTCCATCATTTGAATTCAAAGGCAAATAAATTATCAGAAAGTAAAATGAGAATCAAAGCTGTGATTTATTAATTTATGTTCGGTTCGACAGACCTTTTTTTCAAATTGTGTTCACGACCACACTCTAATTAGAAACACATCGAAAATCACTAATAACCTAAATAAAAGAATTAAGTTTTCTGAATATTAAACCACTTGCATTAATTGCTAGCACCTCCCTTACGCTGTCAGAAAAGTAAAATGAACTAAAATGGAACTCATTAACCAATTGAGATTTTCATATACTCTGTAAGCAATTTAATCATGTATTAATGACCATATTTTTGACATTAAAAATTGCTTGCTCGCTGCTTCGCAAATGCCTTCATTTTACTGCCGCATTGTAAATTCGAAATCGAATTTTCATTTTAAGCCGTCGTAAATGCTTTAACCAAAGTGCAATTAAAACCGCATTTATAACCCTCAACCAACCGCCGCCACTCAACATAAGGCATGACATGTATACACACACATATATACAAGTAGCCCTAGTAAGTTGCGGCACACTCGACATTTGAGAGTGCTCCATGGGTATTATACGCTTTATTTAAAGCCGCTGTAAATTCACCACAGAGTACGATTACATTTATTTCCGCTTGCGGCCGAGAGGCATTTGAATGATTATCAACGAAGTGACTGGCGACTAATGGAATTTCGAGTAGGAAGTTCATCATAATGGTTAGTTAGCGAATGAACAACAAAAACAAAACGACAGCAGGTGAGTTTCCCACTAAATGAGAGAGAGAAAGAGAGAGAGAAATATGCAATTTGAGGATGCCAGAGAAACGACTCAACTCAACGGCGAGAGAATTTATAAATTGTGAGCAGTCTGCAAGAGCACGAAAGAGTTACAATTTTAAGGCAATTGATGGTGACTTTCGAAACTCAACAGGCGAATGTGGAACTGAGTTTGAGGAGTCTGAGACTCAGGGGAACGTTGTTTGAGTTGAATATTCAACATAACTTTCGTTTTATGAAACACTAAAATATTCAAGTTTCAGTTACAACATATTACAAGACATATTCATAAAACGCTTGTGAAGTTATTCACCACACCTAACAGTTAGACTAAGCCGCAAGCCAGCCCGATTAAATCTGTATTAAATATCAATAAAAGTAGAAGGAAAGTAGTTAATAACGATGCAACTTAATTTGAAAACACATCTCACCTTAGTGGTGGTGAGTTTCAAAATCTATAATTACAGTAGAAGACATTTCAACTTAATTTTTATAGCAACTTATACCAAGGAGTTTTGTTAACATTTAATTTTACGGTTAGTCTACATTCTCACCTCTATCCTGGTGAAATTGAAATAGCTCTGCAATGGAAATCCAACATGTGCCTTCTGTAGAATTAATATGTAAGAATGTTTTCATGAGTAGAAATCTACAACATATACAACATTTTAAACATATTCACCACTACAAGTATGGTACTGAAATTCATTAAAGGTTAGCAAAAGTCTCACTACAGCTTTGGTGAAATTAACACAACACTGCTACCAAAAACCACCAGGCATAGAGAGCGCTGAATATCCCTGGCGCATTCCTAAAGCCTACATGCATTTATACTCTCAACACAACAAACTCTCCCGCTCTCAGAAGAAAATTCACCAGCGTACCTACTAGAGAACTTCGCCAGCGAAACCCGCCAGCCACTAATGAACGCTTCAACGATGCCAAGTAGCATTGACTTTGACCGTGTTTGGTGTGTCGCCGCCAACAAATTCAAATTCAGTTTCAACTCGTACAGCAACGAGTGCGGAACGAAGTGGCCGAGGCGACCGACTGTGTGCCGCTAGCCGAGTGCAAAGCACTCGCGAGCTGACGATTAGTGTGTGCGAGTGTGCTTCGTTTGTGCGACTTCGAAGCGACGTAGCATAATTTTTGGCGCGCCACACACGCCAAGGCGCATATATTGTATAGAATAAACAGCCGAACGAACGAAATATGCTTTGAGGCGGTAGACAGAAATATGCTTAGTATCAAATGACGAGTTGTGTGTGGTGTGTGTGCATAAGTGTTTCAAGTTTTTTTGTTTTTTTTTTTTGCCTTTTGTCGCGTTATAATGAGTTGGACTTTTCGCCGTCATTGGTCGTCACCACGGTCGCCGCCGACAGTGAGAATGCGCGTGTGGCGCTTGTTGACACTGACATGCAGTGACAGTTAACATTTTGTGTTGTTTTGAAAGGCAGCAAAACGCACAGAAACAAACAACAAAAAGTGACAACACAAAATTGCTTGAAACAAGTGTGGCAACAACAAAACGATAATGACAATAAAACCCACACACAAGCACAACACCTCGAGGCATTAGAACAATTGTGCGCTGCGACAGTGAAACGAGCAAACGCATGTGTACATTGTTGTTGCATATGTTTAGGCGCATTTAGACCCATGAGACGTTTAACATAAAGCGAACGTGTTAGCAGCAGTCTGCTGCTCGCCTCTACGAGCTCACTCAGCACAAGTGTGTATTTGTGCAGCTGAAACAAAAGCACAAGATAATTATAAATATATATATGTATATATATATACAATATATATACAAAAACAATGCGTACTGACATTTTCAAGTGTGTTGTCCAGTGGCAATTGACAGAGGCAATATCGGTGTCAGTTTATTTGTTGGCCATACACCGCTACATACAGACGTGGCAGTGTCATTTTAAATGCGTTCGACGCGTTGGGCTTCACCTTTATTGTGTTGTCATAACATAATTTCAGGCGTTGAGAGCATGTATCGTGTGATACAGCTGTAGCAGGTGAGTGCCACAATATTTAAATGAAGTAATTATTATTTTTTAGTATTAGTCACCGCGGTGGTAGGTGGTAGGCGGGCGGTTCATGTAGAATTTGCAGACAAATTAGCCAAGCGGCTGCCGTTTGTTGTGGTCCCCATAGCGTGCTATACATTTTTACACAATTAAATGGGAATTTCGTTTGATGTGTGCGAACTTATGACTCGTTTAAGTCTTGCTGTTGGTTTATGATAAATTGTGGAATGTACTCATTAAATAGTTGAGGTATACATTATATTATATGCCAGATAAATTGTCTAAATTAGCTATACAACGAAGGGTATAAACTATACTTTCATATAAACTTTGCTATGAGAGATGGCGTAACTTGATTATTATTCCAGTGTTAAAATATACAAGACAAGTTGGAAAGCTACAGTCCTCGTGTGTCTTTTTCAGTATATATAACTCATTTGAAGCCTAAGCAACAATACTTTTTTTTCACTCAAATATGTCGAACTTTGTGCCTGAAAAGGTGTTTTTGCGGCGAGCTCTTCTTCATTACTTTAGTATGAAGAAAGCCTTAGCTCTCCAGCCGAAAGTCATCGCATTTTGGTGGAAGTTCATGGTGAACACGATCTAGATAAGCGAATGTGCCAAAAGTGGTTGGTGATTTGCACGATTTAAAAGTGATGATTTTGGCTTGGAAGACGAAGAACGTTCCGAGCAACAAAAAAAAAGTGTGAAAATGCGGAATTGGAAGCATTACTTGATGAAGATTGTCTCGAAATACCAGAAGAGCTCGCTCGACAACTCATGAAATTAAAGTGAGCGATTGTCGAAAAACTCCCGGAATGCGCTACTAGACACGAGGTAATAATTTTCCATTATGACAACGCTCGGCCCTCGGGCTCATGTTGCAAGACCGATTAAAAACTATTTGGAAAAGAGCGGCTGGGAAGTTTTGCCTCACGCTCTTCTGCCTTACAGCCCAGACCTTGTCCCTTCTGACTAACATTGGTTCCGGTTGGTGCAGTGGAATACGGTTCACAACAGAACAGGGTATCAAAAATTGGCTTGATACATACTTGGCCGCCAAGCCGGCGATATTCTTTTGGCTTGGAATCCTCAAATTGCCAGAAAGATGAGAAAATGTTATAGCTTCAGTTGGGCAATGCTTAGAGTAATACTATTGGGCATGTTTTTCTTAAATGCAAAAAAAAAAAAAAACGAAAACAAAAACAAAAAAAAAAACAGCACGAATATAGTTATTGACCCAATATAAGAGCAGATAATAATAGCTTCAATGGAACTAAGTTGGTAAGCATTTTTTCGAGGTCATCGAATTTTTCGATAATCAAGAATCGCACGAGATGCTCAAAAAAGTAATGCAAAACGCCACTCCCGATTGATGTTTTATTCCAATAATTGTGCAGACTGAATTGGAAGGAGTTCAAATTAAATACAAATATATCAAAAATCAGTGAACTACACAAAAATAACAACAACACACCGCTTTTTTTGTTACGATTTATTTAAAGAAAATTAACAAATTTTCATAATTCCACAGAGAAGCCGCACGGAATTGACAAAATTGTGGTTTATGGAACAATAACTTTTAACGCAATTGCGGAAATTGAGGAAATTCGCACAACAACAAAGCGCCTATAAAATATTTTTTCATACCTATTTATCTTTTCCAACAAACTAAAGAACTACAGATTTAATTCCATCAATTTTCGGCAATCAGTAGCTGCCAAGTTTTTCCATGAAATTCATGCACACTTTTTGTCACCACTACACACAGCTTCCTGCTGGCTGGTGTGTGTGTGTGTGTGTGTATGTGTGAAAAAGTGGCAATTTTTTAATGTGACATTTCCCGTTTACATTCATATTTGGTCTACAGCTTGATTTGTGCGCTGGCATAAAACAAAAGCAACAACATGCGATAAAAATAAGTTGCACAACAACAACAAATAAAATATTTATATGTATGTGTGTGTGTATGACTTTTTCTATGTTAATGCTTGCATCAGTCAAACCAGACTGAATATATGGCTAGTTATATACCCATGTGTGTGTATATATGTGCGTATGTATGTATATAACTATGTAGTTGAATTGCGGAATTACTGAAATGACTGAATGGCCGGCGGCGACACGTGGTGGCAGAGTCAGTGTGGCAGCAGGCAGCAGTTGAATGCATAGTCTGACAGCAATGCTTGACATGATGCAAAACTTTTGACATTGTATCAAAAAGTAATGGAAAAAAAATACTAAAAAAAAATTACTAAAAAAAAAAATACCAAAAAAAAAGTACTAAAAAAATTTTAAAAAATTCAATAAAAAGAGAAATACACAAATTCAAACAAATTTCGTAACAGGAAAACTGCGATTACACGCAGCTGACATAGTTCTACATATTGCTTTTGCTGCAGCATGTAAAAAAGTTAGCCGGTACAAAATTTTCGCTACATTTATATAATATATTTATATATGTACAGTTACAAAAACACATCTACATTCAGTTGAGCAGCAAAAAAAATTTTTAATTACAAGTAACCAATGAGTGTCTAGTAAGAAAAAAAAACCAGCGGTGATAAAGTACGAATGCGCAAATGGAGACAACAACGCAATGAAAGCGAAAGTAAGGCAGAAAAAGCAGGCAATGAAAAGAAAAGGAGCAAAACAAATAACATAGGCTAATAAAATGAATAGTGGCAAAAGCCGGCAGCTAACCGCAAAATGTAAACCAAATAAAAAAGTAAGCAAATGAAAGTAATAATGAAAGACTTTAGCGGCGATGCCAAAAACTTTCGCCGCTGAAACACCAGCGGATAGATTGAACTTAGCGAAGCTTTCGCGCCGTTCCATGGCAACTTAATTAAGCCAATTTTTGATAGAAACACATAGGAACACATAAAACTTGTGCTCGAAAATATAACACGACTTTTTCGATAGAATTTAAAGTTCGTCTTTGTATTAGTACTATAAAAACGGCTGACTGATTGAGTGCCTTTGAATGCGTCATTTGTTTTTTAAGTAGCAAAAAGGTGATACTACTTGCGAAAATCGGACTTAATTCCAATAAAAGTCTCAAATATCCGGCAAAGATGCACAAAAAATTCATATTTGAGAATATGCGCCTGAAGGTAGGCAACATATTGAACTTTATAATAATATCGGTGCCTAGCCAACTAGATAAAGTCGTATATTGCTTTGCGACTTTTACTGTTATGCACTCTAGTGCTGTGGTTATGTTAAGTTTTATACGTTGTCTTTGTTGTTGTTAAGTTGTGTTATATTACGCTATGTCAGGTTATGCCATGTTAAGCTTTTTATGATTTGCTATATCAGCTGTGTTTTGTTTGGCAATGTTATATAATGTTATGCTATGTTATGTTACGTTATGTTATGTTATGCTTTGTTATGTTATGCTATGTTGTTACGTTGTTATGTTATGTTATACTATGTTATGTTATGCTATGTTGTTACTTTGCTATGCTATGTTATGTTAATGTTTTATTATCTTATGTTACGTTAAGTTATGCTATGTGAAGTTGTTGTACGTTATACAGTGTTACCATATGTTATGTATGCTGTGCTATGTAATGACTTATCACATTAAATTAATCAGTTGTATTCTCAATAAATTGATTATTTATATAATTCACTTCTCGAGTTTTTATTATATATAATGAAATTTTTTTCAAATACACAAGTTATTAGCTAAGCTAATGGTTAAATTATTGTTATGCCAGCCGAGTTCAAGCTAGGTTGTATTCCATAACTTAATATCTTACATATTTCGAGGGTATTTAAGTGATTCTTTCAAATTATATTTTCTTTTCTCAACTGTAATTAAGGTGATTCCACTTCATTTATTCCAATTTGTCGTTGATCACATTTAGTTGCTACTTACCGTATTTTATTCTTTCCAATTCGATAAGAAAACATTTTATTTTTTTTTTCTAATCGCTTCTTTCGTCGACAGAAAGACTTTCAATGCAAACCATATCACAATATGAATCATATCATTCGTGCTCTCTAAGTATATTTGAAAATGGATCAGCGCCTCCTGTAATATGTTTCGAAACCTATCAGCTTATTCTACTTTCTTACCTAGTATGTATCGAAGTAGGATTAGTGTATAGTATAGGTATCATAGTAGGTATACGATAAATATTGAATATGTCGTCGCTCTTCAGTCCATATCACTCCAGATATATCGATCCAATATATCGAACAAAATTTAAATCCTTTCCTGTTGGTATCTTTTCCAAAAGTATTTAAGTATGTACAATTTGTTTAATTAAAATTTCTAATTCAAATTTCGAAAAATCACCGAAAATGCAGATAATCGGGTGCTACTTTTTCGTAAGTCTCAAAAACCGCATAGAAAATGGTAGACTCTATACCGTATATATTGAATAATATCTGATATTTGTAGGCAAAATTAGGTGAGCTCATTTAAATTGGGAATGAAAATGGTCCACAACTTCCCCAAGACCTTATACATCGCATATACTGATCGCCTTTGCTTCAAACAGTTTATATGGGTCAGTTTGAGAGATACTAACACAAAGTAATCTATCAAAGTTTGCTTACATACGCATCTTTAACATTTTGTTGCAACTCTATTAATATATATATATATATGTGCACAAGTTCAAACAATTAAGCACAGATACACAGATACATACGTACACACACATGTCCAGGTATTTGCATTAAATTATGCAATCAAATGTAGATGAAAATCTGCTTAAATGCATTTTGGAAAGTTTTGCATTCTTTCGCCAGAAACCGACTAACACAACCACATATGTACATACATACAAACATACGTGTATGCTTACAAACAACCATATTAAATAAATTGTCTGCCAAGAAATTTTTGCACTTGAGTGCCAATAACAAAGTATTTCTAATTACTTTAACCTCCATACCAAATATTTCACAGCACAAAAGGCCAACGTGCACTTCACAAATTTGGCAAGAGTCCAGCCAGGAATCACAGCAGGATTCAGGTAGACCGCAATGTAATGTTGGCCATGTCAAATGAGCATATTTCTAACTTAACTGAGTGCATTTTTTGCACAATTTAAATAAATTTTTTGGAAAATATACTTTTTTGTGCATATTCATTATTTTAAAAGGAGATAAATATTTTATATAATAAAATGCAGCTTTAAAATTTGATAGGTTAGTTTGGATGTGCATCATCTGAGGTACGATTTTGGAACGTAGCATACCTTTAGGAGTATTTAATATTGTTTATAAAGGTCAATATTTGACAACCTTTAAAATATTTTTGATGCGAGTTATTGTTCAGTATTCATTACTTTTCCAAATTCATAGCAAAACTACAACTTAATTTTGCTTGAGGTGTAGCTAAAAGCGAATACAACAAAGCTAAGGTTGAATACATATTGCAGCAAAGTGTGAATTCAGTGAGAAACATCAAGAAAATCACAACAAAAATAGTAAAATGAAAATCTAGTTGAATGAGAGAACTGGTTCCATTTGAAGAAACACAGGACAGCATGCCGTTTTAGCTTTTCTGCTTAAGTCAATATATTTTTGATCAAAGAAATATATACAGTGACGATTTTGAAAAGACTTTGACTAGTATTAATGAATTTATTCTACTATTTTTAAATGACGATATTTAAATGGCCCGATCAATTTATTGTCAGCATTTGAAGAAGTTTGAGCATACCTATATTTGATATATAAGATAATTAAGATTAGATATGGTTTTCAAGATATAGACGATCATTAGAAGCCAATTAAAAACAATTGATGAAAGGCAGGTATTTAAATCATTAAAGGTGCTTAAATTAAAAATAATATAAGGTGCTTAAATTAAAAATAATATAAGGTGCAAATTGATGGATACTGCTTTAAATTATATCTTTTAGGCTAGTAAAAAAAATGTCTACTAAGATTTCAAATACGGTTTAATCATTAAATAAATAAGTGTCCAAGGAAAGGTGCGCTTGAGTGCAGTAACTAAATACAAATTTATGAAACTGAGCCTTTCCTAAAATTACGGCTGCTTCATGATATTGAGAGATTAACGAGGCTCTCTATTTAAGATTTTAGAGACTAATCGAGGCTAAAATAAGTCAGCTTTCAAAGAGATCAATGGTCGAAAAAAGTACTATTGAAATATGCCCCCAGAATTGACAAGTTAAAAAAGCAGTACAAATTTATAGCCGTCTTCTATTCACCAATTCTCTGCTCGCTAACTTTGGGCGCTACTCTCTACTTAGTGAGTTGATGTGGGAGTACGCGGATACAACCTTAGAGTGGTCTGCCGCTTTTTTCAGTCTTATCAAGTTTTGTTATTATTTATTATTATATATTTATTATTTTTATTGGACAAAATTTACTATTGGGAATGGCTCAAATGACAAACCACTTTCAAAATGACATACAAAGTTTGTTCTAATACAAAAATTTAGGTCGCGAAATTACTAAAAATGGTTCATTCTGCTTTTAATTCAATACTCCTATTCATTTTTCGAACTTTCCAGCTGCTTAGTGCTGCCAAGTAATTGTTTCAGTGCGACCAAATGTAGTTAATTTTTGGCAGTTCTTCTTCAGTGCTCCCAGTCTGTTTAAACAGCTGATATGGTGCGTCTGATTCGCTACTCTCTAATGTTTGCCGAATAGAAGACACTTTCCATACGAAGTTGAGACTATATTGTGATCTCTTCTTAATATTAGGAGATTATAAAAGGACTATTAACGATTTCAGAAACATTTTCTATGGCGCCTAAAAGATCTGTAAAAAGGAGTTTCTAACGACTTGATGTATAACTATTTTTTTTACACAACTCATACCTTTAATTCTTACAAGACCATACCTACAATGGAGAAAACCAAAACTAACTGCAAATTTCCCCTGCCATAACCCTTAATGGTTGCATGTTTGAGTAAATTTCCCTCCATACGCTTTGCATGCTGTTTAGTACTTAATTTTAGTTGTCACCAAGTGTCTATCTACCGCTCTTTCAAATTTCGTCTATGAATTTTGTTGATCCTTTTCTTTGCACATTTCAATTTCTCTACATATACTATCCGGCGAATTGAGATATATATGTGTATGTGTGAGTTTGGGGTTACAGTACATCAGTCATATCATTTCCTGCCACAATCTTCCTGACAGACATGAAATTCTGCTAAATTTCCTTCTCTTTAGATGTGTGAGGTGTTTTGTTTTTTTTTTTCTTCCTTTTGAAAGAAAAACCATCAAATTAAATTACCACAGTGTTCAATTGGCTTGCATTTTATTGAGTGCTGTTAGAGAAGGGATGATAGTGGTACAAAGGAGGTATTATAGCGCTTGTAAAAAGATAAGGGGTGTGACATTATGTCGCAGAAAAGTTGAAAATATGAAGAATAGTTGAATATTGCAATGAAGTCTTTAAAAAAGTTGAAAAAAAATATTATAAAATTACAATAAAAAAAAAAAACAGTCACGAAGGTAGGTATTTAAAGCGGTTTCTACAAAGATTTCTATTATTTATTCGCATTACTGGTTCATTTGTGGTTACATTTGTGGTCATTACAGGTTTGAAAAGCTACTGATTTGATTGAGGATAGCGTTCGATTTCGAACATTCGATTCGAATTGAATGTAGACTAATCGTCAACTAATCGTCAACTAATCGTCAACTAATCTTTAAAAATACAGAAAGTGTCGATATAAACTTTAGGTTTCAAGAGCAGCTAGTCATTAATCTAGATTAGTTCTAGAATATATTTATGTTAAGAATTGTGTGGCAAAACTGAACAAAGCTTATTGGAATGAACGAAATATCTAAATCTGGGATGAAGATAAGACTGATAATGAACTTTTTGATAAAAAAAAAAATATTAGGATCAATGTAAAAATTTATAAAATATATACCCAATTACAGTTAGCTCGAAGTCACAAAAGAAAATTTTGTAAAAAACAAAAGTAATTTTAATGCATTCAAAACCTGTGTTTCTCGGAATAAGAGCACACAATGAACGAAACGTCGTAGGATTTTCGTCTCGACTGATACAAAGAAAACACGCTAGCTCAAGCCAACTTTTTTATGATTATTTCGAATATTTATCTACAAATTATGTGCTGTTTTCTGAGAGTGCAACGAAGCAATGCCTGAGAATGCTTGCTCCGAATAATTGAGAAGAAGATATATTTTTGTGCATCTTAAGTCAAATCGTGTGTTACACCGACAGACATTGTCCCTTTACACCCTTTGGGACATGACTTTTGGAGCTAGAAAATTTTCTCTAGCTACCACAAAGAACATTCTTGCGATATTTCCAAGATTAGCATTTAGTGTTTACACCTTTGAGCACACTAGAAGACAAGCTCTTCTCACTTGTGAAGCCATTAAATCGTTTACCTTACTAGTGGCACCGCACTCAATGGGAAATTTACAGATTTTTCCAGATTGAGTGGATTCATGTGGACCAACCTATATACAAAGGTTTATGACGCAACTCTGAATATGTTAACTATCGACATAATATTTTAACTATCGATATAATATTTTAGCTATCGATATATTATTATCAGAATTATTATCAAGAAGTAATTTAATATAAAAGTTTTATTTTCAAGGATTTGTAGTGCGGTTAAAAGCACTACTCAAGCTCAAGTTGCAGTTACTGGGCACTTTCTTACCAATACTACCTAATCTGCTAGAGTTGCCAAATGATGAATGAACCTTTGTATATATGTGTATATGTATATGTTTGTATGTAGTGGTACGACTACTAGTAGCTTGCTCTGACTGTATGAGGATTGTCTACACTCTCTCTGTTACATTATCGCAGAGGTAAGTAAATAACAAATCCGTTATTGCAACACACCGCACTCACACCTTTGTAGAATGCATTTACTAGTAGAGTAGCAAATATACAAATACACTGACTTACACAACCACAGCAGCTTCCAAACAGTACCGCCCGCACCGTTGGCATCGCACGTCAGCTAACTACTTGCATGCCAGCAAGCTCTTTTGGAATTTCGCTCAATGAAATTTCTTTTGATATCTCACAATGTGTGTGTGGTGGTTTGACGTGCGCGCCTGTTTGTGGCCAGCTAACATGGCAGCATCCGCCCAATACGTAATGCCGTGTCGTTTACTTGACTTGGCATTGACGATTGCACTATTTGCTGCTGCTGTGCCACCACTGCCACCACTGCCACCACTCTCATTGCTTTCCAGCTGCCGCACAGTTTCATTTGAATTAGTTGCTTGCTGTTGTTGTTATTGGCGTTTGCAATGGCTTCAGCTTGGTTATGGTTATCTTGGTGTGCGGTGGTGTGCGGTGGTGTGCGCGTGATGTGGTCGAATGTCAATTGAATGAAATTGGTCTAAAGTTGTGTGAAAAGAAATGAAACTGAACAGTGCGCGAAGAGTGCATAGAAATGTCTGTGTGTGTGTGCGTGCGTGTGTGTGTGTGTGTGCCTGTGGCACGCAAAAAGCATACGTGCGCACATGCATACATAATGAGCGACGCGCTAAAGTTAAACTAAGCAATGGAGTTAGTAAGCGAAATGTCGATTGGCACAAAAGTCGGAAAGTGAATGCGAAAAAAACATGGCAGGAAATGAAAAAAGAAATGTCACTTTTATACTTCAGCACAAATCAATATATTAGTGACATGTAAAATGAAAAAAAAAAATATTAAAATTTAGGCAAAAGACTGAATGTGAGCACACGAAATTGAGACTAGTCATAGGGGACTACTTGGTCCACGAAACCCTACTTTACTTTTATTAATGCAGATCATGAAAGTTTCTTTCGGTTGCGGTTCGAGTCAGAATTTCCTATCGGGATAGCTGTCAAACCAGCTGTCAAAGCAAATACATGTGTATGACATTTATGTTCAAATTTGAATCTTTGACAATTTCTTTCCAAAACTAAAGTATTAGTAAGTAAGTGTACTAACATCTAGATTTTTGCTATTTCATCTTCATCAATATCCAAGCGTTTTCAACGAGTTAGAGTTAGCATTTCTTATGGGGATAGCTGTCAAACCTGCTGTCAAAGCAAACAGATAGGTTTGACATTTATGTTCAGTATACTTTGTCAAACAACTATGCAAAAACTAAATCGGTATAAAGTTTAAATATTGCGAAAATTTATTTTCAAAACTGGAGTATTACGAAGTAAACTTAGCTTTACCCCTACCTTTACTAGCTACATCTTCATGATCATCGAAGTCTCTTCTACGACTAATTACATTGTTGATTTCGTGAATACATAAATTGGAAAAAATAAGTAGGCCCTATGCTACCAGACAGCCACAAACAGTTGGATGGCAACAAATCCACAAATATTATTTGGTGGCACTGAAGGCAAAAGAATCACTACTTTCGGGTTCTTCACAACAATAATAATAATTAATATAAAAAAAAAAAAAAAAAACACAAAGTGGGTAATCCTCCAAGGGTTGAGAAAACTTCACTTACAAATATGAGATTTGACGGCAACAGTAAAAGCAGTGCACTCATTAATACTAATATTGTAATGTCAAAGAATTTGTGGAAATAGACTTTAAACTACTCCATTAGGGTGGTCAATATATATAGAAAAAACCTATATGTACCTGATTTGAAAACATATTGGCTTAATAGTCAACTCTTCGGAGCATATTTTATATGTGTAATTATTGACCACACTAGCACAGATTTTGCTTATTAGATTAGAATTCTATTTCAAGGGGGTTTGGACATGTATATATGAGTGATGGTTTTTCCACAAATGGCGTTTGCAGCTGTATACATTTTAACTATGCTCAATTAGAAGCAAAATAGTTTGTATATGTTCGTGGTATTACACTGATAGGTGGTACGATTATGAAGGCAGTACAGTTGATTTTCTCAAGGACAACCCTAATGCCAAATTTTATGCATTTGAAAGCAATTAATGCATCCAACTAGCATAAACTTTGAGCCAATAGTCTTGTCGGATATTTGTTTGTGATTTTTGCAAATTAGGGGTGTTGCCATATCTCTAAAACACAAAAAAATATAAACTCGATAATTCGCAAATAAAATATTATTATTCTGGAAATTAAGCTAAAAAATGGTTTAATGTTTCAACTATTTCAACTGGCACGCGCATCGTTAGAGTTGCCACTTCGCAGAAAGCTTTCATAAAAATATAGTAGTAACGAGCGCATAATATTTTAAAAAGGAGTTAATATTTTAAGATAAAACGAGTTGAGGGTAAAATTTGTATAAGAAATCCGAATAGAGTTGCCAACACCATACATATATAAATTGCAAATTTCTAAATATTAAAAAAAATGAACTGTTTCAATAAAACGATTTATAAATAAAGATGAAATACGAAATCTGAATAGAGTTGCCAGCTCTCTGAAAAATCGTATTAAACTGTTTAAGTATGTTTGGACTAGGAAAGGACGTTTCAAAGCTAAATTTTCTAATAGAAGATTTTGCATACTGTTCAAGTCTAATTGGAAGTCGAAATCAATTGCCGATATGAGTTGTTTTGAAATGCTGGGTTTTCATTTCTTAATTGAAAATTAAGGAAAATTACCAAATTATTCAAGCAAATTATAAAATTAAAAATATCTGATGTGATTGTGGAATAGCAAATTAAAAAGATTAAAAAAAAACAAGAGTCTTAGTTTTAACATATACCCCGAACGCCTGCCGAAGTATGTTCCTTCTTCTCTTTCCGTAAATTACCGTAATTACAGCGAGTAACATGCTCGGAGCTAACAATGTGACAGATTAAAATTTGAAATTTTGGCAAAGCAGTTTGGCAATGTTGCCAGAGCGTTGTCGTTACACAACTACAGTTAAACTGAGAATGAAATAAATATAAATGAAGATAAAAATAAATAAAAAAGATTGACAAGTTAAACATGGAAACAAAAATTCTGAGCCATAAATATAACTGTACATCTGAAATATGCTCAACAACTTATAAATGAGCATAAAAGTGCAATTATGCATTACAAGTGTTATGCGGTACGCAGTGAGCGGAAAAAAGAGTGAGCAAGAGAGGTAAGTGAGTGTAAGTGGGGAAATGAAGCGAGAAGACAACACTAATGCCACTTCACTGCTTGCCAAAAAATAATGAGGCATGCAACGCCATAAATAGCCGCAAAACAGTTACAAAAATTAAAAAAAAGAAAAAAAACAACAACAACAAAAGCACAAAACAGGTTGCCATGGGATAATGAGTGCAAATAAGTGCGCATACAAGTACACATACATACATAGAGGCGCTTAGGGGGTTGTTGTATGTGCGCACAGGGACCAACTCTGCTGCTGCTGAGTTGTTGAAAATTTCATAAAATTTCGCGCTGCAACAACACAAACAACAAGCAACTATATTTTTAAGCGCACAACAACAACAACAAAAATGGCAAGCAACTAGCAAATTGTTGTTAATTGTAAGCATGAACGTGCCACTAATAATTATGAACGTCATGAAAATGTCGGCGGCGCCAAAGGAAATGAGCTGAGTGAAAGGCTAAAATGTGCTAGTGCTGGCACTAGACAACAGTTGCGGCAGCGTAGCATAACAGCAGGCGCTGGAAATTGCTGCGCCAGCAAGCAGAAAAGAAACGATGGCACAATTTCAATATTTTGTTGTTATTAACAAACGCTTTTGCTGGCACACTCAATCAAATAAAAACGATGTGTTGTTGCTTCCAACAAAGTTGTTGTTGTCTAACAAATTGCCTATTGCTGTGCCAACTTTGGTGGAAAATCATGAAAGCCAGCGGCACCGCGGCACCGCAGCAACGCTTACAACAACACGCATAAGTGGTTGAAATTACAACAACAATGTGCGCAAATGCTAAGTAAAGTAAAGTAAAGTAGAAGGCAGCTGCTTGTTAGCATGGAAATCTATTAATTTCAACTAGTGGCGTTGACGTGCGTTTTAATAAGCCAGCACAGCACAGCAAAAAGCAAAAAGCAAAAAAAAAATAAAAATAAAAATAAAAATAGAAAAAAGCAACAACCACAACAAAAACTATAAGCGCACAAGTTATATATACAACAAAAGCAGCAACACCAATAAATGTAACCAACCAAAAAAAATAAAAAATACCAATTACAAAAACAACAACTAAAAGTACACTTGCTGCAGCGCAGTGGCGCACGTGTCGCGTTGCATACATTGCGGCGCTTATGAATTTTATTAATTTTCGCGGTCGCTGCGGCGGCGAAAATTGAAAATGGCACCGAAAAAGAAGAAATAAAATTCGAAATAACGCTGAAGACAACAATAACACATTGCCACATAGGCTCTTTGTTATACGCGGAACAAATGGCGAAGTAGGCGTCACCAGCCAGTCAGCGCGCAAGTGTTGATTAAATTGTTGCGGAAATTACTTTGATGTTAGTTAGTAGCATGCAACATATGCAATGGTCGCTGCAAGTGACACTGCGACACACACTCACATACACGCACACACACTCACACACACTTTGGCAGCAAATGCGCTTGTTCAATGTGTGTGTGGCAGGAAGAAACTCGAGAACTCCTTCGCCAAATTATTTATGGCTTAAACGCATGTGAGTGAATTAATTAAAAGGCTCTGTTGCTGGCTGTTTTTGAATGGATTTCCTAGACTCGATGACAACTATGTGGCGAACAAGAAAGCGGAGTGAAATGTAGTGCAGTTGACAGTGCCTGCCATCGCTTAACTAATATTAGATTTAGATCGAGACGAGCTTACTTACAAAACTTATGTCAGCGAGTTTACAAGTTGTCACCCAAAATTCGCACATTAGAACTCAACTTAGTACTTACTTAGTATACTATATATATATACTTAGTATACTATATATATATACTTAGTATACTTAGTACTTAGTTATGAACAAGACTTTTGAGAGTTATTATACATTGCTTAGAAATATTTCCGGTTAAGCTCAAGCTTTAGTATTTCGATTATGCGACTCTTCTAACAAAACTTGTAATTATTATGAAAATTGTCAACGAATTCTAAATAGTTTTACACAACAGAACCAAATGAAATGAATTCAAAATTGTTTTTTATAGTTTGGAATAATGTTTAAGTTAAAGCAAGAAGGCAACCACGTTTAAAAAAAAAAAATAAATTGTACTACCAGAAAAGGTTTGAGGAAGCATTGAGTTAAATGAATTGCTAATTTTGGGAATTTAAAAAAAAGTGTTGCCACCTGTTTTTTTTTGATTTGTTATATCCAAATTGATGAAATAAAAAAAGGGCTTTTTGCAGTCTATCAAACGAGGCTTAAAAGCTCAAATTTTTGGGTATAGTTGCCAGCTTTCCAAATATAGTTGTTCAATTAATCGCCAAAATAATTTAAGCAACACAATATGGCTATAAAAATAGTTAAGTTTAGGTAAGAGTTTTTAAGGATACACCTTTTTTTTATAAAGGTTGCTAGTTCTTAAAATTTTGCTGCGGCAGTCCCGTTTCATACCTAATTCACAAGGCTAAAAATGTGCATTGTTGGAGAATGTTCTCTCGAGAGTGTTGCCATATTTCTCATATTTCTTAATTTTTTTATTCTTTTTTTTTCGTTTTATTTTTCGTTTTATTTTTTTTTGAACCAGACTGAAAATGAAGTAGCCTGGACCTCCTAAATTTTTTTTTAGTCAATTAAATTGTTAAAGTAAATGAAATCCAATTTATTGGTAAACAATTAAAAATGTTTAAGAAGTACTAAAATAAATGCATAAAACGGGTTCAATGTGATAACCATGGAAATGTATTTGCGGATAATAAATTGAAATATTTTAAATGATTTTTAATACAAAAAAATTTAGGACTAAATTAAAAAAAAAAAACTTGAAAAAAAAAACTTTCGTTTTGTTCTGCGAAGACTATAAAAAAAAAACCTTTGATAATATACATTTTTTATGTGGCGTATAGATAGTAAAAATAGTTGGAACAGCAGATATATAACTCAAAAGCTACCAAAGGCATGGCTCAGCAGTGCGTATGAGTGACATAATGTCTGGCGGAGTAGTGTTGGAAAGCGTAATTTTATTAAAATTTTATAATACTATTTTAAATTATGTAATGTAATGCAATATCTAAATGAAATATGTGTATAAAAATATTTCATTATTAAATTACAATGCAAACCCATTTCAATTTGATTGAAGGAAATAACTTGAAAAATGAGATTGAAAATAATTTTAATAATTAACTTTAAAATTACTAAATAATTATAAGGGAATGTCTAGTTTAAAATTGGTAGAAAAAGTTGCGGCTGCTTTAAAAACGTTTCCAAATTTACTAAAAGGCGCTTGTCATAATAATTTACAATTTATCAATAAATGTTGATCCGATAGGTGGCGCTGTGTATGAATTTTGAAAAATTCTAACTTCTTTGTAAAATTGAGATAATCTTTGTCATTTAAAGCAATATACTTGGGTGAAAAAACACAGCTAAAAACAAAAAAGTTGTACTATGGGTGAAGTAACTAAAAATGCTCAACTACAGCTGGGCAAAAAAATTAACTATAGGTTATAGGAAAAAATATAATTTCAAAGTGAATTACATTCAAAAGAGTGAAGCCTGTTTTTATTGATGCCTCACAACCTTATATGCATTTTAGGTTACATCGACTTTATTATTTTGGAAGTTTTCTTTTAATTCCACTTAGGCAGTCTAATAACTACATTTCTTCATCACTACTTCTTTTATCAACGCTGTGACACTAAAAGTTGCGAATTTTCCTTTAATCCTGTAAGCCGCAAATATTGAGCTATTTCCTACAACAACTTCAACACAAACAATACTCCGTCGACTAAGCTTATCATACTGAAATCTGCAGCCCAAATGTAGGCAACAACTTTTGCTACTTTTAAGTCAACAACAATACTCACTACTTGCTTATTGCTTACATTTATCTCTTCCAGTCGCGATGCCTGCTGACTCGCGCAAATCCATTTTAAATTGAAAATTTTATTTGTTAATTCACTTACAACAGTATACAGCAAATACAGTTATGAGTTTGGTACTCCACTTGGCGCACTAGCGCATCGTGCACTGCTTACTTTTCACTTATGTTGCAGCATTTTAGGCGCACAACAGGCGCGGTAGTTTTCTGAGTTAGCTTGTTCCTTTGTTGTTTTTTAAAAAAAAAAAATTTTTTTGTTATATTTATTTGATAGCTCCTAGCTCATTGGTGCTAGAGCGGTGCAGCAGTAGCAACAAATGGCTGCCTTGCTGCGCTTTGAAAATAACCATTGCAAATACATACTTGATATGACTGTGTTATGAGGCCTACTTGTAGGCAATGTAAAATTTCAATTTTCTCCCATCAAATTATAGGACGTGCATACATAGCGGTAGTTGTGTGCGCGCCAAATGTCAAATTTTGTTTACAGCTTTGTGTGAAATGCAAAAATGTGAAATGCAGAAATGCAGAAATGTATAAAATGGCAATACCAACGGAGATTGCCATTGAAGGCTGACTATATAGTGTGTGGGTAAGGTAAGGCGCGCTTGCAGCGTGGCAGTCATCTTTGCTGTAATGTCAACATTTTGAGTGCAATTGCATAAATAAATGCACGACCTACATTTAGGCGGCCTATCTTCCTTACTCAACACACACACAAACACACACTAGCGCACACATACGCTCAAACAGATGTGCATTGCAGCTCAGCTTCACAAGTGCATAACTGTCTTTTTCAATTTTACGAAATCTGCGCATTTTCCATTGAAGGATTAAGTGCCATCAGGCCAGGCAAATGTGGCATAAATATTTTTGTTGGACTTTTTTATTTTGCTTTTGTTGCTTAAGCGTTCATTAATTTTTTATAAATATTGAAATGCTAAAAGCAGTTTTTTCTTGCTATTTTATGCTTAACTGTAGTGTTGTACGTTTGAAAATGTAAATGCGCCGGCATGTATGCTTCATTTATGCGGCATAAATAGGTAATATGCTGGTTGTGCTTTACAAAAGCTTTGAGTATTTATAGTTTATATTAAAACATAGAATTATTGCCTGTTTTCCAACCCTTAATTGACATTAGAGAAAACATTTTTTTGTGTACTTTTGTTTGTGTACTTACAGTTTGAAGAGTTGCACTTCAGTTATGACAGATTGGGCGCTAAATGATGGCAATGTGTGGCTGACATATGCGCTGATGTTGCAGGGGAAATTTGTGGAGGATTCCTTGCAAAGGTGAGCAGAAGCTTATATAATTATTTTCAATAAAATATAGTTTTTAAGACAAAAAGGAAGGGAAGGAAAGCATATCATTAGTTGGAAAACAAAAGTTGCTGCTTTGAGGGTACAACAAGTTGAAAGTAAACTTCGAAAGCATGTACAAGTAGGCTTGTAGGTTTAACTGCAGGTAACAACCCTTTTCATATTACATATTAAACTTCGTGTGATAACCGAGGCTTATACGACTAAGTATTACAGCATTACAGTGCAAGTATCTCAAGTTAAGGGCATAATAAGACCTTCTGCAGCGGTAGGTAGCATAAAAGAAGCATATAAATTCTAGATTAGGGTAACAACTTAAATATAAAAACAGAAAAGAGTTGTCTCAAGCATAATTTAAAATCACGAAAGACTTCTATCAAAACATGCAATACAAGTGAGCTCATTTGAAATCACTCTCTCGCGTGACTCTTATTGGAAACACAACTGAAGGGTAATAGAACTCAGCTTAAAAACTCTTTTCCCAATTTGACTACTATTGAATTACGATAATGGTTCTAAAAAAAAAATTTTCAAAAAGCATGTCAGATTTTTGGTTGAAACAAGAGCGTTCACTGAAATAAGAGTTGAAGTAAGAGCAACCACAATATATAGATGCCCACATTTAGCCAAAAAAATATTCATTGTATTAGATTTTACTACATTCCTTTATATATTCAACACCTTGAAAGGCTCAAAAATGCTAGCTGAAAAATGAAGCATACATTTATGAGTAGCTGTCGCCGACTTTCTTAGCAGCTTATCAAAATGTAGGCACTCTCAACTAAAATTAATATCAATAAAAGTTTGCAGTTCGAAAAACTTCAATTTACATTTAACATACACAACAGTAGCAATAATAAAGTGCCGCCTAAAAGCAGGCAACAAGAAATGTAATTAAGCCAAAACCATAGAGAACGCAAAACATATTGCCTGCAAATAAACATGGATATAACTTTTCGCTAGGCAAAGCACTAAAAACATTAAAATCCACAGCATGCACGCCGAAGTGGCTGCCACGCGCAATGCGCTGCCACAGCTTTGAGTGTATGTGTGCACGCCTACAGCGGTGTCATACAAATATGAATATGCAATAAATGTAGAAATTAATATTTTCATTAGCGGCAAGCGGCAAACAGCTTATAATAAAACGAAGCGGTGCGAGCGAAACGAGTTGTATGTGGGTGAAACGCCTTAAAATATGCGCGCACGCATCTTATGAAGTTGAAAGTTGGCGGTGTGTTGTGGTTAAAAAGTTGCAAGCTTATTGCTGCCACATTGCATGGCTGTTTTTGTTTGTTTTTTTTTTTTTGGTTGCATGTTGTGCATTAGATTGCGAGTGACGCATAAAACACAGCGCAAGCGCCTGTTATTTACTACAAATAAACCGATAAGCACACACATACACACGGACACACACACACATTTACACACATTAGCTTCGAGACTTTCGGGCTGTAGGTGTGCAGTTATTTTATAGCCACGTGGCAGCTATAAAATTGCGGCAAAGACATGTGTAGGCGGAGCATATACAATATAAATAAGTGTAATTGTGTGAGTGTGTGTGTGTGTGTATGTGTGTGCCTATGGCAATAGCTTTTGCACCTAAACGCTTGGTTTTTGCTCGCATACCTCGCATACGCCAACCGAACAGAAATGTTGCGGCAAAAACATATTGCAACCTTATGAAATGTTTGCGCTTCGGATGCTTAATTAAAAAAGTTTCATGTGCAACAACTTTCACCCACTCAACAAATACAGCTGTAATACATTTAATGTGCGCAGTTATAAAAACAAGCACACACGCAACAAAAAAAAACAAAAAACAAAACAGCGCGTTAACTCTTATAAGTGCAGCAGAATGGCGTTGCTTGCAGAAGTTGCAAAAGCTGAAGATACTCGTAGTGCGAATTTTTTCCAGCACTTTTGTTGGTGTGCTTGTTTTTGTACACACATACTACCTTACGTTTGCTTCATTTGCGTGAATTGTGGCGGTAGTGTTTTGTGTAGTAGTTGTCGCTGAGTGACCAGACCCAAAAAATATTAACTTTGAGAGTTAAATAAAAAGCACACACTCCCAACTAGTTGTTTTAGCGTACAATTTGGCCCAGTTCTGTAAAATTATTAGTTTGTGCCTAATTAATTATTTTTAATAATTTACTTCAATTTTTTTAATGTGCTTATATCTGTTGCACTTCATTTAATTTTAAAACAAAAAATTAACCAATTGGAGCAGTTTGAAAAAAACCAGTTTGGAACTAGTATTAGCTTAATATCTAATTTAATTTTGCTACTTTTTTAAGCTTTCTTTTTTTAAATTTTTTTTTAAATGTTTTAACAACAAACTTAGTAAGTTGAGAATACTTGGGACTAGTTAGGCCTAGTTAGGACCAGTTAATAAATAATTGGTTGGGGGTAGTTAGTAATTCTTTTAATATTTTACTTAATTTTATTTTTTAATATTTCGCCTAATATTTTTTTTAATTTTCACTTAATTTTTTTTTAATTTTCACTTTATTTTTTTTAATTTTTTGCTTACTTTTATTTTTGCAATATTTTACTTAATTTTTAATTATTTTTTTTTGATATTTTATTCAATTTTTTTTTTTAATATTTTATCTAATTTTTTTTTTGATATTTTACTTAATTTTATTTTTTAATATTTTACTTTATTATTTACATACTTTTTTCAGTATTTTGCGTAATTTTTTTTGGATTTATTTAATTTTGTTTTTCAATATTTTACTTAATTTTTTATTTTTTTTGATATTTTATTCAATTTTATTTCTTAATATTTTACCTATTTTTTTTTATTTTCTGCTATTTTACTTAATTTTATTTTTAATATTTTACTTAATTTTTTACATAATTTTTTTCACCATTTTGCTTAATTTCTTTTTAAATTTTATTTTTCAATATTTTACTTAATTTTATTTATATATATTTTTTATACTTCTTGTTTGATATTTTATTCAATTTTTTAATATTTTACATAATTTTATTTTTTGATATTTTCCTTAACTTTTTTTAGTATGTTCCTCAATTTTAATTTTCAAGCCATGCTTTTATCATCATTAACCGTTTTCTCAGTTTGTAATCCTAAATTTGCTGATTTTGGTAAAAATTTGGCCCAGTTCGGTAATGACTATTTGGGAGTAGTTACATTTACTATTTTCTACTGTATGTCAATTATTGTTTTTTTTTTAATTTTGATTCTATATGCGGTTCTTTTCTGTTTTTATAAGAAACATTTTTCGACAATCCAGACCGAACCAGACCGAACCAGACCGAACCAGACCGAACCAGACCGAAACCGAAAAAATGGACCAGACGAACATAGACCGAAAATAACCAATTCGGAACTACTTATTTTGACATTTTATTTAATTTCATTTCTTTAAAACTTAAGTTTCAGTAAACGCCCATTATTTAATTTTTTAAGCCAAAATTGTTTTACTTTTTTTTTTCTTTGTTTTATTAGATTTTCTCATTTTGTTGTCAATACTCCACCAGGTATAAGTAATCTCAACCAGTGGGCTAACATATATGTCTTTCGTTCGCGAAGACCCATCATAAAATTTGGCAAATAATTTCTTCGAACAATATTAGTAGCACTAACTCCTAGAATTAATTTTATTCAGACCGTATAATAGTTAGAGATGAGACAAAATATGTTATAAGAAGATTCTCTAAGATTTTTTATATATTATATAAAGTCAGAAAAACTTTCCAAATATTGTCCCAGTAGATATATTTGAGATTTAGCTCGGTACTAAGACATCAATCATGATGGTGTTGTAGACAAAATGCAAATATTTTTTAGTTTAAAGTTAGTTCCTATATTCAGTTGACTTTTGGCACCACTCTCTAAGTAAGCTTAAAGAATTGTGAACGATAGTTCGTGCTATATATTTATTCGGTGCTATAAGTTAAATATACCTCTAGGGAATGCTATATGCTCTAACAAAAGAATTTAGGAATGAAATCAGTTTGAATGACTCTTTTTTAGGCGCCATTCCAAGTGGGTAAATTTTCTTTCTAAAAATTGTGAAAGAGAGCTCTTAATCCTTTAAAAAAAGATATAAATTTTTTGAGCAAGTCTTTTATTAATAAGAGTAAGTTAAATCATAAACATCGAAAAGGTTTTTGCATTTTTTTTACAATAAATTTCTTTTTCTCTTTGTTCGAGGCTTCACTATGGGTACATCCTTAGGCCACTTACAAAATAATTTGCATATAGAACAAAATTTGCAAACTCATAAAATATATGAAAGCAACAGAATTGAACAGAACAGAGCAACCATAAAAATTATTATATTCATATTTCTTTTTTTTTTAGCTGGTCACTCTAAACACAACTCAAACACAACTCAAACACAACTAACCTCACAGCATTTGATTGTCTGCTTTGCAGCGTTGATTGTGAGTTAATAGTTTTGCAAGCTAACTGCACATTTCTACACAACATTCACCTATACGTGATTACATAGACAAAGTGTACGTGTGTGCGTGTAATCACACATTGCATTGTCTTTATCACAGCGCGTGCGCCGGTTGTTATGCAATAAAAATGTTTGAGGAAATCATAAAAAAGCGGACGAAAGTTGCAGGCGGCAAACGCACCTACATACAATTACACAATTACAAATGTGCACACACACACACACATATATATGTTTGTAAATGAAGCGAGTGTTTATTGGTATGCGTGTTGGTAGCAGGAAGTTCGCATTTATTTGCTTATGGTTGTGTGGCGCCACAGCTACTTTATTTCACTGCAATTCGAACCACAAACATGCATACATATACATTTCTATATATTTTACTATTCTACTATACGGTTTTGTTAGCAATTTTATGATTTTATTTTCATTTTTATTTCAACAACTTTCTTATTTCTTGCTTTATTTTGCATTACTTCGCACAATTCCCCAGTTAGAGAGTAGTTCGGTGTGATGCTATGTGTGTTCACTGCAAGTGTATGGGTGTGTTGGTGAATGGCTTCGGCAGCTGTTACTACCGATGCTGGTTGTGCGCCTTAAAGTGCGCTACAATAAAAAAGGTAACATGTTAACTGGGATTTGTTTATGCCTTTCTCTGTAGTCTCTTAACTGTTTCACTGTCTTTATGCGGCACTCCATGCAAAATTGTTATTTGATGCATGCTTTGTTATTTGAAATTAGTATGGTGAAATGTGTGGAGGAATTGTTGTTGTAGAGTCAGTGTTAGAAAACGAATGGAGTAATAAAATGAAAATGAGATATAAAGCTAGAATATTAGACTAGAAACATATACTTAAATAATGGTGCAGACTTAATATTGAGTGAAAAACTGGCGTAGTATTGCGCTAAGCTAACTATATATTTTATTCGCACTCAGGTTTAGAAAGTAGTTAACAGCAAATAAATTAGTAAATTACTTTCCTCAAAAATATAACCACTAACTAAATACTGGCGAGATGCAATAGTTCTCCTTCCTGTTAACGAACCTGTTTAGCAAAACTACGTTGAATTAGCTGAAATGTTGCCTACATCTGGGCGCCATGCACAAATGGTGATTAGTTTTGGTTTATTTACACTTCTAACTGAAAGTATTAGAATGGCAGTGTAAATGACCATTATTATTTTGGTTGCTTAAGAGCTAAAATACAAAATTTATACTGTCTTAAAGGCAATCTGCTAATTATTAATAGTTTTGGAATAATAGCAAACATATCTACAATATGCAACTCTACTCTTTTCAACCATAAATACTTCTACAAACTTTTTATTGCCTACCTCATGGCAATAAAATACAAGAAAAGTTGGACACCAATTCTGAAAAAATTATCCCAAAATTATTTACAAAATTTATTGATGCATTCTAACATATTTTGAATATTTTGCATTTTAGCACAAAGCAAAAAATTCAGCAGTATGTAGTAAACGTTTTTTTTTTTTTTAATAAAACTGCGTAGCTTGAATAATTATTGTCCAAAGTATTTAAATGGAAACTTGTTTATTTTGTTTTTACAAGCATTGCCTACATCTCGGCGCTGTGATAAAAAAGCGATTCCTATAATCAAAGGTTCAAAAAGATTTTATTCAAATATTAAGAAACTTTAAAATAAATAGTCATAAATAAGTAAAGTTCACTTCACCAAAAAAAAAAAAAGGAATAAAAAATTAAAGAAATAGTAAATCAAAAAAAATATATTCGGGATTATGGTTTACTGGTTGCATTTATTTTCCAATCGAATACTTTGCCAAAGTTTTTTAAAGTTTTCATTTATAAATATTATGGAGATATGAAGATATTGTTTGCTATTTCAAAATTTTTCTTTATTTATTTTACAAAATAAATTGAGCAAATACTCACTCTTAGCTGGGATGAAAAGTCCTCTTAAAAGCTGCTTGCGCATTCAGAGAACACTCATACAGTCCCTCTGCAAAGAAATTAAAAGGTAATGGATAGAGTAAAAAGTTCGAACGATTTTTTTCTTTCTTTTTTTTTTCTTTATTTTGTTATATGACATAAATATAATTATATTTCTTTAGTTAACTTAAAAGGGAAATAATTATAAATAATATTTTCACTGATAATCTATAGCACGCCGTCTTTCGACTTTTGGCTCCCAAGGCAGTTGGTTCCATCAAAGAGGAACGACTCGGAATTTAATCCTACCAAGGACTGCCAACTCGGCAGTATTCTTCAAAAATATTTGAGAAATGTTCCATAGATTAGTTGAATTTCTAAATTGGCTAAGGTAAGAAAAAAATTTTTTTTAAATAAACTTGGTTATAAATATAAGTAAAACCGAGACCCATGGATAGAAATAAAAGTATCTTAGGCATCTCTATATCAACTTAGGAGTCTAGTAACAAATAATTATATTTAATATATACTGTAATTATAGATATTTTAATACAATTTACTTTCATCTGTTTTTCAAATTTGTTTAAATATTTTCAGTTAATCGCTTGAAACTCTTCCCCTCAACAGTCGCCCCTAATCACCAACTAAGTAGCTTGCCAAAAAATAAGCGGTGAACGAAAAAATAAAAAATTAGCGGCTGAATCAAGTGTTCGCAGAAACAAAATTGGGATTTGAAATGTGTTTCGAAACTAAAATTTGAATATTTAAGCGAATAACACAGAAGAACTGTTCAATCCTGCGGAAACTCAGCGGTGAAATATGTCAAAGGCAGCTGTCAAGCTTTCTAGCGGTTGGTTTATGTTAACGGATTTATGAAAACGCATAATTTTAGAAAAAGTTAATTAAAATATTAGCAAGAAATAATTAACATTTGACCACAAATCAAAATCTACGAAAACAATAAACAATAAACATACAATATCTTTAAAAATAAATAATATTTTTAAAATATATAAAATGAGGAAATAGAAGCAATTAAAAGAAATAGAATTAGGGATATAAAAAATAGAATATGCAAAAATTAAGAACACAACTTTAATTACCATGCAATGGTCTAAAAATATAGTAGAGTAGTAGTATAGTATAGTATAGTATAGTATAGTATAGTATAGTATAGTAGTATAGTAGTATGAAATTTTATTATGAAATTTAGTTAATTATATTATATATTATTGTGATCTAAGTAAATACATCACCAAGTGGCTCAAAATGGTTGTGAAATTGTAAAAATTAATAAATTATTATTAAAATAAATTTCAAAAATTTTAAAAGAAGTTATAGATACATTTTTAATATTAACAGGTAAATTTAAAATTTGAGTACTCAAAAAACTTTTTTATTTAAAATATTTTAAAATCTTAAGAGATTTTGGTATTCTAAAATGTTTTCTACAATTATTATTTTTCTAAATTTTCTAAATTAAAATTTTCTAATTATAATTTTCTAATTTAAAATGTAAATAATAAAAAAAAAATTTATTAAAATATTTTCATATAAAATCATTCTTTGTATTAAAATTTTTTTTTAAATATTTTTAAATTTATTTCATTATATATTAATTTTTTAGCATTATTATTCCATGATTATTATTTCCATGATTATTTTTAAAAAAATTTCTAAATTCTTTTCCTAAATTTTCCAAATTTAAATTGTCTTATTTAAAACTTAAATATTAAAACAAGTTTTGTTATTTAAAGTATTTTTAAAATCTTAAGCGATTTTGGTATTTCAAAAGTATTTCTACAATTATATCTAAAAAGAATTTCTAAATTCTTATATTTGGTATTTTAAAATTAATTCCAATTTTTTTTTTTTTGTTTATTTATTGATTAATTATAAAATTAATTTATTGAACAACAAATAAGACCAAACCCCTACTTTCCAGAATAATTATATAATTTCTTGGAATTATATAACATTTTTGCTGTAAATCGAGTGACCAACTTTAAATACGTTTAAAAAGTTCAAATAAATGAGTTAAAAAACTCTTTTCAGATTTCACAATGGGAAGTCCAAAATCTAATTGGTTCTTGGTTTCATGAAATACCCTTGAAACCAGTACATAAATCCCGTTAATAGCACACTGAGTGCACTAAATATGCCCACTGCTGTTATTAGGTGAGTAAGCCACCTACTTCCTTCCGTTTATCTGCCGCAGTATTAAACTGTACTTAACTGTACTTGTAACATAACGGCAATAACAAACAGGTCTTTTACAGCAAGTCTACCATATAATATTAAAATCAACAGCTTACATGCACCAACGCCATATGGCGCCCACCATAACCACTGTCTTAACAGAGTATATATGTATGTATGTATAAAAAAAAAACATAATTTAAATATGCTTGCTCAGCAGAGCCGAGAAAATTCAATAAAATACAAAAATGTTGTGACTGCTTGTGATTGGCCAACTTTACAATGGCTTATGACGTAATTATGAACATTTGTGCCACAATGCAGTAAATTAAAACAATATTATCAGACACATTTATATGAGTGTGTGTTGTGCGCGTGGCACATAAGCTACATCAAATATTTATATAGAGGGTATTTAATAACAGTATAGACTAAAGGGTTATGCCATGCTATTTTGTCGGGTTGTGAGTATAACTAGGGTATTGGTTAAACTTTTTTATGGGTTTAAATTTTGCTTGTGTTGTGCTGATGGCACAAAATTAAGAATATTTCTCTACGTCAATGAAAAATAAAAATGGTTTAATCTTACTGGAATTCATTAAACACTACTTCATGCAACAATCATATGTGCTCAGAAAAATCCAAAGTGGAAATTTCTATATTGAGATGCCTAGAACATAACGGCGTATTCTCCTTGTGATACTCTTTTATTAGCTTTACAGTGACGCAATGACTACACAAACACGATTTTAAGGTTTCTAGTTTAAGCGCCACAAAAAAACAATGTGCTCACTGTGGTGTTTAAGAAACTCTGAGTTTAACTTAACATTTGTTAAAACCGGGTCAAAAGAGTGAACAGCACAGCAAATTTGTTTAACAGCGGGGCAGAATTTTTGAATTTTTCGCGCCAAAAAGGCTTAGATAAACTCATTAACAGAAAAAAATTTAATGGAAGTTGTTAAATACGTCAGTGTAAAGATATCTACGACATAATGACAAATAAACCCGAGTTTAAGCGCGCTGTGACTTGGCTTGTGAAAACGGAGTAGTAATTTAAGGAAAAAAATTCAACTATTTATGCAGTTTGTATAACATAAAGCTGTATTTAGTGTGTTATTAATTAATCAAAAAATAGTTTGATTTTGGCTTCGATTTGACAAGTATTTGGGAGCGTAGCTTAAACTTGAGTGATGATAATTTAGGTAAATGAAGTTCGGCAGCTTTTTCAATGCAGCTATAAAGAGTGTACTGGTCTTAATGCTTAGCTAAGCCTAGCTTAAAACACAAAAAATCTTTTCTTGTTATATGTAGGTCATAATAGTTCAGAAAACTTTAAAAAAAAATATCTTCATCACCGAAATAGCACCGAAAACCTATGTGTAAATACTTATTCATCGCTGAAAGTGTGTAAGATAATTTTGCAAGGGACCAGTGATATTTTTTGTGGCTTCTAGGCTTATTTTTTTCATATATATTCACTTGTAGATTTGGTTCATGCACTATTCATACCACCAGAAATACAAAAAGCTGCAATTTTTAGTACTAGAAATTTAGTTCGCCACAACTTTGTTCAAATTACAGCAACAATACGATAGGAAACGTTGACAAGGTTGAGGACTGCGCTCAACGAATTAAACAATTAGAAGGCATATGGAAAAAGTAATGCAGAAAATTAGACAGGTATCACAATTTAGTTTTTTGATTGTAATTAGTACTAGCGCTCTTGTGTGCATTTGTGGTACACAAGCAGGTCATTTTCACGATCACAAACTTTATCGGAATATTTGGAAAAGTACTTGGGTAACACCATAAACTAGTATATGACGCGATGCTCCAACACATAATTTGTTTTCAACCTTAAAAATGCGAGAGAATTGGTTTTAAATGGCGTTATTAAACACTTTTCAAGGTCCCCGTTCGAGCAATGGATTTCATGAGAATACTTTTATGTCTGAAATACACAAACAATAATTGCAATAAAATATTTTTTCGACAAAATTCTTTCCGGCATTTTCTTTTTTACATTTATAACTTCAATTCGATCTTAACATACTTTTTGGGGTGCCTCAAATAAATATACTTTCTCCCAAATAAAATAATTGTGTCATTTCTTACTTCTACATACTGCTTGGACGTTTTAATTATGCGCTTTACACAAACTATGCTAGAATACTTATACTATTAATTATACCCGCGCGCCTGAAAGTATGTTAATATTTGCATGTAGAGAATCGCCATTATCTTGTTTATATAAACACTTCTTTTTAAATTTCAATAAAAATAATTTTATAATTTCTGGTGAATAGGCGGCATTTCTGAACTTTCTTCACCAGCTCTCTTTTACCCATTTACATATGTACTTTAGATGCGTTATAATATAACCAACAAAAGCAAATAATAAAATTTCGTTGCCAAACAACATAACGCTTTATTTTCCTTACTGATTTTGTAAGAAAATGAGACAAACTATGTTTTCGTATATGTATGTTTACACACACACCTAAATGTATATGCGCACAAAGGCTGTTTGCGCGCAAAGAGACAATTTTTAAGTAGCAGCCAAACATGAAAATTATTATTATTGCGATTATAAGCGAGGTAAATGTACAAAATTCAAATATGCAATACAATTATATGCATTTGTGTGCGTAAAAACAGTGCGCATATAGCGATAAGCAACGAAATACACATTTACAATGAAGAATATGTGGATGAGAAGTATATGCGCCTACATATGTGCTTTCTTACCATGCCTACGTGCTGTGTTACGACGCCGCCGGAAGTTATGCTTTATTTATTTTATTATATAACAATGCTGCATGTATGTGTATGTACGCATGTGTGCTTGTGTACACAGCACACATGCTAACACACTCGTTGACATCTTTCAAATTGTATTTGCGTGTGCATGCAGGCGTGCGTGTGTCTCAAGTTTGCTTGTGCGCCTGTGTTTATGTTAGCATAATCTAATCTATCACGCATACGCCTGTAAATTGCGCAGCGCCCACACAACAATACAGACACCGCGCTCTTCCGCCGTAACAACACTTTGCTAGCTGATTGTGCCAGCCCCTTCTGCCCGCTGACTGCCGCACACTGCCATTTGACGCATATTATTTTTCGCTTATGTTTCGTCAAAAATTACACACAAAATATGACAGCTTTGTACACCGCAAATCATAATGCCACTTTTTTCCCACTCTCACATACACAGATACGTGCTGTTGTACGCCTCGGCAGCATCGCTTTATTTCACATATTTTCTTACTCGCTTACTTAGCCGCCGCCATTTCAGTTGCTTACTTCGTTTTGCAAGCTACTTGGCAGGCAATTTGCGTTCTGTTGTACTTTACTTCCGGTGGTTTTACGCCTTGCCACTCTGCCGCACTTACACATGTAATCCGCCTCAAGGCGCTACAAGCAGGTTTCACAACTTTTTTGTCTAAGCAAAATGCGCGTTTTGTAGTTGTTGGCTTTGCAAGTCTCTTCACAATCAGCGCTTCAGTTTTCTACAGCTTACCTCATACTAAATATGCATATGCATGATATGTGGACTGGGGCTTGTTTTATTATCCTACCTTTGCTTTGGCATTGTTAAATATTTTGTCACGTGTCGGCCTCATTGCTGCACGTAGTTTGGCTATTTATTTCTTTCGCAATTTTTTTCTCAGAATTTTTTATTTTTTTGTACTTAATAAGCGTTCGTAATAAAAATCTTGTTTAAATTTGCTCCTGTTCATTTTTTGGAAACAGGTGTGATCAAGAGTGGGTGTAAACGCATCAGTGAGATGCGGTAAACAACTTATATTAAAATACAAAAAAAAAAAAAACAAAAATTTTTTTTTTCAAAATCAAATTTTTCAAAAAAAAAAAATTTATTAAAACTTTTTAGTTTAAAAAAAATTTTTTTTAAATTTATTTATAGAAAAATTTTTTTAAAACTTTATTTATTATATTATTTTATTGTATTATTATATTTCATTATACTACATTAATTTGAACAAATTTTTTATTTTGAAAAAAAAAATTGAAAAAAAATTTTAAATTTTATATAAAACAAATTTTATAATTTAAAAATGATTTTAAATTTAAAAAAACACTTTTTATTTAATAGAAATTTTAAAAACTTTATTTGAAGAAAACATGGCTTCGAACGTTAAACTTCAAAATTTATACGAAAATGAAGCCAACATTCACAACCAAGTTCCCAGAAAGGGTTGAAAAAATATCAACAAAATCGGCAAAGCGTTTCACATAAACCTTTAATCTGGCAACACTAATGCAGGTGGAGTCCATGAATGACCAACTAATAACGGCTTGTACGACAGAATACGACAGAAGGGTGGCCCTATCAGTCAACCGTGTGAACATTAAATTAGTCAATTAGCAAAAATTATCTAATTATTAAGCAATTTGTTAATTGACTCACTGGCTCAATGGCTTGTAAGCGAATTTAAAATTTTGTGCACTTCACCATGGGAATAGGCGACCAACCGATATATCAACTGCGATCAAGTGGAGGGGCACTTTTGATTACTCGCTCATCTATTACAGCTGCCAGTTGATAGAATACCGAGCATGGATGACGGATGACCTGTTTTCCCTAAGGATGCTTTTGTACAACATTATTATTATAGTCTCTATAGAGTGCTAACCTAACAGCTATAGCATCAATTCGCCGTAATAACGGTTTTTTATTGCTTCAAAGCGCATTTTGATCACTAGAAAGTTCAGTAATAATTCAACAATTGATTTCACAAGACGAAAGAAAATAAACTATAACAATTTCCACCGCTAAACACATGGCAACATGCAACTTTGGTGCAAATTGGTGCCAATTAAGTTTCTTTCAAAATGAGAAAAATCTTGGGAAATATGTTCACGGATGAAGACTTGCTCTCTCTCTTTTTCTCTCTCTATTTCTTTCTCTCTCTACCTCTCGCTATCAATCTTTCTCTCTCTCTATCTTTCTCTATATATCTCTTTATCTCTCGATCTTTTTCTTTCTCCATATCTGTCTCTATCTCTTTATTTCTCTCTCTATATCTCTCTATCTCCTTCTTTCTCCATATCTCTCTCTATCTCTATTTCTTTCTCTCTCTCAAAAGACACCAATTATTTGTGAGCAGTCATGGACCTACGTCATATGAAACACTCAGAGGGTAGTGAAACAGAGGAAGACAAACGAGCTTGTGAAACGAACAAACCAGTCAGTTGGTGGGTGTAAGGCTAAGGACACCAAGCTCGGTGTTCGGCGAACTAAAACTGACACCAAGTTATGCGAGTCCATGAGTGACAAGGTGAGCACTATATATAAAAGCATACGTATATACGCAAACATTGTTTTTAAAATCTTTGGACAGCCATCGGTCCTGTTGCCAGGCCATAGGCAGGTCCATTAATATAGGAAATATTACACGAAAATAAAGAAACAACTATATAACGCAGAGTGGAGAGGAGCAATGCTGTCGACAAATGTGACATCTGCATATTGTAAAGAGATACTAATAACTCACATTGAGCCTTGGTAACATTGAGTCCATTAAAAAGAGAAACCTGACCACCTTTCGAAATAGTTTAGTAAGACGATTGAAATATACTCAGTTATCTAGCTGTAAGTAGTACGGAGATATAGGAGATAATATGAAAATTGCATATTTGCCGAAAGCAAGCGAGTGAAGCAAGCAAGCACTTCGTGAAATCAAAAACAATATAGAAAGAATAAATAAGTCAGATCTTATATTGATGTTATGTATGATTTTAAAACACCTAGTAAAGCTAACAGGAGGAGCTAAAAAAAAATTTGTTAGCATGTGGTATTATTTACTGAAGACCCACTATTAGAAGGAGCCACCAAATTTAAGTGGGAATGATGAAAATATGCTGCTGAGAATTTAGTGGCTCAACTTAAATGTGCCTAAGTTACATAAATATTGCACTTCCAAGGTCAACAAATACCACCAACCACCAGCGGTAAATGAAATTTTATACTCCACAATATCCACTTTCATGAAGACACAGAAAAACTCAAGTTTACTTGTCCTTTTGAAGTAACATAATATAAATTTAAAATAGTGAGCAGATATTTTTGTATATTCTTCAACTATTTTCTTTTGTTAGAATCACTCTCAAAGTATACTGCAGCTGCTTTCGTACAGGAACTGTTGCTCGGGCCAAATTTAAATGCAAACAACTGACAAAATTTTAACATATCGACAGGCGCGTATGCACTAATGCCGAAATTTCTGAGCTTATTTAGTACAAAAAAAAAAGAAAAAATAGTAGTAATCAGTCATATTTCTCACTTTTCAGTTTCGACTGCATTATTGCTATTGTATTTTTTATATAATATATGCATTCAATCACATATAGCAGCTGTACTCAATCAGCATCAATCACTTAGAAGAATACTTGACGTCAGACAGCAAAAGTAGCTGTATTGTTAATAGGCGTAAAAAAACATCTGAGTACCACCTGCAGATATATTATATGTAGTATTAGGGCTAAAAAATAAAATGGAGCGCCGTAAAGTATGCTATGAATATTTATTTATTTGAATAGTATATGATTGGAGCATAGTATTATTGGAGAAAAAAGCTTATAAATATGAGGCATATAAAAATTTCTGCACACGGGTGGCAAGCGAAAACATAAAAGCATACACAATTAATTTAAAGAAAATTTATTTTTAAACATTTCAGTTTCAACAGCATCATACATGCCAGCATATATACATGCATACGTAAACGTGCCGCCAGCAAACTCCAGCAGCCTCCACAGGAGGCTTGCATTGGCGGTGTTTAAAACTTACTGCGGCCATATTAATAAATACATACATATGCATATAAATATTTATATGTGTGTGTGTGTGTGTGTGTGCAAAAATAAATCAAAGTTAATCAAGTGGCACCATCTGGTTGACTTGGCGCGACACTTTCTGACTTGTTTCACACGCCGCTGGAACGGCGCGAGTTTTGTCAACTTTCATACAGTGTGTCACAGAGAGAGAGTGGGAAAGAGAGGGTGAGAGAGAGGGAGGGAGAGCGAGAAAAAGTGAGACAGAAGTGTGTGCCTGGCTGTTCATAGCGTTTTGCAGCACACAAAACATATATAAATACACTGGTGCAGGTAAAACTCGATAAAATTAAAAACAAAAATGCATAAGTCAATATTGAACGATGTGGCATAAATATGCACACACACATACATACACACACATATGCATAAAAGCAGCACTGTGGGTCCTCGGTGTGTCATTTATTGAATATTGGTAAAAAAAAATGGAACGTGAACTAAAACAATTTTGCTTAACTAAAGTAGACGCACAACTAATGCTATTCAATTGGTGAAAAAGCGAGACACCTTGTGTACAGGAAGGAAAGTTCTTCAGCGTTATACAAATCTTGTAGTCATTAAAAAAAGTATTAAGTATAATCTCAGCAAAATTTTTGAACATTAATTTCAATGAAAAAGAACATATGAAAGACTAAAAAATAATGACTTTCCAAAACATTTCCATATGCGCACTAGGGTGGTTTTTAATTCTTAAAACAAATTATTTTTTTAAGATTTTCGAAAACTTAACCTAGTATAGACAAACCTATCACATAACAAAAACAAAAAAAAATAGAGAACATTATTATAAGTGCGCATTAGGGCAGGCCACTACAATATACCAAGCACTTGTTTTCATAATTTTCGACACTACGAAAAAACTCAACACTGCGTCCATCTCAACATATAGCATAAAGAATTTGCTACTAATTAGAGCCTATTAAGGCTTGCCACACCAGGCACAAAGTGAAGATGCTACAATGGTGACGCGAAATATTATCTAAAATAATTTCATTCAATCCGATTCAAATTTTTTACAAAGCTAAAGTATTACCATCCGAGTTCAGACAGATTTTCAAAGTATTAAAAGATTGAAAATAAAAATCATTTTCTAAGAACCACCTTAATGTACTTACTTACACCTTAAATGTTCAACAGTCCGAACCAAAAAAGAAAGTACCTGTGGTATTATCGTTTGAGTTTATCAGATTTTTAACTATCGTCATGCTTTTAAAAGAAAAATTCTTCATCCGATTTTAACAACCACCCTAATGCGTATACGAAAATGTACGCTTCTCGCTTTCAAACCACTACAAATTGCCAACATCAATTGTTGCCACTTTGTATGCCAATTCTACAATTAAATGCTCTCTTCTATTCCTGTTCCCCACCTCAACACGGAAGGTCTACAATTTCCCTGTTGTTTTTACATTTTCGACACTTTGGCCCAACGTCTGCGCTCGAACTTTGATGACACTCGATTGTGTTTAGACGGCTATTGCAATGTTTTTGTTGCAGACAGACATGCAATTCGTTTCACAAAACTACAATTAGTTAGTTGCCATGCTCAATGCTATTATAGTGTAGCGAACTTTTTGCTTACCATTGACAATCGGGCAGATCTATAAACATATATGTATATTTGAGATACAGCAATTGCTTGTAATTGTTGTAGCTTTTGAGTGATTGGAGTGAGCTGAGGAAAAACTTAATGATAAGGGTCACTTTGCGCCGCAAAGTATACTATGAAAGTTGTAAAGCACTTATTGCATATATGTTTCTATATGCAATAAGTTATTACACTTGTGAGGAAAAATTTGGTAATGCACAAAAATCTTATAGTGCAAATACAGTTTCAGTTTGGCAAAGCTAGATACCAGGAGTAGCTTTCGACTGGAAAGTTTACTAGCTAAAAAATTATTTCTACGAGCTGGCTGCCTCTTGCCTTCAATCTCTACTTTTATTTGCACCACAACTGTAATGGCCATACAATCACTTCAAAGCGGCTAAGGGCTGACGTGTTAGTCTCGGAAGTAGAGCGTTCAAGAGACATGCATCCAACAATAATAAACTGAAATTTTAATTGGCTTGTAACAAGTATTTTGGCAGACAATTGCAACAGTGGCCATGTGCACAGCCCAATGAGACTGAGAAATATTGTACTGAATTAGTAATTTTTCTGTTTGTAGTATTGAAAGTGTGCTTTTAGGCGCAAGATTATGTGCGACTATTTAAAGGGGAATAAGAGAAGAAAAATTAAGAAATAATTTTTTTTTAATTTATATTTTTAATATTAAAATATTTAGTACATACTTTACATTTTTTTTAAATTATCGCAAATTATTTCGAATTTATTATTTAGATATTTGAAAAATATATTAAAGTAAGACGTATCTAAGAGTAATACATTACTCAGTAAGACGCTTCCTGTCTTTTTCCACCACATATGACAGTCTACTCCCAACTACAAGTCAATGCCATTCACATCAATCACCAATTTGCTTACCAAATTTATGTAACTCACGTGTCATTAGCGCATTGAAGAAACCCTACAACCAACACACACGCACACACACATGCACATATACATATTCGTATATTGCCTTAATTGCTCACGCTATATATGTGTATTTTTCGCTTTTATTTTTCACCTCAGGCAACATTACGTTTTGACAGCGTCAACATGCCGGCCAACTACTTAATTTGTGCCACAAATTAGCGGCCGCCTCGGGTTTGAATATAATTAATAGTTTTTAGAAAGTAAATGACGCAGAATTTTTTCACACCAGTTTTTATGAGCGGCAATTGCGCGCTGGGTGAAAGCGTACATACATATGTATAACGAAGTATATATTATATATGCACAAATATATATGCACAGCGCCGTGTGAACTACTAAGCATAATTAGTAGCCTGCTAGCCACACAATTCTATGTTTGTGCTGGAGTAGTTGGCATGAGCGCTGTTGATGAGCACGGAGTTGGTGGCTCATTTATTTGGCTGTTTAGCAGCGCTTGTCTGAAAGAGCGTTGACGGATTAATCGTTTGAGTTAGCTGGTTTGTTGGTCACAGGCATTTAACTTGTTTAGTAGGAGGGCGTTGACAAGATGGATTACAAGCTGTGCGCAGGGATTTCAATTAATTTAGTTTGTTATTTGCTTTTGGGTTTAAAAATGTTAGATGCAAAGAATAAGGTATGTAAATCAAGGCCAAAAATATGGTAAAAAGTTTGTTAAAAAAAAAAAGTTTACATCAAGTTTTTACACAAACTTTTGACATAAAATTCAAAAAAAAATTAATTATTAATTAATTTAATTTAAAATAGTAAGGCCAATAAAATAAAAATATTTAATAATTTAAAAAAGAATTTATTAATTATATTAAGTGCAAAAAAGTTCACGAAAAGAGGTAATTTATTTTAATAACATACTTTCAGGAGTGAATGAATGAATGAAAAAAATGCTAATAACATAAAAATATTACATAAAATTAGCAAACATTTATTTAATAATATAAAGCTAAATAAAAGTATATGAAAGATGGCAATCTGTATTTTTTGTAACATGCTTTCAGGAGTAAAATTCTTTTGTACTAATAAAACAAAAAAATTTAAATAAAACTGACATAAATTTGTTTCAATATATGAAGCTAAATAGAATTATATGAAAAGATAAGACAAGATGAAAAGATTCACTATATTGTAGCATACTTTGAGGACTATAAGGAGCAAAATATCTCCTTTACTGTTTCTTAAACAAAAACACAATATATTATTTATAAAAGAAAGCATTCCACAACTTTTTCCGTAACCAAGGTAACCACTTCCTTTAAAATTACTATTTTCCCAAAAACTGATAGCATACTTTTGGGCTTAAAACTTGCAACAAATCTCAAATATACCACAAATGCCAGCAAAACAAAGTGAAGTTACTTACGCACTGCTAGCGAACTGGGCAACTTGAAAACTATTGTGCAGAAAATCGCTTTACGTAAAACCGCCTAAAAGTATGCAAATGTTTTCGAAAAATACAGTTTCTAAGCGGTGTTACAATGCCTTTCAGAGTTGAAAATAAAACTGCAAGCAAGACAGCACATGGGAAAAGTGCACAGAATACGCGTATACAGAATAATTACAAGGAGAAAACTTAAGAACTCAACAACTGTCAAATGAACAATCAGCGTGATGTTGGAAATGTTCCCGTCGGCAGACAACAAGCTGCAGAAAGATGTGCCAAAGTAAGCGCGTACAATTATTGTAGCGCAGAAAGGAAAAATAATTATAAACAAAAGCGATGCAAACACAAAACCGAACTCACTAAATTCGGAACTCGACTGGCAGTTTCTATTTTAATTCTACCAAAACGACCGCTATGGCTAAAAGGGTGCAACCATTTAAGTACATTTCGGCTATATTTATTTGAACACTTGAAAGTATGCTACACTATTAAGCTGCAGCCTGCGAATTTCGACGGCTGTTGTTACAGCCCTGGCGCTCAAATGTAGACTATAATGAGGCTGCAAGCTGGTGTTGTTTTCCGTTGTTGCAGGACTTAGTGTTTCTGCACTTTGTTTCATGAATTGCTATTGGTTTTGTTTTGATCTTTTCCTCAATAGAATTTGAAATTTTAATGCGCTTTTGCGCATAGCGTATGAAATTTTAATACAAAAATTGAAAATTTCAACCAACAAAACAAAATCAAAAACTGCTATGAAGTGTTAATTGTGCGCGTAAAATTTTAAATAGCACGGGGTTGCATTAAATATTTAGATGCCCTTTCAAAGTACTAAATACTCACCGCTTGCCTATTTCTCCCACGACCTTAGCTTTTTGCTTAATCTCATTATGAATTCATGAGCAAGGTATACTTACTTGCTTTTCTCCGATTGCCCAGAGAGTAGAAGGAAATTTTGAGTGTGCATTACACAGCTGAAAATGTTATATGTTCAACTCAAATGAATTCCCTGAAGATTTCGCCTAAAAGTATGCTAATGCCGTTTTCATTTTCAAAATACATTACAGCACTTTTTCGCCCTTAAGTATGCTAAGTTGGTATGTTTTGAGAAATCCGCCATTCGCATGCCAACAAATTAACACAAAGCAGCTTAGATGCTTTCTATACCCGCAAACTGCTTAAGCATAGCACTCTCATTGGCTCCGTAAATTACTCCTTAATAGTGACCGCATTTTTTACACTAACCCAATACTGAATTGATTAGCTCGTGAGTGAAAAAATGAAGGACAGATAAAAAGTAACAAGAACGCTAAAATAATTTACGCTGAAATGGCAAGCCTGATCTAGTGACGGATATGCGAAACGATGGCATGCTTTTAGGCGTAAATATGTTTTTTAAACCGCGCGGGATGGGGTATATATACATTTTTTGACAAATAAAATTTATAGAAATTTATAGAAAGAAAATGTTTATAGATTGCATACAAGACACTACTGTTAGAATGTTTCCTAAATGCTCTGACTTGAAGCAAAACTGGAGAATTCCTTCCGAATATATAATGTAAGTGCAATTTTGGGTTTCCAGGGTCTCACGTACTACTACGACAAACAATTCAATCTTCAGTCTCAGCCTTCAGCCTTGAAAAAGCTTGTGTTTGCCAGTAACCAAATGAGAATAACATAAATATATAGGGCTGTTTTTGAAGAGAACAAAAGTTTTAAAATGGGCAGTTGGTAGTAATCTCGAGTATCATCGGTTAGCAAAGACACACACCACATCAAAGAGAAAATGTCGATGCTTCATACCAATGACGACTTAAACGACCTGAATTGACCAAAACTCCTACGCAAAAACAACACCAGTAAAGACTTTCGAAACGGCTTATGAGTGACACGAAAAGCAAAAAAAATTTCATCTTTGCTCGAAAAAATTGTACGGCTGATTACTTTTGATTTCATGTCATGAAATTCTATAATTATTGTAGACTCAAAAAAAATTAAATAAAATCTTTAACAAAAGGGTCAAAAAAATTAAACCATCAACGTAGGGACTTGAATACTTTTTTCCAACCCTTAAGCTTATAAGTGAAAAAGGAATAACTTTGAATACATTTGACACATGCGACAATTGAATAGCCCCGAAATCTATGCCATTTTTAAAATTTTCGCCCTTTGCTCTCCTTCTCACTGGCCAGCGAATGGCAAAATTTTACTTTCACTTAGCGCATTTTGTGCCGGCCGCAATCAGCCGAAGATAGCCATAACAGAAACGCGCCACTCGAAAATTTAATCAGCGCATAATTAATTTAATTTAATCAAGCTATGCGCGCTTTTCCAACCCAAAATGTAAAATGGCCTTCAATTAATTCGAAAAAGTGGCAATTTATCTATAATGCTGGAGTTTGAGAGGGAACGAGAGAACTCTTGCTGATTTTTGCTTTAATTTGAGTTTTAGAAAAATATTTAAAGTTTGGCAACAATAATGCGCCTTTGTGTATGCTTCTGTTATGCAATGAGAGACCTCGGAGTTCATGCCGAGAGAGCTCTACTGGCAAATATATTGGCAAGAAGCTTGATGTCTCCGTGGAAAGAGATAACTGCAGGATTTTTGGGAAGCCTAAATTCTTAGCAAGTGTTTCATTAGTTACGAAACTATTAGAAGCCCATAGGTAGGGAATGATGGGATAGAGCAAAAACATATTTCGGGAGTAAAACAAAATACACATATATTGTATAGATTAGAAGATTTTGTGTCACCTTCCGATAACTATAACAGAATTTACTTTTCGACTACCATAGACTGCCTTCAATTTTATTTTAAAACAAAAAGTCATAACATGTTCTCAATAAAATGTAGCCTACATCTAGGCATATTTAGCCAAGTCACATACCTCATATAATTCTTTGTGTTTATAACTTCATCTGTCTAGGTCACTCGATATACAAAATTTTTCAATAATTGATCTAAAAAACATTAAATTTCTCTGGTAAAGGCTAAGTGTGTCGCAGTGAAGAATTTGGCTACCGCAATACTAATTCACTTGGTTTTTATATCGAGAGATAATGACCAACTGATAATGATTAATAGTACTATGATGCGAGAGGTGAAATTCGTTGAGAGTCATACGTCTAACTTAACCGAAACCACTTGTCATAGTTATTCTATTAATCAGGAGCATCCATTAGAAGTTCGAAGGCAATAAGATATCGGCCTAGTTCTATTAAAAATAGTATATAGAAATGATTGGCTGGAATTCTGGTACCAAAAGTCTGACATTTGACTTTCGCATTTGCGTCAGTTTACTCTAAAATGTACTCACACTCGACACTGTAGAAAACAGATGTAGCCATTATGGAGAGCTTTCCCTTTTCTCTGCTTACCTTCTTCCTTCCTACAACACTTCTTTCAAGTCACTGTCTATTTCTGTAATTATTTTCATTTGTTAAGCAAACTAACACTTATATTTTACGTACTATAATTTCGACCTCTAGCGCATATTCTCAAATACATAATAGCAGCCAATTAGGGAAAAGTGCTTTCGTAAAATATTTAACATGTTTGGTATTGAAAACTCATAAAAACTGGCAATTGGCGTAGAATTTGTAAAGTGTAGAAATCACCACCTAGGCATTACATACCATTACCTGCTAACACTCGATATGCTTACACCGCTATAAATATTTTAAATATAAGTGCGTACGTGTATAGTGTTAACAGTTCTTTTGTATCGACTGTAGTACTAACTACAGCCATTTTTACCTTTGCCAATGCAACTCAGTTATTTCATTTCATGGCAATTATGTGCATTTACTCTCAGTTATTTATAGAACTTCAACTATTCAGCAAAAATTTCATGCACCTTTTTGTTTGCTTGCCTTTTCCACATTCTACTTTTTATTTCCTACCTTGCAATGCCGTTTAATCCAATTGCTATATTCCGCCAACATAACAGCGAAACGACCAGCAGCAGCGTAGCTACAAGCAATCTGCGTTCAAAAGCGAATTCGCTATAATGCTGTGAGGAGCAACTACTCGCACATATTTCCGTGTTCTGTGTTGGCATTAAGGATATGAAATGAGGAAACAGCGGGAAATGTATTTACGCGTACATAGCTACATATCGGGAGCTAATAGTGTAGCAAAGTGTAAGGCATTCTGTGAATTTTTTCTCCATTTCCCTTGATTAGATTTACTTTCCTTTGGAATGCACTTGGTTCTTGGTTTTTCATATATATAAACGTAGTTGATTCACTGCTATTGCTACGGTATTTCCGCATCCGTTTGCAGTTTTGATTCGCATTACTTTTACCTCAACGAAATTTATGATTCCATGGCTCAATTTATTTCTTACTCTTTTCAAACGCACTGAAATTATGTTCGATTATATTTCCTATTAAAAATGTTGCCTAAAACTAGTTAACTAATCATTCAGTTGCGATTTATAAAGTTTACAAGGGAGTCATCAGATTGAAAAAGCTGCTTAAATTCATTATCTGCATATACGGTGCGAGACTTTGCTGAAAGTGCCTGAATGTAGGCAACAATTTATAATATTTTCATGCAATGTTTTCTTGCAGGAGAATATTGAACAGTTTTGGTGCCGGAAGCATGGATTTATTTCGAATTACGACCATATACCGGTTATTAATTTTTTATACTGTTAAATACATATGGTACTCTTTTGAATATGTTACAAATAAATCTTTATATCGAAAACATTTAATCATTGAACTTGTTAAGCTTCGTAGGCATTAAAGTCCTCAATTTTAGTTCACAGCATTTTCTATATGTTGGCTCAGAAAAATGTTTTACAAACATTCGAAACTAGACCACATTAACCAGAATTTTGTTACATTATCCTTTTACTTGATCGAAGACATCCTTGCCAAAATTTCTTTTATTTATTATGATGATTTTTGACTTTTTTTTAATTAATTTTGCAGGAACTTTTACCCTACAACTTCTTTTTTTCTTTCAGAGAGATGTTTGTATATAATAAAACACCTGTTTGACAAAAATCTAATAATAGATTTTCAATAGTTTTTAGACAAATTATTTAACTAGAAGAACGAAAAAATAGTAATACTTTTATTTCAGGTGTGCAACTTCGCTAAACAACCCTAGTTGTAGGCAACGATTTATGTTTTGCTAATGTCGAATATTTTGGGCTATATATATTTCATAACAATACTTTCAGTACAGCACAATTACGTTTCTGCTGACACAACCCCAAAAAATAATATTCATATTTTTTATATCTCTCTCTTATATACCTTATATATAATGAAATATATTTTCTGCGATCGATTTTTCTTTCTTTCTCAGGGCCAATTTTCTCAGGAAATATTCTTTAATTCACTATCACGCGAATTATTATATTCTAAATAAACAAAATTATTAGAATCTTGTGCTAGAAATAAAAGCTGGCGCCACAAAATTATTCTGCATACTTTTAGGCGCCTTTGCGCTAATATTCATTTAAATAGCTGTACGGAAAGAACAACGAAATTGCCGTAATTCAAATAGTTGCCAAACAAATACGACTAAGTGCAAGTTGGCAATTGAAAAGTTTTACGCTTGACCACGCCCATACAAATAAACTTGCCCATATCCGTACCCACCTATGCTCATTTCCAGTCCAGCTGTGCTTGTTAGGCAAGCAATTGACAACGGCTGGCACATATTGTGACACAAAAGTGAGCACACTTTGCGCAATAATAATTGTGAATTTGGGCATTTCACCCCACACTTGCTTTTTCAACCGCCTAAAACTATGCTGCAATTTACGTAAATTAGTCAAACTTAATTATGTTCAAAGGCAGAAATGAACTAAAACATTTCTGGCAATAGTCGAATGCGATCGGTGTGTAAGGGAGGGTGTGGTGTCATTGAAAATTATGTAGTGAGCGCTGTGTGGCGGCGGTGGAAGGAGGTTATTAGCTGAAAGCGTGCAGTAGAACAATGCCAACAAATGTACGCACGGACGCATGCAGAGTATACGAAATTTTTCGCATTTTTGCGCCTAAATGCACACTAATGCAAAATTCTCTGTTCAGCATGCGTACGAAGTAATTTTACTCCCTTTCGGAGTCGGGCCTTTTTGTAGTGTCGCGCACTATAAGTAATACAATAATTTGTTCATTGTTGCGCATGTTGTGTCGGACACATGTTGTGCTACATAGTTTCTTGTTTATTCGTGTTGTTGGCATTGCTGCTGTCAAAATATTGTAAGCATGCTTTTAGGCGCGTTCCATTGTTATTACTATTTATGCTGTTACTTTTGTTGTTGGTCGTGTTCATGTTCACAATATTGTTCGCTTGTTGCATGTGCCCGCATTGCTATTTCGTGAATTCACTACAGAACGCAGTCAGAGGCAGTGGGAATATCGGGCCTACGTCCGAATCATTCATTTATACTCGTACATTCATAGGACAAATAAAATGTTGTCACAAAATTAGCCACATCGCTGTTCAACTGTACTTATGTATATCTAACATCTATCTACTTACATATGTAAGTAGCGCTCTTCAATGTGGCCTCATGAGTATAGGGATAACTTACACTCCACTATTTTAGACTAATTGTCAAAGCTCTCTGGCGTTTGATCTTTGTTTTTTTTTTTTGAGATTTAAGCAATATGCGTCTAGTTTATACTATTTTCTCTTTGGAAAATTGGGATATTTGAAGTCTCACTTGTAGACCTCTTAGTATCTTTAATACCGCTTAATATTCAACTAGGCCGATACTTTTATAGAGCAATCAAACACTCTTGGAAATAGCACTTCTATATTTTGGAATTCTTCTTTTTCTTATTTATTGATCTCCTGAATTGCTACTCTTTTTTGAAAATTGTTCCGATTGATGCTATTCGACTAACTCGATTAGGCTTTCAGCCTGCAGATGTTGGCAGTTAGGTGACGTTTGGAGAGCAGGGTGCTCCAAAATTGGATGACTTTCTACCGAAAATATGCCTATCCCGTAGATCTTCTATTACGCTGTCTTGTAAAAAATTTATTGACTAATCTTATCAAATGATTTTTGAAAACTTCAAAGAGCAAGTTTACATTTGTAAAACAGCATGAGAACAGTTTGAAAGATATTGTGAAGAGAAGCGAGATATTTTCCAAAATTGTAACGGCTACTCAAAAAATTTCATATAGCATGAAGCGGTTCTAACTTAGATGAGAAGAAATTAGCCTATTTTACATTGTAGCTAGCAATAGAAACAGAAACTGCTAGCTGGAAACAGAAAAGCAATATGACTGGCATTCACTGATGCGACGGGCTGAACGTTGTGATCCTGCTCCAAATTTCATAAAGGGGAACTGTTCTGGAACTGAGGAACTGGAAAAGGTCGATCATTCTTTCTTAAGAAATATGAAGAAGCACTTTCCACGCAGATGTCAGCAGTTGAAGGACACTTTGAGCTTAACGGGCTAGAGACGGAGAGTTCACAGTCATACCGTTTCTCTTAGGAAATCGTTGTTCTATCTTATGAGACACTTCTCAAAGGTTTCCACACAAAACTAGTTAAAAGGGAAACAGTCGTTCATAGGCAAACTATCCTCAAACGACATGCCACCTATAAGGAAGTGTTCTTGCTAAAGATACGGCAGAGGTATCTCAATCTCAAGTTGAGTTTTGCTTTTCCATTTTAGTACTTAAAACAATATATTAATTAATACTATCTTTCTGTAATTAAAAAGTAATGTTCTGAGAGAATGTTCGCCACAGTTGAAAAACATCTTAAGAACATCTTCCCAGAGATGGAGAATTTCGGTAATAAAATAAACACGGAACTTCCTCAACCCCAGCTTACACAGAGCTTAAACGCTCAAAGATTCCTTCTTACTACTTGAAAAACCTGTGATACATCTGCATAAAAAATTGTAGTAACTCACATTCTTATATATGAAGGCCTTTCAGTAAGTATGTAAAGCCAGGTATATGTGCATATACCAAACATATCTATCTATGTATGTTTGCATATCAAATAAAATAAAATATTAAATTTCAATGTGGTCGTTATTACAACGAATTTCTCTTGATTATCTGCAAAAGGATGTGGAGTGAGTGCCTTCAAGGACCTGTCAAAGAGCGACTCGTATCAAATTGCTGCAGCAATTTCGGCAGTTGCTACAATTCGTTTATGTTGTGCGGGAGAAGTGCAAATAAATATTGAATTATTGATGTATATCATTTGAAGTACTGCATTTTCTTGGTGGTGGAGGTGGGGGCGACACGTGCCGTTGGTATGGCTGGAAGGTGTGGAATAAGGAAGAGAGAGGGAAAAGCGTTTAAATATTTAAGGCGTTTGAGCGTATTTATTTTGATAAATGAAATATAAGGTGACAACAAAGATATACTTTTAATGGAATTTAGTACATGCAGAAATAAATGATATCAAATAAAATTAAATAAATGGAGTGGCAGAGAAGTAATAATCAAAAAAAATAGAATAAATGAAATGTACATAAAAAAAATTTTTTTTCTTTTTATAAACAATAAAATATTTTAAATGAAATAATACAAACGAAAAAATATAATAATTTAAGTAAAAAAGACATAAATAATATAATATATGAAAATATAAAATAAAAACATGTTCAATTTAAATTCTCAGCACAAAAGTATGCCAAACTAAATATTCAAGGCAATTTAGTCTAAATCGAGTACCATTCGGCAATGACGTCACACTCGAGGCTATTATGGTGTCTGAATTCAATTAAACATGCGATTTTTAGCGGTCTCAGAAGAAGATCGAAACGAGCTGTTAGAGAGAAGAGTCTCCACCTTACATGCACAAATAGCGGAATTTCTTCTAAAACCCACATAATGTTTCATACAAAAAAAGTGGACGTGTTTAATGTCTGATCTTTGCCACTTATAACCCACTTACACCCACTTGCTGTACATACCCAGCACCCCAGCTTAATTGCTTGCAGAAGTGTAATACATCAAATATTTTCGCACAACACCGTTTTGTAGGCGTGGCAATGGTGCAATTACTCGCTCTACAGCATATTGCCCGAGTAACAAGCAAAAAACGCAAATCAAACCAATTACCCCTAAGCATATGCAAAGATTTTGACACACATCTTGTAACAACACACACACACACACACACACACACACGCAAACAATAACTGCACAGCTTGTAAGCGAAAATAAATATTTGATTGTTTACCTTGAAGAGTGGCTGAGATTTTTGACACGCAACAAAAACATTTGGCGCAACAAACGCAGCTGCGAAGCGCCTAAAGACACTACACACACACACACACACAATATACTGCGAAACTTTTTTCGCACCTACTTTTTTGTTTATTATATACATGTGTGTATGTACTGGCATACAAATTATTACATTTGCACAGCAAACGCTTCAGCGTGGCATATTCTGCGCATTTTCCACGCCCGCGACAACCTTTTAGGCTCTTTACCGTACCACATTAGCATTTTTTTCTTTTTTTTTGTCACAACACACATATGTGTAGGTGTATGTGTAAGCATACATTTGCGTCTATAAAAACAATATTGGCCGCGAGTTAAATGGCTCACATTTTGGTAAAATGGCCAAACGGTAAATTGGTTTATGCCTGAGCAAGTTGTTGGTGTTTTTTGTTTTGGCTTTTACTTTGCCACCTTTTAGGCGCAATCGCTTGCGCAAATAGTTAGTTTGTTATTTTTGACACAAACGCTAGTGGCATTTTAACACCGCAACTATAATGGTATACTACTTGCATATGCTGAACAGGTGCGCCAACAAATAACCGCGGGCGCTTGCGCTCACTTTGAGTGTCGCGTATGTGTGCGTGTGCGACGAACCGCCGTAAACACAACACAAATTGCATAACCCAGGGTTATTGGCATTGTGTGCGTGTGTGTGTGCGTGTGTGTGTGTGTGTGTGCAAACATCTATTTCTGTAGAAAATGTTAGAAAGTGTGCGCTTATATTAGCACGCCGGCTTAGTGTGTGTCAAAAGTGGCGATATGCGTAACGAATTCTTTTGTTGCAACAAAAATGAACGTGCTGTTAAGAAAAGGTGTAAAGGTTAAGTGCTTTAGATGACGTGTGTGTGCAGAGTGAAGGCTATTTTTGTTATAAAGTATAAGCAAATAGTATTACAAATAATTCGGGTTTTTGCTTTTCTTATATTGCATACATATAGGTGGTACAAGAAAAGGCACCAAAAACAATAAAAACGAATCCGATATTTTTTCCCAATTTTACTGCGAAACATTCAATACCAATTTTAAATCTTTTCTACTTCATACTTTTCAGCTGGGAAGCAAAAGTATCGATTAAAGCCTTCATACTAAAGTCTATTGCAACACACAGTTTGTATAAAGTGTAGTGTAGTAGCTGAGAAACTCACATTGACTTCTTCTTCTTACAATCTCCATACTAATTCAACCGATATACAACCGATATAATGAAGTTTAATAGTACAGAAAATTCAAAAAATGTAGAGCACTACAAGCGGTTAGTTATTCCGTTAGTTATTCGATTAGCGCTTCTCAATATAAAAGTACCCTACTGTTGCAGAGCAGCTACACATAATCGCTTTAAATAGTTTTTTAGTGACTATATACGGCCTTCATGAGTTGTATGTTGCAATCGGACCAATTAAAGCACAAAAGTACTGTTGTTATTATGCTTAGAAGGCATACTAACATACTAAAGGAAGAAGCAAACTAACCAATAGACACGTTATGATTTTGAACCAATTGGGTGACGGAAGCCTTATTGACACGATTAAACCATATTTTATAAATTTTGAGTTAGTACTTCACAGCTAATACTACCGAATTCAAGGGCTTTCTGATAGCAAGAATGAAACTGAATTTGAAATCGCGCTTATTTTCCTGATCTTTTTATGCTTTGAAGCCGTTCTGAGTTGCTCCATTAGTTCCTAGTACCAAGGGAAAACTGATTTTTCTATATGACTTCTGGTACGGGAATCTTTAGTGCATACTTTTCCTAAAATCATTTGGGTACAGCTTCTTAAATTTAATTCATCAATAAAGATTGAGGAATTGTAAATTAGTTCCTTATCCATCGTGCCGCAGACTTCATGTGATTACTTGAACTTATTGCATCCTTAGAAAGTGTTGAACTAGATAGAGATAAAATTTACGAAAAGTATTTTTAAGCAATAAGAGTAGCTTGCAAAGCCTTAAGCTCGACTTGAGAATAGTACCTTATTCTATCGGTGGCACTTTTCCTTGCTTCCTTACTCGCAGCATTAGTAATTGCCTAGAATGGAAAATCTGTGGGCGCTCACACATGGCTGATCTAAGATCACACCTTCCTTCAATTTGTCGGCATATTCCAAACACCAAAAAGACCTCAGGATCTAAAAATAACGACAAGGGATTCGCTTATATTTTTCTAATACTTTTCATACCGAAAGATATCAAGAACTAAATTATATGCCAAACCATTTTAAAAGATGTTCCGCATCACGCCACTAGTTCCAGGCGGGAAAAATAACAGTCCGCTTCGTAGTATATTTCAAGTGGGTCCAATGCAATAATGCAAAGAAGTTCGATTTTATTTTAATTTTTTGTTTCATTTTGAAGCCATAAATTTTTCTTTTATGTAGGAATAAAGCAGCTTCTGCGAGTTTTCACTTCTTCCTGGTGAAAAGGATGATAAAAAAATGGTACCCGAAAACTACCTGCATACTACCTACATAAACTACCCAAAAAACTATCCTAAAAACTGCCCGAAATCCTACCCGCTTCAAGCACCAAACAAAGAGCCTTTAAGGGTGAAAAGTAATGAGTATATTCTGCTTCAGTGGCAGTTAGAGAACACTGCATGCTGCATGCAATAAACAATAAATAAATATAAATAAATAATTTTCATACAAGAATTTCAATATAAGAAGTTTTCAATAAAATTTAGAAATGTTTTCTGCGACTAAATACAGCACAATAGAGTGCGACGAAAGAAAATAATGAGTAAGAAAGTAAACTAAAATTGTGTATAAAATAAGATATGGAAGGCAAAATAGACTGACTAACAAACCAAATAAGCCAAATAAACCAAATAAAATATTACATTCGCAATTGTTGAAAGAAAATGTGGAAAAAATGTTGAGACACATACACATAGCTACAAGCAAACATAAAACAACGAACTGTCTGCATTATTTGCCACTTGAGGGAGGGTGCCGGGCGAAACGAACCGAATGTGTGTATGGCGATAATTGCAATTGGATTGAGCGAAAAATAGCAGGTTTGCCAACAAAAGGACAATGCTGTAGACAACTGTGTGTGCAATAAGTATAGAGTATATAAAATAATACCTTTAAGTGAGTGCAGGTGTAAGTGCGTCAAAGTACTATTGTGCACACACACACACACACACATGCAATAAACAGTTACACACATTACAAACGCTTGCCAGCGGCATAAACTACTTAAATGTCGCTTTTATTGCAATTTGCTGTAGAGACTGCATTGACTTTTTAACCCACCCACACACACACAAACGCACACATACGCACACATGCACACGCGCACACTATGGTGACATTTCCTTGTTACTTTATTTCTACTTTATCAACACACAAAATGTATTTTTAGTTGAGTGGGAAGAAAACTGTGTGCAAATGTCGCATGAAAGTCTCATACTCCCCCCTCCAACACCACTCTCCCACACACACTTACATTAACACTTGTGGAGCGCTATCATTGCTGGCACCATGCTGCGGGGTATCTTTACAAAGCTTGCAATAAAATATACCTGCGCACTTACATGTAATACACACACACACGCACACACGCACACATATATATACATATGCACATAGCTATACACATGCGTAGCAGCAATTTCCAAGCAGTATTAGGATAATTGTTCGCTCTTATTTTAGATAAAAGATAATCAAATCATGCAGACAAAAGCGAAGACAAAGCACATGTGTTTTTTTTTCCCCATTTATATATGTATATGTATGTATGTGTGTTCGGTTGAGTAAATGGACAAAGCACTAAATGTAAAACACAAATGCACACATACAAATCACTATACGTAGCTGGCGTGGGTGTGTTTCACACACAGGTGCTATTTATAGCATAGTGTTAGGCGCGCGTGTGTGTCTGTGCAGCCAACAGACGGGTTTTAGCACAATTTACAGCACATTTTATGCAAGCGCACACACATCTACACTTACACGCTTGTAGACTCATACACTAAATGCTCGTGAGGTAGCTGGTTAGGCAGTGAAGCGCATAGCTCACAGCTGGTGTGGGCAAATTACATGAAAGCACAACACAAAAAAAAAAATTTTTTTTTTTAAAAAGACGAGACACATACATATGCACACGCACACGATTGTGCTGCTTTATTTAGTTTGCATGAAACAGATGCAACAGCTCAAGCGTAGCGGCAAGCGCACTTGTGATAACAAAATCGAGCAGACTTTTAGGCGCGGCCAAATGCTCGCAAAGTGTGTGTGTGCGTGTTTGGCTGTTTGTATGCATGCAAATAATGCCAAAGTAATAAAGGTAACTAAATGGGAATTTCTTTTGTAATTATATTTGTGCATTTCATTGTAAAAAGGCGACATTTTTAAAGCCTACCTTAAGGAGGAATTCATATTTCATTAATTTAAATCTGTAAGCACCACTGCTTATGCTAAGATTTTCAGCAATTTCAGCCATAACAGCAGGATTTTTTGTAGCACAAAAACTTTTTAGAATTGGATCAATTGTGATTTCATAAAATGTCACATCATCGCATACTGTATTTTAACTCTATCACGCTAAAGTTCGGAAATAGTTTCAAACGTGTCGTCGATATTAGAAATTAAAGCAGAACTGCAATAAGATTCAGTCAGACTACTATACATCGGTATTCCAAAATTGTAAAACTAAATTTATAACTAAATCAAATGGACTTTATATTCTAGCAATTTAAAAAATTCTAAATTCTTTGTTTTTCAAATTTCATATCTCCTCGAAAGGATTTTTCAAAATTCTAGTTAATTGAATAGTAATTTTAGTGCCCTGCCAATTCGGCCGGCTTAGTCTTAAGTTAAACTTTTAAACGCAACTTTTAAGCGTTTATTAGAAAACTTGAAGTTCTGAAATACAGATTTACATGAAATTTGGCACGAAGGATATATAAAGAAAGAAAAAGAATGACTCGACGTGACAAAACATAAAAACAAACTTTAATTTGTACTATTTTAAAAATTTTAAAATCGATATTTTTTGTCGATTTGTCGAAAAATTTCGATATCGAAAAAATCGAAAAATGAAAATATCGATAAAAAATCAAAAAATCAATTTTTGTCCATTGGTCGAAAAATGTCGATGTCAATGTCGAATAATCGATAAAAAAATTTAATCGATTTTTTTTTACCAGAGAGATGTTTTTTCGAGTAAAAAAATACTTTCCCATTTTTTAAGCTTCCTGCTATAAATAATAGCATTTGCAGTGATTGAGAATCAACCTTTTTTTTGATTTTGAAAGACCAGGAGAGTAGGCTTCTTGACAAGATGGACATGACATTTTTTCGCCTACTTCAAAAATGTACAACTTTGTGAAATTAACCTTTACCTTTTCTAGTAAACTCTTGAAATATTAATAAATAGAGTAAATATTAATAAAAATAATAATTGTGTTCTTCTTATCGAGCCTAAAAAAATGCCCGAAATTTAGGCCTCTAGACTAGAGTATTTGCTTGATTTAACTAATAAAATTATGTAATGACCTATTTACTTTTTAAAAGTAAACCTTGCACTCTGTCTATGGGAGCAAGTGTAAATAAGTTTAGTCTTCTTTAGTATAACTTTACCTACAGATTAAAAAATTATTTAATAATTTTGAGATCTTTTGAAATATTTCAACCGGCTTGAAGACAACTCGATTGTTATTTATAATGAGCACTAAATAGAGCCGAATATATATTTTCTTCCCTTTATTTCATTTCATTAATAATTTTTATTTCATTAAGCAACAAATTTTGATTCTGTTATTAAATTTGTAATGCATAATCAGGGCCTAGTGATTATACCTTATCTGGAAAATTTTCGAGTTCAACCGATAAAGTTTTCTTTCTCAAAAGAAAAAAAATAATAATAATAATAATAATAATAAAATTGATTCATATCAAAAGCAACTTGACCAAAGTTGGCCATCGAGAAACCAATAATCGTCCAATCGAAATAAAGTTATTTCAATTTTACCCACCAACACTTAATACTCGTAACGCACTAAAGGCGAAGGGTGGATATTAAGCGCCGAACCGTTTGCAAGCTAGATTACAAAAACAAAACGAAAAGAAGCAAATTCGCAATAACAAAATCTCATTGACAATACAGAATTAAATTTCATATAGCTTTTATGAATGTAAACAGATTAAATCGAAAGCACAAATGCAATCATTGGAAAGAAATAACGTGAAGTAAAACCGAAAACTGGTCGTTAGGGTGAGGCTGCAATAAAATGGTGAAAGTGAAAAAGCTATGAAGACCACACATAGAAACACATATATGTGTGTGTGTGCAGAAGCAGGTGGGCGTGTGAAAAGCTGACATTAAATTTGTATTTTGTTTGCCCAATGCCCAGAAGGCGAACATATAACGAAGTTATAACTATATACGTGTATCATATGATATCAACTGAAGGTAAACGAGAGCGAATGACTTTTTAAAGCAGTCATAAAATATATATGAAGTATGTAGCATAGCGGAAAGGCGCAAAGCAACTGCGTAGGCATGACAATAATGCATGAAGTATGAAGCTTTATATGAGTGTATATATATGTGTGTGTGTGTGTGTGGATTTACTGCTACCTTATTTAAAACGCTTATAAAAATAATAATGACCGCATGGGTAATTCCTCAAGCAGCAGAGCGGGCTAGATACAAAGCAAGGTAACGGCAATGCGCAATGAAATCCGGCAACAATGCGGGTATCATGGCGCTGCGAATTACTCCAGTTATTGCCTGAATGAAAATATAAAATATTTTTACTAGAGTAAAATCAATTTATGTTGCGCTGAGGCATATAAAAAGTAATAATCATAATGTTATTTAAGTGTGTGCCAGTTGGCGTGCAGTAGGTAATAGCAGAAAGAAGACTACAACAAAACCTCACATATATATGTGTGAGTAGGTGATGTAGATTTCTTTGTAGTCCCGCCTTTGCACCTTAGAAGCGTGCGTTAACGTATTAAGAGCGTTTAAGAAACTCATAAGCGCACATAAATTGCACTGAGCGGCACTTAACAAGGCGTGTTTGTTGAGGTAATGATGTGATTTATAAAAACACACAAAAAAAAAAATATTTATATATATATTTTAAAAATATTAAAAGCACTTAAGAATATTAAAAAGCAACTTTCATATGTTTATGAAAAACAGCGAAAGCTTAATTAAAATTATATAAGCGAAGGCATACATTTCACACGCACGCACACACACATATATATACACACACATTTATTCGCATCTGCATTTACCCATATGTCATCAGCTCAATAATGATGGCGCACATTAATTTAAAATAATGAGATGTCGGCGACAAACCAGCACCGCTTAGCAGTGAACAGCAATGTAAAAGAAAAAAAGTAAGAATGGTGAAAAAAATTTAAGAAAGTTCATAACTGTGGCAACACGCACATCACGAATCCCTCAAAAAACGTTGGCACTGACTTGCCGCTACTAAATCATAAAAGTTTCATGTTAGCATAGAATTTAATGAAATATATAATTTTTATTTACTTCAAGTAGCGCGCAGGACTTAAGTGCATACTGCTAGGCGCATGAACGACGTATGGATTAGTACTTCAATGAACTTGTGTGTTTTGATTAATTCGCGAGTAGAGCCACAAGCGAAAACAACAAAAAACGGGAGGCAGATAATATTTCACGAGTATGCACTTAAAGTTGGTTGCAGTTGCCCGCAAATTACTTTCATTTTACTCAAGTGCTTTGTTAAAGATATTTTTAATATTGCTTAATTTATTGCATATTATTGTAGAATAAATTAAGTTAACTTAAAAAGATCGAATAAGAATAGATTGAATTGAATTTTAACCAAATTAAGTTGAACTCTTATAAAATTAGTTTAAAAAAAAATTAACCGAACTTCAATTGACTTAAATTAAAGAATCTACTTGGAATCAAGCGGGAATCAGTAGTCACTAACTGGAAAGTATTAAACTTGCTTATTTTAAATCGCATTAAATTTCAATAAATCAAGTAGCATGTTGTTAGAAATAATGTATTAAATGATTAAATTAAAATAAAATGTGTGGAATCTCTTCTCAATTAAGCTTAACTAAATGGAATTGAAATTTCTTAAAGTTTGAATTAAATCAAATGAGATTAAATGAGATACTGACTGGATTCAACTAAAGTATTGGGTTGTTCGGAAAGTCATTTCGTTTTTTCCCGCCAGAGGACTTAATTACGTTTTTTCGAAACTAACTTCACACTTAAGCCCAATAACCATTATATGTCATGAGAGCTGATATTGCAAGGCTTGTGTGTGAAAAAGTTCTATTAATTCTACCCAGTAGTTTTTGGTTGGTGCCTTTTTAAATATGGAGAGCAATAAGCAGCATTTTCGTCATATTTTACTTTTTAACTTCAGAAAAGGTAAAAATGCTGTCCAAGCGAGAAAAAAATTGACGGATGTGTATGGAGAAGGCGTGTTAACAGTACGCCAGTGCCAGAACTGGTTTGCAAAATTTCGATCCGGCAATTTTGATGTCGAAGATGCACCACGGTCTGGAAGGCCGGTCGAAGCTGACAAAGATGCGATAAAGGCATTAGTTGATGCAAATCGGCGAATCACCACACGAGAGATCGGTGAGGGGTTAAATTTGTCGAATTCAACTGTTTATGGCCATTTGAAAGGCATGGACTTAACCTCGAAGCTCGATGTGTGGGTGCCCCATGTCCTTACCGAACGAAATTTGTGTCGTCGTGTTGACGCGTGTGATTCGCTCCTCAAACGTCTAGAAAATGATCCATTTTTGAAGCGGATTATTACTGGGGACGAAAAATGGGTTGTATACAACAATGTTAAACGCAAGAGGTCATGGAGCAAAAAGATGAACCGGCTCAAAGCGTGTCAAAAGCCAACATTCACCAAAAAAAGGTGATGCTCTCCGTTTGGTGGGATGTCAAAGGAATCGTTTTTTTTGAGCTTTTGCCGGACAATACAACGATTAATTCAGAAGTCTATTGTCATCAGCTGGACAAATTGAATGATTCACTTAAAGAGAAGAGGCCCGAATTAATCAACAGGAAGGGTGTAGTGTTCCACCAGGATAATGCGAGACCTCACACAAGTTTGGTCACTCGCCAAAAACTTTTACAGCTTGAATGGGACGTACTGCAACATCCACCATATTCTCCAGATCTGGCGCCTTCCGACTACTATTTGTTCCGGTCCCTGCAAAATTTTTTGGATGGCAAAACCTTTACCTCAAATGAAGATGTCAAAAACCACCTGGACGAGTTTTTTGCCAGCAAGGACCAAAACTTTTATGAGAGGGGAATTATGTTACTGCCAGAAAGATGGCAAAAGGTGTTGGACCAGAATGGCCAATATATAATTTAATAAAATATTTATTCATTATACGAAAACTGTCTTTCATGTTCCCCAAAAAAAACGAAATGACTTTCCGAACAACCCAATAGAATGAATTAAGTGAATAATTAAATTAAAATAAATTAGGTGGAATTTTATCTCAATTAAGCTTAATTGAATGGAGGCGAAATTACTTAAAGTTTGAAATAAAACAAGTGGAAATGTAAAGACTAAATGAGAACGAATTGCATTCAACTAAAATTGATTAATTCAGTGAATAATTAAATGAAAATAAATTAGGTGGAATTTCAACTCAATTAAGCTTAATTGAGTGGAAGTGAAATTACTTAAGCTGAAAACATGCTGTTTTACTTAAGTTAGTATTGATTGAAAATTATGCTAATATATGTAACTTTAGTAGAATTGAGTGAACGATGCGAGTGCAGTCAATTGAACAGAATTAATATAAATTTTACGAACTAAGTGGACTCGTATCTGCATTCCAATACACAAAATGCAATTAACATTGGCTAAACTGAGTATAACTGATTTTAATTAGATTAGATTAGGTATGCGTTATGCGCTCGGATTGTATTGTGTATTGTGTCTTTTTGATTTGAATTGAATAGAGTTTAAATCAAAATAGATTAACAGCACAGACTCGAAATAGAAATCAGTTATATAACGAGAAATTACAGTGAATAGAGTTGAAGGACAAAGCTGATTAATAGAATTGTTTCCTAGATACTTTAAACCGGGCTGAAATATCCACAATGAAATTAAAAACTGAAAATGAAAATGAATACATAAAAAGTAAAAAGAATTCAGTTTCAAAATCTGCGGTTATAGCATTCAGAAGATGCCCGTAAATGTGAAGAATTTGTAAACATAAGCCAACACATACAAAATTAGATCAAAGGATAACTGTCATAATGAGCGCTTTGTTTCATACGAAAAGTGAAGTGTTATGGTATATGAACAATCATATCTACAAAGGTGGCTCATTAACACGAAGCGGCAAAAGCAAACAGCGAGCTAATTGTCGTCTAATGTCAAAGTCAACTTTTTAATGGAGCGCTAGCGGCTTGCACTGAGAACAATTGAAATACGTATTGCGTAAGAAAAGCAAACACAGATAAAACCTTGTGCGGTGAATGGGTGTAATTATGTTCCGAAATTATTAAATTTTTAACTAATTGCGTAATTATTGTAGCTATAACATATATTTAGACTCACTACGTTATATCTTCTCACGACAGTCGGGTGAAATCGGAATCGGAAACGGAATCGGAATCGGAACGGCCCGGATATTTGTACGGCCAGGGATAAACTGGCCAACTGGACAAATTAAAATTATTTACGAACTGCTTCGTGCTGCTACAAAAACGACAGCTCTGCAGCTCCATCTATTTTTACTACTGAGTGAGAGATAGAAATTTTGTAAAAGCTGCTAATAACACTAACCCTTAAAGGTGCGAACAACTCGCGAATTATTTTTAACTGTGGTGTAAGTGGGACCTAGAAATGTTCAAAGTTTCGCCTTTAATTTCAAATTTATGATTTTTTTAATGTTGCATACTCACAGGCGCAAAATCTTTTAACCTCTATTTTGCCATCCGTTTCTTCGCACAAGCCGAGATCTATTTTTTACTACCGAGTGGGAGTTCGAAAATGTCAAAATTTCACTTTCTCTTTTTATTTTAAAATTTCAGTATTGAAATGTTGCACAACTTCAGGTGCACAAGCTGCTAATAATATCAACTACATTATACATATATACAGATGACTTATCAAAAATTTATTTAATCCATTCACAACCAAGCTGCAATTCAACTTCACAATCCACACACACGCCATCAACATAACGGTATATTTTACAGGATTACAATTCGGCTGTAAAGTCTGTCAAATATTGTCAAGGAAATCAGCAGTTTGCTGCCTACCACGGCGGGGACAACTTGAAAGGCGCACACTGGCTTTTATTTTTACCATTAAAGATTTTGCTATGCTACAACAATACTTTTACCCCGTTTTTTTGTAATATTAGCTTTGTTATTGTTTGTGAAATTTCTATTTTATATATATATATATATTTTATTTTTTTTTTATTATATGGCTTCATTGCCTTGACTTTCTACCTGCTGTCATTTGTGGTGAGTGATGGTTGCGGTTGCGTTCAGTGCTGACTCATATGGTCTCGTTGTTTTTGTTCTGTCCGCCAATAACAGTATATTTATTCATAAATAATATAAGTGTGTGTGTGTGTGTGTGTGTGTGTGGAAGCCCATTTACGAAGTCGCTGTGCAAAGAAGCGGTTTTCATATTTTATGAGAAATCAAAATGGCAGGGGGTCATGAACGCGAATCGGTACACATGCCAGTTTAATAAATTATTATATTCAAATATAAAGTAATTACTTCAATTTTAATATATATAGTGAAAATAAATTGAAAAAAAATAATAAGAATAATAAAAAAATTCAAGGAAAACTTATTTCAAAAATGGCAATAGAATGTTCTTGGTTTTGAGGCAATGCTAAGAAAAGCAACCCTGAATCCGATTATAGGGAAGTTGATTCCAGAACTTTTCAATACGAAGATTTGGAATAATCTGAAAACCGTCGGGGGATTCAAAAACTTTTAGTGTTGCATTAAGGATGGAGCGAACTGGACTTTGACCTTGATAATCAGTAGTGTTTCGTAAATAGTGCTTACGACTCGTCATTCGCCTTTAATTCCCATCACAGGGTTCAAAAAACGTTTCCAACTGGCAACAATAGTTAAAGATCCCAATGTAGAACCCAGTTGTTTATGACGGAACCGAGTACGAATAGCAAAAACACATGGGTAAGGGGATGATTATAGCTCAAACACATGCCACTTAACTTCATACAAATCATTCGGCAAACTAGTAGTATGGTCTCATAGGTTTCTTTCTCATTTGTAATTGGATATTTCAACACATTCGACAATCGAAGAGTGATATTTCACAAATACAGCGATTCTAGAAATTAATTGATCCAGGTGCTTAGTGGGTCTGTCAGTTCTTGTTGTCCTTTGAGTTCGCTGAATCCAAGGAACTGGGTCGACATTCTGTTGCAAAACATCAGAAGTAGTCTCTACTTAAAAGAGTTTGTTTGGGGGTTCTTACTTCACACAAATGACGCGTTTCTTGAGATCTATTTTTATTGGTGGTTGCTTGTTATTGTTATTATTGTAGTGGCAGTAAAAACTCGACAAATAATTTTGCTGCAGAATTGACAGTTCTTGCCTGAATATAAATCCGAGCGCGTTTCGCTTACGTGAGCCCGACTGTCCCGGAAACGGATTGGTCGCTAGTCATTACCAGCTATGCTGAGACGAAGCAGTTATGGTCAGTATTAGAAGTAACTGCCAGGACTAGATTAGCTATGACCCATGCCAGGTAAGTAAAATCGGACCTTGTTCTCTCTACAAGGTGTTATACGATACCGCAACTTGACTAGCACACATTGACAGAGCTAACAAACCTACGAAATAATTGGTTACCACATACTTATCATTCACAGAGAGTTATAACAGATAGAAAATACTAGGGAGAGTGTCAGAAAGTCTACGACGCTTTTGTATAGATGCTCAGCCCCAACTTTAATCCAAAAATTGCTAACCTTTAAACCAAAAGAGCCAAATAACAAGTATAATCGTCAAGATTTTGACCTCACCCTGAACAGTCTCTGGACGGCTAAATGACCAAGGTCCAAGGATACTCACTAATATGTACTAAACTTTCTAGCAAAGTTTGCAGAGCCAGCGTCGTTTGAAGGTTATATCCCGTAGCAAAATATGATACTATACTGAAAACTTTGGAGTTATCGGAAACCAACTCCGCCATGACTCTATCTGGCGCATGATCTACTCTCTGTCTGATGAATCGCCAACATTAGTGTATTTATAAGACACCTTGTTTAAATGTTTAACTCTTCATTATTCAATCGCAGTCGCCTAGCATGAAAACTTGAGTTCATCCAACAGAAACTCAGAAATCCAACTTCAGAAAACCATCAGGTAATGTTTATGAAAATAATAAGTGTCTAATTAAAACAGAAACCTCAAAAACATGCAACTGAAACTCAACGGCCAGAAGACTAACAACTTCCGGAGTGAATAAATGAATGAAGTGTAGAGTAGTGTTAAAAAACAGCGAACGTAGACAAAGAGCAAACATTTATATATAGATCCCTATGTATAGTAGTTGCCTTTACTACCTCTATTATAACTGTGTGCGTGCATAAAATTCATTTGTTCCTTCGCAATCAACCACTTTTACAGGCAAAACTTTTTATCTGCATGGTTTTTTCAATTTATTAACTTTTTTGCGAGTACACCGTTGCCACACTCTCGCTGATAATACAGCACACTTGTAGCTGCAACAATAACCACACAGAAGCACCACACAAACAGAAGCTTATAGAACCCATCATTTATTCCTTCATTTGCTACACATTCATATAACCACTTCAAATGTTTGTTGACTGACACATGACCAGTCAAACTTTGCCCATCAACCAACACGTAGTTGCCACATTTTCGCTGCAACCCCTGCAGCATTTTCATATGAAACGTCAGTTTTTTGCAAAAAACCGCAAAGAAAAAAACAAAAGAACAAAGAGCAGCCAATGGTAAAGGTGTGCAATTTGCGGTGTAATTAAAATCAACACTGTGGCAAGGTATAACAGCACCATAGTCATCGTTGTCGAAATAATATTAGCACACTTTTCCCCACGAAGCACGCATACGAAGCTGTCGTACGAGCGCTCAAGTCAACTTTGACCGGCAGGAAATCGCTATGAAAATTACTCGAATGTCAATAAGAGTGTTGGTTGAAGTCAATTGCTCTTTCAACTCTGGCTTGCACTTGCTTGGCTTGTGAAACCTACATATTTGATCTTCTTAGCATATAATGAGTAAAGTTTGTGCGCGGAGAAGTTGAAAGTTGTGTAAATGTGTGCCTAATGTAGAAAAAGCAAGATACGAGTGAACTCTTTTCACCACGCTTCAAAATCATAAATAATTCAATCTTAGAAAAAGTCGAAAATAATTTATATAAATTTTTTACATAGTAAATGGATGCCCTACTAAGCTAAAATCAAATTATTCACTTGGTAACAAGCAATTTCTTCGAGAGCAAATGTGAGAGACACACTCGTGAATGACGAAAAATTTGATTTGGAAATCAAAAATCTATATCGGCAGTACTATAGCTTGAAATTTATTTATAAAGCGGGGTATGGATAGAGCTATCGATCTCTAAAGCGCTTCGTCTACTTCTAAATATTATAATAGAAATATGAAAAGATAACTCGCGAGTTGAAAATGGAATTCACGAGTGATAACCGAGTTACTCCGCACTTAAATCGGCAATTGTTCAGGAGACATACAAATATTTTTCATATAAATATGGTATGGGAAGGCGCGTGGGTATCATTATTCAATATATATTTACAAAAATTTTGCGCAATTTTAATATTTTTATGCTTACCTGCACCTTGTAATCCGGTGATCGAGCGGATCGCAATTCGTTGCTTGAAAATGTTAATGACAAGTTTTTACATTAGTAATGCAGTACACTGAAACAAATGAAATGTAATATTAAAGTTAATATTAATTCAAATAGAAAACTCAAAACTTAACCGAGAGTTTCTCAGCAGTACTTAAAAAAAGTAAATAGATTCTCAATAGCAGTTTGAGGAATAAAAAGCACATTTCCAAAAGCGATTTCAAAATTAACTTTCATGCTCTTATAATTAATACAAACATTATAATTTCGTTAAGAGCAATTTAAAATGTTTTCATCAGATCTTGAAATGTAGCTGCCAATAGCTAACTTACAGTTAACTATGGTCTACTCAATAACAATTTGAGAAAAAGTTGATTCTCAAAGTCATTTGAGATAACTAAGGTATCCCCAGGACTAATTTGAACAAATGCTGACTTCGAGTTTTTAAATCCAGTATTAGAAAATATTAAATATTAGAAATGTATAAGGTGATACTCAAAGGCTAATTGGATAATTTAAACAACAATTAGAGAATCAGAAGTAGGGAAATCAAACAACAACATTACATAAGATATATTATTTAACCTAGAGGGATTTGCCTTACTTACACGCATTACATAAACCAATTTTTATTTCGAGAGATTCAACTGTTTACTGCCGTTAAGTTTCGACCACCTTAGGGATTTACAAACGTCTAATGTATTTTTAAATAGCCCATCATACCGACAACCCGCAGGCTTAAATAAATAATAGAAAGTAAAATATAATTCACAGTTGATTTACATTGATACCGCGATTTATTCACATATTATCCCACAAAATAAATAGGTCATTATTATAATGATGGGAAAAATATAAGTAGTGAGGAGACATTGTAAACAAAAAAGGAGAAAATTACGATGACTGTTGATTTTGTATCGCCGCCTTGATAGTTTGAGGATTAGTGAAAATTAGAAGTTACTGTAATGTCATATGTAATCTAATATCACAGAAGCCATATAACCTCTAGATTACTAAGTCATCAGTTATTAACTCAATTACAGTGGCCGTAGTATGTAGGCACTACATGCACGAGTCTAGTTATCTTTATGTTTATTTGAATATTATGTGGACTATAATAAAATCTAGACAGACATAAAGTAAAGATGTCCCCACACAGATTAACTAATTACTTATGATACTTAAAGTTTGACATGTAAGTAAATAATATAATTAGGGCAGATCGTAGGGCAGACCCCTGGGTTCGCGCCAGAGTAACGCACTTGGACAGCTGTGAACGTCAGTGTTTTTTTTTCTATCTTTTTTTTGTATATGTTTCGGACAGTTAAAATAAAAATGGGTATAAAAAGGTTGCCATATATTTGAAATATTTAGCGAATCAAAATTTTGAAAATTTTGAAAATTTTTACGGTGCAAACCGTAGAGGTGCAAGAATGTGGAAATGCCAAAGCTGAAAAAAAAAATGTTCGAGAGGGGTTACCACATGAAACTTCTGTATGCATGGTAGTAAATACGATCGGGTGTATGGTAGTCATCATAAAGAAAGACTGAAAATTTTTTCCGTTGTAGTACTCGGATGTTTTAAACTTAAAGGATTTTTGCGCTGCCAGCTGTTAGAAATTTTGAATTTTTTAGCGAAAATTTTATATATAAAAGCCACACAACAAATTGTAGCGGTTAGATTATATTTATAATTATAATAATTTTTTGCGCAGGGTTGCCACTTTTTAAATAAATAAAATTAACGAATTGTTACAAAGTAGGCATCAAACTAGACAATTTGAAGACAGCTAACAGTTAAAAATATTTTTAAAGGGGTTGCCACTTGTTCAATTTTGAGTGTGAACATCAATAAATCTCTTGCAATTTAATGAATTGTTTAATTTAACAAGTACATGGCATCGATGAAATTGTTGAACAAAAAATTTTACCATGTGAAAAATGTGAACACTAGGGTGACCAGAAATACATTTTTCCAAGAAAGAGGCTTTCAAAAATATTTTAAGTGCGGAAATGTTTGTTAATTTATTTATTTTTTTCTTGTGTAAGTATATGTGTACATATACAAGTAGTATGATATATTTCGCTTCAATTGGCAGTATCAGTGCCACATGCAACAAGCCACTTATGCACTTAAGTACCTCTTACACATACGAAATAATTCGTGCAACCTTTAAAGTTAATTATGCTTATTGAAATTTGTGCGACTTCGATAATTTATTGTCTCGTTTAAAGGATTAAAATCAACGCAGGCAGACAGACGAAGCATTGAATTACGATCGTCAACGCTATCAGCGAAGGTAGCAGCGACAACAACCACAATTCCAGCCAACAATTAATGACGCTTAAGCGACGAGTTGATGAATGTGTATGCGACATGACCGCAAACGCGTTGCAACAACAACAACAACAACAAACTGTTGGTTGTGCAGCAGCACGCCAACAACAAAATCCGCTTTATATATGGCTTAGAACGGATAATAATATTGATCAACAATCGAAAAGTTATTTAACCGACCGTCAGAGTGTGTGCGTGCAGCAAATGGTAGCGAGTAAAGTACAGTTAGGTGGCTAATGTTGCCTGCAACACGTGCTATGTTGCTGCGAAAGTGCATCTGCATTGAGGTAGAGTGGGAATGGGCGAATGGGAGAGCGGTGTGCGCGGCGTTTGTGTGCCAGGAAGTGGTCGTTTGTCTTGCATTTAATTGCGGCATAATGAATTAATTAATTAATAGACACTAGTAAGCACCGACTACGTTTCAATTTACCTATTACAGGATAATAGATTTGATTGTTGTCATACAAGAATATTATAAAGCGATATTGATTTGATTGCAAGTGAAAGTGGTTAAGATGAAGATGTTTATCGTTTGTAAGGGTGTTTTAGTGAAGAAATTTTTTTAAAGTGTTTTAAAAAAGCTGAATTTTGAGGAATTAAAAGCTGATACTCTTTGTCATTGAAGGTAATTTAAAATTAAAATCAATTAATTTTTTTAAATTATATGTAGAATAAAATAATTCTTCTCGAGACCATTTCGATATTTATGTATATTATTATTTATATATATTATTATTTATAGATATTTTTATTTATATATATTATTATTTATAGATATTATTATTTATATCATTTTTTTTTATAGAAGCATGCTTCTTTGGGTTAGCAAATTTGATGAAAGTATTGCCTACAATTAGGCGCATTTAAGCATAGACACATACCCAAATAGATGTAATTTTTTAATTGTTCATTGTCTTTAGAAAAATGTGCTCTTAATTTATGTGTTATCTTATTTTTTTATTGCATGATTATGTGATAGAAATATTGCCTACAATTAGCATTTTAGCAAAGATACATACCCCAAAAAATTTTAACTTTACCATAACGTCCAAGGGAAATTGGAATCTATGTCGTCTTGTGGTTATTTTTATTGCTTATTTCATGTTTTTTTATTAAATCAGCTTCACTTGGCCGTATGAAGTATATAAAATACTACTATACTACTAAATTCTAGCCGAGTCACCTACCTAAAAACATAAGTGGTATATAACCAATTTTTTTAATTTATACGGACTTTTTATGCATTATGTTTCGAAGGAATAACTGTTGATAAATAAGGGATTTAGAAAACATACAAGGTTTTGATTTGTTTGAAATTTGTTTGTGTTTTGAAAATATACGCTTTATTTTTGTCGAAATTTTAAATCTTTAGTTTGTGTGCAAATAAAATTATGCGATATTTTAGTAATATCAGAAAAAAAATTTTAAAAAGATATTAAAATATAACAATAGCGAAACGAATTTCCCTTTTTAATTAATAGTAGTTATTATTTAATATTATATTTTCCTAAATTTTTATTTTTTTTATTCTTTTCTTTTTAATTTAATTTTTGTTTATTTACTTTTTACTTATTTTCTTATTTTCTTATTTTATTTCTTATTTTTTTTTATTTTTTTTTATTTTTTATTTTTTTTATATGTTTTTTTTTATTATATTTTTTTATTTATTTCCTTCATTACTGATCTTTTTCTTTCAATTCAAATGACTTTCGATCCAAGCGTCGAGTTCCTCGTTTTACGTTCTCTATATCTCGAGTAACTTCATTAGTTCAACAGCCAACTGCACTCTCAGCCAAACACTCTACTCCTAAATGGCATTTAAAATGCGCTTAACGATGCTTCAAACATGGAAATAAACAAAAGTGAAAAACACGTTACAACTCGTACTGGAAGTACATAAATAAATAGCCTCCAAGGATATTTAATCACTTTGAGTTCGCCTTGCCAACCATACTCGCCCTATGTCCTCTTGTACCGCAAGCGTTAAACATCGGTTACAACACCAAAACAACGCACTTCAACGCAGTGGGGTTAAATGAGTAAGTCATTTGCCAAGCCAAATAAACAAAAAAAAAAAAAAAGAAAAAAACAAAAAGGAGAAAAAACTCAGGAAAAACTGTTGGACGAGCAATTTTTACGTCATTATTAAGTTATTTATTTTTTATTCTTCCAACAGGAAGAGGAGGTGCAAAAATAAATTCAATTAACTTGATTCCGCACTTAAGCTTTTAATAATAAGCAGTTAAGTATCCGCAAGGTTTTGCTTCTTTCTTTTGCCCCCTTACATTAGTTATTACTTGCTTTCCTTTAATGACTTTTGCTTAGCTTGACCGCATGGAGTTGTTCCTTTAGACTTCTACCTTGAAAAGAAAATGGTAATATATTTTAAATTGCTTAAAAATTATAATTACAAATTGAGGGTAGCTATTTTGTAACGATTATTTCTGATCACGAAAGCAGTTTATTTTAGAAATTTGCATTGTTTTAAAAATCTCGTTGCGTTGGCTTTAACCCTTTGTTTAGAAGGTATACACGGGGGGTGGTTTTTCAAGAAGTACTCCGACTGCAGGCTCCTATCTAAAATTCACATTTTAACAGTTATCGCCGTTGGAAAATCAAAGCTGCTTTGTCGGAATAAATTGTGGTCCGGACAGAACGAACAGTCTACAGCTTACTGATAGCCGATAATTGGCTTATCAGTATGTAAACTTGTATGTTGAACTCATACTCAAGAGCCAATATGAAATCTCTGAGAGAAAAAGGAGCCTCATATTTAGATACTAAGCTGTTTTCTACTTCTATAATGAAAGCGAGAAGTTCGACTGAAGCTGAACCAATAGACTGAACCATTTTTCTAGGCAATAACTCTCCGTATAGCCGGCTGGTTCGCATTGTCTTCGAGACAAAATCGGCATTCGATCAGGGAAGGCAGACCAAGCAGTAACCAACCAACCAGCAACCTTTCGAGATTCCCGGGAAGAAAGATTTTGTTCACTCTAAAATTATAATTGCCTACCTACCTTTCATTATATTAGTCCTTCTCACATACAACGCGCTGTTGCATATTCATGCAGCATATTCTGCAATAAAACGTCGATCTTAAAGTCAAATGAGTCCAAATTTCTTTTAAAAAAATTTTTTTGTGAAGAGTACTCTTTTTTGAAATTGTTGTTCTGTTGTGATTCTGTAGACCCGACATGCTTGGGAAAGTTCACTTGTGACATTATATACTTTGAGGCCTCATTGTTCTGGCACTTCGCACACATTATTCGGCTAGCTTGGTACTAATTTTTTCTTAGAGCCGACTATCATTTTTGACGAGAAAGTGCGAAGGAAACATCAAGTTAGGCCTAAAGTATTTCCATGTTAGGTGTTTTAAACGAGTGAGCTGAAATATATATTATTTCGAGATGGCAATGAAATCAAAGTATTTAATCACTTGGGCAGAGAAATATAGGCTTACGCGGTCCAAAGTTATTATTTAAGACCAAAATTGACCTCTGAGTCGATTTCACTACTTTCAATAATTTATTCAAGTGACTGTTACCATGAAAAATAAGGCTGTTATTCGTTTGAAAAGTTGGGAAGCAGTTTAAGTTACGAGTGGAGTCAAGTTCTTCCTTCCCTAATGGGATGTTCCCACATGGCAGGTTCTCGACTACTTAATACAATTCATCGTTTATTGATTACATGTAGAGAGTGAAAGACATTATTTGGACCTCGTGTGCTAGGTAGGCTAGAAGGAACTACTAAGTTGCCATGAATTTCAAATATCGGCATCACATATATAAATTTATACTTGCAAAACGAGTTTCTTGAATAAAACATAGAAAAAGAAAAAATTATGGATTCTCAATTTCGATATCTGGAAAAATAAAAACTCAGTTCATTACAGTTATACCAGGAGACAGCAATCAACTAAAACTCACAAATCGAGTTCTCTTTCCTTGCATTTTCAAAGTAAAACTCTAGGTAAATTTTTCACAAAGAAACAATATTTTCGCCCTCATTTTGCTCTAATTTCCCTTTCCTTCGACTGTCTACTGCTAATCGAACGCACTCATCCTTCCGTTTACGTACAAAAGGCTAAAGAGAGCCAGTTGACTTTTGTTTAGCAATCCAGCCAACCGATACTGTTGCTCTTGTCCTCACTATCGCACACAATCGCTTTTGCTTGTGTTTCTTGTCTTGTCTCGTCTATATAAATTGCGCAATCACTCATGCACTCGTACAATACAAATGCAGTGACATGCACCAGTCACTGTTCGGTCACTCAAATTTCCTTCGTACTTTGTTAATAACAATATGTTGAATAGCAGCAACTCTATGTATGAGAGTATAGCTCTCTAAGCATGTGCATATGTGTGTGTGTGTGTGTGTGTGTGTGTATTTTATCTACTCTCAGCTCGCTTGTCGATTGCCAATACAAACCTGCTGTTCATCACTGCAAATTCCATAGGACAAATTCTGTTATTGCTGTTATTGTTGTTTGTGCTTTGTCTTTCATAACTTGTTCAGTGGATCTTGTTTTAGCCAAAAGTGTGTGTGTTTTGCTCTCTGAGGCATAAAGCAGAGTCAACGTAACAACTACTATGTAATTGTTTACTCTGTTGTTGGTGGTACATATTCGTAGGTTGCTGAGATTCACCGTTATATTTGGTTTTATACCCCGAGCGCAATACATTGTCCAAAGGTATTAGAGCTTTATTATATATTCTCTAAAATACCAGAACTCCAGATAATTTATATAAAACCCAGCACCCATAATATAGAAAGCTTTACTTCGATTAAAAGTTATCTAGGTAAGGGCATGCCTGCCAGAGCCTAATTGGCTCCAGCGCACTTTCGTTTCATATTATATTATAAAGCCAGTTCGAATATCGTTAAACGAGGGGAAAATATAAAAATAAATCTCGCACTCACAGACCTCTTACTCATTAGTCGTTTAGAACCTTAATAGCTGCTCTAAGTTAACAGAAATCTATTTATAGGGATTGAGTAAGATTCCCTTTCAAAATCTTGATCACTTTGATCTATAAATAAAAATACGCACCGGGTTTAATTTCAACTAGGGTACACTTGTTGCTGAAACATATATTTTCGGCAGAAGTTCTCTATAGAATTTCAAAGGCCCTCAAGTTACCCAGCTATTTAAGCGTATAATCTTTCGCGTTAAAAAAAAACATGTTCCAGTTATTACAATATGGATAACCTTATTCGAGACCACCTTCCATTGCCAATTGTACCTCATCTATTCGGAACCGAGCTCGTGATTTTTGGCTCAAAGTTAGATCACTTGTATAGTTTTCAATCAAGAATTGGTTCAAAGTACTTAATTTGACCAGAAACTTAGCCTCAGTGTCATAATAGATAAGATGACTAGTGGAGAGTTTGGGATATCCAGTGAGTAAAACCATTTCAGCCTTGGAATAGGCCGGTCACATGTAGGGAGCCTTTATATAGCGTGTTCGGAGACTTTTTACCATTCATCGTAATGAATGTTAAATCATTCTAATAAAGCGCGACATTTGGTCCATTTTTCGTAGTCCGTCCAAAGGTTAGTGATGAAGGAATATAGTGAAGGAAAGATAGAACACATTCCTATGCGATTTTTTTAGACTATATTCAATGTAAACTTTACTCTATATAAAGTGGCATATGATGAGTATAATTTCCATCCTGATATTTAGACATTGTTCTATAATATATAGCATACTTTCTACCCGAATCCAATCGCTCCTTACTTCACTTTATTAAATGAGCTTGATGTACTCAGTCCTTGGGATGTACAGACTTGTGTTTATTGTAATGTTGTTACAATGGAAATATTGTTAATTTTACAACAATTAATAATTGGGTTGTAATAATTGAGCTAATGTACATGCTCATGAAATATATGCATACTTACTTAAATACGGTACAAGTGACATAATTGGTGTTCCAAAGGAGATGTGGCAGATTGTTGACATTTTGGCAGTGTCACTTTAGTCTAAGTACAGTCAGAAATGTGGCTTTAATAAATCATATCAAACATAATTTAGCAAGGAAAGCATTTTTTAAAGAAGGGTTATTTCGAGGTGCAATGAAAATGTGGTCCAGAAGTATTGGAAACACTCTTTTTTCGGTAACTTTTGAGACCTTTAACTAAAAATTGCCCAATCTATACGATGAGTGTGAAATTGGCGAAACATTTGTGGAGATGAAGCAGCATCTACGAATTCCGTCATTTTATAAAAGTAATGGGCTACATAATATATTTTATTACCGAAAGGGTGAAAGCTCTGACGAAAGCTTTGTAAAAAGAGTGAAAGCTTTCGAACCACAAAGAGATCGAATCACTGAGATACAATACATGAACTACTTTGAAAATCATATAAACAAGCATTTACTATGAAAAAGTGGAAGCTCTGACGAAAGCTTCGTAAAAATGAGTGAAAGCTTTCGCCTATGTTTCAGTGTCCAAATACAATTTCGTACATTCAGCTCCGTAGACTATCAGTCAAAAGATATTTTGATTATACTCACCTTTTGTCACCCTGTGCATATAATATAATATAATACAATATAAAATTTACTGTGAAATATCAATACAGGTACATTACAAAGTTATTTGAGAAACAAAGGTTCACTAATATTAAATCATTAATTCCTCACATTTGTTACAATATCTCAATTGAAATTAAAAATAATAGAGCCGGATATTTCAGACGCCTTCTGCAAAAACCAAAAGGGTATATGTCACATGCTCCTCTCTGATGTTTCTCATCCTTACTTTTGAAATGAGTTATCAATTCCTGCAAACAGTTTGAATTGCACTCATTTGTAATACCAATTCAAAAGCTATTTGTAACATATTGCTTCCCTACTTCAACTTGCTCTCGCAGCTTCCCCGCATTTAGCATTGTGATTCCTTACAATTGAACTTATACTCACATCTTGCACTAAGAGTCAATGTTTAAAACCATTTTTCAATAGCCAAAATGGCATCCTCTCTCTCCACTTTTTGAGTCTTTTTAAGTATAACCTTCCTAGTCCATCGGTCCGCCAGTCATCTCAGTGTTTAGTGGCAACCTTTGGTCTCCTTATTACTTATGCTGCTGCTGCTGAAAAATCGCTGCCAAGGTGTTGTTCACCAACGCCTCCATTACCGGTTTATAGCACTGTGCAAATGTTAAGACCTCTTATTCATTTATTTGTTTGCGGAAGAAAAATGAAGTCAAGGTTTGTCACTTCGTAATAGCGAAAGCAAAGCTTTTCACTTTAGACTAGAGACAATCACCAGCACATACTCTCATACTCTCAAAAATAACTTCAAGTGTGTGTGGGTGCATAAATTTGTTTGTGGAATTTCTGTTAGTAACATAGAATTTGGTTGCCACTTTTGTTCATCGGCTGTGAGACCAACCAAGGACAAAACACTCACTTGGCTTTGGCAGTGACTCACTTAGCATATGGGGCGCAGTATGCTGAGTTTTCTCATTTTATTGCGTATTTTCCTTTGACTGTCGACATTTTGTCGCAGCTGTTGCTAAAATATGACAACTCCCACTTTAAGCAAAAGGTCTTAATACACACAAGCAACATTGTCACGTGACTGGCAAATTTGGCAACGACTACTTTAGATGTCTTCATATTTCAAAACCGTTTCATTTTCTTTTTGGGTTTAATGAAGATGGCAACCCTGCTGCTCATCGCATATGTTCTGTTGGCGAATAGCCCAAAAATAGTCACACATCAAATGCGACTTTTCAAGTATATTGCGATTGAAAACAAATTTTATACCCAAGTAACAGAAATTTTGCTAAAGAAAGCTTGAAACCATTTCAGAAAGAACGCTTTTTAATTTAAACGGTAAAATAATTGGTGCGCTCTAATAGACATCTTCGCCAGCTACAGTTTTAATAAGCACTCTAACATTATTTCGCTTTCGATTAATTCATAGGAAACGAGGGTAGCTTGATAGTTCAGTAAGTTTTTGAATATCCGAAGTGGCCAACACTGCATCTTCGGGTTGAAGTCGTTTCGTAGACTTTACAAAATTTTGTAGTTTGAGCCTGACGGAACAACAGAACAACGGAATAGAAAATGAACACACAATTTTGGTAATGAAAACATAAACCCCGACAACTCAAGATATGATATACTTGATACAGTAGATTTGACGAGTGGGATGACTCTTCGAAATTATTGCTATCGAAACGACTATCGCAAAAAAAAACATTAATTATGTAAAATATTTATGGAGATCAGAAATGGAAGCTGTGGAAGTGGCTAGAAATTTAACACCTTTATAGGTAACCAATATTACCTACCTATTTATTGCCTAGGTACTTAACCTTTAAAAATTCTTTCCAAGTATGAAAAATACCAGGGATAGGCACCATGAATTCAAAAAAAGAAAAACAATAGTATGACCACTTAATCATAAGAATGCTGAGAGTACTTTAAACGACCTCTGAAGAACGTTCAAATTCTATCCAAAAAAAATTTTTCTGTTATACAGTTGTGAACGATGCATTCGAATACTCCAGAGATTAAAAAAATATTATAAAGAGTGGACCAATCAGCACTTGAAGCTATTACACCTAGAAGCCGGTAAAATTGTCACCAAAAAGAATAAGTCTAAGATCTGTTACACCGCCGAAAATATTTTAACCAAAATCTAACGAAGAAAAGAGCGAGATCAACTAGCAAAATAAATGGTCGAAACTTGTAGTGTAGTAGAGGAAATGAATAGTGAGGTGGAAGAGCAGCCCTTTGAACTAGGGAGTGTGTTTTCATAACCTAAAGATTTATTTTCTCTTTCAGTCTAGTGAATTTAATAATCATCTTACTGATGTTAGTAATGAGCATATTCAGCAAGCCAATAGGTTATCAAGAAACAATACCAGAGAAGTGAACCAAACCTGGTACTGAACAACACCGGCGTTGCAATTGTCAGAGACCGATTCGACCACCTTGACCTTGAAGTAAAGTAAAGTGGAAGCCAAGTTCAGCAAGTTTAAAAGAAAGGCCTTATAGCATTGATCCAACAACTGATCAACAAATTGAAAATAAAAATTTCTTTCTTTCAAAAATTCCGCTATTTATCAATACTACCCTCGTGCGTGCAGTATTCTCTTCTACAATACACATAATATAGCTGGGCTGAAGAGTTAAAAGCTTTCAATCTGACTGGTTTAGTGAGCTGTGCACATTAAAAGCGCAGAAAGTGCACCGTTAAGTGGCTGCTTAATAATTCAAAATCGCAATGGAAGGAAATAGTTATGCAGATCAAAGTAGCACGTATTTATTAACGGAATTAAAATGAGGACAAATTATGTCAGTAGCAGTGAAAGTGTGAAAATCAATAGCAGTATGGTAAATATTACTGTAGGTGAGAGCGAGTTGAATTAAAAAGAGCTGAACGAAAATTGTGACATGCATAATTGTTTCGAATAGAAAAAGCCAAAAGTTATGGAAGGCATATCGGAAACTAAAAAGGGTTATATTAATGTGAGGTTTAGATAGCTCAAAGTGTTTTGTGGGTCTTTCTTTGGAATCAGTTGAGACAGCCTTGCCTGCAATATGTTCTTATTTAGACTATTTTTTTTTCTTGCAATTGGTAAAGTAGTTTATGTTCCCCCATCAAAAATTGTCGGAGAAACTCAGATCTCGCTGTCCTGTGACAGCTCCTAACACTGACAGCCCAAGACATAATCTAATAGCCAATGACAGCTGTGAGCAACTTGGGAGAAGTTGATATGCAAAAATTCTTCAAAGAGAGATTCAAATTGAGCAGGCTTTTGGGCTTCAGCCTTGTTCACAAGGAGTCTGCTTGGTTGTACGAAAATATGACTCAGAAGGCATTGGCATTATTTTGTGAAGAAGGATTCTGACCCTCGGAAACCTTGTCTTGAAAAAACGTTCAGTTAAATGCACACTCCTAGAGGAAGTTCAGTGCTAACTACATGTTGTAACTTTTTTCTCTCGATCACCTCAATTCGTCCGCGCATCATTAAATATACCTCGGACCAGAGTATAACCTAATATATATTATAACATAACCCATGTTTTACCTCCATCTCGCTGATCATTGTTCTTATATGATAAGCATAAGCTAGTTACATTTAAAAGTTAGTGAAAACTGCTATTTCTATGAAACCTAGAGCGATGCCCCGGTATCTGAGGCGCTTCATAGCCTTAATTCAATGTTCGACAGTCTCTTACCACTTCTGTAAAACAGAGCAGGTCTCGTATTTATCAAAATTATTGGAACACAAAGCCTGTAGAAAATATACATATGTATAGCTTTACATATATACAAAATATATAGCTCAATTCCTCATAGACAAGGAGGAGAGGTTAAAACAAAGAAAGTGAAAAACTGACCGAACTCTCTCGTTAAGGTTATAATAAATCGATTACACGTATACAAAAAAATTCATACAGTAATCAGTGGTGCATTAAATCGAATAGGCAGCTGAACGGAAATCTCTTGGCTTAAAATTAAATCGAAAATTTTTTCTTAAATAGAAAATACAAAATTCCTTGGGGAAATAATAAATATAACTCATAAACATTATTGAGCCGCAGAGTTGATTTGTGAATGCAGCCAAGCGACGAATGACATTAAATATACAAGATATACCGTTAGAGCAGCGCGCTTTTAATGACGTTATTTTAAACTCAACATAGATTTGTATTGGAATTAAACAGGTCGAAAGTGAGCCACGCAAAGATACACGCTGAAGTTTATAACGGCAGTGGTTGGCACTGGCGACGGCAGCTGCGGACGGCGACTGCCATTAAGAAATGAAGATGCAAATCTGCATACTTTTTCATCATCACTCATTCACCAGCATGCCGTTGGCTCGCCGTAGCAAGAGGCCCGCTGTTTCGCAGCTGCTCGGTTGCACCACCACCGCCGCCAACCTTGAGTGGCAGCGTGAGGAAATTCATGATTTATTTGTCGTTAAAGCTAAACCACATTTCACACTCACTCGCTGACGGCTTGCTGCATATATGTACATACTTGAATAACTGCTTCTTGTTGCCTGTTGCAGCAGCTGTGAGGCATAAGCTTGCCACCGCCACGCCGCAGGCTGCAAGCAATTGCAATGCCAACGGGCAAACTTGTCGTCACTGTCGTTGCTATTGTGTTGTGGCAACAATGCCAATAGCTTGCTAGACGTGCGCACGGCAGCAGCGTGCCTGAGCGTTCAACTAACCAACTACTGCTGCTGTAGCAGTATATGCCACCAATGGCCAACAAATAAATACCTAGACAATATTTACTTGCTTGTTTGTGTGTATATATCTGTGTGTGTATGTGTGTTCTAGCCACAGCTGGCATTTTCCACAACGCAATCCTTTTATTAATCCCACAGCTAGGCATAATCCTTTGCAGTTGCTGTTGCTGTTGCTGTTACTCTAGCTATTCTGCAATTGCTCCTCGTGTCTTGTGCCTGAAGCAAGCTAGTGTCTAGCGCCTGGCCTGATTCTGTTGTCACATTGTTGCCGATGTGTTGCCATATTGCTAGCTATTGTTGTTGTTAGTACTTTTCACTTTTATTGCTATCAGTGCTTGGCGCACATCCTGCCCTCGCTGCTGCTACTTCACACTCTCTCACTTCACGCTCTTCGTCCGTCGCATGCACCTTGGCGTCAACGACTGTTGTGTTGAGTGCCAACTCACTGCAAGCATGTATATATATATATATGTATGCATATATATGCAGGAGCTTATAGCTAAATGTGTATTGTAAAGGCGCTCCATTCGAGCAGTTCTTCTGTTGGCATTCTACAGGCATTGCGGACATTTGCTGACAGTTTAGTGTACGTGCGGCATGAGTGCGTCGCTGTATTTGTGCGTGTGTGTGAGTGGAGGTAAGCAAGCAAACAACTGAGTTAATGTTGCTGATAATCTCATCGTGGTAACGTTACAGTTATTGACAGATTGCTGTGGGCTTACCGTGCCTTATTTTGGTTTATTCAATATTTTTTTACACCAGCCATGGGGATTTACTAGGTATTAGCTAGTCACATTGATAAATGTTATAGAAATATTTGAGTATTGGAATTTTTAGCGTGCTCAAATTGAAGTTGGAATTAATAAATATGCTTTATATATATAATTTCGTTCCGCTAATAAGTAGAAGCTAACAATTCTCAGCCGGTTTAAGAAAAAAAAATTTTATTTACGCAACTTTTTTCATTTGCATTTCTCAAAGTCCACAATTCTTACTAGGTTTATGAAAATATAATAAGTTCAGAGTAGATTATGCACTTATAATAAATTGTTAGCTTATATATATATTTTTTTTAATGCTGTCTCAATGCCACTTGGTGATAGATGTTAACCAGATACAGCTGCTAACCACAAAGAATTATAGGCAGCATATGAAAAAGTTATGGTGTTTTGTATTTTAATCCCAGCGCTCCCTCTCTGGAATTATTCAAAGCCGCATAGCAATTCTTGCCTTATCCTATAAGCCTGAGGAGGCTTCAACGCTTTGAACTTTAGGCTTTCTCATAGAAACAGCAGTCTTTAAGCTAAGGATACCTTACCTATTTCTCTTCCTAGAATCTAGAATAGAGAATATGAACGAAAGAAAACTATTTGAATTGCTTTCAGAGTCTCTCAGAATATTCACTGAAATACAAAAGTCGTCGGAATCAACAGCGCCACCTATCGCATAAATACTTTCTCTATTAATGTGATGACTTCATATTTTTAAAAACAAATCATTCAGTAGAATGTCTACATCTTAACTAACTCCGACAACTTCAAAACTTTTGGGGCGCCCTAATTTCATAGTTACCAATAAAATGAATTACTTTATTAACAAGGCTTGATTGGGCGCCATTGTTAAGCTACTTTGCCTCCACACCAACTACTTTCAAGTCTAAGAAGTAATTTAAGCTCGATTTCACAAATGAATGCTTGTACTGAAGAAATTTTCGAAACACCCTGTATATACAAGTCAGTGCCCTTTGAATATGATAATAGCCAAAATTTACATATGCTAATAAAACAAATTGCTTCCGTATTTTCCTAAATGATTATATGTAGAATATCCTACAACTCCTTATCCCAATAAATCACATAACTATTATTGAATGAATGGAATGGAATGGAAAGGACATTTATGATTGGCTAATTTGCTACGAAGACTTATGACTTTTTAGAGTTATTAACTGATAAGGGCTAGGCTGTACACTGTGCGAAAGTAAAGTAAATTTTTGTGAACTAGCTTTAGTGGTTTTTTAAGCTTTGGATTTACAAAGAATAAACGGGATAAGTTTGGATACTTTGAAGTGTACTGAGAGTCATCGAAGTTAATGATATTAATCAGAAGTTTTGTCTATGGTATAACATACAGTCAAGATCAACAGCTCGGACGATGCCTAAGTGGCAAAAATATGCCAAAACTGAAGACCCTCAAAAATTGATGAATTCATAAAATAAACATGTCACAGAACCAGTTAATGTCCCCAGGAATTTCGAAGCATACAAAATGTTTATATTAAACAACGCTTAAATTTATGGCGAAAGCTTCAAATCTGTTGCACAGTGTAATTTACTAAACTCGCGTGGGCAAAAAAGGAAATGTAAATAACAAAATATTTATATTCCGCCTAATAAGTGTATTACAACCAACGGAACCAGCGGATTAGGGTACATAAAATATGACAACACAAGCATTCAAATATCAAGCAACATATGCGTACAACATATTTATGCATAAATGAACACACATAAATTATGACTCTATTGCACAGCTTTGGCGAAAGGATTTGGTACGAAATATATATACATATATATAAAATGAATAAATCGTAAGAAGTTGGTAAAGAAAGATGCATAGCAATTGAGCAAGCTCATCAACATATGCGTGTGGTCATATTTTATCGCATAGACTGAGTCGCTTGCATATTTATAGGCGCACAAGCGCATTAAATTGTTGTCAGATTAGGCAGTAATTTGATCGGATGTGTGTGTGTGTGTGTGTATGTGTGTGTGTATGCACTTTGCAATTGAGCGACTGCTCTTAATATGTCGTTTATTACTTCTTAGCTGCAATGCAAATTTCTCAATGTCCACATCAACTTTTATGTATTACTCCACACAGCGTATGTACGCCTTGGCGTATGCAACAAATTACGCTCATTTTTTACAATGGCTTGCCTAATATGCGGCAGCTGTTGTGCGTGCCTTTGTTTTTGACTTTTATTTTGTTTAAAGTATTTTCTTTTATATTTATGCTTCCTACACTTATATTTCCCCCTTTTGCATTTTATGCGTTGCGTTATCATTCCATCTCTTGTTAACAATATTGGGGTTGTGCGTAATTTTTGTTGACCTAGAGTGTGTGTACTTTATTTTCGGCACAGTGCGCTTTATGTCAATGACTTTTTTTTTGTAAATATATGGGCTTTGTATGGCCTTACTTAAATTTATATCTGATTTTTATGATAATTTATTGTCCAAGCGGAATTTTTAAGTCTTAAATAAAGCTTAATATATATGTACTGTATAAAGTATGTTCAGGTACTCTGGTTTCTTATACTGCGCCTAATGTTCGTGCCATAGCAGAGTAAAATAAATACAGTGAGAACTCACCAAAGTACGATGTTTTATAAGGAACCTGTTATTATAAAAAGCGAATCAGTCCAAGTCATTTGTACATTCTTTTTGGTAGAGACCTAGTGGAAACAAGCTGCGGATAAAGATCACGAGTAACCTCGTAACCACGTTATCAAGTTTTGAGCACAGGTTTTTCAGACTCGACCCCACAATGGACAAAAATATACTCGATAACTCTATTCCTTTACTTTCTAATATTTACCCACCCCACCCTTCTTCCCTTTGCTCAAAACTCAACGGAGCTTACTTGCCTGACAAATTAGAGTACACACCTTCTTTTAAAAATATACCCCGAGCTTTACGTCACCTGTTCTCGGACGGAACATGATAGCAAAACTTCCTATATTTCCAGATTTTGCTTTGACTGAATTTTCAACCCACTACCCGCTTAGTCCTAATCAGTTATTGAACGAACTGGGCTAGTTTATACCCGTTTAATGAACATCGGTGTTGAAACACTTGTATGACAGGAATAAAAAATGCTGAAACTGAGAATCTAAGATGCTTTCGTAGTACTTCCATAATGAAAAGCAGCTTCATAGGCGATTTTTGAATTTACTCAATTAATGGAACTTGTATATAACTATTAATTGTGGTCTTATTTTTCATCACCTTGCAAACAGAGCCGACTTTTCTAATTTAGAAGGCTAACCGAGCCGTTTTACATGCGAGCGTACATTCTCTGAGTGGGAGCTCCGACCTGACGTCGGTCCTTTATCGTATTTTCCATCGAATAAACAAAGAGTCTAGTCGCCGATTCCTGAATCGTCTAAACTATAATAATATATGTGTTATACATGTCTGTTTCTTTCTGGTTTTTCTGGTGTTATACAGAATGTGGTCTCATGTCTATTTCTTCTTGGAGACCGAGTCAAAATTAGTGAGCCTCAGAAAATACTATAGTTGATACAAATCACATCCCAAAGTCGTTTTTCTGTTAGATAACCAAAAAGTATATGCTAATTTAGATGCTACCTTTTGGCAGTAATTACAGTGAGCCAGAGTTACCCGCTCAAACACAGTCATATCTCTCCAAAAGGGACAAACTGAATCCCGAAAGAGATTCTGTACCTTCATAGTTAGATCTCGAGCACTCACCAGTTGATTGAGCTACGTGCTTGATTACTTTCCGAATAACTAACTAGGTTGAAGTTAGAAGCTTACCTGGAAAGAGTAGAATGAAATTATATAAGTGAAGCTGTTGTCTTAAAGATCTAATAATAACTAATAATAATGAAAAAATGTAGAGTTCTTTTAAAAATAAATTAGGAAAAATTACGGCCATCTGACTGTAATATCCAACACTTTCCTCGTGAAATCTACTCAACTTCATTTATATTCAAAACTGAGGCAAATCTGTATGCCATTGCTATCAAATCAAACGAAAAGTCAACAACGAAAAGGTCGCACCCAACACTTTTTCTGCAATCTCCCAAACTTCAATACGCCATACGCTACTAGCCAGCCGGAGTCATCAAAATCGAAATGAGAGTGTGGCTGGGATGAGAGCCACAAGGCAAAGCGTCTGTGTTAAAACAACGAACCAACACTCCACCATATAAGAATGTACACACTGAACCTGAAAGCAGATTGAAGAGCTGATTGCAGGACGAAGGAAGTAATCGAGTGTCTAACTAAGGAAAACACAGTGGAAGGAAGCAAAGAAAAACGGGGAGAGGACCAGTGGTGCACTCAGCCAAGGTAAATGGCCAAAAGTGAGCTCAAGTGGGGCGCTAAGAATCAAACAGCGCGCCAACAAGGCAGAGCAGTAGGGTCTAGTGCGCTAACTAGTAAAGCAAAGGCAAAAAAGTGGAGTGACGTCCAAAAAAGCTGACTGCCACATAAGACAAATGAATGTCGCGAATACGAGTTATACTCGGAAGAGCAAACGAAAAAGCAGCGCTCTGGACGCAGTCAACGGAAGGTGTGAAACAAAAATGAAAAAATGAGAAACGAAAAGTCTGGCAGGCTAGTCCAGTCGCCATTTCAGTTATTGACCATTTCGGAAACGGAAATGAATTGAGAGGACAGACAGGCTACTGTGTAAAAAAAACCGAACGTTTTTGCATAGAAATTAGGCAATAAAAAGCACATGGTGCGCCATCAGCTCAGCTGTCACGATGCGGCTCACTCAAGTGACAGTCAGTGACAAAGTGTCACATATGTATGCATCGAAAGCGTGCAAACTTTTTTCGGCGCTCTGTTGCTGTAGCACTGTATGGCCTAGCGCGTTAGTGACTGCTATCTGATCGTATGGAATTTTAATTGAATTTGCCGCTTCCGTAACGCGCTTTAGTTGTGAAACCCAAAGCAAAAACTAAAAAAAACGAAAAAAAACGAAAAAAAAAACAAAAGAAACATATAAGAAAACGAGAAAGACAATTTGCCAACGGTAAAAGTGTTATAAAAGCGGAAAAGTGGGTAAAAAAATGGCGCTAAAATAGAATGATGCAACAAAAGCTATTGTTTTCATAGGCACAAAGGTAATAGGAATAGTGAGGACGTTGAAATTTCGACAAAAAGTCCAGCGTGTGCAAATTTTTTCGATACTCCACCTTAAAAGACACTTTGTAGGCAGGCTACGAAAATCGTACGCCATAGAATTTTGTAGTCCGAGAAGTCTTTGATTTTTTCGGTGGCTCTTTATCTCTCTCTTTTCATCGTTATTCATCCTTTATTTTCACTTGAAAGTGGCACTTAAATTGCAAATAACCATACTATAGGTATATAGTGAAGATAGCGCCAATTACCGATTGTAAAGCTAAACTCAAAAGGAAACAATACTACACTACTGGCAATTCTTCCTTTAATAGAGTTGATATTACAGTTCATTGAAATCCGAAATTTTTTTTAGGTTAGAATAGTTTCATATGATTCCTACCTCTACGATTTTTTGAACTATTCCCATACTACTCAATGATTTCTAGGAGAGGTCACAATAAGTATAAGTGGACTCTGGAGAGATAGAACACAATTATTGTAGTTTTTCTCGAATCTTCATCTCTTCTGTGTATTACATATTCGTTCTTTGAGTCTTCATAACTGTTTTGAAAATTTGTTAAAGCTCTGTTAAAGCTTTGTTAAAGTTAAAGCGGTTAAAGCTGACATACAACTCTAAAGACATATCAAACGAAGAGGATGGACTGAGAAAAAAGTTTTAAAGACACTACACAAAGCCATAAAAGATAGATATCTTTTGCTATAAGTACTAGCATATGTCTCCAGCAAGTACTCTTCAAATAAGTCTCCGCTTTTTATATAATACTTTGATATCCGAGCTAACCGCTAAGCACAAATATATACTAAAATGCAGACCTCATTGCGTGCCTTCATTTACCCATGACAAATAACGCAGTGACAGACAGTTAAACGGGTTAATGATTATATAGTGGAACAATGTGCTACTATCCGCCCCGTCAACTAACAGTACATTGCAAATATTTGAAACGTTGATATTCACAAGTAATTAAGCCATTACGCACGCCAGCAAGTACAATTGCACACAGACACACAAGTATTATACAAATACACTCGCATATGTCTGTCCATAATGAATTCAACGAGCATGAAGTAATCGCCTCATGCGCGGAGAAATATATGTGTGGGATTGCAAATATGCTGAGCTTTGCATTAGTGTTGGACTCGGCTCGCGGACAGGCGAAAAATTACTTCACTGAGAGTAATATGTGCTCTAAGTGCAGACTGCCTGCATGAGTTTGTATGTGTGGCTTGTTTAAATAGCTAATTTAGCGTTGGCTGGCTTATTTTATGGGTGAGCATATAGTTGAAAGTCTATGAATGTAGAAGAAGCAGCTTATTTTATTCGAATTGTTAGACAAAAGAGAAGCGTGTACTTAAGCTTAACTTCCGATCTACAAATAAGACCCCTAGGTATTTTTGTACGTCTATATCGTACACTGAACTCACAGAACTTCGTAACATCACAAATTCTAAGACTTTCCATCAAAGATGATGCTGAAGGTCTCGCCCAAAATGAGTTACATCCTCTCAGATGACCGAGGTGCAATGTACGACCTTGCGAATAGACAAATGGAATGGAATCCTTTGGTGTCATTTTGACAAGTTTAAGTTCAAATCTAGTATTTTGAGCTAAGTTGGCTGTGGTTCTTTGAATATGGCGCAGAGTTTGCTTAGTACGATTTCCTTTTAAGTCGTTAATTTTTTAATCGATGAGAATAAAAACTCTCTTTTATTGTTTTTCAGCAGAATTTTTGATAACTTTGCGCGTGTGCTTTTGCTACTCGCTTGCAAGGGAATAGAGATACGATTGTAGAATTTTGGAAATAGAGTAACCAATTTTAAATTAAAAAATAAAAGGTCTATGTTATATAACTAAAGCAACTCGAATCTTAATACAACCAAGTACCCCATTCTTCGGTGGTAGTTACGAAAATAAATATATTTAATATAAATTCAAGTGGGAAAGTCGATGGGTCAAAATCCCCCTTAATTAATTAAATAGTTATAGATAGTCGAGATATAGGGTCATAGAACTAGTCTGGTTTATATTAAACTTATTCTGTAAACAACTTCAGTCAACAACTTCAAAAGTGGGCCAAATATATGAAACTACATTGGATCTCATAAACCATAGAAACTGCTCAGAGACTTTAGCTCACTTCGAGCAACTAAAAGCAAAATTCATAAAGATTGTGTCTCTCAAGAAAATGGTCCAACAGATATCTTCAAACAACATATATTTAATATTTTCTTAAAATCGATAAAAGTAGAACTGCATGGTAGATATTGTGACTCAATATAGAAATATAGGGGAGTCAAATACCGGATGTAACTTTGTGGAGCTTTGTCGGTTGGAATTTCCAAAAAATGTTTCGATCGCTTTGCAAAACTCTGCTCTAACTTAATTCAGAAATATTCGATCAGGTTGGAAGCGCTACGAAATAATCAAAATATCGAGAATAAAGAAAGTTTACTTAGAAACGAAACTTTAAGGGTCAGGTCTAGAGTCCCCAAGAAGGTCTAACTTTGACAATTTATTTTGGGAGTAAAGAAAAACGAATCTAATGCTCTTTTTGGTACTTTATTAAGCATTTAAATGTAAAAAAAATGTATTTTATAATGACATTTTGATGCAAAATAGCGATAACTGGGCAAACCTTCAGGATCAGCTTTTTCAAATGGGGCTCAACTAGCACCTTGTGCTCTCCGAAACATAATTAAAAACGGTATCTTAAACTTCGACATTTTCACGGATTAGACAGGAATAATTGGACTCTTTTTTTTACTTTCTACCAATTGAATAATGTTTTTTGGGCCCTAAACAGAAGTTTAGGCCAAATAAAGATGGATTTTTCGAAAATTCTAGACTGGCCTAACCCCTTAAATGAATGGATTACTAGATGATTGATTAAAAACCCGAACCTCATATCGAAATTCCGACAATATATACTAAGGGAAAGAGTTCTTAGTTAGCCACCGAATTTTGAGTGAATTCGAGTGTGTTCGTTAGCAAACCCGAGGTCTGTTTCTGGTTCCATTAATCATTAATAGACTTCGCAAGATGGAAAGAGTCAGCTAATTGTGCCAGCTAACGGATTTGTCAGATTCATCGTGTCGCTTATTAAGTACTTAGTACAATCTATTTAGCAGTCTGGCCAAGCACTTTTGGGTATACATAGGTGTGAGTTCTGTGGAAATTTTTTACTGAGATCGGAAACTATAAACAGAAATAATATTGTAGATAAAGCCCAAACAGAATCCGAAAGAAAAACAATTCAAACTCTCAATTTCGTTTTTGCTTTCTTCATTTCTACCTACTACTCAGCAACATTTGAGTATCATTATATCGTTTCTAGTTCGGTAACACCCACTTACTGCATTAAGTAAGTGAGTAAGAGTGCGGAGTGCACTCGTAAAATCGAATGGACGCATTGTTGAACTCGAATGTAGTTGTTTAGGGAGAACGCTTAGAAAGGAAAATAAACACATAAGCAACGAACGAAAGAATGTGCAAAAGATTTGACAAAGAAAACCAAAAAAGAAGCAATAATATAAAATTGTCAAAAATAGAAAACAGTTGAAGAAAATGGCAATAAAAAAGTATTAAATATGCTTAAATGTGCTTGCAACCAAGAAAAAAGAAAAACAGAGAAAGAAGCAACTGTCACAGCGACAAAACAAATGCCTGAACGCAGCAGTCGGAACAGTTAAAACGCTCCAGGGAGCTACAGTGCACAAAACGCGGCACAACAAAGCGCCAAGCGAGTGTTAGTGCCTTTGTTGGTGTTGTTGGTGTTGTTGGTTGGTTGTTGTTTCAGTGTAAAATCTCAATGGTGCCCAGTGGCAATGCATATGTTGCACGTAACGCCACAAAGTGGACATTCAACTAACGACATACGGATGTGTGTGCTGTAACTACGACAACGGCTGCTCCTCTGACTCTGACTCCTCTGACTATTACTGCTCATGTGCTTAGCTTAGAGCGGCGAATTGCAAGCTGCGCTGAGCACAAAAGCCGCTACTCGCCAGCAATGGCAATGTGCAACAAACAAAACCAAGCCGCAGCTGCACAATTCAACGCTTATCAAACCAACAGCAACACACATGGCTGTCTTTGGCTGCCAACAACAACAACGCCGTCAACGAACAACAACACAAGGTAATATGAAATGGAAATTCGTTAAGCAGCTCATTGTTATTGTTTCAAGTTGGCAAGCAGCGGACCGGTAAATGCGCATACAAAGTTAAAATGGGCGAAGAGATGAAAAGCAGCAGAAAAAAATTTAAAAAAATTTATTTTAAAAAATAAAAAAATAAATAAAAAAAAATTAAAATAAAAAAACAAGAGCAAAAAACACCATTTTCCCATATGATAGCATACCTTTAGGCGGTATGTTGAAAAGCATAAAAACAAAGCGCAGTTTCGGTGTTTCTTTGGGCAGGTATTTGAATGCAAATTGACAAGACACACAAGCTGCTGCATGGAGATGCGCACATCCTTGCATTAAATGCAACGGAAAAATGTAGCTGAATGTACAAACAAAAGGTAACACATATTATAACCCTATTATGTTCAATTATATATAGCTTTCTGTAAATAAGGAAGAGCTATATTCGAGCGGCAGCAAAAATTAGATGAACGTACCGAACTTACGGAACCTGAACGAGTGGCAAGTTGGGTGAATTAAATAAATGGTTCCAAACACGATCTATATATAGTCGGATCTATGGAACTGGAAGGTTTTCCGATTTATATGCGACCAAGGACGGTAATTTCTGTAATATTCTCCGATAATATTACAGAAATATTTTATACCACTTTAACAACATAAAGATCGCAACCATGTCGCGAATGAGAGCGAAGAGCGAAGAGCGAAGAGCTTAGGAAGCTGGCTAACAGGGACAGTGGTTTAAACTTTTACAAAGCGTTCGCTTTCATGGAAAATGTTCGAAAAAGAGATATGGGTAACTAACTTTCGCAAAATGCTTAAGTTCTGAAAATAAAATTTATCCAAGTTTGCTGAATAGAGACAACAGTGAACCAAACAAATGATGTATGATGGAATTGATGGAGTAGCGAGTAGCAACAGCGGTGCAAAACTACAAAAAAAAAAAAAGCTGTGGGTGCCAATGAAATACCGGCTGAGCTATTCGGTTAAAGGATAATGATAGAAGTGGCAATTTCTGGCGATTAAGTGTAGTCAAGGTCGCTATACCGAAACAACGAAAATGGTGATCACATAATCTGTGGCTATTTTATTGGAATGCGCTTAAGGAACATAGTAAAGTTTTATTGCGTGTAAACTAATGAGGTTTCGGACTAGGCAACCCATTTTCATGTGATCTCAATTATGAAATCATGAATTTGAGAGAGAGTATTTTAGAAAAAACAATAATTGTCAACAAAAGTTAATGTGAACAAAGATAGCCTATTGGTCGGATCTTGGAGTTTGCGAGAGAATTTCTGTGGATTTTCCATTTTTAAGAACGAGATTTTGGTAGCCAGAGTTTTGGAAAGCTAAAACTAAAGTCTAAAACTAAGAGAAAAGAACATGTAACAGAGTATAATCAAGTGGGTTTAAAATGTTATGTTTTCTAATCACTAAATCACTGCATGCTTGGTAGCAGGTTTTATAATTGCGCTAGGAAAGCTTTATATGCGAATGTCGAGTGTAAAAATTCACCGTTACAGCCTATGAATTCACCTGATGACTCTCCAGAGTGCAGCTCATAGCAATCAGCAGGTTGGTTGTAACAAGCCAGAGTTCTCCATGTTGGCGGCAAGTCAAGCGACAGTTAGATATTTCCACTCGTACCGTTACTTAATTAGCATAAAAGCCACATTTTGTACATTTACACATGTGCAATATGTGACACGCTAAATGGCTAGCACTGCTGTCAAATGTCAGCTGGGTATTACAACTGATCAACCGCGAGGTTGCCTTATACACCATACACAAAAGACACTTTTGTGCGGTGAGTAAAGCAAAATGTAGCAGTCAAGGGAATCGGTAACACTAATTTATAAACACATACCTGCGGCATATGCCACAGCAGAAACATATGCTATATGCTGAATTTGTACAATTCGCACAGCAAGCAGTTACTCTTTTCTCAGCCAGTGCCACCTTTGTGCCTTTTTCGTATTTCCGCCTCGAAAGGCACGAGGAAAAGTCGCGCACCGACTGCACGTGGTTACCGGAGACACATGTGTGGTTGTTAGGAAGAGCAGCACAGCGCAACACAGTGCAACAGCGCTGTTAGTCCCATGAGTAGTTGAAGCCACTGTTAGATCCGCGCCTGCGAAGCTGAGTCGACGGGCGAATAGGGTTCCTTTGCTATTTAATATATGGTAAAAGCAAAACCCCGCAAATGGGAGGGATATTTAGGTATAAATGTATATTTGTTGTATGTCCCTAAGCACAACAAACGAAGGAATGATGTAAAAATCACAGACTGCAGCAAAATATTGCAACTTTTTCGTAGCCATTTGTCGCTGCTTATGCGGTAGTTAAATTGTAGGAATGCATTTTTGCGTATTTAGAGAAAAAGGCTAATGTTTATCGTAGTGATAAACGATGGCCCTCAGGGCGAAACATAATTTGTTCCAGCATTTTTTAATATTTTTTTCTTTTTTGAGTGTAAATAAATGGAGACTAATACAATATATTTAATATGGAGTTATAGAAGATATAAAAAGAAGGAAAGAGAGCAATGCTTGCAAAAAAAAAGATGAAAAAAGCACTTATAAATGTTTACTACTATAATATATAGAGAATAACATAAGTTTATTACTTGAGTTAAAATATGATTTAGAAGATCAAAACCACATACTACCAAAACAAAATCAAATAAAAGAGAGAGCAAGGTAATCAGTAAGTATGCACAGTGATAAGAAAGCTCTATGGATAAGCAAATACAATTCATTAATGAGATATTGGCAAAGAGTGTCTAGATATTTAGTAATTAAATATAATTCGCTAATCATTGACCCATTGACATTTTTAGTAAGACTCAGTAGTCTGCGATCGAAATGAAAATTATCAGCAGCAGTCGTGCGGAATTTCGAGGCTTTCCAAGAACTTTACTTTTCTCGGGTGATAATCACAATTTGGCGAAGTAACTTCCATCGAGAACCCAATATGCATGAAGACACTTTATGAGACTTCACAGTATCTTACCGATATTTTACCGATATTTTTTGTATATTTTCTAAGGTCATTGAAGGTGATTTGTTCATAGAATTTCTGAAGGCTTTAATTGTAGTCGTTAATGATTTTTTTCACGTGTGCCAAAATTCCTAGCTGACCTTTGCTCAATTCTATTAAAAACAACGAATTTCTTTTCACTGGCATCAACAATTTTTTCCACCGAAGTAACTTTTCCTCAACGACACTCTCCAAATAATGGCATAAAATAAGTGGTATATTAAAAAATAAAACAAATTTTAGAACATAATCAGCAAAAGTATTGGCTAAATCTTGAAGTCAACAACCTTTACGGAACACAATATTATAGCACCCTGTGAATATTTTATAGCAACATTTTATACTTACAGTTCAGGAGCTCAACCAAGACATGAACCACGCGATGAAAAATTTAACGAAAGAAATTGAATAAAAAGCAACAAAATAATATAAACAATTACAAGTAAATAATATGCAAAGTAAATAGTAGATATTCAAAAGCTTCCGTTAGTATAAGAGTTAACTGAGACTTGAGTTATGGTAAGTTTGGAAAGCTTTGCGGAGACCAAAAGCAGCTTTCACATATAAACTTTCTTGGAAACTTTAACTATTTTTGCCAATAAAGCTCACGAGCTTACTCTTGGAAGCTTTTGATTTTGACGACATGTTGACCGATTTTTTGTCAAAAGCTCTAAGGAAAACAAATTTGCACGTAAAAGCTTCGGAAGCGTTTTTCATGGCATCTATTGTACGAATTCAGAAGGAAATGTTAGAAATTTATATATAAAGTGTTATAACGCTTAGTTACTATAAAAATTTTTGGGAACGGATGGTACACTTTGCATATTTAATGATTAATTAAGAGGAAACATTTATATTTTTGTATTATTATTATATATTATTTATTATAATTATATTATATATTTATGCATTTATATTATATATTTTATGAAAACATATAAGATTCTTTTTCAAGTGAATAAGGATAAATATGTTTCCTTAAGACTCAAAGTAAAGAGAGAGTTCATTACTTCAACAAAGCCATAATTGCCTTCAGAAACACTAAAAAAATAACGCTTTATTAAATACACCCTTTAGTTCCAAGGTTTCTGTCTGATCATTATAAGTCTGCGGTTGAATTAAAACTTTTGCCTGATAGCCACTGTCGGAATTGTCTGGCTGTAAGCGAGGTAAAATCATCTCCACAGTTTCCTCTTGTCTGGTCCGCTTTTGGCAGACTACGGTGAATACTCGTCGACTTACAATTCTTTAACCACCCATGTGAACCATCTGATATCGAAAGCAAATGCGATCAACCCAAGCCATTTTACCATTTTAATAGAACATGAGAGTTTTTTCTGCTCTCACGATTGTTTGGCATCACAAAGGAGATGACTGCAGTTGCTGAAGTATTACTCCCGATTGGAAGACAGGCGCAAGACCCAACTTAGTCGAATATGTGAAACTTTTATAGATGAATCGCATATATGTCTACCCAAACTCCGGGTATCACTGTCCTATAATGTTAGACTTCGAACCACTTGCATATTTTATGCTTTCTCTTTCGAAAAAAAAATACGCTCACCTATACCAACACGTTGCCGTGGAATAGCGTCCTGTTGAAAACTTATTCACTAACGGACTGTGAGAGAATAATTTCTATACAAAATCATAAAGAAAGGAATAGCAAATTTTTAAGTTCACTAACCAAGTAAACACGCGAAGACTAAACAAAGTAACAAAAGGAAATGTTGGATAAATCTAGCAGCAGGACGGGGGGAAATCACGGGGAAAATCAAAAATTCGCGAAACAAAGTAAGAGTGGAGAATACAATACAAATAATGGCGTGCGCCCTCGCATACACACATTGCCGTCTAGAAAAGCTATCTGTCAATGGCAAAGCTTGCTGTATGTACTTTTTCGATTATTGCGTGACCCAGAAAACTAGGAAGCAGCAGTCAAAAAACCAAAAACCAAAAAGAAAACACAAAAACACAGCACAAAAGAATATGGAAGTAGTGACAAAAAAAACAAAAACAAAAAAAAAAAACAACAAAGAAAGATAATAGCAGAAAAAGTGAGAAGAAAAAGTAGTGCCACCTATTAAGCGAGCGCGTCAAGTCAGGAAGACGAATTTCGCTCAAACAAATACAACAAATACAGCAACAATGCATTGCGGCATGGTTGAAGTGCAAAAATATGAATGAATGAGTGTACGGCATATGGACAAAGTTTTTAGATATGCAACTATCACTTCGTACTTGTTGAAGATATATCTATGTATGTCTATGTATATGTAAGTATCTCTTCGGCCACCACTCATCTCCAGCCAGTCATAGTTATAAAGCGAAAAAAGCACTTTTGCTTCATTTGTTGTCGGTGTTTTTGTTGTTTTAGTGAAACTAATTGAGTTGATGCCATTTCGTGAAAAGTTTGACAAGGACATATGAATGCCAGAGTTTATGAAAAGTGTATTTACGATTTTCGAAACCGGATGCAGGAAGCGTTAGATGCGCGCCACGAACGGCAGGCGAAAAATGTTGGTAGTAAACGAGTTTGGAGATGGATTTTCGGTTGGAAATCAATAAATGGATTGGAATAAAAATATAGTAAGCTACGAATTTTATGAGTGGTACTGGCTCTCATGAATATTTTTAAAGACCTTGAGTATATATCTCTTAAAGTTCACAATGTTAAGGCCGCAGGGTTAGTTTGACATTTCTTTTACAACCTTTATGCCAAAAAGCTTAGAAAAAGCCCAGTATCTGCTGAGGCTCTCACCAAGAGGTCATTCCAATATACCGATATATCCTCTTAAGTTAATCTCCTAAATGTTTTGAACTTACCTGCTCTTTTAAGAGAGCGAACTATATGTGATATTTCGGGAATTTGCACGAACTGAGCTTTAACGTAAATAAACGTAAAATGAGCAAGGAAGGGTTCACATTATTGAAGGTCCTTAAGCCATTTACTTGAGAGAAATTTAATAAAAGGAGTAGCTTAAGAAGTAGCATTAAAATATGTTTAAGTAAAACTTTTCAGCTCTTCTCTCATCGAAATAATTAGCAATCTGATCAGAGCTTTTTCCAAGCTTTTTAGACTGCAGTAAAGCTTTATAAGCTAATACACGGCTGAATTTAGAAACTCTTGCCCAAATCTTACCTGGAATTGGTTTCATTAAAATAGAACTAGATCTCAGTTTCATTTATAATTATATTATAAAAAATATTTTGCAGCTTATAATGGCGAACTTTTCGGTTATGCCTATATAAAAGTAAGGCGATACAAATGAGATTATTATCTATATAAGCTAAATGGAATTCCATTGTCAAGACAAGTCTAAAATCAAGCCGAGCTACTAGCATTAGTACAAAGTCCGAACCTAGTTAAAGTAGAGCTTAGCTTTAAGTTCGACACCGCATCGAGATAGAAGAAGTCTACTTTCAATTCAACTAAAAGTTCTCATTTCTGATCATTTTCATATGAACTCTAATAAGGAAACTGACAATCGGACAGTTCAGGTTCAAGCCAATTGCGTTTTCGATAACCAAGGCTTACCTTAGCATCAGTCGAGAAGAGAGAATCGGTTATAAATGAGATGAATTCGGAACCACTTGACAGTTAAGTTGACAGCAGCAAGCTTCCCAACAATGCTTGACGATCCCAATGTAAGCATCCAGCTCAACATGAGATTCATAACCTTAGAGTCCGGGCCAACCAACCAAGTGCGACCAAAGAGTTCAAGAACATTTTACATAATAGCAGTATGGAAATTACAGCAAAATCTCACGAAAGTTTATTAAATTCGCGCTTCGCACGGCGCTGCGCAGAGAGAAACTGGAACTCACACCAACGCTAACTAATCACTTTCAACTAGTGTCGCCACAGAAATACCACGCCAACTACAAGAATCAAGAAGGTATATTGAAAATTTTGAAGAGCTCAAATCTAAACTTTGTTGAAAGCACACATACACACACACACACACATCTGAACTCTTCTAGTTGTTGCTCAACCGCAACTTTGCGTCAACTGCACTTTCCGATAATTTTCGCTACTTCTGCCGCCTCTACTCGGTTACTCACTTTGCTTCTGCATCATTTCTCTCGCATTTTTCTTCATCAGTCGACACACAAACATACACACAGTGTTAGACCCTAGCGCGCTTGTGACACTTGGCTGCAGTGACACATATAATGCAATTACCCATAGCAACTTCTTCTTCTTCTTCTGCTGCTGTACGCTTTTTCTTTTTTATTTTTATTCCTCATCCTTATTGAACGAATATGGTTGACCAGAGTTGTGCTTAAACGGCGTGCAAGCAAACGAACAGAGATAAGTAAAGCGAAGAGAAAATCGATGAAATATGAAAGCCTTAAAACTCGTTGGGGGAAAAATCCAAACTTTGGAGCACTTGAAAAGTTTGCGAAGCATTAAAGTAGTCGAAAAGAGTCGTGCGATAGCAAATAAGAGCAAATGGTTGAAGCGAATAATAGCGCCAACTGGGATGGAGGTTAAGTGCTGTTTATACTTTTCTTACTTTACTCTTTTGTACTCCACGAGATATTTAGAGTATTTTTTTTAAAAAAAAAAAGCATGGTCCATGCCTGCAAGTCTAATACAGTTCCAAGGTTTCTTTCTTTATTCTTATGTCAATAAAAATTAAATCGTTTTGCCCCTACGAGATTTGATCAACCATCTCTTTATTATTTCGAAAACACAGGGTTATAATTTGTCAGCCTGATATGTTAGTGTCAAAGCTAATGAACCCTGCAACATATATGATAACTTGGTCACATGTTACAGCATACAAAATGAAACCACTTTCACCTAGAGGTCTATATCGAATACCAGCAATTCTAATACAAAACTATTTTAGGAAGAGGTTCAAAATACTAGGTATTTTGCGTAGATATTGGATTTCCAACAAGTCGTTACCAACTGAGAATGAACGTCATTAGTAAAAAGCCGGTTTTGATGTGGGTCAAACTCAGCGCGGGAGCAGTAATGGCGGATACTTTCAACGAAAACACCTCGGAGGTCGGATGTTAAATAGTATGATATCTATTCGGCTCTGAGACCATTTTCAGAATGTAAAAGGGATCAAAATATTTCCTGTCTTCATTGCAGCAACGACTTTCATGAAGCTTAAATCTATTATACTTACACTTTTTTTTACAGATATGAAACATTTGTCCATAATTATTCTCTTACGTCGAAAATTGTGGTTTTCTCAGCTATGAAAGTTCCCGAATCTCCATCAATTGTATTGAGCCGAGGCCCAAGAGATGTTAACATCAACAGATATTGTAGTGTTTAATCAAAATTTATGGAGATAGATTAATAGGCAACTAGCTAGTATAACTTAGCACGAAATAATTGGTACTCCCAAAGTCCACACTTCGGGAAGGCACGATTTTGATGGCGATTTAGACACTATGGTAGCATGGTACATGCAGTACACGGTGAGAGCTGTCAAGCATTGCGAGATATGTCCAGCATTGGACATGTATCACTTGAAAGTCATGGACAGTGAAAGGCCGTGTGGTCAACTGTTGCCACTAATGTGAATACTCGATCCCCTACTTTCGTAAATGACTTCTGTTCGGAACTCCCTATAATGGCATACAAATTTATTCAAAGAAAAGCGCTTGAACTAAAATCTACCTTAGACCTTACCGTCTAGCTTCGTATCACTCACAATACTCATAAATTAATTACAACGGTTATTAGTAAGGAAAATTTCATCAATTTTGAAATTTATGCCAATTAAGCGTTCGCCCTACGCCATTTCGAAGGCTGCAGTTTAAAAAAAAAAATAACACTAAAAGTATGCCTTTTATTCGTTCATAAAAAATTAAACTACCATAAAGCAAATTAGTTTGGCACAAAATAAAAATCAGTGTTAGCAAAGTCATTCGCACAGTCTCAGTCACAGCAACGCTACGTCATAATAGCAGTAACATTAAACCTTCCCGTCACCGACGCAGGAGCCTTACATGCAATGGCCGGGCGTACGTGTCCATGCATAAAATATTAATTGTAATTAAGTGCAGGTAATTTGTATTAAAATGGTCGTATATTATGCGCTCAATTTGACTAACCAAGCGTTGGCTACTGAGCAATGAGCAGCGCGAAACCAAGAGAGCGGGCTCCGCAAGGCGTTGTCGCCAACGGTCGTAACTGCCGCGGCGCTTTAAAGTGTAGTGCAATTATGTTGCGTGTTAATTAGGTCAAATAATAAGAACTTTCGGAGTTCACCTGTGTTTTTTCCGCACTTCGTTTTTAGCGCAAAAAATTTTGTGGAAAAATGAAATATGAAAATTAAGTGAAAAGTTTAGCATTTTTTAGCTGAGTAAGCGGCATGTAGAGCAAGTGATAACGAACATTGTTTATTAAAAATTTATAAATACTAATTTGAAGGAAAACTTGTACTAAAGCATTTTACGAATACTTCCAACTCTCTTCCGGTCTGCATCGGCTGTAATTACGACAAATAGTGAATGAGTGCTCTCAAACAGTGTGCAATATCTTGTTGCAACATGTCTAGTTGAGCAATTAAGGTAAATTGTTTCAACTACTAATTGATTTATTTATTTAATTGATAATTGTTTCTTGTTTTTAATTTACTATGCAAAAAGACAATTAAATAATTGGCCAATTAGTGATTAATTGACATTAAATTAGGATAAATTAATTTCTCCCTTTATTGTTCTCAATTTGCTATAAAATGAAACAATTAACTAATTGCTTATTATAATGAAACAATTAACTAATTGCTCTATTAGCATTTAATTGATATTAAATTGAAGAAACTGATCCCATGCAACACTGTGAGTGTGGAAATGTTTTCACAAACTTTACATCTAAATTGCCACCGATAATTTACTTGTGCGAACATACTATAATAGGGTATATGTGCTGATCCAGCTGATCAATATACAATATGTCTAGAAAAAATGTCAGTTGAGACCAGATATATTCATGCAATCCAGGAACTCGTTTATGTCGATTTTTATTCACATTGAAGTTCAAAACTTAGTTGAAATACAAACTTAATCTTGAAATACAAAGTTAAACTAAGTCCACCACTACTTACTCAAGAGGCTTCTTGGTATTAATTTGGAAATGAAAATGGAAATGGAAATATAAAGCACGACTTAGTCATCTTTCTATACATTTAGTCATCTCTAAGCTACAAGTAAATTATGTTCCGAAAGTCGGCAGAGTAAGTGGTACATTCTGGTAAAGGGCTTCACTTCTTTATATTGGGAAGTTTTTCATCATGGAACCCCTGTTTGTTGGAGAATTACCCTTGCTATGAAGTTCTAATCAACTGTCAACCTCTGCAAGAAAAGTTGAATCCACTTCAAAGAAACATTTTATTTTGGTTTCCATGCTACTCTTCAATTTTCTGAGATCCCCACAGTAAGAGTTCATCTACTTTAAATAGATTGAAGAAGAATACAGAAATTATAATCTCTTTCCCCCTGTCCTCTAATATTTAAGAACTTTTTGAAATAAACTTTAAAGTAGTTTCGTCCCCGATTAGACCTTCAGGTGGAGGAGCAATTGCCTTTGCGGCCCTGGATGACGATAATTAAAAGTGAAAAAAGATTTTAACACATATTAATTTTATCAACTAGAGCTGAGAGGCTGAATTATGGTGAGTGATTGAGAGGATCCTTCTAACTGTCTCATCGACAAATTCGTTCCTTTAACACTACTGTGTCCATAAACCTTCTAGGTCGGTACTGTATTGTCCCAATGAATGAAATTTGGTCCTTTAGACTGACTGTCAATATTCATAAAGCAGACTATAGGCAATAGCATGTTTGGTAATACAAGTACATAAAAACTTTCATTCTTTACGAGAGCAATTGTGATCTTTCACAATATTCAAGGCATCCATAATAACTACATTTGGCTTCTCCATTGATTTGTGTCCTCCATTTCATTGTTCCATTACGTCAAAAATAAACTTAGAAGCCCTCCTCTCATCGATATTAAAACAAGTGAAGAATTGCGACCGAGTCACTCTGTCTCTCTATATCTCTCGCTCTTTCTCTCTCTCCCCCCTCTCTCTCACCACCCTCTCTCTCATCACCTTCTCTCTCTCGCCCCTCTCTCCCGACCCTCTCTCTCTCGCCCCTCTCTCTCTCACCCCTCTCTCTCTCGCCCCTCTCTCTCGGCCCTCTCTCTCTCGACCCTCTCTCTCTCGCCCCTCTCTCTCTCGCCCCTCTTTCTCTCCCACTCTCTTTCTCTCCCACTCTCTTTCTCTCCCACTCTCTTTCTCTCTCTATCTCTCACTCTCTTTCTCAGTCTTCATTATAGCACATGTCGCAATATTTTTTTAACTAATTTAATTTCATATGCTGGAGTAAAACTCCGAGTGCTAACCAGGTATTGGAAAGGCTTATGAAACAACTCAATTACCGAACCCGCCAACTTTGATCCCCAACCAACAACAGCAATAGCGAAGAAAAATCACGCTCGAAATATTAAAAGCCGTATTCATCACTCAGCGAGTAGGTCGGTAAGTAAATATGGCGATGGGCTATTAAATTGCAGTTAAAATTGAAAAATGTAAAGTAGTTACAATGCAACAGCGGAACGGTCAACCGAGCAGTGAACCGACTATCGCCATCGCGCAGCCATGTGACCATACCATACGCACTAATTCAATCAACGCCACAGCTGATGGCAGGGTAATTGTGCAAGGAGCGACGAAGCGTTGTTGTTATTGCTATTGTAACGGTTGACTTTACAGTTGTTGCATGCAGAACTTGTGGATCAACGCTACCGCAGCGACATCTGTTGCATTGCTACGGCCAGGCTATAGTAGTATGGCTGATGTTGCACGTTGCATGTTGCATGTGGCATGTTGCTGTAATTCATTAATTTTTGTGCGGCAAACATGAAGTAAATTCATTAGCATTTCTGTGGCAGCAATAGCAAGTGGAACGCAGCAACAACAACAACAGCAACAACAACAACAACGACAACAACTAATGCGAAATGCCAACTGAACTGTCGCCAACTCTGAGCGCAACAACTGTAAGCAGTAATGACATGCCAAATGGATTGTGGCAAGTGGCTTTGCAGTGGCAAGTAAACAATTTTTGCAACATTTCACTTCATTTCCATTTTTGAAATTTCAATTTGCAATGCGATTTATGAGGCGGTAATGGCGGTTAACTGCAAATACTAGCACCGATGCGGCCACAAAGCTGTCGTGTACAGTAGAACGATGGTTAGGGGTGGGGGCGGTGGTGCTGGCGACGATGTGGCACGCAATGGCATTTATGAATGCATTCATCAGGCATTTAAGCATAAAACTGGCATGCGCATTGAGGGAGGAAAATTATGTAAAAATTACGCGAAAAGATACAAACACGACACCCAAGCACACACACACACACACCCAAGCGCACGCAATTCAATTCAGGCGACGGCTTACAAGTGCAACACTGCGTAAGCTCGCTTACTAACACCCACACACACAAGCGCATATAACACATACATATGCATGCGGCTTTCGGTGAGGGTCCTTGAGCTGGCTTGCATGTGACGCATTGCCACTGCAACTGTTTTGTCCGCTTGTTGCGCCCCACCATGTGGCAAATAAAATTTCGCAATCTCATGTTACACATTGAACGCTTCAATCGCATCTGGGGGCGTGTATGTGTGTCTTTATGAATGTTCAATTCAGCGCTCACTGCGTGCTGCAGTTACGCAAGCCCTTCACACCTAGCCACCGACATAACTGCCCCATAAATGCATGCATGCAAGCTTATAAGCAACGCGCTGTTTACATAAGCGCAATTGCAACAGTTCATACGCGACGCGACGCAATACAACACGATTGCTTTTGTGGTTTTTGGCAATTGCCATTACAACAACAAAAACAACAATGTATGCGCCTGAAAGCGAAACACTTATGTAAGACACGGTTTTTGGTGGGCTGACACACAGCAGGCGCAACTTAGCGAGGGTTCACCGAGCACAGCTACTTAGAAAGCTTAACTTTGAATTGCTTTCACAGCATATTTGTGCGGCTATTAGGAGCCACCGTTGTAATGGAAACTTCATTTTGTCAAGTCCTTAAAATTAGCACAGCAGGTTGAGTTTTTGAATACCGAATAGCATTTAATTTTTAGTATATTGTTTAAATAAATTCTTTTTATTAAATTTTAAGTTTAAAAAAAATTGTTTAGCATATTTCTAAATTTTATAAATTTTTCATTAAAAACATTTTTTTAATTATTAGCATTTAATTACTAAAATTTTTAAAGATTTTTTAAATAATTTTTTTATATTAATTCAAATTTTTAACACATTTGTTTAATAAATTTCTAAATTTTCTATATAATTTTATTAAAATAGTTTTTATTATTTAGAATGTTCTTACTTTTTTTATAAATCTCAAATTTAATAATGTAATTTAATTAATAAGTAATTTAATAGGTTTTTTTTAATTTCGATATTTTACTACTTCTATTTTTATTTTATTACTATCAATGTTATATTTTTATTCAGAGTTTTATTTTTTTAAAATTTTTTTTACTATAAATTTCATTATATTATTTCATTATAGAATTTGCATATATAATTTTTTATTTTTTATTTAAAGTTATAAAAATTTTTATATATATAATGTAATTACTTTTTGAATCAAATAATTTTGAAACTAATTAAAAAAGCTTTAAATTATTATTATTTATAATTTTTAAATTACTTTAAGTTGTTTTTTATTATTTTCTGTTTTTCTTTTTTTTCATGTTTTATTATTTTTTAATTTAGTTTTTGATTTCTAAAAGTTTTCTAAGTTTTTTTATAATTGAAATATAATATTTTTTGTTAACCTTTGTACTTTAACTCTGAAATATTTTTTTCCGAATTTTCACACCTTTGAAATTAAAATATTTAGCTCACACATTTTTTTTTTAATATTCTACTTTCAACCATTTTATGATTTTCTTTTTCATTGTTTTCATATACTTATCTTTTATCATTTCACAAATTTTGATTTTTCAATAAATTTTTTTTATTCTTTTTGTTTGTCATTATTTGAACCTATTACAAATTTTAAAACCTTTTCTATATCTTCCTCCATTAAACAATTTTATTGTCAAAATAATGCCAGTCAACCACCAATCTCAAGGGAATATTTAAAATGTGAAGCCAAATCAAAATTATACGCAATTTTGCGAAATTTCGCCTAGAGCGTCACCTGTCGGATGACCGTGTTGTCTAAAATAATTTGTTTCAAAAAGTGAATTTACATTATACAGACTTATTATGGGTCAAACCTGAGAAAAAAAATACGATTTTTATAAAAATTTCGACCACAGCACCTATATACTACAGCACCCTCTATATTGCAAATAAGAACTAACCGTAACCAATGAATACGCGAAGTACCCTGACCCTGAAAGATGGCTTGCGATTAGGCGTTTTTACGACCTCCTTTTCCAAGCAACCAACTAATGAAAGCACTGGCAAAATTATAAGAAATTAGTTAATGAATTCAGAGATTAGACTCATATGATATTTTGGCAGAGATTAAACAAAATTTGACGAGATGAGTGTTGGCAACTCTACCCCAGACTAATAAAAACAGTCCAAAAAATCACGAAAATGCAACGAAAAAATTCAAATTATTTTGCCATGCATCAGTTTCATAGCGCTGTTGTCCTTGCTGTTGGCGTTGATGTTTGTTGTATTTCACATTTCGCGCAGTTGTTGCAATTTACGCATTACAAGGCTACTAACGGGACTTTTTTTCATTTCATTCGCTAAACTGAAATATGAAGTGTGCTTCACAGCAATTTTCGGCATATTTTCGTTATTATTCTCTTTTTTGCGTCGAAATAATTTGGCGTTTTATTTCAGGAAAGTGGAAGGTTTCGCGTTGTAGTACAAATTTCAAGGATAATATGCAAGTTTGGTGCTGCGACCACGTTGTAAAGGGTCGTATGTATGTATGTAGGCCAAAAATAATTTTGGTAAGGATTTATGCTACAGATATCAGTGAGTTGGTTTTAATATTCCATAGTATTTTGAAGAGTTAATTGGTTCTTTAGTAGAAAGAAAAAATTTACACTAATATTATGGCACTTTCCAGATCGTATTCTAATTTTCGATGCAATCCTTCATTTGAGATTTACAGTTATATAACATTAAAACAATTATATTCTTATATAAATTAATTAATTCTTATATAAAAATTGTTCCTAAAGGCTATAAAATTTGGAGAAGTTCTTAAAATGTAGAAAAAAAGAGGCTTGCTAGGAAATACCATAAGGAATCAGGCTACTAAGTGATGGCTACTAAGAGCTGACTAAGTTCAAGGATCCAACGTCGAAACTAACGAGAAAACCAAAAAATTTGGGAGAAAGCTACCAGTGAAGAAATAACCTCAAACCCTGGAATATAGCGGTGACAACTGCAGATTTTGAACTCAAATTTTTTTAATTAAATGTTGTATGTCAAAGTGGTTCCTTTTAAGTTCGAGCTAAGTAGTCGTGCGGTTATTACCAGAACATATGTAGAAATACTATATATTGTAGTACTAGCCTAAAGTATCTAAACTTTCCGTTATTAAAACCAGGAATACCATTAATTGCTCTCTGGAAGATATCTCTGGAAAGACCTGAAAGTATATATTAAAATAAGAAGAAAGCGCCCCTACAAGTATTTCAAACACATCTAAATAAGAAATAGTTTGAAGTTAAACCAATTATCGAAATAATCATAAATTACATTTGTTTAATAACTATCGAAAATTACCTTAAATAGTCCATAAAGTTAAGTCGATTTACCTGAAAATAAAAACAAAGTAATTTTAATTAGTAACTAATATATGAAATTTAGATTAATATTGTTTAAATAAATCTGCAAAATGTGGGGTTGAATCTACCTAGAAATGATTCTTAAATAGGTAAATGATGTTAGAAATTCCCTCTATCTGGTCTCTAAAATTTTCTTTTGCTCTCCAAATTTTATTCTAGGAAAATTTTCCGAATTTTAACAACCGTCTGTTTGTCTCATCACAACAGCAAAGGCAGTCGACCATTTCTTTCATCTTGAAATTAAATCGGTAAGCATCTATCACTTTCTTCCATCTCTTGGTATTATCGCCTTGAGCATTTATTTAGTTAGCTACTCGATTTTGGCACATTTCTCTTCTACACATATTCGTTCTTTCTTTTTTCTCCCTCTCTATCCATCTCTCTCACTCTCAATCTATCTCTCTGTCTATCTGTCTCTTTCTTTCTCAATACATTCAGTAAAGATATATTAGAGGTATAGATACAGATTTCTCTTTTACCCACATTCGTTCCTTTCCTTCTCTCTCTCTCTCCCCTCTTCAAACTATATATCTCTCTCTCTCTATCTCTATCTCTATCTCTATCTCTCTCTATCTCTCTCTCTATCTCTATCTCTCTCTATCTCTCTCTATCTCTCTCTATCTCTCTACCACTCAAGACATTCATTAGAGAGCGTTTTTTTTCTAACATTCCAATGATAATAGCGTTCAGAAGAATTAAGTGAGAAGATTGCAAACTTTTAATGTGTTTCCACTTTGACGAAATGAAAATGTAGCGCTTATAACCCAATTAAAAAAGAATGAGATTAATTTAGTTAAATAACGTGAACATTTTAAAAATGATAAAAAAATTCTAAAATCTCTGAGATCTTCAAATAAATATACAGATAAAACTGCAAGCGCCGCTAAACCAACGAAAAGCCACTGCATAACGGGCTTGTGCAATACACTATAACAGGATATAATGAAAGTAATACACAGATTCACATAGAATTTCAGATGTGTTAGATTTCCTAAATGTATTTACAATACATACAAACATGCCACACGCCTAAAGTGGAATATTTTCCGGGTCAATTTGATTGACTGAAAGAAACGTGTGCGAACGAGCGTTTTGTAAACACATATATTTTTGGACATACACATTATTTTTTTTCCGGTATACATAACCACAAAACATGCCTCAAAGCGTCGAAAAAGAAACACACATAATAAAATACACAATAAATAAAAATGAGAAATAAACCAAATCAAAATAAACAATAAATGAAACTGCTATATACGAGTATGTACATACGTATATACACGTAGTGTGCGACGAAAATGAAGGCACGTTTTTAGGCGCTACGACTTAGCAGCAAAATACCCACAGCATAAAAGGATTTAATGATAAAGCAAAATTTATGCAAGCTGACAGCAAATTTTAAATCGCCAGCACAGCTTTTTCGCTTGCGTATTTCTGGTCAAATGTATATATGTATGTATGTATAGTTTTATATTTGGGAATGTCTACATATACTTTGCTTATACATATCTTAAGCTTATCTTTTATAATTTTAATTTGTTCTTGTTTTATTTATTTGCATACAATTTGTAGAAACGACAGTATTTTATTTTCTATGCAATTTGGAAAAATATATATATTACTAAAATACTGGTATTAATATTGTGACTAGTTACCAACTAGTTCATTGAGTAGTGGAATGGGAGCAGACAGAAAATCAAAACAAATTCAATGAAGATATGCCTAAAATGTTAAAATCAGAGTTATCATAGACTAGTTACGAACCAGTTCAATGTGAATAGGAATGAGGCGAGGTAAGGAATGTACAACAATTTCAATGAAGATATGCCTGAAATGCTAAATTTAGTTTTCAGACTAAAAATTAACAAAATTACAAAAATTTCAAAGAAAAATACTCCTTATACGCCAGAACTAGTTCTTAGTAACTGGGTTCGAACTAGTTAAATACGAAGTGGAATGATAACAGGTAAAAAATTTCAATGAAAATTACCGAGGAATGCCAAATTAGTTTTCAGGGACTAGTGACAAATAAGTTCAATATGAAGTTGAATGAGACCAGGCAAAAATTTTACAATTTCAATGAAGATGTGCCTAAAATGCTAAAATTAGTTACAAACTAGTGTTAAAAACTGTGCTGATAAAAGGTCCTATATGGCTAAAAAGAATGCAAAGAAAGTGGCTTGTTTATTCCAAAAAAGACTCAGTTGATCAATATTTCGCATATATCATATCGATCCTTCTATGAAAATTTTGTCTGACCCCTAGTGAAATTCTCCGGCGAACAATTCTAAATTTTTCTTTTCCAGATGTCCTTAAGAATTATTTTCATTTTATTTCGCCTTTGGAGAGGAAGTTTACAACGAGTTTATGTATTTGGTATCATTTCAAGTAAGCTTTAAGAGTATCTAGACGAAACTTTCATCAGTGTAACCCTAATATTTAAAAACAAAAGCTCAATTTCAGTAAACCAGCACCAGCTTGTTTGCCCACTGGGTTATTATTATTTCAGTATTTATATCCACACGTGCTTCTGTAAGCTTTTGTGCTGCATGATTGACCTGTGTTAAAGGATAAAGGAGTTTCACAGTCTCAAATAAAAATTTGCATTTGTAAATAGGTTTCTTCTTTATTATTTTCATTGTTTTTCATTTGTTTTTACCACAAGCCTGTTTATCGAAACTTTAAGCATTTGTTTTGTTTACTTGCATTATTGAACCAACTACAAATTTCTTGTGAATAATTTACAGATAAGATTAACAATCAGAAAAGTCAAAATATTGGAATATAGAGAGAAGATAAAAAAAAGACATACAGTGATAAGAGAGATTAGAATTTTTTAGTTTTCATTTTATGAATCTTTAAAAAGTAGTTACTGGGAGTAGAAAAAGCAGGCAAGTGAAAGAACATTATATTTAAATAGGGCGAGAATGGGATGACTTGAAGATAGGAGATATGTCGTTTTGTCTTCATTTAACACCAGATTTATTAGCCTTGCTTTATTAGGAGTATGATATGGACGAAGTCCAGCAGTTATCGATTTTTACCAAGATTGTATTGTTTCTGAGGTGCCTGTTGGTTGAACTATATAATTTGTCAACAGATTAAATGAACCCTGGCGACATGCCGTCCTCCTGTCTACCCGATTTTATAAACAAATATAGACGTTTCAAGTGAAAGAGAACATCTTTTAGTGCTCTTCAAAATCGTTTTGAGTTTTTTAAAAAATTGAACAAATCGGGAATATATTGTCAATAATAGTTCTCACAGATCTAAAGCGAGACTGATGCCTTGGTATTTGCTGGAGGTTGGGGTTAAATGTAAACCCTGGACGTTGGTTTCTAGATTCCCTTACATATTCCTGCAAAACATTGACAATCTTGAAATATTCCGTGCTTCGTAGTACTTCCAAATGATCTTACAAATCACAGCTGTTCATATTCAAGGTATTTCGATAATTTTTTCTACTCCTCATAATTTTGTCGTCTCTCTTCGGAAAACATTTATATACCCTTAGCTTTCTAGATATCTCTGGTTTGCACATTCCCTTATTTCTACTGTGGCGGAACGTTTCAGGTGATATCAAGTGCTTTCTTGGCACCCAAAGAAGGCAATCAGCATTAAAGTTTTACCAGTAATTTTGTTGTGGTGACTAAATTTTTTAGACACGCGGATTTTAAATTTCTAAGGGACCATTTCTACCTCCTCTTCTGTGGCATAGAAATCATACAGATTTTGTTAAATCGTCAAATTACTACGAAGCATTTGTCCACTTAGTTCTTCGAGCGCTGAATGACCTTCATCTCTCATCTCTTATGATCCTCTCATCAAAGAGATCGGAAGTTAATTCACATACCCAAACTTTAAGACTCTTAAATCTATATTCTATTAATAAAGCATACGTATTTAATTACTAAAAAGTATACATCGCCAAGAAGTTTTGTTCTGATTCTCTTGGCTATTTAAAACACTCCTAAATGTAGGCCACGATTTATTTTAGAGCTCTATTTGGTATAACAAATTACTGTCTGTTATGGTACAGAGCAAAAGAGATTCTTTTCTTGGAGTTGGCCTGTAAATATATCGGTTACTTTGCACCCCAATCAAGGCTAGATAATTTTTGATAAAGAATGTCTTCAAGAAACAGGTCGTAAGCATTAAATTTTCCTTCCCTCAATATTATATACACTAAGGGCCAAAGCTTGTCACATATCTACTATTTACTTATTTCCAATTTTTCAGTTAATTACGAAAAAGTCTTTACAACAAATAAATAAATCAAATATAAATAAGCTGTCATGTGTGAAAGCACAGCCAACAACTGACTAGCCAGCAGTAACAAATTTATCAGTCAAATAAGTCAGAAAACAAAGGCACTGCACACATATACATATGTAATTGTGTGTGTAAGAAGTTAACATTTACAGCCAACAATTAAGTTTAAAACCACAAAACGGAAAATAGTTGGCGAAAAGCAATCAGTTGACCATTGAAGTGAGAATACATGAATACTATATGGAAATTAAGACAAAGACAGTAAACAATATGGAGGCAACAACAACAAATCATACATGAAAAAATGAAATGAAAACCGAGCAATTTGGTTTGTAAATTGTGCAAAAGAAAACCTGACAACATAAAGCTTATTTCAAGTATAATTCAATGGCCGCAAAGAAATTGCGAGCAGCCTGTATGTAGCAGTTACAAGCAGACAAATAAAGCACATGCACAGGCGCATGCACAAAAATAAATATCTGTTAAATCGGCTATTGTGCAAAATGTGTAAGTTTTCTTTACATTTCTCGTGAAAATTAACACGAGCAAATTATATTTGCATTATAAGCTAAAAGTTGGCGTGTATAGCAAGCATATATGTAGATATATGTATATATATATATATATATTTATTTGTGTGTGTAGAGCAAAAGATAGTGGCTGTCCATGTGAATATAAATCAGGGTAAGCAAGCAGTCATGCCAAGAACAGCAATGAGACTTTTTTTTCACAATTTCAAAAATATTAAACGTGAATTAAACGTTTTCACAGAAAAAAAGAATTTATGAGAACGTAAAGAGAAGTACAACTGCTCAGCGTTGCTCAGTGAGAAAATGACGCAGAAAGCTTGAACAGATTTAAAAGAATCGGAGTTTAACTTTAAATTTAAAATCAACCGCAGTGTTGGAATTCAGTATACTCTTTTCACGTTAACTAGGTACCTATGTGAGCTAGGTTCGGGTACATATACACGCCACTAGAAAAACAGATTGCCGGAGAGTTTATCGATAATTTTGGGACATTTTTCCGTGTAAACGTATTTTTGGACTTACTCAGGATTCAAAATAAGTGATATGTTTCCACACTTTTTGGGGTTTTTCACCCCAAAAAGTTGAATTTTTATCAAACGCCAAAATGAGCAATGTCTAGCTATATCATCAAATCGTTGCCTACATTCAGGCTTATGCTGATTTATGAAGAACAGAATGTCTCCCATATTTATGAAGATATCTCACATATTCAACTATGTCTAAGGATAAATTATTCAGCAGAACAAAATACATCATAATAGGACTATGAGGCTAGGGCATGGATGCTTTTGAACAAAATTACTATATTCAATCAGGTTTTTTTTCGCTAGAATTCTTGACTAATGCTTGAATTATTGTAAGCTCAAACAAGTTGTTGGCTGTAGTGCCAAAGTAATAATGTTACGAACCAAATTTAGTACAAATCGTGCGAACAGATCGTGAGATATGAAATTCTAACCAAAAATTAGCCTACTGCTCAAATTTTGAGCCTTTTGTACCATCCTAATACTACATGTAGTGTTGCTTGCATCAATTCTTGGAGCCTATCACACTTTTAGTAGTTTCGAACATAATAATTCTATGAGGGCATGGTTATTACCCGATTTCAATAATTATCAGTGTGTAACACAAAATTACCAAAGGTAAGATTCGTGCAAGTCTACTTAGCATTAAGGGTTTATGAGTACTAAAGAGTGTGGGTTAAGTCCGCACATATGCTCTCTCCTCTCCTCTGGAAATAACAGTACCAAATCAATGGGTTCTTAAATAACACCTATTTGGGAGCGTTATATTGATCCGATCCCGATTCACAATTCTTTCAAAGTATCAAGTAACCAGGCTTCAAATCAAGATTTCAATTTTTTAAGATAAGTTATGGCGTTCGCGCCACCACCGTTCCACCAATAGCTGGATGGACGAGTAGGAGGACACTTTAAAGAGAGAAGAGATACTTTAGTAGACATATCTATATAAGCTTCTGTACACTTTTTTTTTTCAATATGAAAAATGTAAAAATATGAGAAGATAGTGTAGATTTCTTTAGAAAACATGTAGCAGTTATTCGTTACTCATATTTTATATATTTATTAATTTTTCTTATTTTTCATTTAATAATTTGAATTTTCTGAGTTTTATTATATTTTTATCTCACTTCTGATTTTCAAACAAATTGTAATATATTTTTAAACGCCATTTTTTTATCACAACTTTCAATAGCACGCTCTCCCAGTCCTCGGCCGCACTCTCATCCCACTCTCATCCCTTCTCTCATCATTAGTAAGCACTCAATCACTCTTACTCTGATACATACGCGCATCATATACACACAAGTCTCATTTGATCATTGTTCATTCATTAAATGCGTAATTGTTCGATACAAACTTTTTTAATGGCCTTTATTTCTTTACCGCAATTATAGTCATACGATGGACGATATCGTTGGAACATTATCTGCGCTATTTATTTACACATTCGCAATGTCCTTGTACATCATTAAAGTGGCAATTATTTAACACAAATAAAGTTTTATTTAAAATACCAGTGAAATGATTGCCTTAATTGAATTAAAGATAGAGCGTAAAGCATTCATTTAAGGTAATGAGCATACATATATTTTTATACTTATTTAAGTAAATTTGATTTAAGTAAATAAAGCAGCAGAGCTTTTTAAACTGCTTGAAACTTTCAAAAAATTGGTAGAATAACTGGCGTTTCTAAAATGGTTTTGTTTTAGAAGTAAATATTTCCATTAGGAATATCACCCTAAATGTAGGCAACGTTTCTTTTATCACGGAAAAAAGATTCGGAAGAGATATTTTTATACCAGAATCCTAAATATAGGCAATAAATAAAGTTTTTTAGTGGAACTATACCTATTGGAAATTACATGGGATGAATTTTGAAATACATAGCGGTTTCAGTAGCAAGGAAGAGAAGGAAGAAAAACTATGCGAGCGAGAGTACAGACTGGATATAGTGAGTACTATCTTCTACCAGAAAGGTGTCTTGGAGATAAGTAGTTGGAGGTAAGTAAGTAGACTTACTAATGTACTATAAAGAAAGCAGAAGCTATGGAGAAAATAAAAGAGCACACACGCCTAAGCGGAATATCTTTTAAACTCTTCAGTTATATATGGAATTGTACTTGAATTGTATTGTATTGACACTTGTAAAAAGAAAAAACTTGACTTTTACCGCTCGAATTTATTTACTTGGAATATCCGTAGATAATTAGGAAAGCATTACATTCAAAATTCACAAAGAACGAATAATTGTGTGTTTATTTTCTGTCTTCGTAAGCCACTACCTCTACTAGGGTCTACTGTTAAGAAATGGTTTCTGAAGCAAACCATGTGTCTTTACAGTAGGCTTTTATTTTAGACCACTACAAATTGTTTTCCTATAGCAATACTAAAATTGTGAATTTCCAGGAGAATTTGAATCATGGGAGGCAAATTTAATATAGACTTGGGAATACCTTAATTCAAAATAACAGAAGTGTCTTGCAAAAATATTCAATCTTCAGAGTGATTTAAGCTCAAGAGGCAAACGCTGCAAGAAATATATAATGGTTAATCTTTAATAATGCTACATGGACGATCCCACAAGGACTTTATCGATATACGTGCCTAACTACTTGCACTACACCTATGTAGATACATATCCCGCAATTTGCTCGCTCAACAATTATACAATCACTTCCGTTTCAATGCATTTTTAATTAAATGCAATTTGCCAAAGACAGAAATTCGACAATAATCCACCACCATACAACATTACAAATGCAAGAGTTAATGCAGTTAAAGCAACAAAAGACAAGTGACACAAGGATAAGAGAATTGATGATGCTGTTGTTGTTGATGTTGATGAAGGCTTATTCCCATATCCGTGAACAAGGATGCGGAAACGGAAAAGCAGCGTTGAGCGACAATCTTTGTGCTACATACAAAAGGCTAATCAAAAGTGCAGCCCATTTGGGTATAAATGAACTCGAGTACCAACTGTTAACTACAACAACAAAAAGAGCATGCGAACGAACGAATTATGGGCATATGCGCCTTTAGATATGCAATGCATTTTGGGCTACTCTATGCGCTATGCGCATACTTATAGTATATAGATTATGCATACAGGCAATAGTTAAAGTGGGCACTTCAGACAAGCTTGCAGATTTATCCACTTAGCAACTGAGCATATATGTTAATATATACGTGATTCTATCTGTGTGGCAACGCCATGGTGAGCATTAACATGTGCGAGATAATACTGCTGACAACGAGTGCAAAAAACAAACGAGCGGGCATGCAGATTAGCGGAAATAGTTAGAGTTAAGTATGTTGGACTGTACGTGGGTGTTGCTCGTGTAACAAATTTCACGCTTTAGCATTTCGTTGCCTTACTAGAGTCACACATGCTTGCTGTCAACCTAAAATTGCAGATAAGGCAAATACTGTAATGGAAATTAACTGAAACATGTCATTTTATTTATACAAATAAGTAGAGAGAGTAAGTTGAACTGGTTTTAAAGTTTCGGGATTTCGGTATTGGAAGTGAATTAACTGGGGATTTCAAACATTTTCAATAACTATTGGAAAACAGTTCATATTTGAGCTGACAGCTGAGAATAATTTACTGATAAGACCATAAACACTGTCAAGCAAATCGGACTGCCGGATTTTACATATGTACATACTAAGGACGCCTTAGACTGTCAATACTATTTTTTATTATCAGGAAACAATTACCGTCTAGTTTTGCTCACAAACTACTTTCGCTTTGTTGTTTTAGTACGTTATTTCTCTTTCATTCCCTTTGAATTTTTACGGGATTACATAATTTTGATTTCGGGATTCCGTAAAAAGTCGGGGCCAGCCAGAAATTATTATTGATGTCTTTTTGTAAAAGTTATGGTTTAACTTCAAATATCGGCAAATCAGAATACCCGAATTTGTAAGCACAATAAATTCTTCAGTAGAAAAAAAAACTTTGGACGTTTCATAAATCCAAGCAGAATTAAATATTTGTCATTGCCATTTAACAAAAAAGTCTTCTTTTTATCTAAATTGCAAATTTATTGCTTCGGGATTCGAAAATGACATTTCGGGATCCCGAAAATTTCGGGTCATTTCAATAAAAATTATTATAAACGCGTAATCATAGTAATCTTAATCAAATAGTCAGCAACCATATCGAGTTCCCTTTGTAAATTACCTAATATGCACCCACAATATAGAAAAACCATTTCCACTCCTCCACTTCTATATCGAAAACTCGACATTTCCGCATTTCAACAAGCAATCTTACTATTTAATCTCCACTGCTGTCCCACTCGTAATGCCTTTTGTAGACTAGCAGGATCATTTTACTTTTTGGTTGTTTGCACAAATTTATTCGAGTGCAACTGCTTCACATGAGCATTAGTAACACACACACATACACATAAGAGAACATCACCCGATGACTTGAAAATTAAATATTTTTGGCAATCACACTTAAGCAATTATGAATGCAAACACATGTAGTGCCAGGATACTTTGTATTACATAACTAAGTGCTAGGATTACACAAACAATTTCCTTCATTCTGAGAGCATATGCTCTCAGTTGAGGATTTAGCTTAGATAAATACAAAGTAAACGCTATGTAAACTATAAATTTTGGTAATTAGAAGAGAAGTGTTAAGATAAGTGTACTATTTATGCCGGATCAGTGAAAATATGATTGCTTTGAATAATACAAGTTTAATAGTTATTATGTAATTAAGCCGGGATTGCTGAAATAATAAGTTTGACGGGTCGATAAATTGGAAAAAAATTGTCTATTTATTAGAATAAAGGCCTATATTGTTCACAGAGAGTTCTCGAAATCTGTTCATTAATCATCAAATCAGTTGGTTCAAAGCTAGAACATTTGAAGTGTATGATTTCTCTAGGCTCAATTTACTGCACAGCAACTCGACAACATTTATGTAATCTCTATTTCAGGCAGAGGCTTTTTTTAGTTCCGACACCTCTTAGTCCGACTGCTTTCGAATTCTTGACTCAGTTTTGGTCATCTCTTCTAAATGTTTATACTTTGCTCTATATTCACTCTATATTGCTCTATATTGCTAAATATTCACTTATAGAGTGAATGTAGGAAAATCGTCTTCAAAAAGTGAAACTTTAAACTTAGCGTTTCGTCGCTGCCTACCAGCAATTTCTAACTGATCCGTACGCCCAAAAGTCAGAAACAAAATTAAAGACTCTTTTATCAGGTACCACCGAAAAGCACTATATCATCGATCCCTCAGCAAGAACTAACGACATATGTTAAAATTGTTGTAAAGTTAAGAGACAGAGAGACAAGAAAAAGTTCTCTTCGACCAAAAATTAGAGACCGGCGAATCGAACAAACAACTGGTATAAAACAGACTGCTACAATCAAAAAAATAATAAAAAACTTGGTAAGACCATAATCCACTTCGCTTTGAGTTCAACAGAACATGGAGAAGGGCTCAATTATCACCCACAGACGTTTCATGGTTAGTAGATGGAAACGTGGCTGGAGCTGGAGATACAGCAGACGAAGGATAATGATCGATAAATATACTGAAATTATAACCCTCTAGCAGCCTCTCATATTGGAAACGCTTTGAGTGATAAAATTTCTATAACTCTCTCACACAGAACTGTTGGAATATGGAACGATATCCTGGGCTATGGCCAGATTTCTAGACCTTTTTACGGATTACCACGCCAGTTGTGCGACCTGCGAAACAACAGAGAAAAATATCAATGGAATCAAAAGGAAAGATCTTAGTGAACGATATAGATTACTTTTGTGAGAGTATACTATTACATAATATCAAATATTTCAAGCAGAATGTATAGCGAGGAATCTATTATATCAAGTAGCTTCATCATTGAAGTCACATCAAATCGGTTACTTCGAATCTTCAATACTTTCTGTTGAAGAAGTTGGCTTTTTCGACGTCTTTTGTGTACTTGTATTAACTATTTGTGGATTTAATTGCACTTCCTGAAACCTTTGATGATTTTTCAGTGCTCCAATCGGCAAAAAAAAAATATGGCACGCTAGCTTTGAATACTTTTGAAGAGAATGTTGTCTACGAAAGATCCGAGTTTGTGGGCATGATTAGTAAATTTTCGTCGAGAGATTTGGGTGGAGTTGTGATAGTACGCATTAAGATTTGTAGAGCTCCACTGTTCTTATCAATAATATGAAGTTTACAGGCTCCTTATTCCATAGAGAGAAATTTATGCTACTACAAGTTTTAGTTTGAAAAAAAATGTATATTTTTCTTTAAGAAATAAAATAAAAAAACAAAATAGCTCCTGATATGAGCACATTAAATTATTAAACCCATAAATATTAAAATTGTATATTTCTCACTAGGGCATTAATAACTAATCCACATACTATCATCTTTTTATATGAACTTTACATTTTGTTTCCTTAACAGCTAAGACTACTCACACACTTCCTCTTACATTATGTGCACACACAACCGAGCAATATTTCCTTCGGCACTTGCAACATTTTAGAAAAATATAGTAACATGAAAGTATCAACGAGTTATTACACCGAGTGAATAAAAAACAAAAAAAAAAATTACAAAAATTAAAGAAAATATTACGAGAGCGCTGTAATAGTTTCATTTCTCGAGCAAACTGCGTTGACACTATGAATGCGATGGACGCAAGTTAAGCCAAGCATACAGAAGAGATAACTCGCTTATGAGTGGAAATAAACTTACACAAATACAATAAAGTCGGTGGAGCGACTCACTAACACACACACACACACACACATTTATTTATGGATAGTTGGATAGTTAGAGAGTTGCTGAGTTTATAAGTTCAACTGCTGTGCATATATGTATGAAAGTATGTGAGTGTGTGTGTGTATGTGTGTGTGTGTGTGTGCAAAGTGTGAAATTTCTAAGCGAAAAGGACTTCATAAACCACTCTATGCAGCAGCGACAGGATATTGCGACTGCATGCGCTAATCTGCACAAATACACTGGCAGTGTGTGTATGTGTGTGTATGTGTGTGTGTGTGTGTTTGTATGGGAAAGGAAGCAATTAAAGTCAAATGTAAACTTAATTGAAAAGGTTGAATTGTATAGTTGCATAACGGGAAGCATGTGTACGAGCACATAAGCAACAAATATATATAGCTGCAGGTGTATATGTATGTGTATGTGTATGTGTGTTGGTAGGTGTGTCTAAAAGCCGAGTGTCGAAAGCTTTCTTTACTATGATTTATTTCCGTTTATTTGATTATGAATATGCGCTGAGGTGGTTAAGTGTAATTTGTGTTGAAAGCATTCAAGTTCCAGTGAATTAAGTCAAGTGCCGTTACATGACACACATGCATACATGTGCAACACATTGCAATACAAACGAAAGGGAAATAAGTTACTAAAAATTGAGAACAAAAAGTATGCAAATCGCTAAACCTTGGTTTAGTATCCAACCACGGTTCTTTCAATTTTGAGGTATTCACCTTCAACCCAAGATTAATGAAAGCTTTCTTCAAGGAACTGAAGTTTGTGGTGTGAGATTGCGATATTTTGAAAAATTCACCGTAAACCTAAGCATTTGAATATTTTATAAACCCGTTGAGAATTGTAAGCATTGCGTAATGAAAGAACGAAATAAACTGAAAAATTTTTCTTAGAAGGAGAAAATTATAAGTTTTAATTCACTATTGAAATAATTTCGACTCACGAAAATACTATTCAACTCACTCTCGGTTCAATAAAAAAACAAAAAAACACAAGAGCGGTATTTTCAATGCTCTCGTGAAGCAAAAAAATTACAGAAGAAGTCCTTTGAATTCACTCACGAATCTATGAAAAAGAATTATAGCAGAAGTATTTTCAACACTCTCGGGGCGAAAAAAAAACACCAAAAATGTCGGGAGAAGTATTTTCAACTCTCTGGCGATTCCTTAAAATCTAAAGCGAAGTATTTTCAATTCACTCGTGAATCAAAAAGAAAAAAAGTAGTACAAGAAAATGTCTTAAATTTTCAAAATCTTTGAAAACAAATGAAAATTTTATATTTATGAGATGTAAGAAGTCAATATTTTAAGCAAAGGAAGCGCTACTTAAACAGAAATTCTCAAAGAGTAGTCCGTTAGGCAGTTTTTTATTACACTTAGGTGTAGAACAAGATCCCTCAGTTAGCTAGAGTCAATTAAAGACTAACAATTAACAGAGTTTACAAATTATTGCAGTGAGACTGTTGGATTCAGTTCAATTTTCAGACATAGTTGAGGTACAATCAATGAGAATGGGAGATTTAGAATTCTAAGAAACCCAAGAGTTACCATGAAGAGAACTATAATTAGATCGATTATGGATCATGCATATAGTGCACATTTCCAGCTCATAAATGGCAATATTAGCGTGTTTTTTTTAGACCATACGGTTTATATCGATGTTTACTTAAAAATAGGTCAAGACGTGACTTTGAAGCTTTCAGTGGAGTATGATCTCTTCATTATGAAGACTAGTTTGTTGGTGCAATATTTGAGATAAAAAAACTTAACTTAAACAGATTAGCGCTACAATTATTTAATATGAAGCGCAGGTTGGTTGGAGTTGACAAACCCTTCTTCATCACAAACCTGTTGCATTGTAAATAAGAAATCCGGAAATTGAAATTTATTGAGCTCTGTTTAAATGTTCTTGAGTTAGTCATTATATTTGCAACATTTTCATTTTTTTTTTTTTTTGAGTTTTGAGAAAACTTTAATCTTCGGTATATAGCGCGTTGAGATCGTAAAAGCTGCGGATCGAGAGCGATACTACTAGGATAATGCTACATTGAACCCTGAGTTAACGTCTCGTCATCATTGCTATACTTTTAGAATAGTGATTATAGTTCCTAGTAAAAATAGTGAGATATCATATTGATGTAAACATTTTACTAGACCTGAGACAGATGTTATAGCTTCAATAGCTTGTGGATGAGTTGAAATGACTTCTCAAGCATTTTTCTTTTTTTAGTTCTTGGGTGAGTTGAAATGACTTCTCCTGTAGTTTTTGGTTCGCTGGAGAGTCGGAAATGCTTCTTCTGTAGTTTTGTTTTTTTCTTTGCAGTATTTTGGCAAATGAGCAAAATTATGAACCTCGTGTGCTATATATGTTTACGGGAGCAGACGGCTGAGTGTATATGTTTGCTTGACGTTGGACGATTTTTCCTGATTTTAAGCTGGCTTAAGGCATCTTTTACGCAGACTAGTTTGTAGAATCTTGTGCGGTATTTGAGAAGTCACTGAGGGAATCTCATTAGAGAGATCTACTTGAAATTTTAACTAAGAGAGATTCAACTTCGTCGATTTTCTAAAACTAACTTTGAGTATAAGATTGAAGATCTAATCAGCTAAACCTATTAGAGCCAATATTACTTCGCATAAACTGTGCAGTTCCGCACTGGAGCACCGGATTTCGGTTAACACGAAAAATGCAAGTTTGCTTTAAAAGTTCTGTTGCGTTAGAATTCGCTGACTGCCGAGTGCAGTGGAAATTCCTTTTAATGCTTACAAATTTCAGGGCATACTCAACACACCATAATTTTGTGGGTTAGACTTGTTAGAGCCAATTAACATTTTCCTGGTGTTGTTTTTGTTTTTTTTGTTGGTTTTTCGCCTTTTACGAGTATGCTTCATGGTTTTTTTTTTTTTGTTATTATTGAACCCATAACATGGTGAGCACACTTCGGTGCCGTGCCACATGCAACCTGCCACTTCATAAGAGTGGCACATACACACACACACACACCGGCAACGAGGCTGCCAACAATGTGTCAAATAAACACATAACACTAGAAAGCCGAAACAACGGGCGGGAAAGGTAAGGAGCGCAGCTCAAAAAGTGATTGAGAGAGCGCGGGAGAGGGAGTGAGAGTGCATGAAGTTGGACAGCGTACTTCAAAGCGCCGCAACATATTAAAATATATTTGAACACATATGTGGTATGTATGTGTGTGTGTGTGTATGTGTGTGTGTATGTATGTGTGTGTGTATGTATGTGTGTGCGTATGTATGTGTGTGTGTGTGTGTGTGTGTGATATTTTTATACCCCCGCATGTGCGGATGTGTGTTTGTGGCAAATGTGAAAATGCACTTCATGTGACGAGGCATAGGAAAAATTACATATGAACGCACAGCGGAGACCGGCAATGTTGGCGGTGAAGTTGAGTGTGACAGTTGAGTGAAGTGGCGCGTTGTAAACGTCACACGCGATTAAAAAGATGACGACGACAATGATGATGACGATGACGATGATGATGATGGTGCAGGTGGTTCGGTATAGCAGAGGCGGGGTGTGTGGGCGCAAACACCAGCCGAAACAGGCCATAAATAAACGTAAAACCATTGAGTGTATGCGTGTGTATGTGTGTGTGTGTGCGTGTGGGTATGTAGCAGCGGAAGTGAGGCTACTGCTTGGTTTGTTTATTTTTACAACTGCTCGCCGGCGTCTGTAACGCTTTATATTATAAACAAATTTTCAACACATGTCTGTATCGTATGCCAGGCAAAACGGTTATGTACGTAGAGGTGAGGTAGAGGGTAGAGAGTGATTGTAGAATTTAAGAGTGAAGCTTTAAAAAAAATCATAAATATGGTAAAGAAAGCGAAGAGAGATATGTAAGAAGTAGCGTTTAACTTAACTGTCAACACTTGGCGCCTACAGGTAGGCTACACTGAAAATATTTTATAACTATTTGTTGTTTTTTTAAACAATTTGCGGTAGATATTTATATATATATATGAATTAAATATCTTTACTCTGATGGAAAATGTTTTTGGGGAATAACGGCATTTAGTTCAGTATAAATATGCTAAGAATTGTCACTCTCCAAGCATTTTTGATATAGTTTGCAGAATTCCAAACGATTTCACAACAAAAAAAATATAAAAAATTATGAAATTTTAGCGCCAATGATGACAAAACAAATTACGATAATAACAGTTGGCACAAAAGCAGCAGCAACAACAACAACAACAACAACAACAACAACAACAACTACACTAACAGAGAAACAGTAATGAGAACATATTAAAAATGAAAATAAAGCTAGAAACAAAAATAAAAAAAAATAATAACAACAAAAGCTAGCACATTTAACAATATCAATATAAACAACACTAAGGGGAAAAAAGAGTCAAAAAAATTAACAAAAACACCAGAAACAAAGCCAAAAAGCTCTGAAAAGTGAACCTGAAATCAATCTTAAATTTTATGATAAATAACTATAAAGTAAAACTAAAAAAGTAACTACCAAGTAACCATCAGCTTTTCCACAAATATGCATAGAATTAGCTTGAAGCATGTCTAAGCCACAATAATAGAAAATGTTTTTATACAACTAGAAGAAAAAGCTTGGGAAAGACTCACAACAGATGGCAAGTTTTCGTTTTTCTAAACTTTCTATAAAAAAAAATTAAAAAATCTCAATCCCAACATTTCAGGTTCCCACAACACTATTCAATCGGTAGAGTATTGGAGAAAATTGCTTTCCTTGTCCAAATAGCTGTAGGGTCGAAGCGTTCGGGCGAGTTAACTCAGCACGTGACACATTAAATACAAACAGTACAGGCCCCTTTAAAAAAGATAATTTCGAAGATTGACCCAGTAGCCGCCATTTTTTTTTAACAAAATGTTTTTTAAAAAAATGTTTTTTTCGCACTCAAATGCATGTTTAATAAAGGCAGAAATTGAAAAATCGTTTCTTTGTTAGATTGTGAAAGTTAGGTATTAGGTTAGGTAGGGCGCTAGACTGGCCTAACTGCTAAAAAATTTGAATAAAAACTACTCGCTTTGTCGAAAACATTAATTTGTACTTGCCAGCGGAAAATGGAGGAAAAAAGTACCATCTACGTGTCAGCAGTAATATAAAAAATATTTCATAAACCCGATGCGAATTGCAGTTGACTAATAGTATCGAATGAAATAACATGATAGTGCCTTAATTTTTGAACTAATTTCAAAATTTGTCGTATTGCTGCCAAAAGCTGTCAATATGCTAAGGCAGGAGTCAGCGGAATGGAGGAAAATTCTATCCAGAACGCCTCGACTTTAATGAAAGAAGTAATTAAAGAATACTTTAATATTAGTCACTGGAACTTAAAAAATAGAAACTGTGCTAGACAAATATATAAAAAATATCACATTACATGTTGTATTGTCTTCTTAAGGACTAGGAAAATGAATTACTTGGCATGCAAAGTATATAAATATTTAAGTTTTGCACTTTCAAAAGCCGATTTCAATTTTACAGAGAGAGTTTTTGCAAATGGAACAACTTACCAATGGTTTTTTAAACACACACTTTAGTCCTCAGTTAACACTCTCATACATTTCCATGAAAAAAAATTACCAGACAACAACATTTCACTTCACCTAAATTTCTTTTTCAGTTTTTTCACAACAGAATATTTTCAATTATTCACACATCTCTACTGTAAACAGACAATGTGAGCCAAAAAGCGACCATCTTAAATGCTTAAACGCCGTCAGTCACAATTCGGAGCCATTAAATTATTACTCAACGCAATGAACACGTGCGCACATACAATACACAAGCATACATTTAGGCGCCAACTGCTTAATTTTTTTCCGAAGTGTTAAATTTTTTGTGCCAAACAAACACGGACAGCTCGTCTGAAATTATAAATGCATATTTAAAAGCGACTGTCAGTCAGTTGCGACTACACTTTGTCGTCGAAAACTTTTACAAAACCACACATACGCACACATCAACATAGCTGGTGGAGAATATATATTTGGTGCCTACTTATAGGCGCACAACAGTCACTTATGAACACCTCACACGTACTAATTTAACATCACAGGCACGCACACACACACACACACACACACACGCGCGCGCAATTATATATGCTTGCCTGCCCACATCCTGCCGAAAGAAAACGCTTGCCTTTGGGCGCCTGACGCTGTATACAGAAGTATGCTGCAACAGCAAGTATGTATGGTAAAACAAAAAGCCTAAAGCATCGCGTGCCTACAAAAGACAAAGTTTCAACAACTTCATTTCATAAAAGCGCACTGGCAGATAAAAATTAAAAAAGCAGAAAAGCGAGAAAAGTCTATAGGTATCTTTATATATATATATATATATATATATGAGTGTGTGTCTGTGTATGTATGCGCACTTGTGAGTGTAGTTTTGCATGTGTGTGTTTGTGTTTGAGTATGTTTAATATGTGTCAGCATGTATGCGGCGCCCAGTGTGAGTATGGTGTAAATAAAAGGCACACAACCTTATTGCGTAGCATATGCAAAGGCGTTAGCGGCGTGTGTGCGTGGACGGTGCGCACACCACCACGCAGCCACAGTTTTTCGCTCGTAATAAAAATTTCACGTTGCAAACAATTTAAAAAGTTAGTTTGTCAGCTACAAAATGCCAACGCTTCTCATGCACATGCTGGAAATAAGATAAAAACAACAACAAAAGCCACTGTTATTAAACAGACTTTCACGATATTACTTTCCGTTGGTCCCTGTTCTTTTTTTCGCTGTTTTTGATTGTGTTTTTGAAAGCGCGGAGTTCATCACGCATAAAGAGAGCTCAATTTTTTTTATTAACTTTTTTCACACAATTTTTTTTCAGCTAACACTTAACACTTTTAAAGCAATCTGCAAAAGAAACGCGCCAACGCGCTACATTTCAGCCTTCAGCTTTGTACTGCTTTATTATGTGGCGCTCAAAAGCATGCCAATATCGAAATGTTGGCTGAAAATATGCGTTGAGCTCGCCACAAATAAGCGAGCCACTCACATTGCAGCTAAAGCAGCGTCGAAAAATAAGTATGTTCATTGATTTCGCAAAAAAATTACACATACATGTTTGTGCGCCTAAAAGCATTTTACGAGAATATTTTAAGCTAACATTTTAAGCGGCATTGTTTTGAGTTCGTGTTGCAAAAGTATTGCGGCGCAGCATATCTGAAGCGAAATGTTGCGTCATAAAAATATTTTACCGATTATGCGCCTAAAAGCATACCTCACTGTACAAGTGTCTTACTTATTTCCAACATTTTTGTTGGCAAAATAAGTTGTCTATCGCTGAGAAGTAAGTAATTCCACTTATTACTGAATATTATTCTAAGAGAGCGCACTGAAGGTCACACACAAACTAAAATATAATTGGGAAATTTGAAATAGGAATTTTTTGAATAGAAAAATATAAGCGGCAAACAAATAGACTGATAAATAGTTGATTAATGGGCTGTAGAATTATATTGGCATCCTTTCTTAATTGAAGAAACGTCACAGATTTGCGTCTCCTGCGACCTAGGGGACCTGTTTTAGCACAAGACCAGAGGTCAAACTATAAAATCATTATATAATAAAGCAGACACTGTGTCAGTATGTTGAGTCTGCAGACGGAAATGCGCCACTTTCGGTTCGTATCGGATTCAGTAGTTATTGAAGATACAGTAATTTTCGTTAAACACGAAGGAAAAACTAGAATAAAAAAGGCAATAATAGAGGCTGAGAAATCTACCCGAGGTACTGTAAACTTTGACAGAATGCTTTATTCAAATATCTAAGGCGCCTCCCGGAGGCTGGATTACAGTGAAGAGAGCTTCATTACTTGAGAGTTTACACAGTCCAGGAGCAAAAGTATGAACCGTTGTAGCACGGTACCACTTTGTATGACCTTTGAAAAGTCTAACACCAAAATGTTGTCATATTTGAAGTCATTGACTGAATCCAGCACCACCTGTCGTATAGATTTTACATCGGTATTCTGTTTTATGTCATTCAATTATGAAAGATCGTGATTTATAAAAAGCATTTGGAACACAGCGCCACCTATCGGATAAAAATTTGGTCCGCATAAATATTTCTTCATGGTATAAATATGTTTTATAAATATGTACTGAGAGAATTTCGCTCCGTGGATTAATCTCAGGGCATTTCTGTTATAATAGACATTTAAATCGTTTGACATTTAAATCGCCAGCAATGTGTTAAAAAGGAAATTAAACACATTTGCTTGCCATAATTCACACAATCAATTAAACTAAATCATGCAATGAATTTAACCACAACACAGGATGATTTAATATTTTAAAAGCGAACAAATTGTCGCTACAAAAAAAGTATAATTTCAATAACCACAAAACTTACAGAAAAACAAATGGGAGAAAATCGAATGACAGTTAAAATATATACATAATATCGGTAGCTCAATAAGTACAACTGTCTGTTTAATTGGTCACAGTGAATTATGTGCTTGTGAAAAACCACAGCTTTATTTTAATTTGTGTCAGTGAAATGAAAGTGACTGCTTACAAGCGAGTAAATACTTATACTGATTTACACAGGGTGCGCCAGCTTTTGTAGCGGCAGACAGAGAGAGAGATAGAAGGACAAAGAGATAAAGAGATAGAGATAAAGAGATAGAGATAAAGAGATAGAGATATAGAGATAGAGACATAGAGATAAAAAGAGAGACAGAAATAAAGAGAGAGAGATAGAGAGATGAAGAGAGAGTGATAGAGAGAAAAAGAGAGAGAAACAGAGAGAAGAAGAGAGAGAGAGAAACAGAGAGAAGTAGAGAGAGAGTGAAACGGAGAGGAGAGAGAGAGAAACAGAGAGAAGGTGAGAGAGAGAGAAACAGAGAGAAGGAGAGAGAGAGAGAGAAACAGAGAGGAGGAGAGAGAGAGATAGAGAGAGAGATAGAGAGAGATAAAGAGAGAGATAAAGAGAGATAAAGAGAGAGATAGAGACAGAGATAGAGAGAGAGATAAAGAGAGAGAGATAGAGAGAGAGATAAAGAGAGATAAAGAGAGAGATAAAGAGAGAGATAAAGAGAGATAGAGAGAGATAAAGAGAGGGATAAAGAGAGCAAAAGAAAGAGGGATAAAGAGAGGGAGATATAAAGAGAGAGAGATAAAGAGAGAGAGATAAAGGGAGAGAGAGATAAAGAGAGAGAGAGACAAAGAAAGAGACAGAGGTGTCAAAAGTGTTGACCGATCGTCCATAAAGTTTGAAAAACTGTCCATTGCTTTTGAATTCATTTTGTGAGACACTAACAATTCTCGGACCATTGACGAGCTCAAGCCAACTCTTCGTGCCAAAATTACCGCCAAAACGCACGAGAAGCATGACAAAGTAACAGATATTGCAAAAAGATCTGTATTTTTTCTTGTTTGTTATTGTATTAAAAAAATGTTCGAATAAAATAATACAGAGCCATTTCAAACAAATAAAAATTAAATACATTCAAAAAATATTTACAAAGTTATTCAATGCTTTACTATCGACATAAAAGTTGACGCACCCTGTAAGTATATACATATGTAAAAACATAAATATGTTAACAAATGACAGCAACAACAGAGTGTTTGAGCACTAATTGAGAGGTGTGTCAAAAAAGTAAAGCAGTGTATTGGTAAAAATAACTACTATTATATTATGTAAAAATATATATACTTACAAATATATACAATATATACATATATATAAGTACATGTATGTATACATATGCAGAGTGTATTAAACATATATTTGGTGGTTACCGCAAATGTGAAAAAACGAATAATAATAACACAAAGTGAGCATAAGCAATTAACGTTGGCTGAGAAGTGAGCATTAAGTTGTCTACTTTTAGGCGCATTAAAGCACCTGAAAGCGCCGTAGGCAAACGCTGACACAGTTTTGCGTGGAAAGCAAGTACATACGCAAATATACTACATGTATGTGTGTATGTGTGCATACAAGTATTCCTGTGTGTAAGTATGGAATGTAGGTGGCGCTTGTCAATGTCTATTGCATACATTTAGGCGGGCGTACATGCGCTATTTGCGCACAGTTTAATTTACATGGATACATTTAATGAAGTATTTTATATTGTAAGTATTGTTATATTTACTGTTGTTGCATAGCTACTGTTACAGTTGTGGTTTGTGGGGATGCCCACTACTCAACATGTGTGTAGTTGTGTGAAAGGATGTTCATTACAAGCACTAGTTAGTTAGTTAGTTAGTTAGTTAGTCGCATGCGGGCGGTGCGTAGGTGGACATGTTGGCTCGCATTTCGCTGTAGGCGTTATATGCCATTCGATTTTATTTGCATGTTAATATTTGCAATTAAGTGTTTTAATTGCGCTAAGTAGTATTTAATTAAAATGTAAATTAGTTTTATTGCATTGATTGCTCGTAAGCGGATGCGTGGGTGTCTGTATGTGTCACGTTACTGCTGGCGCCTAAAGGCTGATATTTTCTTAGGCTATTGATAATACGAAATATTTTACAATATTTTTGTTGGCGCTCCTAAAGGTATACTAAATTTCATTATATATACATATATTATACATCATATTTTAGACATAAAAAGAATACTCTCAAAGGTGTTAAAATTAAAGTTCAAAATATGTGCCATAGAGTAGGCACTCTGTGGCTTACTATAGATATTTCATAAACTTTCCTCCTAAATGTATGCTTTATATTTGTAATCTTGCTATTGTGAAATTCTCGCAAAAATAAGTATATTTCAGTTGTAAGTAAGAAATATTTAAAGCAACTTAACGCTCCCTGGTGGATTCAGTAAAGATTATGGACTTTGAACTATGTTTTCTGGGGTATATTTCGTATATGTCTTTATTACTATTATTTATTTTAAAAAACTCGCAGAATAAAATTTTGCAAAGCGAATTGTGATCTCTCGCCCTTAGGTTGTGCAGTTTAAAGTAAAAAGTAAATTAAGCAGTAATTCTAAAATAACTTCCCGAAGTCCAATAGAGCATAATTGAAAGTACCTTAGGTCTTTATTTTCTCTCATCCTAATTGTCATGTAATGAAACTCTACCTCAAAATAAGTAGAATTTTTTGATCGCATAAAATTAAAGTCAACGAAAATTTTACTACAGCTTTAGGAGTGGTGACAAAACTTAGTATACTTTTAGAAGCAATGTAACTTTTTATGTTTCTAAGGTTCGGGGGAAATCAGGGTGTCAAAGATTCCGTCAATTTTGATATTCTTTTCTTCCCTTTTCGTTCTATATTTATTAATAATTTTGAATTTTTGTGTAAGTTCAGAAATTTCCATTATTCAAGATTTATTTAACAACTTGCCTTTCCTATACTCGTATACTACCTTTAGGAAAATTAAAAATAGCACAGAACTAGGCAATACAAACATTCCAATGTTTTATTTAACAGTTTCAGAGCAATATCTATATAGAATATGCACCACAAAACTTTGCCAAATAAGCAAAGCAAAGATTGTTGTAGCTGCCGTGTAAAATTTTTTAATAATCTGTAAAACTTCGACGCCACTTAAACCGAACCTACGCCTTAACAAAGTTCCATTGACCCAACCGAACCTTTGCAAGACAAGTTTTGCTTAGTCTTTTCCTTTGGCTTGGTTGGTTTTACTTTGTTGCACCTTTCATTTCGCCTAAAAGGCGGCAGAGTAAGCAACTTTTCAAACGTGTCCTCATTTAACCCAAATCGAAGGAGTTTCGAGAAGAGGTTTACTTCAGGAAAATTTCCTAATATTTATTTAGGAAATGCAGCAGAAATGCCGTAGGTCACAGAAACGTGTTGCCAGCTGCCAAAAGGGAGGAAACACTTAGGCGCGAAAAAATATTTTATAGCATAGCAAAAGGCGCACAAGTAAGTGTGTAACCAATGAATGCCGAATTCGAGGCAAGCAAATTTTCTTATTTCCACTCTTACTATGCAATTTGAAAGTATTTAATTTGAAAATTAAAATAGAATTTGCATTGAAATTGAATACACAGCGAAGCGGGCAGATAAAAATGGCAATGGAGAGCAAAAGAATAAAACACAACACATGCAAATGAAAGAGCAAGAAGCAAGCAATACACTGAATTGCATAAAGAAAGCAATAAAAGCGAAATGAATGCAAAAGAATCTCTAGCGGCGGGGTGTAATTGTTAGCAAAGATAAAATGTCACCCATAAAGTATTGCGGCAGGATGCGTAGCCAGTTAGGAGACATGAGCAGAAGAAAAGCAAAACAAACATGGGAGAGCAAGAAAGTTGCAATGGCCTCAAGTTCAGACAAAGTAGAACAGGACATTTGTAAGCTTGTGGCTATAATTTGCCATAAACAAATAGTTAAAGTTGAAAGCGCAGTTGATAATACAAACAATAGGGCATGCGACAGGATAAATACATACACACACAATACAATAACGGCGTATAACATTAAGAGAAAGCATACACCTGAGGGCTTATAGGACCATAAAAGTATATGAAAGTGAGCGCAAACCGCTTAATGGTTCATTTCTTCCTTTTTTCTAAAAATAAAAGGAGACAGTGGCCAGCAGTTAGCAAGACATTAGTTTGAAGTGTGGATACTTACAGGCAACGAGGTAAGGTTTTGTATTGAATTACTTCATATTTGTTGTTGCAAAATAGTTCTGGAGTAGAATACGACAGTTGAAATGATATTTACCTGAAAATAGGAATAGTAAATACCTATAGTAATTAAATTGGCTTTAAGTAGTATAATAGTATAAATATATTTAAGCTCATTTGATCAATACAAAATAGGTGCGCGACTTCAGTAAAATACGCCTAATTGCAGGCAAATTTTTTTTACATATAAGTTGTAGGAGTGTGACTTCGCTAAACTGTGCCTTAATGCAGGCAACGTTTTTTCTTACTTCCTTTGACATGTTTGCTTAAGCTAGTAAAAGTATAAGTTCCACAAAAAATATCAAGAATCATACCGAATAAAATCCATATATACTTAATTATAACTTTAAAAAAATTATTTAAAGAAACTGCGAAGGAAAAATTCGAATCAGAAAATCTCAGAATGGAGTATAACCCTTGTCCCAAAAAAACTGTCCGAAAGTCTTTAGCTCACTCAAACACAGATACCGCCCTTTGTCTAAATTTCATTAAAATAGTGTTATAAATTATTTGATGTTTGGAATTTTGATAAATATATAAAATAAAACTCTTTGAAAAGCTGGAGATTTTCTTAATAAAATTTAAGGAGTTAGACTTCATAATGACAGCTTTTGAGAAAGGAATTTCTAGAAGAAAAGATGCGAACATTTAGGGATTCTCAGGGATTCCCACTGCAGTTCTAACAACGAAAGGAGCCCTATATGCAACAAGCAATTTGCAATTTGATCCATCAATAACTTCAGATCTGCGTGTTCAATAGATTTTTATTCTAGTACTAGCCCATCAGTTTCTGCTTTATTTTTTTATTGAAAGGGTTCAAACTTTTTAGTAAATTTGGAGGCACCACATAATCCAAAGACTCTTATTTTCTTCCCTAGCCGCAGAAGGTTGAAGAATATCTATAATCATAGACGAATTAACGATGTCGCGTTTATACATAAAAATCAATGGAATATTGATCTGAAAATGCTGCTACTGATTCTAGATTCACTCTGACTTCAACTAGCAATATAACTTGATGACGCACGACAGTTCATTTGTACCATGTATTGAAGAAGCTTTTTGTTAAATAAAAACCTAAAAAAAAAATTTTATGGAATGCAAAACTACAAAATCTGTCGAATAAGATACCAAATTAGACAAACACATGCCAAAATTAGGAAACGAAAAATCATAGATTAAGGTTTATTTGGAAACTTATAGATATGGAAGGCACATAAAATAAATAGCCATTTTCAAAAAACTATTTATAGGGATGGCTGTGACAAAATATAACTCACCGCTTTCCGGAGAGATATACTCTACATGATGGAACTTAACTTTGGAATTAAAATGGAATTTTTGAAAATATCTAACCAACGATATAATACAAGAACGCATTAGAATTTGATTCACATTTTATAGGAACTTTACCTATATCTCCACAACTGGTTCCAAAAGCTTCATTACTTAGAGTACCTGCTACTTCAGAACATTAACAAAATTTACAACAAAAGTATGTGCTTTATATTGACTGAAATACGCACATAACACTTCAATAAGTTCTATGTATTTACTAAACCACAAATTTTCAAAAAATTGAACAAAGCAAATCAATAAAAGGTCCACACGTGTATTTGGTACAGCAAATTAAATTCAATATTGTATTTGTATATATACGAACATCAAATGCTATCACTGCCTATTGATAGCATAAAGAAAGTATACAGGCATGATAAGTATTGTGTACAAATTTTGAAGTGTTACAAAATCCTACTTAAGAGCGCAACGTTGACAGGAGTCACACAAGCGTGAAAGCATGTTTGCTTATATACCTATGAAGATACAACACATGGAAATACAACAATGGAAATATTCTGAAGACACTTCAAGCGTATAGTTCGTATCACGCTTATCTATTAGTTAGTAGATATTAACAATTTAATATAAATTAAGTACGAGTGTGTCGTCAACAAATGGGTGTACACAATAGAACAAACACATATAATGTAATTACTTTTATTAGGTATATATATAAACAAGGTATATTTGCATCTACTTGTATGTATGTGTGGGTACATGTTCTTCCGTCAACTAGTTACAATTAGTAGTAAATGAGACGTAACATATTTGTAGTTGCTGTTGTTGCCAATATGTATCTAGTACTAGGTAATAGAGGCAACTGCAAGGGTACAATTATCAATAATTGTGACAAGTTGTCTTTGCAAAAGTGTAGAATAGGTTGGTTGTTGCTGGCGTTTTACTATGCTATATGTACATGTAAGCACTTGTGTATATTGGAGACATCAGAGGCACTTAAACAACTTCGAGTTCGACTATCGCAATAGATGTGACTCTGCATTGAGAAATATTTATGTACTTCCTAATATCTGCTTCATACTTAAGACACTAGTGAGAGAGACTAGATATGTTATGAACTCGACTTGCAAAAATATGGCGGGAAGCATATGGAATATTCTACTTAAACCTACCAATTCGGTGGTCGGCATAAAGAAAAAAATATAAACTATCTATCTATACATAATGTACCTAGTTTTTGTTTTCGTAGCAGTTTTTAGTTTCGTAGGGATCTTTTCTTAGTTTGAGAGAAAACGGCATTGGACTTTTAGGTTTTAAGGTTAGAGAGGGTGAGGGAGAAAGAGAGAGAGTGAGAGAGGAGGAAAGAGCGAGAGAGGGGGGAAAGAGAAAGCATGAGGAAAGAGAGAAGGGGGAGAAAGAGAGGAGAAAGAAAAAGAGAGGGAGGGAGAGAGAGAGAGAGAGAGGGAGAGAGAGAGAGGGAGAGAAAGAGAGTGATGGTAGAGAGCATGAGGAAAGAGAGAAGAGAGAGAAAGAAAGAGAAAGAAACGGTAGAGATCAAGAGGAAAGAGAGAAGGGAGAGTGAAAGAGAGAAGGTAGAGAGAGAGAAAAGAAAGAAAGAGAGAAGGGAAAAAGAATAGGAAGAGAGAGAGAAAAGAAAGAATGAGAGAGGAGAGAAAGAAAGAGGGTGGAGATAAAGAAAGAGAGAGGGGAGAGAGGATAGAGAGAAATATAAGAGAAAAAGACGAGAGAGAGGAGAGAGACAGGGAGAGGAGAGATGAGAGAGGAGAGGAGAGAAAGAACAAAAGAGAGAAAGGGAGAGAGTCAAGAGAGAGCAAGATCGCCATCAAAATCTCCAAAGTTAGATTTGAATAGGTTATTGGTTTTTAGGTATTACTTGATAGCATGATGTATATATATATAGTTTTCTAAATATCGCAAGTTCAAGGCAACCTTCACACAAATTCTGGATCAATAGAGGACAGTCACACACGCAGAGGTTTTTAACGCTAAAATAGATTTTGTATGTCACATCGGCGACGAAATAATCTTGCAGAATAGTTTTGATATCAGAAAATTTTTACTCAAATATATCATTTGCCTAAAAATCTATATTAGAAGGACAAAATCGCGCCACTTGACACGAACTGGGGACAAAAGCGCTAATTCATATTAGCATATCGTTCAAATGCCTTCAAAAGTAGTCAAAAATACAAATACATACACACATGCATGCAACAAAAATTCCAACGGAATGTCGTCATAAAATTTTCGAAACCACAAAATATTGAAATGGAAAGAAAATATAATATTTGGGTGTAATAAAGCATATTTGTACGCGCAAATCTAACAGATATTATAATTTTAATGGCACGCTAATGGATTCCCGCGTTTTCGCTTAAAGAGAAGGAAGAAAAAACGATAAACAATATTTCATAGCATAAAGGAAGATGGATAAAAAGCATAATAAAAGTATTTATTGGCGCCTACTTCACGCCACAACCAACAGTTTTGCGCTCGCTTACACAAACAATGCAGACATTGTTCTTAGTTTACTATGTAGTTAAGTGTATACATACATAATATATATGCGGGTATACAATAGCCATTAAAGCTTACCTGTGCAAACACATTTTGCATAGCCATTAACGCTGTGCGCCGCTTTGATTTCTGAAGGAAACCAAAATGGACTGGCAACCAAGTAATATGTAAATCAACTTCAGATGCGAAACATATGATGGACGTACAGCCATGAGTACATACATACATATGTAAATTGAGGGGGGTGTGGCGCGATGTGGTGATGAGAACATGATGGCGTTTTAGTACATACATAACATAAATGGGCACACTAAAAAGCGGACAAACAAATGACAGGCGACAGACAGTCGATCGTAAAGTGATGGTGAAGCGAGAGAATAGCGCTCACAAAAAGTAAGTAGCAACAACAATAAGCACGCATTAACAATGACAGAAATGGGGACAATGTACAGTATGCCATGGTGGCATACAAACAAACATGTATAATATAATGGGCCAAACGAATGATATGCAAAATTAAAAGGAAACAAATGGAGGAAATTAAGTGAAATGAAGTGAGTAAAGAAAATGAATAAAAGTATATACATACTTACAGACATATAGGACGAATTGGAAATTGGTGCAGCATTTAATGGACAACAAGTAAGCAATCTGGAGAGAGTGTGAGATAAGTAAAATCGGTTGGTGGGTTTAAGTTCCTGCTGAGGACAAATTTATAAAATAAAACAAAAAAAAATCTAACAAGAGTCACCCAGTCAGATAAATCTCGAAGTGGTCGCAAGCAGCCATATAAATATATACCCGCGATGTGTAGTCAAAATTCAAAACACACGCCTCAACACAGGGATTTTTAATTTTGAGCAGATTTTATGCCTTTACAACAACAATTAAAGTAAGGACACCACACATAACCCATGTCTCAAAGGACAAATAGTATGAGTACTGAACATCAGTTACACAAGTCATTATAAGAACTTATTAGACTATAAAAAATTTGCCGAAAAATGTGAGGTGAGAATGCGAGCATGCCAAGTAACGAACCCTCAACAACTTATGAGAAATCCCTTACTATCTTTTAAGTCTAAAAATTCTCCTCATCAAATCCAATATACATACGGAGTATGGCCTAGTGGTTCACTCTTAGCAAGTTACGAGAAGCCTCGACTAATTTTTTTTTTTTTTTAAATCTTCTTAAAAAATCGCTAAGCCATTTGGAGGCAGCTAAAATATATACGTATAAGTTAAGCACTAAAGCACTACGCCGACAGTTGCAGATCTCACCCAAAGAACTGGAAACAACCGTGTATCATTATTATTACGAAGCATTGTGGAATCGAAAAATCCGTTTTTACCAGACGCAGGGTGGCTTCAGAAATACAACTAAAAATTGCAAAATGGTTGCAGTTTTCAACTAACTTAATTTCAGAAAAGGTTTAAGCAATCGAACCAGCGTTAGAAACTCCTTATTTTACAGCTAGACAGCCTGGTAGTTTGTACGAAAGATCATAGATAAACGGGAAGCTTATAAAGAGGAGCAAAATGAAAGAACAGGGGAACCGCACATCTGTCTAGTAACCTTCCTGCCTGCATTTTATCCGCTAAATGGCCAACAACAGGCTCAAAAGCGCCTTCGAACTACAGAGAGGCACTTGAAGGATTGCCCTTGGCGGTAGAGAAACGAACGTAATTCAGAAAGATATTATATTAGTCGGAAACTGAGTGAGTATGCACACTTCTATGGACTACTCGATGGCGGCCGCCATCTTTATATATTCTAGAAACGAAACCAGTAAGGGTCTCTGGTAAATGTTTGCAGTTTTTCAACAGGTCAATCAACGTGGAATCATATCTAGGTTTGAGTCAATTCAACGAAACCACATACGCTCCAGATTACTGACTTTCGGTTAGGTTATATAATATTTAAGTTATAGAAATAAACAAAGTACCAATACCAAAAAAAAAATTGTAGACGAGATTTGGAAAAATGGTATTATCGATGACTAATGTAGACAAAAACTATAACAAAACATGATTTCTAGTTACCAGGTGCATTAGTTCCTGGTTCCACCGATTTTGAGTTCCACCGGGAATCGGAAAGAACCCATACATTCAATTAGAAGAGTGTTCCATATTTTTCTATTCTCCTGGAGAGACTTAGACTTAGAGAACAAGAAAAAAAAACATTTTGCAAAAGAAAATACTCAACAATAATACAAATATTTCTCAAGGAGCTGTTCAAAATCAACATTATATATATATATACAATAATATATATGATTTTGTTTATACAAATAAATTTCATGCATTATTTCGCATGCAAATAATCAACAAAACAAATTACTGCCATTTCAATTACATTAACTGGGCAAACCTATTGCATGGAACACTCATTTTGGGCGCATGCCAAGAGATCCTTATCACTGAAAATAAAAATTTATTTTTCTTGTTTGGAAATGAAAAAGTGGTGAGACCCAAGCGCTTGTAGTATTCGAAATGTAAATACAACAAAAACAAGTGAAAAGAAACGTATAAACAAGCTACATATGCGACCAATTTTATATGGAGAAAGAGTGGCAGGCGGAAGTAAGTAAACTTGATTGGCAATTTAAGGCGAGAAACAAAGGAGATTTTTTTATTGAAGGGCGACAAAAGTAGAAAACCCATATTTTATTGAGTGCTGCTAACGGTCTGCTGTAAAATCTGTGATCTAAAAGTAGCATGCGAATAAATATGTAACTGTATGTATATATATATATATTTGTCCCTTTTTTCTTCTGCCTTCAAAATAGCAAGATAACTGAGCGCGCCACACTATCTCAAACGAACAAATGACCGAGATTATGTTCGATTACGATTTCCGAATTGTTTCACATTAAAGTGCGCTTAAATGCTGTTCGTCATGTGAAATAACGGTACTGTAAAAACTCACTGACGTTGTTAAGCCACACAAATATCTGTATAAAAGCAAGCTATGTATAATACAATAAAGATAGTGTGTGGATGAGTGTGTATGGAGAAAAGGAAATAAGTCATAGTAAATGAGCGAAATAAGCTCTTAAAATGCGATTTAACTGGATATTTTATCGATGTTGCCAAATCTAACATTTCCCTTCAAAACTTCGCTTTTCCAGTTTCATCTTTGTTTGTTGTTTTTTTTTTTTTGTTTTTGTGTTTTGTGTGTGTGTTTTGTGATATTTTGGTCATTTGCTAAGCGCACTTAAGTGCTTAAGTGCTTGTTTAGTATTGTGCTTTTTCGTTCTGCCACTTTTAAGCCTAAATATTTTGTGCACTTCCGTATATTTCCAGGGTGGTTTGTTTATTTGTTTTAGTGCGAGGAAATATAGTGAAGTTTTATTGAACACATTTTCAGCTTTCAACAGAATTTGGTGAATACCCCGCCAGTATTCTCAGCTGCAAAAATCCTATATTTCCAAAAGAGAGAAAAAGAGAAACTGAGAAAGAGCCCGAATTAATCACTAGATGCTCTTTGTCTAAATAACTAAGGCTGGGCACATATCGCAGCGAAGACTAGACTGGCACTGAAAGTGGTAATTGAGTAGCGTCTTAAGCCAGAAGTAGTGACCAAAACAAAGTGAAGTGGTTTTGTGGTTGAATTGAAAACAATAGAACACCATTCGACGGAGTCACTTTATCTACACACCACTCTGTGCTCAGCCTTAGCATTGTTGTCGAGTCCTTGCAGTATGGCAAAATCATAAGGCATTACAATATAGAGCTAACGGGTTTAGAATATCAGATGAAAAAAATTAAAACAAAAGAAAGAGAGAGATATTTAAGTTTAATAGAGAAAATCGGAAGTTTGGGATTTCGGCGAGCGCTGTTAGAAATAATCGTCGGTATATTTGTTCACCTAAATTATAGATATCTGACATAGGTATCTAATAGACTATCGGTTAGGATAAAGACTTATCTAATCGAACAGAATTTTTACTTCTACTTCAAAGTCCTTTAGTCCAAGAGTCCCTTAGTTTATGATTGAAACAATATCGAGTTCTTTTCAAATCTATGACAACTATTTTGACAGACAAATAAGTTTTCAGTCTTAGCTGAACAAATAATGTTCGACTTCAATAGGTTACCAATAAAGTAAGGTTATGTTTTGAAAACTTCAATACTGTGCCCGAACCAAATACAAGCCGAAGATTCGTATAATTTCGGTTAGAAGTGATCGCCGGACGTGAACTCTGTAGACATAATAGTACTACTATTTTTGTTGTTGGAGGAGCATACTCAACAGCATTAGGAGAGAATACAGGTGCGTGAGAGACCAAAATTTGTTATAAAACCGGGACCGTTAATTTTAAGCAAACCCTATTGTTTGGAAAGGGCAATAAATCTGAGCTGTCAAAAAAATTTCTGGGATATGATAGTTAAAAGTAAAAAATGGTTCCTGTGTGAAATAATAGCTTTCCTTTACCTTAAAAATAAGGTAAGCGTAGATAGAATAATACATTTGGTCGGTCCGCCGATCTTAGGATTGGTAAAATGGGCTATCGAAAGATTGAGACTAAAAACAATTTTTAACACGGAGTCTGATAAAAATTAGCACAAGTATGGCATTTGTTTAGAGAGGAGATCGTCTTCGCTGAAGGCTGAAATTTTGTACCATGCTAGACACAAAGTCTGAATGGACCCATTCTGGGCCTGGTTTTCTTGTAACTGGTTTTCAAAAAACGATAATAAATATGCGGAAAGTGAATTGCAGTTGTAGATATGATGGGTTAAAAATTGAACATGTAGTAGATCAACTATCTCGAACATATTCGGAAATTAGCTAATCTTGACATGATCAAGAACTGAAAAACTGAGAAAAAATAATCTAAATTGCTCCCCTAATGGCCATTGTCTGAGAAGGAACTTACTGAGTCTCGCTTTGAAGAACTTTTCTATAAAGTCTGTTTGAAACTGGACATGTTGAGTTTCAAACGTGAAATTTCCGATCACGAATGATATATTTTCCGATCTATTAGATATGATGTCGAAAAACGCACATTTGAGATATTATTGAGACTATTCAACTGAAGGTCCGCAGGTCTTTTCAATAGATGGTAAATTCTCAACCTTTTAGCAGGGACATATTATAAAGAATATATTATTTTCAAACCCCAAGTCCCATCATAGTCTTTCCAACTGCTCTTCAGAGCAAACCCCTTCCAAGTCACTTCAATAATTCCATCAAGATATTATTTTCTCATTTAATTCCATTTTCAGCTAAACACAATACATACAAATGTATGTATATGTTTAGCAACAACGAATATTGTTGCTTTCAATCGCAACAAAGCCAGCAAATTAAAGTGTAATTTCAACATTTAGAAAATTTTTAATTAAAAAGACGACAGCGAGTCAAGCTGCCAAGTCATGCTTGGAAAATGAGAAAATTGCAATTACTAACACATTTTTCGGATGAAGCGGCCGTTGCAAGGAGGAAGGCAAGTCAACATAAACGGATGAAAGCAAATAGATAGAAGTGCAAAACAAAACATAAATACAAAAACACTAACAACAAATGTACAAGCAAGCAACTAACGGCAGCAAGCTGAATACAAAGAAAAAAAGACTAAAACAAAAATTTTTTAGAAAAATATAATAAAAACTCAGCAGCAAAAGCAAAGCCAAATAGAAGCGCGTGACTGCAAAGCAAGCAATAAGCATACAGAAGAATATACAAAACCCCTAATATGGAAATGAACGAAATAAGCAAGCTAAAGAAGTACACGAGTGGCTGACGGAGAAAATGTATCAGGAAGTGAGCGGCGAACACAGCGCGTAAATTGTGCAGCAACAATAAAGCAAGTGCGCACAGTAAAGTAATGCTGTGAAAGAAGCACAAAAATACATATATATATGTAGGTGTGGGTGTGGGTGTGTGTGTGTGTGTGTGTGACGGTGTGGAGGGAAGTTGTTTAAAGGCAACAAAGGAGATAGTGTGCGGGAAATAGCGGTATTGTGGCCGCTGTCCTAGTGCAATGATCATGCAACGCCGCCTTAATTTGAAAACTAGCTAGCTGCTTGGCGGCAAGTAGACATTGTTGCGCGCCTAAAACTGTGCTATCATGTCGTTCCGCCTTATTAAGCAAACACACGCACCGAAATGTGGTAGTGAATGCAGGCACACAATCAACCACACACACACTCACATACACCGGTATAATTGCGGATTTATAGCCGTCAAGGCATTTAAGCTTTGAATCCCGGATTTATGGTGTCAGAAAAATACTGCTTCGGGATGCCGAATGTTTAGGAACTCGGTGATATTATTTTTCTTTTATGAAAACATAATTGATTTATAGTAAGGAAGGCATTTAAGCTTTGAATCCCGAATTTACGTTATTTAAAAAAATAAATCGGGATCCCGAAATTTTTCGGGACACATCGGGATTATAATGTAAAACTTAATGTTAGCTTTTGATTGATGTTTTATTTGCAAATCAACAAGAAAAAAGATACATTTAATATATAAAGATCATATACTCTTGTCGTGTTTGCCTGCTCTAAATTAATTAGATCGAAAAAGTTGTTAGAAATAACTATAAACAAAGACTCCAAATTTTATTTAGAGCAAAGAAGTGTCGTAGATACATAATTATGTGCCACAAGGCCATACCGAAAAAATATGGCTTATCAAAATTTTTAAGGAATGGTTATTGGTAAACTTTAAGCGTTAAATATGCCGTGAATTCGGAACACTTTTGTCCATTTCAAAATCACACCTTGTCTACAGACAAGCTTTTATAAAAAACTAGGTTTAAGTTGTGATATTTCTTTAATTTTACCCTTACTGCCATTAAGTTAATTTTGATTTTCCGCAGGATAAGAGTATTATCCCGAAAAACTGTATGAGAATTTTGAGCAAATTTACTTAAAATATATTAGTGGGTGCATTTTAAAGCTCTAAGTGTGTCGTTTATATAGTAGCTGAATATGACTCCGGAGCAGTTTTATTCTATTTTGAAGACATACCTTGTATATAGCAAGCATAAAGTTAGCTGATTTCTTCATGCTTTTCATTTCTGTCAACCTTACTGCCATTTATAAACTACAGAATTTTCGGGATCCCGAAATTGTAGTACCGCAAATTATCGGGATCACGCTTAACGGTAGTAGATGTCTTAATGGCCACAACATTTGACAGTCTGTAATGCCGCTGTCTAAATATATGGCAAACGGAAGCAAAGCAATGGCTAAAAGATGTCAGTATATATGTGGTAGGTATATGTATGTGTGTATGTCTACAGAAAAATATGCCGACAACTGTGTAGAACCGCAACACGCGTCTGAAATTGAGATAAATGAATTGAGATAATACTACCAAAGCCTGCTAGTGATGGCACAAGTAGTGGATATAGTTTAAATGTATGTAAGTATGTGTGTGTGTGTTTGTGTGTGACAACTGAAGGCAATGTTACTGCAATGAACAGAGACCACGACCAACAAAATGTCAACTCAACGAAGCGAATAGGCGAATGATAAGCCTGAAAGTGTGGATTAGACTACAGACGTGTGGTTGTGTGGTTGCGGCTAAGGTGGTGGCTTTATGGCCAGCGCTGTAAAGTGAGATGCAGATAAGTATTAAAGTCGAATATGTAGTAGAGAGTATATGTGGCTCAATAAAAGCGAGCGCCGAAAGCAAGAAGGCGCGAAGCTTTCAATTGTTAAATGAGCGCACGTAAAGAAAGTAAAAGCACATGAAAGCTAAACGAATTCGCAAAATGGCTTCAACAAACAAGCAAATGAATGCAGCCAATGGCACACGCATTGTTTTGACAACAAACGCGCAGCAATGGAAAGCAACGTGACCGCAAATTTTACAAACGTCAGTGAGATTGGCACAGCCGGAGTCAAGCTGGAGACAATGATGCTTGAAATTGTTCGGCAATGGTGAAATCATTTAAGCCAACGCAATTTCTTTTACGCCATTATGCTGCTAGTTGTTTGCTTTTTTTCTATTATCAGCTTACTTACACGCGAAGTCCTTTGCGGCTTTCGATTAAATACTCTGGCTACGCTGGCAGTTTGCATGCAATTCGACTAGGAAGCGAGATGTCTTCGTCGTAAAAGATTACAAATTCTATTAGCGGCTGCCTTTGTAGTTGTTGTCGTTGCAATTGTTGCAGTTGTTGGTGGTTTAACATGAAATTAAGCGTGTAAATTGAAAATTTCATTGTCATCATTTGGTTAAAAGATTTTAAGCTGCAGGCGAATATTACTAGCAGATAATGCTGCAACGCCCTGCAGGACTTTGGGGTCAAATAATACACTGTTTCGACTTATGGCCACTCTCTTGAAAATTTATTCTTTTATAGAAATCAAGTTCGATGAAACTCAAAGCTTATTATTTGCAGCAGTCAACTATTAACGAAGAAATATATTTAAATATGGCAGATAGAATAATTTTTACCAAGACTTAAGGTATTCTTTATAAACTCACGAAAATTAAAAATTTTATTGTGACTTTTCACAACACTCCAGAGTAAAAAGCTGCGCCTTTTTCAGCTTTGTAGAGCTTTCAAGAAAATATGCATTGCGCCAAAAGGTATGCAACACTTTTTGTTTATTGGTCAATATTCACCCTTTAAGCTATGACGTATGCTTCAAATATAATTAAATAGTAATATTATATTGTTTTAGACAAAAGATCATCTATTTGTTGAAGCACATTTGTAGTGCTACTTGAATAAGAGGGCTTCAGCACTTTCTAAAACGCGCTGTATAAAAAAAAAAACTCAGGGAAAGGTCACAACCAGTCAATAAGGGTTTATGCTTCATCAATCATTACTTGTGAATTTTGATATATATGGTTCAAAGGTAAGAACTTTATATAACCCTTAGAAAAAAAAAAGCTTTTAAAAAGCTTGAACGAAGACGTTGAACAATAAGCTTAATGGGACAAAGACAGATCGTCAACTTGTAGGGTACTTGTAGAATAAATGTAGAATATTTGTTGAATACACCAAAAGTCTTGTCTTCGAGACTGGATGAGAGCATAATGTGAATCGGTACTTTTATTAAAATAATCAAAATAAGAGGACAACGACATTTGCTTCGGTTTTCATTATGGTGTAAATGCTGTCAGGACCATCCCATGTTACCGGCAAGGAACAGTGAATGAAAGAAAGTTATATGTTACTCAACTATAGTCGAAAAAGACGCTCTGAATGGAATTATCCATATGAAGTAGGTACATTTGGTGAGACCAAAAGTGTGTGTTGTATTAAGAGCTCTTAATGGCCGATATAACCATAAACCGGGAACGCACCGTCTAGTAATAATGAAAATGATGAGATAATTAACCCAAAATAATTGGAATTGGCGACTAAAACCTCCAATTTTAGTGGCTTAGAACGAGTCTGTGTTATTCGAGTACCGTTTCAAATACCATTAAACTCTGGATTATGTGTTTTACTACTTGTGAAAGTATTAAATAGAAGGTCGCAAAACTTATGGTTTCAAGTAATTAGTGACTCTGTTTCTATTCGTCTGCACAAAATTTATGGGTTTTCTTAAAACTTGTGAAAATTGTTTTTCGGACACTAAGTTATTTCGTAACTATTACTCTTAATCAAGCTCAAAGTCAGACTTTAGACTCGAGTAATCGTGAGTAAACCTTTAAATAAATTTTAAGTAAGAAAGAATAGGCTTAATAAACTTCCTTTTATGTTAGGGTTCAAAAGAGTAATAATTGTGAGTAAAGAGTTAACAGCCAATTAAACCCTTAAATTAATATTACAAGAAAGTAGTATTGACAACATGAATACAGTGCTAAGAAATTTTCTTTATTTACTAAGGCTTCGTAGTGACTAGCATGTGCACAGAAGTCTACAAAAGATGCTAGTGAAAAAGTTATCAAACACTTATCTAATTCTCAACCGATTTAAAGCCAACTAACTAAAACTTTTTAAGCCGCGAATTAAACTAAACGTTCGAAAACACTACCAAAAGTCATTGCGAACTCTAGCCATGACTTTTGTAATTAAAATGTAGTCAACAAAAGAAAAAAAATATACCTTTGGTGTTCATTTCAAATTGAAAACTCAGACGTGCCTGCATTTTGATTTCTACAGACTGCCGTCGGTGAGTAAGAGTAGAAATAGTACGCTATGGAAAGAGTTCCTTGCACACATGAGTCTCAAATTACTAAAAGGAAAAAAGCGGAGCATACGCTGCTACCGAAGCGTACTATTTATTTAGCTGTCTGCGTTTTTGCGCTCGAAGAGAAAAAACCAAATCAAAATCAAAATAATAAACACATGACCCGGCCCCGTCATAATTTTCACACATCACAGCGGCAAACAGTGCGGTAAAAGAGAGAAAAAACAAACAGGAAGGAAGCGCTGCGCATAGAGCGTGAAGGAGTATGAACTCATTTTCGTAAGGACGCGCATCTGTGGGAAAAAAAATGCAAAGAAAAAAAAATTGCATGTCTCTGCATATGGCAAAAGTTGCACAAAAAGCGCTTTGTTTTCGGTTAAAGGACATGTGAGCTGTGCTTTGCCAAAAAGCATTAGTCGACGAGAAATGTTATCATAAAAGCAGGCGAGTCAGATTAAAAAATAAAATGCGCGCAAGAAACGAATAAACTTAATCAAGTAAAGCCATGAACTTTAGTCGAAGTAGAACGAGCATTTAAGTTAATAAAAATGCTTGGGTTTTTATAACTAAAATATTTTCTTCTTCTATTCAGCAAATCTTCTGCTTTCTACCCCATCATAATACTTTGAGAAGTTAGCTGGCAAAACAAGTTGGCTTTTTACTGCATTTCTTCGATTTTGATTTTTATTTTTTTTCGTAAGTGCAAAGTGCAATGTCCGCGCTCAAGTTCACTTACTGCAAAGCAACGGTTTTTTCTTGGTTCCACAATGCTGATGTGGCATACAATGGTTACTGAGACATACTCTCAAGGACTAACTGTAAGAAATTACAATAAGAAACGTAAGCACAAGATTTGGTTGGGGTAGTCTGCTGTTTGCTGAGATTTCGCACCTTTCACCTTTTGACAAGTTTTATTCTTTGCTTACTATGCCTTTGCTTGGTGTTTGCATGCGAAGAGCGGCTTTGTTGTTATGTTGTTGTGTTTTTTTTTCTTTTTATTTCTTTTATTTTCTGCGACAAGACGCACTTTGAGCTGGCTTTGTTAGCCGTAGGCTAGTCATCTGGTACTTGAGGCGACTTTGACGGCGAGACATACTTCCGCAACGGAGGCTTAAATTTTCGCGCATTAAGCTAAAAACAGAAAATATGTTTAAAAAATTCAAATATAAATTTAAATTAAAACATAAATGTAAATTAAAATAATATGCTTGTTTAAAATACACTCTACAAATTAAAACAGAAGAGGGACTTAAGGGAATGAAACGAAAGTGAATAGTGAAAATAGAACGAAGCGCATGTTCGACGACTTCACGACTTTTAAACCCCTTAAGTACGATTATCACAGCTTTGTTTATGATGACCACCTAACCGCTATTTGCAGAACCTCGGTCTGCCAATTCTTAGAAGAAGTCCACTATTTCAAGCAAGTAAATTTGTAGGTTATGATCACTGGAACCTTCAGGCTCCATCACACGTTTTCCGAGATCTTTATTATACGATTGGTCGTTCGAGTTAAGCTCATGCTCTATCATTTGATGACTTAAACATTTTAGGAGCCGTTATACATTATTTTAAGACTTTCAAGGGTTCGCCTAAACTTTGACTACAAAATTTGGAACGGCTTTTCTAACAATAGTCTTGAATTAGCACTTTTGATGTGGCAGCCTTGAGACAGCTGCAGTTACAAACATCGGCTTATATTTACCATTACAACAAGCTTAAGCCAAGTAAGCTTGAGGATATAATAGGTCAATTATCCCTGAAAGTACCGAGTAAATTTAAGACAATGTTCGAACCTTCCACTTTCAAAGGAGTCAACCAACCATATTTAAAGTATTTATGTCAGGAAATTTGAAGTAGAAAAGTGTAGACCAGGGAGGGGCAAAAATTCATGGACCCGAGTACTAAACCCTTGAGAGGTTCTAATATTAACTGTTACAGGTAACTTACCTATTACAGGTCGTCTTTTTGAACAGCACAGTAACTTTATGTGTAACGGTTCAGCACTGACCAGGAGTTAGTTCCATTCTTCTGGTTCTATTGCAGTCGTTTTACTGGGAAGGTGCTGGCAGTTTTCATTAAATAAGCAAAATATTCTATTGAACCTTTAAGGTGAAAAACGTGATAAAAACTTTTCCTAATAAGATTGCTACAAGGAAGAAGGGATTAGGGTTGCCAAAGTATAGTATCACGATTTGACCACCTTTTGCTAAAGCTCATATGAGAATTCAAGCCACTCCATGTATAAAAGAAGAAAAATTAAGTTGCTGATAATTCAGAAAGCCGGTTGGAAACTAGTTACTTTTAAGTATCCACAAACTTCCTATTTCTTGCGCCTAACCTCTCCTGAAACCCGTGACATTTGTCTCATTTTTCATACTAAAGCCGCGTTGCGCTGCTAGAAAAAAAAAATAATAACGGAAATGCCTACACTGCCAACGACTACAACTACAACGAACTGAAAGACGAACTGTTGGCTTTATCGCACACAAAATCCAACGGCAAATGTAGTATGTATGGTGGCAAAGGTGATTACAAGGTAAGTGCGGTGGCAGTGATTTATGGCCGCTCAAATTTACAGACATTTTGCGCTGATTTTGCTAGTTTCAAAAGTGTTGAGCAACAAAAGAGAAAGAAATATACCTATGTATGCCAACGAAAATAGACGCCGACTAGGCGAAGCATAGTTAAAGGCGCGCACCAGCACACAGGTGGCATAAAAGGCAAGTAGAATGAAATAAAAATAGAAAGCCAAGAAGCAATGATGGCTTTCGTGGGCAAATAGTTAAGAATTAAAAATTACAATTCAGTTGATGGGCGATAAAGGTGTAGCGAGAAATGGAGGCAGTTACAAAGGGAGCAATGCATTTGGGGCAAATTTGAAGTAGTAGTAGTGGAGCGGCGATTATGGTCTACACCGCTGATAAGGGTTTGGCATAAAGCGAAAAGTGGCATTATAAGCATTAATTTGAATTATTACTTTTACAATCTGGTAATTAATAAAGTTCACCAAGAGTTTTGAGTGATTAAAGTGCGCATAAGGTCATAATAACAACAATAATAATGCGAATAATCGTGTAAAAACACATAAATAATTTCATTGGAAAAGTCAGAAAATTAAGTAGACAAATCAGGCTGAATAGGCTGTTCGCAAAGATGGATGTTTTCACAGACTTCGGTGCTTAAAAATAAGCTGACCTGCACAAACGCGTGGCATTTAACAGCAAAAGGCTTACCAACCACAAAAAGCTGTAACTCAAAAGAAAAAACAAAAACAAAAGCACCAAGCAAAGCAAAACGTATAAAAATATAAAGCTAAACAAATTTTGGAATACTCGGCGGTGCTTTTTTGACTTTCACATTTACAATAACACTTTTCACCTTGTCCATTTGGATGCCACTTTCAACAATATATTTTTGAAAAATTAAAAAAAAAAGAAAAAACATATAAAAGTATTTTTCTCTGTGAGCAAAATACCAAACAATATAACAACACAAAAATAAATAAAAATAAAAAACATGAAAGAGATAAAAAAATAGCAAGCTTAAAAAAAACATGGCAACCCTTTAACGTAAACAAAAATATCAGAAGTGACCGCAACCAAAGCGGCTTAAATATTTTTGGCGCAAAACAAAATGGCGCTCTTCCATAAATGCTTGTTTCTGAGAAGTCTCGCATCTGTGTTTGAGTAGATATATTTTACGGAGAGAAGTTATACAAGGGTTTCGTGATCGTAAATGGGTTATGCAAATTTGCAACACAAAATAAAAGCGTATTTCGGACGAATTTATACACAAAAAACTTATGCAATTAATTCAAAGGACTCTTTCACTACTCGTATCTCCGACTCTCTCTAACAAAACTGCAGTTTTCAACCTTAGTAAAGCTGGCGAGTTGGAGCTTGCGATCTAAAACGTGAAAATGGGGATCTATGGAACTGGTTATCAGTTATTATTGTTAGACTCAGATTGTGATCCTAAGCACGCCAGTAAAATTGTCCCTTTAATAAATCCCTTTCTCTGTCCGCGTAGGATAGTTGAGAAAAGAAGAAAGAAGCGTAGAGATAGTTAAAAGTCTTGAAGCAGATAAAAAAGAGGGAAAGAGAAAGGAGTGTGATTATTTTGTGAATAAGGGAATATATATTATTTTAAGCAAAGCGTTTTCAAGAGAAAAAAATCTTAATGAGCTCCCCATAGTCATAAATGTTTAATGTATATAAATACGAACTTTTTAAGTGAAACCTTAGCAATATAAAACTTTAGGTATTAAAAACAGTACATAGGTTTCTTAAAAACGCAGACCCTCAGAAACTAACGGACGAATTTGGAACGAATAACAGTGTAGATTGGTAAGCTTGGTAAGTAAATTTTTTTTTGGTATAGTATATTACAATCATTTGAGTTTTCGAAGAAATATAGAGTTGCCACATTAACAAAAATATACAGAAACAATTTATTATGAAAAAGTATATATGCACATATGCGTGTAAAATACGAAGCGGGAATGATATTATTTGAAATTTTCAAAACACAAAAACCGTTAAATAGTGTTGCCACCTAATTTTTAAACCAGGCATATATGCATATTTTCTAGTTGAGAAACCAAAAAATAAGTAAAAGGTTGGTAATAGAGTTAAAATAAAAACTTAATTTATCATTTAGGGTTGCCAATTAAAAAAGTTTATGTTGTGTTAGTTCAACAAATTAAAAAGATGACGGAAAAATTATACAAGCTTAGAAAAGTTGAAAAATAAATTATAAAAAAATACTACAAGTTTGTAAAGAAACTGTTAGAGAAGTAATTACAATCAGAGTTGCCATGTATTTTTTGAATTTTTTGAATTTTCGTATATTTTGAAATGGAAAATTTAATACTTATTGTTGAAACAACAATTTATCGAGCCCCAGAGCTTTCCATATTGGAATTAGTTTAATGCCTATAGAAAAGATACCTAAAATTTAAAAGAAAGCCATTTTTATTTAAAAATTAATTATTTCGGAGAATTTTAAAAGTTATTGCATAAAGCAAAGGGGATAAAAATTAAAAAAATAAGTGTGTGCATGTTCAAAGCACCAAAAGTCTATAAAATTTGTTTTCTGCTAATTTAGCAAATATAATAGATATTAATGCATACAACTCTAATAAATATGCTTGCCACAGAGTCACAAAAATCTTACAACTGCCTACATATTCGAAAAGAATGATTCACCGTTTTTTTATATACAAATAGGGTACATTAAAACAAGCATACACTAAGGCGCAGCACAAAAACACACACGTAAACAGAAAAAAATTTACAAACGCGAAAATGATAAGACGACGCAAGCCCTACGAATCAACCGCAAGTGAATTTTTTCGAATTATTTATTGGCATTTCAAGTACTCGAGTCATTTCACTAACACATACTCATTGCGAAGTGACTTTATTTTGTGTCACAGTGAGCCTACGCAAACATTTTTACTTACACACATACAAGCATACATATAGGGAGCATACAAAGCGCTACTTTTAGATTGTGCACACATGTGGAACCTAATGTGTAGTGTGCTTGTTTTTCATTTATTTCTCAAGTTTTTTCACGTTTTCATTCTACGAACTTTTGCCCTTTATCAGTTTGGTCTTTACAAATGAGTTTGTATGTCTCCTTTTGTGCTGGTTTCTCGTTCATTTGGTTGGACATGTGTAAGTGTACATTTAGATTAACATATAAAGGGGCTCTCAATAAGGGCAGAGCGCTGTTGGTGTGTGGTATATGAGAGTTGAGTGCTTGTGGACAACTTAGGATGAAGTCGAAAATTGCTTCGAAGGTTCTAACGCAGAAGTTTAGTGGCCATTTCTAGCCTCCTTTAAGAAGTACCACCATAACTAATAAAGTGAGCTTCACTGAGTGACACAGACAGAGTTTTATAGTTAAGTCAAAGGAAATCGGTCACCGAAATCAATTATACCAAAAAGAGATGCTCTGAGATTCTCGAAATGGACCCGAAATCGAAGTCCACACACTCCGACGTGCATTTGTTAAATAAATTAAGCTCGTGACCAAAAAAAAACACCAAGTTGAAGTCTGTGAGTCCTAGCGGTACCTAACTCTAGCTCTATTTCCGAGCCTTTCGAGTCAATTACAACCATGGCTATTCACCAAACCGACCTTTATGGATTCAAACACTGGATTTTCAAGATTGAGCCGCGAAACTGTTGCAAAAAAAGTTAAAATCACAGTTAAAATCACACCAAATCATACCAATTGAAGAGCCCTGTATAATTTCTATCACAACTCCGTAAGTGCAGAAATTCGAGTATATGCGTTTATTTCCGCTACACTCTTCATTGATTCATAAGAAATGTGAAATAAGTTAAATGAAGAAAGTTGCTTTAAGTGTTCTATGCAGGAAATTAGAAAAGCTGTATCTTTTATAAGGATGTTAAATTTTGTGTGTGTTAAAAATAGAAGGAATGAAATTATATTGAAGAGGGTATCCTTCTTTTGATTAAAATTTTAAATTAGCTGCCAGCTTTTTGGACTTTTTTTTGCAGAGAAACAAACCACAGACTAGAGGTGGGGTTAGTTAAAAGCAGACTGTGAAGACCTCCACTTTAGAGGACTGAAATGTGTCTGTATTGTACTACAATATATAAATATATAAAGAGGGAAAGTTTGGAGTACGTGCTGATCCTTTAAATATTCGTCCACTTTCAATTTAGTATTACAACGTGAAGTATTAACAAGTAGGGAGTTTTTCCAGAAACGAAACACAGCTAAAATCCCTCATATAGCAACGACATTCCTTTTCTATATCTATATCTACATCTACGACATTCCATATCTACATCTATATCTAGGTATCATATCTCAGTATAGTATATAACGATAAAGCAGTCAAGAGAAGCAGATATTTCACGCAATAAATCAAATTTTAGAACTCTGATCGAATAACCACAGTCTTAAAAAGGTGTTAACCAAAATCTTATCATTGAACATTTTGTCTGAATAACTTTAATATGAGAGGGTACATTCAGGATATCTGAAGTCACAAATTGTGCGAGAAACGTAAAATTAAAACTCAAAACCCCAACTTAAGATTTTCATACACACAATGTAATTGTATGATAAATTATTATTTTTGCTATATATGCTATGCTATATATTTTTCTATTTTCATTTTTAAGAATTTTTGTTCTAAAGTATCAACCTTCTATTAAGTTTAACTTCCTATTTGCTTGTAATATAAAACTAAACTTTCAACACTTTTTTATTAATTTTTTTTTACTTATTTAAATTGAAAATTTTTCAATTTATCATAACTATTATCATATTTTATTTAATTTCTTTTTAAATTTTTTATGGTTTAATTTTTTAAATTTTTTTAATGCTTTATGTTTTAATTAAAAAAAAAATTTTTTTTTTGGTAATAATTTTATATTTTTCTAATTTTTTTTCAATATATTTTTAAACCAATAAAAATTAAAACAATTTAATATAACATGTAAATCAATTATTACAATGTTGACTTTTATGCATATAATGAATTTTCTATTTATTAAATTATTTTTTATGTTAATGTATCTTTCAACAATTATTTTTTTTATCTCTTTCGTGTGCATATACCTTTTCATATTTATTTTTTTTTTTTATTTTATACGTTATTTTACTTTATTATTTTTTAGTATTATTATTTTGTCTGTTCTGATATTTTTTAATATAATTCCTTATAATTTCTTTATTTATTCTAATTTTTTTAATATACTATATTTTTAAGCTATTATTGTTTTGCTTTTAAGCTTTTTATTATTAATTTTTGTTAATGCAATTCCGTACAATTAATTATTTTTATTTTTTTATTTTACTATCTTATTTCAGTAATATTTTTTTCCCCCTAATATTTTATTTTATTTCGTAGCTTTTATTGTATTATTTTGATTTTCTTTTTTAAGTTATATTATTTTTTATTTATATTATTTTTTATTTTGATTTTTAATTTGTCTTCTATTGTTTTTCTCTACTTTTTTTATTTATTTTTTATTGATATTGTAGGTTTCGGTTGTATTTTCAAAATATTTCTTTTAAATTTCACTAACAGTAAAAACGCAAAAATTCAAGTGCCGCAAGTAATCATCGTCCGCTCTTCCGCTCTTCCGCTCTTTCCTCTTTTATTCAATTTCCCTTGCCAACAGTTAACAGCTGCTCTCCGACAACGCTACGCGAAAAATTACTATTTGACTAGCTGCCAGTGTGACCCTATCTATCCTATCTATTGACATGGCTGCCGGTACGCGCGCGCGTGGGTGTGTGTGTGTGTCAGCTGCCTGCGTCAAGGTTAGGGGGTGATGCCAAAATAATTGTAGCACTGATATCGAACTCAAAGTAACGGCACAACGCATTGTCTGTCTGCAGCTAGAGGGCAATATATGTATGTACATATGTGTGAGTATGAGGTAGCAAACATTTTCGGCGCTTCGCTTTCGCTGGAAGGCTATGTCGAGGCAATTTCTTATTGCCTTTTAAATTTCAAAAATTCGCAGCAGCGAGTCGTTCAATGTCATAGATAAAGTAATTTCAACGCCATGACATTTATTACCACACGCCACTTCCCTTGCCAAGTGCTCGTCGGTGTGTATGTATTTGGGTATTTATCTTAGACAATTTTGCCGATTGCCTTTTTCACGAATGCTTGCTTGCTTGCAATTTTCATTTGCTCGACTGCGACTCGACTGCGTGTGCATTTGTCGCCGTAATCGTGTAATTATTGAATTGGAAATAAAAGTGCGTAGAACGAAATGTGCTGTTACAATTAATTTTCTACACACTTTTTGTTGTTTTTATTTTCAAACAAATTTCTTTTCGACTCTTATATCTATTTTCCGGGTGCCTTGTTGACAGCTGTCAAAAAGGTTGAGAACATTGGCATGCTTCAGAAAATTTTTATTACACCTTGCCTCGTTAGTTCGAGTGAAAGAGAGCGGCGGTGGGACAAGAAAGAAATCAATGAAGGGTTTTGTAAAATTGGACTATTTATTTACTGAAGTCAGTCAAGGGTTAATCAAATATATCTGTATACTTGAGACATCAATTTTCACAATTAGAAAGAGAGAGAGAGAGAGAGAAAATGAACTTACCGCAAGCTCAGGCTAACATCAGATTAAACTTTAACCTTTCGTCGCCTGGTACATGCTTCATAAACAAAGACTAGTTGAGATATGAAAAAAGCTTGCTTAAGGATTTGAAAACGTTAAAAGAGCAAGAAACGTTAAAAGGAAACTAATTTAAGTTAGCAAGCATCTAAACTATATAGTTATCCTTAAGGAGTTCAGTTAAATGCTTAATATTTCCTTTATTACTCAATTACCTAGACCATGCTTGTCGACTTCGGGAAGCGGACGGGCGGATATTTTTTCATTTTCATTGTGGAGAGTTTCTTTGATATCTCTCGACAGTTTTGTAACAACCTAACCTCTATTAAGGATTAGAGTGTTTTAATTTTGTCCGGAGCAGTCTCTGTACCGAAGTGTCTCCAACTGGGATAATATTTTTTTATAGGAAACCACTTAGTTTTGTGGAAAAAATTTCAAACATAAATTTTTCAAGTATTTTTTTATATTTTTTTGGATACTAGGTACTTTAGTGGCTGGCTATGGCTCGTCATTTTGTCACAAGTTAAACAAGGTTAAGAGAGAGGGGTCTGAACTCAAGATTGCAACGAAAAAGTTATGTCAGAAAAGTGGGTCGAAAGTTCGTAAAGACACGCCTTCAATGTATGTGAGCATTATATTGCTTGATACACATTTTTATAGCATTCCTAGAATACACACACACACGTATACATACATACATACATACGCACAAAGCAACAAAGCAACCAAATCAAGCAGAGCAGACTGTGCGCACAACAATTAACGAGCGTAAACTATTTGTAGAAATATTTTTAACATTGTGAAAAGCGGAATTTCAGCAAATAAAAAATTAACAAATTTAAAGTTACAACTGTATAATTGCTGGTATTTAATCAAGCTGTCAACGGCAGAGCGCTTCATTATGCACTGGCCGCGCGCTGCTACACCACAAGCAACCATCAATTGGCAACCGTTGTTATAGACGTATACACTTTGCAATGGTGGTGGTGGTTGTTGTTGTTGTTGTTGTTACAAGTGTTGTTTTTGGTTTTTTTTTTTTGTTTTTGTTTCTTTGAAATTGCTACAAAGTGTATTGGGAGCTCTGCGGTTGAGACTTAAGTAATAGAAATTAGCGACATGCGTGCCAGTTCGCAAGCGCAGCTGGACAACTAAATATATGACAACAACAACAACAACAACAACAACAATAGCAACACCCACAACTAGCAGTTTTTTGTTGTTACTTCTTTCTTTACGCTTCCTTTGTCATGCCCCCCGCCGGGGTAATTGTGGATTGGTTGACGGTCGTTGACGGTACTAAGCGCGTTAGCAATTAATTTGCATGTTGCTACTGTAAAGCAACAACAATAACAACTACAATACATTGTACATGCATATGCGCATATATGGTTTCGAACAACACAGTCAGACACAACTGACCACAAACAATGTTCTGCCACACATTCGATGAGACTTGCCATCAAGTTGAAGGGGGTGGGGGGAGGGTGTAGAAGCGGGCGGTGTGTAACTATTCCAGTGGCGCAAAGCAGAGTAAAAAATAAAAAAAAACCAAATGGCAAAATGGCAACAAAACATTTCTATTATCTCCTGTTGTGTACATTTATACATTTCTGTTCATTTGTAGCCACCTTTTGGGAATCTAGCGCGCCAATGCAACAATTTGCGTAATTTGCTGGCAATTTAAATGAATTTGTGTACTTTAAAGAAATGTCCTAAATTTGTTGAGGAAAAACGACTATGAGCTAAATGAGTTGATTTTTGAACGGGATATGGTAATTAGCATGGCATTACTAAAAAGTCTCGGTAGAATGCACTTGCTTAACCCTTCCTTGCTTTGCGTTTTCCTAAAGCTAATAATATGCAACCCTTATACGCTACAACTTCGAGTACTACGCGTCACTTGTGTTCTATTCGAATTTTCGACTCAGATCTGGATCAAAGTAGTTCGTCCTCTAAAAACTAATTGACCAAGCTTATAAAATCTACTAAATGGTCCGGAGACGCCCTAAACTTGTAGAACTCTGAGCCAACAGGTCCACTCCGGGATGAAATTAAGATCTTTATGACATATAAGATGAGAAGCTCGCCTCTACTTTTAGCAACTGGTAACAGCTGCGAAGAGTTTAAGCGTAAAGCTCTTTTTCTATAACCTTTGACCACACGTCCATGCAACAGATTTACGATTTTTCACCCAAAAGCGCTTTTTTAATAAACTATCAACTTTCCAGAGCACTCTCGGACAGAAAATGTACACCGGAAGGAGCCGGAGATAATCTGCAAAGCTCCATTTCAAACAAACAAACTTCCAGTCGTTTAGAGAGATACAGTGGATGTGATAGGTCTCATCTATCTCCAAGGTCACTAGGCGTGTAGTAGTAGCGAACGACCGTTAGTGGTAACCATCATGACTCTCTTGAAGAACTCCTAAAACTCGAGTCTCGCGTGATTGCACAGTATTACTTGAAAAGAAAGATTTTGGGAACTAGGATTTGGGGAATTCGGATTTATATACATATATATGTTATGTATATATGTTCGTTCGAGACTGTTATAACTGCATTTCCGAAAAGAACTTGGTACAACAACAAAAATGCATACTTTAGATTGGTATTTTGTAAAGGAAGAATATAGTATGTCTCAAAAAGCTTTTGCCACATCGGTCGGTCTCTGAGTAAATACTTTTCCGGCACTAAAATACGAAGCGTGCAAAAACAAATGGATTACGACGTTAAACATTGCTGGAAGAACGAGGAGGGAAGTTTGGTTAGTTGTCATCGAAACATATAACCGTATGCCCACGAAACAAGTTTTTTCGACTTGGTCGGTGTCATTTTTGAGTCCTGCATCCATATGTTGGGTATGACAGATCTCAGTCCAAAAGAGTATGCCTTTAATATACTACAATATCCAGAACGTAATTGCGTGTGAGTGACTCTGGTTTCACGAGGCCAAAGTACAAGGGAAATAGCTGACAAAGCCCATCACAATCTACGACGTGAACTGAAAACTCGACTCATTGGAGCTTAATTGTGCTGAATACTTGTCTGAATACTCTGAATAATGTAGCAGCATAAGTTTCTAATTAAAAGATAAACAAAACACAAAACCCTTGTCTTTTCGCCATCAACGCTTCAGATAAACTACATGACAGGCCATAAAAATAAATGGAATAATTTATTAGAACCCTAAATATTAACAAGGGTTATGAATTTGTTCGCTACCAACCTTTACAAAACAACCTCTACACGCACACCTTTATAAAACCTTCAACATAACCTTTAAAAAGAAAATAAGAAAGAAGCAGCTGAGTAGGGTTTACTAGCCTTTCTTATGACAAGGACTAGCGGCTTTTAGAGTACTATAGCCTGACTTCAAATCGACCAAACCTTGGCTTCGAAATTAACGCTTGGTCCTTGAGAAAGTTTGTGTCAAATGTGGATCGCCCCCTAAATTTATACCCATAGTTCGACAAAAATCACGCTTTCGACCACATAAATGAAAGATGTTAAAGCTTTAACTTGCTCACTCAGCACCTTCAGGTAAACAGCAACATTAAATGTAGTAAGTGAAAAATATTTTTAAGGAACTGCTGTCTGCAACATCTCATCTTTGCTTTCCTCACTTGCTTGCTTGCAATTACCAGACCGGAACTTCGTCAATGGTCGGAAGAAAAGTAAGAATGGAACGCAGTACATGAAATAAAGAAGTAGCCAAGCCAGTGCAGCGCCAAAAACAGTAATAACAACAACAATGAAAGCGTCCAATTTGCTGGGGAAATGTGCACAGCTGTACAGCGTTGAGTTGCCGCATTTTGATTCACTTGCCCCGTCTTCGGCCACTGGCCATTGTGTGTGCACGGCTACTTATTTGCCAGTTCATTGTATTGTACACACATACATACATGCATATTTGTTATGGGTATTTTTATTTGTCTTTTGCCACTCGCACGTATTTATTATGCTGCTCCTTTTTGTTACTTGATATCCGCTTTTCATATATTACATTCTTACTTTTATGCCACATTCGTGTGTATGTGTGTGCATGTAGGTATGTGTGCGTGTGTGTGTGTGTATGTGCGTGCTTAATGATGTTTACATTTGCATCGCATTTCGATTTTGCGCTCAATTGATTTGTGCAACTAATTGTTGTGGCAAATTCTTATCCTTTTCATTCTTGTCTTCCACAAAAAGAGTTTATTTAAAAAAAAAAATAACAACCTTTGCACAATAGTTTATTATATGCAATCAATTTTTATTTGCCAAGTTATACCAAATTACCGTTATTTATGCAAATATCATGTGCGGCGGTTGTTGGCTCATTAGGAGCCGTGTGCTTAGGGATTCTGTATTTATTTTGCCAAATGCTTATTGATCATTGATGTTAATAAAAAGTTGCATATTTAACTATATCACTTTTGAATTATTTATATTCGGTAAAGCTCTGTCAACTGCACAGCATGCCACAAAATTAATTGGTGAATATTTTTAGGCGCTACAATCACAACCGCATGCAGTCAATCAAACAACCTTTCACTAATTCTCTGAAAATGTCAGGAATGGAATGGAATCCAGTTAGGAGATGTTAGTAAACACCGCTTGACTAAAGTTAAGCCTATTTGAAGCCGTATCTAAAACTTAGAAAATATATTGGGTCCTATAACTATATTCATGCGGTTAGCCAGGAGATGGCGTAACTTGTTTATTATGCCATTGTACCAATATACCGAACATGCGTCGGAAAGCTACTGTTCTTCTGCGTCTTTTTCATATATAGTATATGTCCTTCACTTGAAGCTTAAACAACAAACTCATAACTCAAATATGTCGAATTTGGTGCCTGAAAAAGTGTTTTTGCGGGGCGTGCTTCTTCTTTACTTCAATACGAAGAAAACCTCCGAAAAAAACGAAGAGCCATCATATTTTGGTGGAATAGTATGGTGTACATACTCCAGCTGAGGTTTAAAAGTATTTAAAAGTGGTGATTTTGACTTGGAAGACGAAGAACGTTTTGGGCGGTCAAAATGTGAAAATGTAGATCGATGAAGACTCAATGAAGATTGTTGCCAAACACAGGAAGAGCTCACAGAATATTTGGGAGTTACCATTCAAGCAGCCATTTCAAAAAGTTTAAAAGCAGCCGGATACATACAAAAACAAGAAAATTGGGTGCCATATGAATTGGTGAAGCCAAGAGACCTTGAGAGACTATTTTGTATGTCAGAAATGCTGCTTGAACTTGAACTTGAAAAATAAGTCGTTTTTGCACCGGATTGTGACTGGTGATGAAAAGTGAATCCATCACGACAACCCTAAATACAAAAAAAAGCATATGTGACACCTGGCCGACCAGCCAAATCAACGGCAAAGCCGAATATCCATGACGCCAAGGTGTCAATGCCAATGCCCTTTATTCGATGGGATCAGAAGGGCGTGCTGTTTTATTGTACGTGCTTCTAAAACCGGTTGAAACCATTGATGGGGCACGCTACCGGCAAAAACTCATCAAATTGAAGCGAGCGATTGCCGAAAATCTCCCGGAATTTGCAACTAGAGACTTGGCAATAATTTCCCAACATGACAAAGCTCGGCCTCATGCTGCAAGTATCGATTAAAAACTATTTGGAAAACAGCGACTGGGAAGTTCAGGATGGGGAAGACTGGGAATACTATACGAAAAGTGTTTGTAAATTAGTGAAAATATTCAACATAAAAAAATAAAAATTGTGCTGCATATCAAACCCAAGTATTTTACAAAAAATAAATGTCGCACACACATTCATATGCATATTTTATATTTTCAGCGCATTTGTTATTTTACGTAATTTCATATTTTTCATAATTTTTCAGTTGCTGTATTTTTTTCTTTTATTAAATTTCTTATTTTTTGACAATGCGCCGAAATCTAACCACGAATATGTAATTGAAGCAGTAAAAATTTAAATTGTATTTAATACAGGTATTTTTTTGCAGCGCTGAATTAAATTGATTTTAATTGAGTGGTCAATTTTATAATACAATTTAAATTTAAGCGATGTGGTTAGTGTGGAATATTGAGTTTCATTTAAATTTAGTTAATATTTGGTAGCACAAACGTAGATATATGTATATATTGACATATGTAAGTACACATGTTTATGTTAGAAATGTAAATTAGAACTGTATCAAAACATAAAATTTGCATAAATTGTAAAAATATTATTAATAGGCAGCCTAATTACAGATTATGATTACTTTAAACTATATCTATGCATACATATATATTTTTATGTGTGTGAAAGTATAAAACCATTTATAATTGCAGGTATTATTTGTAATTATTAGTTATTCAAGATAAATTGATTGAAAAGATTATAAATTAATATTCTGGTCACTCAATTTCGGTTTATAGATATACAGTGGCTCCATCGCATAATCGGACAGGAGTGTGTCTAATATTAATGTGCTCCAAACATAAAAAAGGAGCAGATGTGTTGTTTTTCACTTTTATTTACACAACATAGTATCGTCTGCTCAAGTGATAAAGAAAATTTTTACTTTTTTGAATATAAGCGAGAATTTAAACAAAAAAAAAATGAAATAATTAAATTTTTTGCGCTCAATGAATAATCGGGCATAACAAAATAGTGCCACTAAATATATAAAACAGAAGGAGTCAATACTTAGTTGCCTATCCCTTGTTATCCAGAGCAACCTGTAAGCGCTTTGGAACAGATTTGACCAAGTTTTGACAAACCTCCAGCTCTATAGAATTCCAAGCCAGTAATAAAGCCTCCTTTAGCTGACCTAAGGTGTTAAAATTTTTCTGATATACTCTTCTAGCTAATTCCTGCCACAAATGCTCGATTATATTGAGGTCAAGGCTCTGCGCTGGTGTTTGTATTAGTTTTTGGTAGTTGTGTAACAATCAAAGCTTTGCAACGCCCGATGTTAGCTTGTGGTCGTTGTCTTGATAGAAAGCAAAATTGTTCGCGATACCCAACTTATCCGCAATGCGCTTAACATTTTCTTTCAAAACATTGAGATAGCCAAATTTGTCCATTTTACCATCAATAAAATGCAAATTACCTACTCCAGCACTTGACATGCAGCGCCAAACCATGACAGAGCCCCCTCTGTGCTCTACAGTGGCCTTTGTATTTTGTGATCAAATTTGCCATCCGATCCATGCACATTAAATTTGCTTTCATCAGTGAATAAAACCTTAAAACAGTGAAAACTATCGAAATAAATGCATTTTTAGATGAATTAAAGTGAAACTAACAGATTCCAAAAGTCTTCTGATTTTAATAAATACTCCTTAGCATTTTATTTTGAAGGCTAATGTAAGGTTTTTTCTTGCAACTCTACCATGGTAAACGTATTTGTGTAAACTTTTCCACCTCGAATTTTTAAAGAAATTTTCAGTGCTTTTGCTGTTTTGAAAGGATCTTTTGTGACTTCGTTTAGTGTAGTACGCTCTTCTTGCACAGCTAATATATTGTCCTGACCTGCTCTGCTTCTATTCGGCCAATCTGAAGTCAGCATGGAACCTCTTGGCCACATCACCGTTAAATTTCACTATTAGTTGCCCTATTTCGACCGAAGCTTGCCTACCTTTTGCAGACATTTTAAAAACAATTCTCAAAATTCAAAACTACACTGCCACTAAATAAAATTGATGACTGAATAACACCAAAAGAATGCGATTATCAAGTGCGCATTTACAAAATAACGGCACTTTTTGCATTGCTCTTTTGATTTGTCCGATTATTTCTTGAGTGCGGAAATTTGAGTTATTTATGTTTTTCTACGCAAATTTACAGTTATCATGAAGAAGGATAGTTGTTGTTTTCTTATTGATGAGAGAGATAGGCTTTTGAAGTGTAAATAAAAAGCGAAAAACCAAACATTCTGCTTTCTTGTTTTTCTGTTTGGAGCACATTAATATTAGACAAACTCCTGTCCGATTATGCGATGTAGCCACTGTATGCGCTTGTAGATATTAATATACACTGAGTGATATTTGTTTTTTTTTTATTATGCTTAGTGGCACATATCTTTCCATGCAGTTGAATTATTTAAAAACTGATAAGATAACGCACATAGTTACACTTGAAGCATGTTTGCCTTTAAAGCTACTTGCCCCAGTGCCAGTGCCAATTTTTTAGCATTAGCTCGCGGGATTAGATTACTCATAAACACTATTATTTTCTTATGTGGCGACATATTTCCTCCAACAAAGTATAAAGCCGATGCCTACATGTATGTACATACCTTTTTGGTAATCAAAATATATTGCTGCAACACACGTAGAATATAATACAAAGCATAATGCACAAAAAATGTTAACACCGAGGCACTGACATACATAAGTATGTAATGTGTGGGTTGCGAGTAGGTGATTCAAACGAACATAAAATTTTACACAAAACGCGCGCTATAACTTTTGGTGGTGATTTTATTTTGTTAAACCACAGCTTCAGTGTATTTCCACACACTAAAAGGGGCGCAGTGTCACCAGCTGCCAAACTGAAGAACTGACACAGACCGATACTTTATCAAACTGGTTCTATTAAATTGACTTTTTTGATACCACTTTCAGCATTTTATCTTTCACAACACATGCACACACACACATATGTATGTATAACGTATGCGGCTTGGTGGCGGAGCAACCACCCACGCATAACTCGCACCACTTTACTGCCACACCAGTGAACTTTTGGTGGTTTGATGCTGGCACAAGGCGTCAACGCAACAAATTGTTATTTAAAACTCGTTTTGCACACCAAGCTGTTGTCTATTTAATGCATTGCACTAAAAGTTTGTGGCATACTTGCAAAATAAACCACATTTGCACAATTCAACTGCAATTTTAGCCAAACAGCAGCGAATTACACAAACAAAGAGCGACGTTAACGTTAACGTCACAGTCACAGTCGCAGTCACAGTCGCAGTCAACGTCGCACAGTGGCTCCGCCGTGCCGGCTAGGGTCAGCATCCACTATACAATAACAACACAATGCAACGTTTAAGCGCCGTTAACTTTTTTTTAACGGAAACTATACAGGCGCAACACTTAAATACACTTGATTATAGAATTGGACAGTGGTAAGCCGTAAGCGGCAAGCTTTCTTCAAAACACAATTTTCTGCAATAGAAATGCTACAAATTCTTTATAATTCACATGTAAACAAATCGATTTTTGTTAGCTGTCAAAAACAGACGCTCGCCTGCACACACACACACACACACCTGCACGCGCACCGCCTGTGCGGAGGTTACCAATTGGAAAAGCCGCCTCACTCCAATCAGCAAACACAGTCGATTTTCTTGTTTTTAACGCCCACGTGCCGTATTTTTCACGATTTTAGTACGCTAACGCCTGTTTTTCACCAGAAATCTTAGCACACATTAATTTAGCACAATTTTAATGGCGTTATTTTGTTGAGAACACGAAATTTTAACGGAGAATAAACGAAAACTACACAAAAATTCGCGACGCGCTTGTCAACTGAAAAAACAGACAATACTTTGGAATTCTTTGCCCTTATTTGTTTGCTGTGACATTTAGTGGTGGTTGTTTGCAATGGCCTTTGACATGAGTGCGAGCGAGACGTACAGCTGTTGCTTGTGAAAAATGTGCAATGCACATAACTTAGCTCTCAAACTGTTGTGTGCAGTTGGCTTGACCAGCTGTGCGTAAATTCATATACGAAAAAAATAAACTTCTTAGAAGAGAAAAAATATTTTACAATTGAAGATTTTGAACTGCTTTGCTTAGGTTAATTTGAGGCTTGTTGTAAAGTAAACTGTACAACATTTTGTACGTTTTCTCAGAAATAATTGTATTGTAAATCATTGTTATACATGAAATCAACTGAATAACCGGTTCATAGCGTTGCCACATGACTGAAAATAAAATAGAAGTATTGCTATTTCCATGTTAAGTGCACTATTAACACTCTCTAACGGTAGTTCAGTTAACAAAACATGAAAAATGGTCTGAAGTAATTTTTAACTTTCAGATAATTTTCCGAAAACAGTAAATTTCCGGTTTTAGTAAATTGCTTATTATTGCAGTTCAGTTGACAATACTTACAATGCTTGTTTATATAAGAAAATTTTTAATCAAATTCGAACTTATAACTGTTTATTGTATAAAGTGTTTGTCAAATTTGTTTACAGCTGGTGAACAGCTGATTGTCACTGGCTGTATGTTGCCACTTAATTATTATTTTTATACTTGCAAATCGTAAACAATAAAACTCTCTGCAATAGCAGAGTGAGCAGAATTGCAATTGCAATCAACAAAAAGATATTTAGTGGAAAACCCTCTTGGCGAAGTAATTAAAGCCGCTTCAAGGTTTACCAAAGTTTACCAAGTTTCGTTCAGCTTTTTCTACTTTTACGGTTTTCCGGGTTCCCAAATATACTCAACAATGTTACAGCTATAAAAAGTTACCTTCATGCGAATCCACCACAGGAACTACATCAATCCTGAAATTATAAAATAATTGTATATTTATATATATTTTTATATTTCATATATATCAAAAAAATATAAAATATTTAAAACTGTGTGCTTGGCAAAATTTATGCAATCAAATACCAAATATATATAAATATATAAATAATAATATAGAAATAGACATGCTTCCAATACGAAGAAATAAATGACATTCGCTATAACCAAGTCTTGAAAAATTGCGGTAAAATCCACGAATTTATATCGACAGCATTTCTTGCGTTTACTCTGTGTTCTTTCAATAAAGAACTCTACTCGAGGTAACGGATTCGAGTAATACCTTACATTTTATAATAAAATTTAAATTCTGAGAAAAAATTCTGAATAAATTCTTACGAACTGCCTATTATTAAACAACCCTTGAGATGATGATTCAAGAAGAATAGATATTGCAGCAAAATATCCCCGATCATGTCTCTTCGTTCTTATCTTCTAATTAACAACCCATTAAGAATAAAAATCCATCCAAGTCAATTGGCCTAGACGAAGTTTGTATGCTGATACTGAAACAACTGCTGGAACTAAGTGGTGCAGATCTCACAAAAGATCTTGAGATGTCCTTAGGTACGTTGATCATTCCGAAAAATTTGAAAGAGCGCAGTCTCCTTCAAACTACTCTCACTCTTCGTCAAGAACGTCATAAACTAACCACTGGGTTAAGAATTGCGACATTGAGTTGAGCTAATAATGCCGTGCTGGAACTATGTCGTACCAAAAAACTTGTTAAAAACTCTTCGGTAAAGATAAGTACTCTATGCGCCACACTCAAAATCACTGATTGGTTCATACTATACTAGTGATATGAGAATTTATCCAAACAGCGCTTTCCATATCTCCACTAAATATATCCTTTTACCTTCCACACAACACCAATAAGAAGTAAATGAATTGCGCGACGTTAGGGAACATTACAGCACATTGTATCCATATCGAGGCAATACATGTTGTTGTGTCTAAGGAACAGAATGTCGCATCCGAAAAGTTTCAGGAAGCAACTCAGACAGCTGGAGAGTAAAACTTAGTCAATCTGAAAGAATTTGATAATCACGTAACAACCTGATGAAAAGGCTTCTATTACAAAATTATAATATAAAAGCGGTGTAATTATTTGCGGCCTCTTCATTTCTAACATAACATCAAGCTCCATAACACAAAATATGGTAAAACATTCTCCAAACGCCTTTCAGTGCTGCTTTTCATTTAAGTACCTCAAGGGTATGCCATTTAATTGCTCTCAAATGTATTACTTTGACATTAGTAGAGTAGAGTATAGTAAAATTACTGCAAATCACAGCACAAATAGAGGTTAACATTAAACCTATGTATACTTTCATATATTGGGTTGTTCGGAAAGTCATTTCGTTTTTTCCCGCCAGAGGACTTAATTACGTTTTTTCGCAACTAACTTCACACTTAAGCCCCATAACCATTATATGTCATGAGAGCTGATATTGCAAGGCTTGTGTGTGAAAAAGTTCTATTAATTCTACCCAGTAGTTTTTGGTTGGTGCCTTTTTAAATATGGAGAGCAATAAGCAGCATTTTCGTCATATTTTACTTTTTAACTTCAGAAAAGGTAAAAATGCTGTCCAAGCGAGAAAAAAATTGACGGATGTGTATGGAGAAGGCGTGTTAACAGTACGCCAGTGCCAGAACTGGTTTGCAAAATTTCGATCCGGCAATTTTGATGTCGAAGATGCACCACGGTCTGGAAGGCCGGTCGAAGCTGACAAAGATGCGATAAAGGCATTAGTTGATGCAAATCGGCGAATCACCACACGAGAGATCGGTGAGAGGTTAAATTTGTCGAATTCAACTGTTTATGGCCATTTGAAAGGCATGGACTTAACCTCGAAGCTAAAAAAAAACGAAATGACTTTCCGAACAACCCAATACATGTGAGCATACGGTATATATATATATATATTTATATATATATAAATATGTATGTATGTATCTATGTATATAGCATACTAACATTTTTCATTTCATGTTCGCTTTGTAGCACTATAAAATTCATACCTTCAAGTATGTATGTATGTATGTATGTATGTATGTATACAGATATAAGTATATACCTACGTAAATATACATATATACATTCATATACTTTAAAATAAATTTATTCATTTGTAAACTATCTATGTATGTATGTATGTACGTAATGGCGGTGTACAAATTAATTAAAAATATCAGCTGTATTGCAAACACAATGTGACATCTCTTATTAAAAATAATCTGTCATTACTGTCTTGGCAAAACACAAGTAAATACCGCAACTGTGCCCGCTATGCATACATTTATGCGCTGTAATTCGTTTAAAATTGCCTAGCGGCAGACAGCTGAGAGTAAAATTAAAGCAGTCGGAAAAATGAATAGTAATGAGTAAAAAAGTTGAGAGCGGTGGTGAGCGGTGGTGAGCAAAACCGGCATGCAATAAAGCATAAAAAAAGATAAAGAAGGTAAATACCGTCGCCAGTACGCCTGCGCATGCTCAGCATTTGGCAACACATAGCCACCTACCTATCTTTCAATATTTGCATAAATATGTATGTATATGTGTCTATGGTATTTGTAAGCAAATGCTCGTTCGCATTCACCAACTTCTACGCTCAAAGGCAATCAGAGAAACGGTAGGCATAAGCAAACAAAATGTTGGCAAACGAAAAGTATGAAGCGTTTGGGCATTATTTTCTAACTTATGCACTTTCTTTTCACGTGCACACATAATCAACTCGGAATAGAGGCGTTGTTTTGTTGTACTTTAACCCATTGGTGGCCACTGCGGCTTTGATGTTGCATAATAAATTTCTTTGAATCCATTTCTATAACGCCACTCACTATTTGCAGATCGGATATAAGAAGCAGTCATAAGTCATTGCTTGACTTTCAGTCGCTGGATCATGGGTTTAAATCACGGTCGAGTCAAAACAAAATTTTAAGGACACTTTTGTCCGAGCGCGGTGTCATTTCAAGGGAGTTTGAGGAAACCTCTTACAATAAAAAGTTTCTTATAACATCCAATCCAAATTCAGAGTTGATTTAAAGCATATAAAACCAGCAATGCGTCAAAAATCCTTAATCTCTATCTAAGTCAAATATCTAGTTAAGGTCAGTCTAGATTTGTTTCTCTCTATACTCGCTGGATTATAATTGTATACTCTCTGAGCTATAACTGTATACTTAGTGCAGCAATTGTGCGTAGCATTTTGATTGCTTTATTCCAGCGGGCAATAAGCCTGACACGTATACAAATTTTGCAACCATATAACTCTGAAAGATATCTGAATCACTTTCTTATCTTTTCTGTGCAATGCGATTTTAAGAATCTTTTATTTTTTTCAAGAGGTTTTGAATTTAAATGAAAGAAAGAATGTAAAACACTTAAAATTTTAAATTCGTAGAATTTTTTTTTTATAAATAGTGAATTTTAACAATTTCACAAATGGTTGATTTTTTCCAAAAAATTTCTCCTTTTTATTTTCTTTGAAAAAAGACCTAACTCGGTCTTTTTCGAATGCATATATTTGTAAAACAGTGCGCTTACAAGGGTTAAAAACAGGTTTTACAGCCAATTTTGGTCCACCAGTATATATACCTACCTATATAGATAAAGTAGAGATGGAATATTGTGAATTAAATATTGTACCTTATTTGTGTATCCTATACGATAACTGATAATTTTGTAAGAAAATATTTTTTATTTATATTGCTTTCACTTTTGCAACCACTTACTGGACTAATTAGGGCATGTATACTATAATTTATTTTTCTAAAAAATTATTTTAATTAAATTAAATTAATATTAATTGAATAAAATTGAAAAGGAAGAAAACATTTAATTGTTTTTGATTAAGCGTAATTTTTGGAAATATTTAGTAAGCTACTAATTTTAATATGCACTTATATATATGTATTTATGCATTTACTTATAAAAACCGCCAGTTAAATGTTCCTTTGTTGGCTTATCGCTTAATCGTAATTGCTTGCCGCCCGCAATTGTGGCCATAAGTAGAGCTAAATATTCACGTTTAAAAATTTTTTCTCAGCAGTTGACATGTGAAAACTGTTTTATTTTACATTTGACTGTAAAATGTTCTGTCAATTGACAGCATTCAACCACAAAACAATTACGTCAAAATGACATACCTTTTTGGTGATTAAAGCCGGCTTTTAATTTGAAATTTTATGCACAAAAAAAAACAGGGTTATGATATTGTAAAAGGTGCGTTTTTGGTGGTGTAGAATTTCTTGGTGGGTTAGCTGTCAAACTAACTGTCAAAGTAACGACATGTGTTTGACATTTATGTGCAGTATGCTTTGGTAAAGAAACACGAAGAGATTTACACCAAAGAATGTTTAAAATCTTGCTCATCTCGCTCGACAAATTTTTAGAACATTTTTATGACGTCAGAACATTTACTGCTTTAAAGCAAATTTTTGACTGAAGTGACTGGTGAAACCAAGATTCCACGCGTTACTGGCAAGTTAAGACCGGTTAAGTTAACAGTGTGCTGTCAAATTAGACCCATCGTATGAACTTCATAAGGCACTGAGTGGGCATATACCCAAAATGCTGTACAAATACTAAATGCTATAAGTTTCTTAAAAAATAAAGCCAAAATACTGATCCTTTCATATTTAAAATAAAAGCACACTACTCAAAAAACACCCTATACCCTCAAAAAGAAAGAAAAAAAATAAATACAAACTGCCGGATTTTTATCAGTTTATCCAGTAAACAATTAAAAATAAATTTACGCCGTTTGTGTGACAATTGTGCTCGCTGGTGCAAAAGGAGTATGCATGTATGTATGTATGTGTGTACGTATGTCCTGCCTATATGTACCATATATTATACGACCACTCATCAGATAAGCACCCATTTGTTGTCAATAAATTTCAAGTGGTACAGCTAGTTAATATCACATGCACATACATAAATATACAAATCTGTGAAAACATAAGGCATTCATACATATGCACATACATACAAACAAATACATTTTTTTAGCGTTGACAAATTGCTTTTAATTGTTTCTGTCAGGTTGTGTATATGTGCTAGCCAAATGCTTGTTTTTGGTTACTTTATGTAATTGTTGTTAACTTATTTGTGAATATGATAAATGTAATATACATAAATAAATTTTCACTGATTTGTATGATAATAAGCACATGCCCAGTAGGAAATTTACCAAACTAGCAATTACAATATTACCAAACACAACATGAACTATGGACAAATATTACAATTTATAAACGTTTTTGGTGTATGCATACCGCAAAGTTATAAAATTAACGATCGCTAATTGCATCAGTGCTGATTTGGAAACCCAACAGTCATAATCGAACATAGCAGGCCTAATAAATGTTTTATTTTCTAGAATATAAAGATACTTGACGTCTAATTTCAACATTTGATCAGTTAATCAGCAATAACCTTACATCGATCAGTGATGATTAGTCTTGCTTGACATATGTTTTACTGTTCATGGACAAATCATATGAGAAGGTTCTATCAAATTCATTATTTTCCTTCAAAACTGAGTTTTGGCTCTAATAATATGGCACCAAGCATGTGATAACCTGTTTTGGGATTCAATCCAAGATTTGATATTATATTATATATAAGCTATATTTCTATAGCGACTATATAATCTGCTTCAGATTCGGAAACCCACTATCTCTATACAGGTGTATTCATGTATCGTAAGCCGACTTCAATGTTTTTTTATCTGATGAAAGTTTAATGTTTAGAGATGCAAATGGCTTAGTGGATATTGCGATACTTCTATTAGCCCCTAAAATGAGGCCAGACGACGAGCTGTTTACTAAAAAAAAAAATTCATTTAATTTAGATCGGCTAGTCTTTATCGGTTACAAGATCGAAAATTCTAGGTTGCATAGACCCGTCTGCCTTAGAAACAACTCAGAAATAGTCATCTCCTTCCATTTTCGAAGACATTCGATAGAATATACTTTTTCGATGTATACTCTACCACTATCTTTCTTTATCTCTATCATAATCAATATCAATCTTAATCTCAACCTCCACCTCAATCTCAAGCTCTATCTATCTCAATTTCGATTTTAATCTCAATCTCAATTTTCATCTCAATCTCAATCTGAATCTTAATATCGATCTTGATCTCTATTTCAGCCTCTACCTCAAATTTGATCTCAATCTCCATCTCTACCTATACTCTCTATGTCTACCTCTATCTCCATCTCCAACTCTATCATTGTCTCTATCTCTATCCCTATCTCTATCTCTATCTCTATCTCTATCTCTATCTCTATCTGCTTTCTTATACCACTTAAATCTACCTCCAACTGTGTCTACATTTCAATATGCTTGCCGCGCTGCCTATCAATTTGTTGACTTATAATTTGAATCAGTTAACCAAATATTTGTGTTTATGTTTTCAGCGTAAGCTGATTGTAAATTTTGAGTATTAAACATTTCGTGCAAATATTGACTACATATTTTTCGCACGACTTTTTGCAATATATATATACATATATATATTTAAATATGTATCAATATAAATAAGTAAGTATATAATCCGCTCACTGTGGTGTGGTTTTCAAGTTGTTTAAAAGTGCTTAGCCCTCATAAAAATTAGCATAATTAGCATATTTGTACATACAAATGAATGTTGCTTAATATTACTTTATGAAAAAATTTAGTTTAATAATTATTTATCATTCATTTGCTTACTTTAAAAATTGAAAATTTAAAGTCACGTGGTGTAACTATTAAAAAGCGATATCAAAAGGTAAAGAAATTTCACAAGGTAATCATTATAATTATCAGATAACTGTAAAAGTTGCTTAAATGGAAAGATGGATAGTAGGAAAACAGACCTGACTGCTTGCCAGAGTGTTATGCACTTCTTTTCTCATATGGAGTAAATTAATACTTTGGAATCAGACCTTCATGTGATTAAAAATGACCATTCAAGATTTTGTAAAAGGGTTGCCAAGCCTACTGGAGAGACTACTATTGGTCTACCAAGAGGTTATTGGAAAGACAACACGATCAGTTTCATTGGCTGAGAGGTAGCTGAATAAAGAACTCAGTCCATGGTTCAACTATTATGAGTTCTTCCATGTTCAGGTGCCCAAACGATATTGAACATAAAACCTTCTTCGGTCGGTAAGTTACTAATAATTTTTTTTTTAGTTTTTTGACGGATTAAAATGAAACTATATCAATCAGTTTTGATGAAAATAATATGTTCCTTCATAGAATAATACCATCATTGATCGAAATGAGAAGGTCTTCTCTGAAAAACAACTCACTTGGTTGTATAAGTATTTTATGAAGCATTAGCTGATTGGATTGAGTGTGTGACTCCCACCCAGAGAGTTGTGGATCTACTCATATTCTAAATTTCCACAAATATTTTCTTCTAATGCCAGTCACCCTTTGACGTTGACGCAAAGTCAAATAATATATATGATAGCTTTTCAAAGGGTTTGGAATTTCGTAAAATCCTTTATTTGTAGGAAAATATTAATAACAGCTAATGCAATAATCATTTTTGGGTCTCTCTACTAGATGTTCTGTTTGCTGAAGGCTCAATGGCTTCGCTTTGAACCTTAGACTCAATACTTCGATCCAATTAAGTCTCACTACAGAACTGGAGGCCTATGCAATCGGAACGGGTCGCTATAACAGAAAACTACTGAGAGTCTCTGCTACCCTTCCAATGTTAACACGATGGTTTTCAAGCAGAATCTTTTTCCCTTTCTAGATGTTATCGTTGTTAGCAGAACGTTTACGAACTTTTAATCTTTATGCTACGTCTTTTTGATAGCGCAGCCTTCTCAAGAAAAGAAAGCAAAATTAGTAGAATAAGTTCTTATGGAAAATTTTCTAGACTGTGTGTATATTTTTGAACGAAAAATAAATAAAGATCGTTTTGAGGCATATAATTTCCTTGAGGTATAACTGTCAAACCACTTGTCAAAGTAATGACATGTGTTTGACATTAATGTTTAGCATACTTTGGCAAATTATCGTTAAAGGAACTAAGTCGAAATATCGTTAAAAAATCATGGAAAGTTATTTTCGAAACTCGCGAGTGTGGCAAAGTGGTGCAACAAACTGCAGACCGTACGAAATCATCACTTTATTGGGACGAAATTTTGTTTGGTTGTGGCGGTACCTTAAATCAATGATCTATGCTGATAAACCAGTCATTAGTGACCAGTTGGAAACCAACATTCGGCGAGTTAATGAAAACATAAGGCTTTGTTGGAAAAAGCGCTGCTAAATTGGACCAGAATTAGGGCCACTCCAATTGGATTGGTCCAATTGGATAGTCCAGAGCTTAATAAGAGCTTAAGTAGTCACGGTGGCCATGCGCCCAAAATATCCATACTAATAAAGCGAAAATATTTCATTATAGGTGTGTCAAAGAGCAACGAGTTCCACAACTATTTTGTATATTTGCATTTCTTTTTGTAAAGAGAGCACACCTTGTGTCACACACACACACACACACATACATGCACCTAGTAATGTAGGACGGAATGTTGCACATTCTTCCAAATTTCAATGCTTTATGGGAAGCGAACTCCGGCAGTTGCTAAAGGTATGCCATATATTCGCATGTATGCATACAAATTTTTACACATGCAAACTATATACATATGTAAGTATGTGTTGAAGTATGTAAGTACCCAACTAAAATAATGGCAACATATTTTCCCACCAACTCCTTATGAGCATATTTATCAACTTGCCGATTATTATGCTTTTGATGATGTGCGGCAAGGTGTTGTTGCATGGGCGAATGTCGATGTCAGGAAAGCAGGCAGTTGCAGCGCATATTTTACATTAAAAAGGTAAAAATTTGCAAGTATTTCAGTTAACAACTACTTAGTGTTGGTGAAATTTTGTACAGCAACAATTTAATATGTGCATAGTAAATGAATTAAAAACATGTAGAGGGTGTTGCGCTTGAATGACAAACAGCTGCAAGCCATGCTATGCAACAAATACCAACGAATATGTTATATAATATAAAGGGAGTCACACGCCTAAAGTCATACTACAGCATATACATATGTACTGTTTTGTGGTGTTTAAACTGTTCTTCTAGGCAATATTTAGTTTGCATAAATGCCTGTCTTAAATACATTGCATTATATTGTGAATTTACTTCATTCTAGTATGTATATACTTATATAAGGTATGAGCATGCATATATGTGTTGCCTCTGCATGCAATAAAACACTTGCCAAATAGGAAAAGTGTTGTAATATAACTTTATTTAAGTTGCCAACAAGCTTCTGATTTAATAACTAACTAAAGGTATCTTCGATTCGCTACTGCTTTGCTCGCTAATTTTGCAGTCTGGCTAAATAGTATACATTTCAGAGTAACGACAAAACGATTGCATTGAATAATAAGAGAGCGGGATTGCCAGATATTATCAAATCTCTGCTCACTATGTTTTAGCTCTGTTCGCTCGTGAAGGAGAGCGCAACAACAGATTTATCTAGTTGAATTCATTAACAGGAACTAAGTGAATGTCTCATTAAAGTTTTATAACTGTTTGCTTTACCAGTTTATTTGTTTATACCAGTCCACTGCATTTGTACCAGTTCTTTGTTTGCTTTGCCACTACTCTTTATACTATGCTCACGCTCACGCTCTGCTCTCATGTCATCCAACAAAAAAGAGTACATGGCTAAAATTAAACACCTAAATAAAATTCCATATATAAAATTATGATAAATCTATTTAATTTATACCAGTTGCTTGTACGATTCACCAAAAGTCAAGGTCCTACGGATTGAAGACAGTTGAATTCATTAAAGGAGATTAAGTGAATGTCTCATTAAAGTTTTATAACTACTTGCTACTCTAGTTCTTTTTTTTATACCAGTCTATTGAATTTATACCAGTTCTTTGTTCGTTTCGCTACTGCTCACCTCTTGTCATCTAACAAATAGGAGCACGTGGCTAAATTTAGATACCTAAATGAAATTGTATAACCAGTTGTGCCAGTCTATGTAATTTATAGCAGTTGTTTGTACAATTCACCAAAAGTCAGGGTCTTACGGATTAACGACAACTGTTAAACCTGTTATACAAGTATATTAAAAATATACCAGTTGTATATTCGATAAACCATTTTCCAATGTAAGGCGATTCGAAGATGCATTGCATTATTTTATGAAGAAAGAGATCAAGACTATTTTGCATATGATTTACCCAAACTGATAAGCTTACTTTAACAATTTTTCAAAAAATTTTATAGTAAAATTAATATAGTTTAAAATGCACCAAAAATTTAATACGCCAAAACCATTAAATCATTCGATTTCAGTATTGCCACATTTTCGAATTAATTTATTTAATTTGAGTGTAAAAGTTCTACATCGGCCCAATTACGGCTTCATTAAATTAAATAAATACTTATCTAAGTACTAAATAGTGTTAAATCTGGTATTTAGAGCATCAAGTTGGCTGCTGTGCTAAAAATATATATTCTAAAAACTCTTCAAATAAGTTTCAAATAACCATGAAACCCTAAAGTGGTATTTTAAATGTTTAATTTTTAATATTAGGTGCATGTCTCTGCTAAATATTAGTAATGCGCCTAATTTTAGGCCATATTCTTATTCTTGCACCATAGCATTGTAGGTATACCGTACATCAAAATTCAGATGTTGCCTACATTTAGGGTACTATTGGATGAAATATGAATATTGAAGAGAATATTACATATACATATATATTCATTCGGATTTCCTACTGGGTGTGTACCAGCTTACCTTGCAAGTAACTGCGATAGCATTTTTATCTGATTTAAAACGTTGCATGGGCATTCACTGCAAGAGTTTCAACTTTGTCTTTTAATTGCAATGCTTATCTAAAATTTGTTTACTTTAACGTTGATGTTTTTATGAGAAGTGACAAATTCTTAATAAGGAAAGGTAAATTGCGTTCAAGCCAATAAAAAGTATTTAAAAAAAAGAATAAATGTTTTGAAAAGTTAATTAAAATTTGAAAAGGCTGGTATGCCATAAAATTCAGCTATTTGGCTAGGCGTTAGCAGAAATATTGTACAATAAAAGAGCATATAGAAAGCGCTTAAGATTTATGTAGCCTATGCTAAGGCGCCAGAACTTGAGTAGCACCGCACAAATAAATATGTGCATATATGTGTATGTGTTAATAATATTATTGCTATGCCAACTTGTTAATATTCGTAACTGCATGTTCAATGTGTGTTATGCTGCTTCTTCTTTGCAGCTCATGAACTCTTCCACTACGCCAGTTCTCAATGGCATTTATTCTAGCTTCTAAATATGCTAATGTCATAGATTTTAATACTTTTAAGCACTAAAAATGCATTGAGTGCCATAAAATGGTTTAATTGCGCAAAAATATTGCTACTGCCATACACATGTAATAAATATATATATATATATGCAAATAATTTTTACTCTCATTGTTTGTTTGTGTGCTTGTGGTTTGCGTGTATGTGTCGAGATAGGTTCGTAAATAGTTTCGTTCAAGCAACTGAATAGCATTGAATACGCTTGAATGCAGCTACTGAATGAAGATGTTAAAGTGCTTCGTGCCACTGCTGCTGCTGCTTGGTACACATAGCCTGCTGCCGCTGTTGCAACTGGATACTTCCACCGATGTTGCATTCAAGGTAACCGCACTATTTAATCTTTCTTTTAAAACAAACATATGCACACAATTACCAGCTTCTATAGATAGATTTAGTAATGAAAGAGTATGCATATTTACAGTATGTGAACAAAAAATCAGAAGCATTACATTCGAATTATTATTGAATTTAATAATAATGCGAGAGCAAGTCCGACATGGAAAGTAATTTAATGTATAATGGTTAATATTTGTGTATTTATGCGTTTCTTGTGTCATCCGATTTCGCTGAAATTTCTTTAACATATTCTTTGGGTTTAGGAGCATGTTATAGGTATAATAATTTTGCGCTAGGTGTCGCGTAAATCGGATTATTTTCAAAGAGCGTATTTTTGAACAAATTTAGTTGATAATTATTACTCGCTTTACCATACTCGAAACTTCACTGGCACGGAAAAGAGAACCTCATCTGAAAAGTTCCCACTAGATGGCGCTAGCGTCGGATTACTACCAAACCTATATGTATGTACGATCCGGAATAGATCCAACCATAATTTTGACACATCAAAGAGATTTCAATTTATCGCTCTGGTGTGCGCAGAACTATTGCAATATATTACTTAAACAAAAAAATCCCAAAATTAGATACATGCCCAAGAGAACGGAACTTAGTAACATAGTCAGAGTGCGTAATCAATATTTGAGGGCAAGATAGAAGACTTAATAAGGCATGACTTCAAAGTTAGTATTTGTATAAATATAAGGATTTTCCTTTGGTTTTGTCGAAAACGGCCACTAGGGTTTGGGCGAAGATTGGTTTATAACAGATCAACCGATAAAAAAAAATTCGACTCGCCTAGTTGGAAGATTGTAGGAGAACGAGAAGATTAAAGAGAAGGACGAATGTAACAATTTTGAAAGTGAGATCTCAGAAATAAATTCCACCACAGTTTTTCTACTGATAAAATGACCAGAAGAGGGTAATCAATCAAGTACTTTTTTCGAGGTTAACAGATTTTATCTACCTATAAACTGAAAATAAAATTTATGACGCTTGAAGTCTAATAAGAGCGCGACTATTTCATAGAGAGTGAGCTGCAGTCATGCCTCTAATTAGCATATATATAAATAATTAGGAATTGAAACGAGATCTCTATATAGTTTACGGTCTTCAGTAATAAATCCTTGGTTTTGGATCCTTTGGATTTGTAGAATTTTAGGCAGCGGATAATATATTTATATCGGATATATATTTTTTCACTTTTACAGCTAATTCTTATTGCAAACCATCTTCTCTTCAGTCTTCACAGATTTTACATAACCTCAAGCAGCTTAGATGCAAACACAAAAATACAGTGCTTCCATTTATTTGCCAACTGCCTGTCTGTGTGTAAAAAACATATTTTGCTTCCACATGTACATATGTATGCACATCCGTTCTATGCCAAGAGGTTAAGCCGGCGAATGAATGTGACTTAATGATGCACCGATTGCACTGAGCTCTTGCAATTGTTGCTATTGCTGTTGTTATTGTTGTTGTTGTTGTTGTTGTTAAGCATGAGGTTAGCTTCTAAGGTACTTGTGGGCTTACAGTGCAAAATCACATCTGCGTATTATTAAGGTTGTTAGCGAGTGTGCATGTGTTGCATATGCAACCGCATATAAATATCTGTTTGGTTGTGCCTAAGTATGTGCAACAAATGTGCGTCAAGTGCATATTTTAATAGCACACAGATGCAAATATGCTGCAACAACAAACAAACCAATGCAAAAACAGTTCAAACCACAAAAGAAAGCAAGTAACATTACTTGTAGTTGTTGTTGTTGTTACTGTTGTAGTGCGCAAGAAGACTGCAGCAAGATTTTCCACACAACTGCACCCAAAGAAGGGGAAAGGTCACGCATTTGCAACGCATATACATATATACTTCTATATATGATTGTGTGTGTGTGTGTGTATGTGAGCGCGCTTGAGCTCATAACTCCCCAGTGATTTGCTGTGCAAAACCATGACGCGTACGAGTAGCAGAAGTGGAATAAAATTTTCCCAAAAAAAAAGAAAATGATTTTAAATATTTTATGTGCAAAGTTTATATGGCCATAGTCACTCACGTACCGCTTGGCAACATTGCTGGTTGCAACCATAACTTAGCAATAAGCGTGTGTTGCAGTTGTAGTTGAGTTTAGAAAAAGCTGCATAAAATCCAAAGCAACACCTACAACAACAACAACAACTAGAACTGCACATGTACAGTATATGTATGTATATGCATGCGGCACTTTGGCTGTGCCTCGAAGCGAGGCGATGGCGACAACACCTTCATCATTGCTGCTTTGATACTTTCGCCATTGGCTTTGGCAATAAGATTGAGAAAATACGTTTTGAAATATTTATAATGCGGTAAGCTGCGTAATAGCATGAAGCGACTGCAACAACAACAAAAGGAATAATAGTACCAACAACAACATGAATAAGAAGCACCAAAGAGCAGCAAAAATTCACAAAAAAAAATTTGAAAAATGTTATCGGTTGCAGTTGCAACACGCAAGGCAACCAAGGCTTTTGTTTGGTGTTCTTGTTGTTGTCAAATATTTACAATATTTGCTGGCTTAACTTGAAGTGTGTTTTAATGCGTAAAAGGGGTTTTGGTGATTGTCGTTATTGCGTTCGAAATACATACAGGAATAAGAACGCGCACACTTACGCTGTGTAAAATGGCAACCACGTGTGAAATGCACATAAAATGGTAATAAATTTTATAGTTATGTTAACATTTTTTTATACTCAGCATATAGATCAGAGTGTGATATCTGAAAATGTTTTTTTCTTGGCAAAAAAAAGCGACCAGGGTTGCCATATGATTATTACTTTTAAAAGTTAAGCTCGGTAAATATCGATATATATAATAAAGTTACATGGAGATAGCCTCCACTAGCGATTGGCGTAAACATTTACATCTTCTAAGATTTGAAATAGGGCTGCCACATGTTTTATATTGGCAAAATAAATATTTTGTGGTTGACTTAATATTAGCCGACAAATGGAGGCTCTTAAGAAGACTTAGTATAGGTAATGCATTTTATAAGCAGTCTTTTATTAATTTTTACATAATTTGGGGTTTGCCTAGAGAGTTATTTGAAAACAATATCCTGCGCCCACTTAATTCCACCTCTCACTCAATTAAAGCCATATTTTACCATCTGTACATCCCCACGTATATAATTAGTAGTAAGTTAATACTTCTTATAAAAGAATTTAGCATTCTTCGCTATAGTTTTATGAAAAATTGCTTCAGTGCGCTTTCATGAGAGATCCTATCGACGTTCTCAAAATAGTTGAACTAATCTTTGACAACCCATGTAAATTTTTTGTAATTTCTGTCCAATATGAGGAACCGATTTTCTATTTTAACCTGATGGATGGTCTTACTTCGGATTATATTAGTGTTATGGATCTGCCATTTCTGGTAACCGCACAAGGAAGGATTCAGTGAAGGAAGTTTCAGTTCTTAGTGGCAGCCTGAAGGTATCTTTGGCTCGTAATTTAGTAGGGCTTATCATAATTGTCATGAAATTATTAACGACTTTAATGAGCACGGAAATGTAAAGCTTCTTGAACTCGTAATAGAATCCTCTTTGCAACTTTCCGAAGTCCAATCAGATCTTTAACTTTGAGCTCTTTACTTAACTGGTTCTTATATGGGTGTAGTTCCAACTACTGGCGGAAAATTTGCTATATTAAATTTTGCTGAATTTGTTCCCGTCTAGTGAAATATTTCGACCTAGAGATACCTTGATCTACGGGTCCTACGGGTGACCTCTTCATGTCAGTGTGTGAATGAGCTTAACGGAACTAATAAACTATTCTTAATCATCAAAGACAATTTCTAAAACTTTTTGGTGTAATATTTATTAAGTCATTCGGTTTTATGCACGTGCGCTCTAACCTCACTTCTCTAATTTCTGATTTATTTCCATTAAGACGATAATGTTAAAAGCATAGCATTTTACTCAAAAACTTTTCGCCACTAACACGTTTCTACATTCAGTCAGTTATTGAATAAGCTGAAGCCATAAATCATTGTTATTTATTTGCAATTCATTAATCACTTCTCCAAACTGTCAGTCATTTGTCAGCTGACATGTCAACACCAATTTAATATGAGAGAATAGTCGAATGCATTTTCAACTTTAAAACCTCGTGGCAGCTACATGCATGAACAGTTACGGGTTATATGAAGCAACAAGGATGAAGAAAACTAGCGGAGAGAGAGAGAGAGGGAGTGAACTATAGAGAGAGAATAATTATTAGTGTAGGAATTCGCAGGAATATTAAAGGATATTTGCATAACCGTTACTTAATGGTAGTTGGAAGTATAAGAAATAGTGTAGTAGCATAATTTTCGACTATTAGTAATGAATAGCATTGGAACGATGCTTCAGAAGAATGGACGTCTTTGAGGCGAGAGTTTCAAAGATATTTTCTAGTTATTGAATGATCGGGGGAAAGTTGTAGAGTACACTGACGAAACTTGTATAAACTTGAATATTTTTATATGAGAGATATTTACTGCCGTTGACTAGAAAGTCTTACTTGGCTTTCCTTAGCTGTAGATCTTACTATCTTTCGCGCTCCTTAGGAATGGTTTGCGAAGAATGGTTCTATTATACATCATATATATTGTGAGTGCCTAACTTTTTGTACTGAAGCATCAGCACAATGAGTTCGGCAACCGAAGTAGACCTTCTCAAAACTAGATATACTTATAGGTGACGAACCCCGTCCATTTTTGGTTTAATAGAAACTATATTCTGTAAGATTCGATACCTGAAAGCGCTGATCAGTATTGTTTTGTCAATTGAAAGTATCAGAAAGGGGATTTGTATCGATTAGAAAGGTCTCATTTCAAGGCTACATAATATCAAATCATTTCTAACGGCAACTCGATAGTCGATGGTGGTGGTGGAATAAGTGATCGCATTTCACAAAACTGCAGTTTAGAAGCTTTTGAGGCCTCAAGTTCAAATGTCTCACTTACGGACACTTACAACTTGATCTGAAGTTCGAAAGAATGTATGGTTCCAATAACTGAGAGCTTGGAAACTCTTGTAAACTTGGAGCTCTAAACATCTTCGTTTTTACTTGACTTCTAATACTGTCTCGTCTAACAGTCAACCCGATCGGCCCAAATATTTTGAATATGAATGTATATATGTACATCGAAGGGCACGTTCGCTAACGGTCATAATTAAGAGCTACCAAAGAAACTACAGAAAATCTACCTTTGCAAAACCTCAAAATCTTCTCTTACCAAAAACTACCAAATCATGAAATCCATTTCGTTTAACACAACTTTCCTGAAATCAACATTTATATGTTCATCCAAATGTCTATATATATACAAGCACTTATGTATGTGATTTTACATATATACTGGTATTTGTTTGTGTAACTGTCCACAGCTTTGTCAAATGACAAAACCGTAAACATACTCCATTTGCGCCCAAACCATCGTTGCAGTGGCCATAAAACGTGCTCGGGACGCTTAATTGCTATTGCTTGCTCGACACTGGCTTTTTTGCCACATAAAGGGTAATAATAGGGTAAAGAGTATAGAATGGTATACATGTAGTTGGAAGTGCACCTTCACTGGTGCGACTTGATTGTTGGTTGAATGGTTGTTAGTGTAAATATTTTTCAATGTCAAATTTAACTGGTATACATACCCACATACCTAACTATATGTTTATTTGAGCCAGCACGTTTGTTACCTTGAAGTGATCCAGGTTATATCAGCCATGTTTGTAGCTACTCACACGCATGTATATACAAAAATATACTCATTCGCTTTTGTGCGTGTGTGTGTGTGTGTGAGCGCTTAATTTCGGTCGATTTATTAATTTTTTAAATGGAAATTTCCAGCTAATTGAACACACTCGTTTTCAAAACCGAAACAAATTTAGGGGATTTCAACTTTTATTGCGTGAGTAGAGCAAGATTTGAGACTACGTGTTCGAGTTAAGGCTCAGATTAAGTGCGGTTGGCAACTAATGGCTATTAATTGTAACAAAATCTTACAGTTCGGTGAAATACAGTTGTTAAAGGGTAGTTAGGAAACGTTCTTTAGCCTAAAAAACGAAAGGTTTACAATTCTTGCAAAGAAGCTTCTAATATGTTGCTCCAAATGAGCGAATCTTACCTATTCAGGTAACAAAATATCTTCACAGTCTAGCTTGCCGATATCAAAGACTGAAAGGTCAAGCTTTGGAGTTCTTAAAAGCATGCCCACTTCTAATTGGGCAATTATAAGCATTTCAACAATTTATTATTTAATTGTTCTCAATTAGCTAATTGTATAAATAGCGTTTAATGGACAATAAATTGGTGATTCTTTGTTTTGCACTAAATTGAGTACGTTCTAAAACAAAGTATGTTTAATAAATTTTCACCTTAATTGCCTCGGCTAATAGACCTGTTTGAACATGGTGTAAGTGTTAGTTAATCAGTAGGTTTTCTATTTTCATCACATGGTGCTCTCTATATAAGTTAAATGAAGCGGTTGAAATTGATTTGAAAATGTACATATGTATGTACCTTATACGATATCGTGAGCAAACTTTCTGAGTACTCTTTCAAAAATTGAAATTCTTATAAATGTGTTCTGAGCAATTAAACAGTTTTGACTTGGTTCCTATATGGTGTTAAGCAAGACTACTTTTATAATAATGTGAGCTCAAAAATTTCAATTTCTCCCTTTACTGGGAGAAGTTATGGACCGATTGCGCTCATTTTCGGTCTCAATAAACCTTATACTAAAGCCAGTTTTAAGGTCAAGTGAACGGGTGAGTATTATTTGAGAGCAGTGGAAAATTTTGAAATGACTTCACCTACATTTGGTACCAAAAATATGTTTATACTCCTATTCGAAATATAGGTAATTTTTTGTAGAATGTTGTCACATGCCGTGAGTACTTGTACAACGCATTTTGTTTCGATATATTTGTTAATTCTTCGATTGTTTTATACATATTGACTTTGTATAAAGGGTCGTCAGGTTTTTGTAGCAGAATTTTTGTTTGTACTCGATTTATTTTGTGCTACTATTTTGTATTAGAGCACTCGTAGTTGTGGCCTGATTTTGCTTATTTGTAACAGAAAGAAGTGCTATATACTGTAATATATGACAATCTTCCTCATTCATTCTTTCATCTAGTTCTAGACCTCAAAGGTCACAAAATGTTACAATGAATGATATGTTGTCTCAATAATGTTAAGATGAGACTGTACAGGCTTTGAGTGATTCTTTCATTTTGTTTTGAATTTAGAGATTGATCTCTGCCTGGACACAATATTACTTTTCTAATACTACAGATGTTAACTAGGATTTTATTTGTTAGATCAGTAGGCAACCTTGAACAGTTGTATTATTTTTGAAGAGCTCATTTTGAAGAGCTACAAGGCACAAATTATCTTTTTTTTTTTGTTCCTCGAGTCTGACACAACTGGTTTACTCTTCGTTGAAGAGATTTCAGAAATTCACTCTTTAACTTTGGTTATAATAGAAGCTTGTCTTGAATCTGGTATTTCAGAAGTGATAGAGGCTACGTGGAAGTTCAATCAATTATGTAAGGCATAGGTGATTTTTAGAGACATGTCTCCAGTTCTTGAGAGCATATTTTATAAATAAAAATATTTCATCAACTCCATGTTACGATTAAACTCGAAATGCTACTATCTTTCTTTCTCGCTTGGCTCTCACATATGTACATAAGATTTAGCGCTTTTACTTTAATGCCGCTCTCTCTGCTTTTTCCTCTCTCAATGTCGTAAAAGAAAATGTATACAGCGCCATAATGGCCTTCAACTCTAAGGCATTTTACTGTCTTCCAGCTTACCCATTCCCTTCGCTGGTATAGTGGTCGTTAAAAAGGTATACACAAACAAATTTGCCATAAACCTCCACCATTGTTATGTGGTTATTTGTATAATGACTGCGAATAACCCTTTCCTATTATATACACACTATTTATCTAACGACAGACAATGTGCACTAAGCCTTAGCCACTAGAAATAATGGTTTTATTGCAGATATGGCCAAACACTTATTACGTGTATTATTGTAATATATTTTACAACCACTACACCAGCCATTACACATATATGTGTGTAGGTTTGTTATTGTTATTGTTGTTGTTGTTGTTGTTATGGTTAGGTATTTGCTTGTCGCAAAAATTGTATTTTCATTTGCGCTAAGCGGCAATTGCAGCTGTCACCCGTAACAGCAACAACAAAAAAAAACAACAAACGCAAGGTAATGAAAATGAAAAAGTAGAATGGCAGCCAGGATGTGAGAACACAATAAATCATTTTATTTCACCTTCCTGCTGTTAACCGTGCCGAGGCTGAGCCTGCTCGACCGGCTGATTGTTCAGCCGACCATGCGGTCACTGCGGAAAATTTTTACAAGCAAACATTTCCGGAAAAATTATTATATAATATATTTGTTGTTCCTGTTGTTGCTGTTTTTGGTTTTTTGTTTTTTGGTTGCGTAAGTACGCGTAATGTCGAAAAAGTGTTTAACTGTGGTAAAATAAATATCAACACGCAGTATATGGTACGTATATATGTGCGTTTGTTGGTGTGTTGGTGAGGGGGTGTATGAATTTATAGAAAATATGGTTGTAAAAAAATAAAATTTTTTTTTATAAAATTTCAATGAAACTCGCACGCTTTCAGTTGCAGGTTTTGTTCCCAAACATATTTGCAATACATGCATACTAACCCGGCGGTGATGCTGTTGGGTCATATGGACCCGAACGTTATAAGCATTTGCAGTTGGTTTGCATGCAATTAAAAAGTCAATAAAAGTCTGCGACTGCCTCAATTTTTGCTTTAACACATTATAAAAATACTTAAATTGTATAAAAAATTTGTATTAAACCCATTTCAGTTAATGGGAATTCAATATAGATTTTTTTTAAAAGCACAACGATCTGGTATTATTATTGGAACATCACTTCATTCCCTTGCCTATCTTGTGGTAGACAGCATCGATAATTATATATATTTTTTTGGTGACTTTTTTGGCTTAGTCAGCTTATTTTCAAATTAACCCATAAATGGTTGCAGGTTTCTTAATATCTTTTCTCTCAGCGCACTTTTCCTCAACGCAGAGGGTTATCGAAAACGATGAAAATAATGTGCGAAATCTTTTTCCGTATTCGTAATACAGAAGCGTACTAAACGGTCACTAAAAAAGAGAGAGATCACTAAAAATATAAACCTGCTCACTTCGGTGTAATTGAGAGACAACAGATGAAGCTTTTCTCTCTGAGAGTAATCCTGTCTTAAGAAATATATTAACAAATATTATGCTGGTTGAGCACTGCACTGATTTAGATTCCTGAGTCCGAGATAATTTTGAGTTATATAATGATGTGGTTAGATGTAATACTTATTCTAATGCAATCCCTTAGCTATTTCATCTAACCTTACTTTTCGCTGCGACTAAATGATCTCTCAATGGAAAAACCAGTCTTCTTTCCAGTTCGTGCGGGAAGTTCACATGTGGGTATTCCCGCCGAACTCCACTTTGAAGTAAGGCTTAGATAGACCCCGTTCATTCTTAAGAATAAATTTTTTCTAAATAAATTGAATATTTTCTCTCGAAATTTTTTATTTCTTGGGAAGTTTTATCGTTAATTTTGATATAATTAATAACTATCTAAAGACTACTATCTTGATCAAGGTTGCAACTGAAGCATTGGCTTTGATTTTAATTTGGAACAAAGAGAATCCAGTGTAATCCGATACTTTGGTTTAAGAGTGAAAAAACGAGGCCCTAACATTTGAAAAGGCGATAACTTAGCGTTGCTCAGTAATTTCTCTCACTCTCTTCATAGATAATTGCACTGAAGGCTAACCTGGAATGTTCGCCGTTAAACAACTATATTGGTGGGGGAGTCTATTGAAGAAGCTCCACAGTAAATTTCGGCTGACACTTTCGCATCGTGCAGAATAGTATCTTGTAAGGGTATCGTAATTCTTTTTGACAGCCAGGCGGCAATAACGCTCTTTGCTCAACTGACAGTACAGTCCAAAGTAGTAAGAGAGTTTAAAAGCTCTTTATCTGTAGCTTTTGAACCATTTTTGGTATACCAATAAAAATTTCTTAGTACCTCTATTGTTGCTAAGTGTACTAGAACTCGCTTTATACCATACTTCTAAGCTTTACCGATACTTAAGAAAATATTTAAGCGGGTACAAAGAACATACTAATCAGTTAATATACTCTTCAAGACTTTAGTAAGGACAGTTTACTTTTAAACTCAGCTGGTGAGCCTTGGTCGTTTAATAACTAAGGAATTTTTTCGAAAGCTTTCAACTGTAGGTATAAAGTGTTTCGTAGCTGAAAACCTCTTAAACTGTTTCGGTGAAAATTAGTTGAGAACTGAGCTTTACTTCTCGTCAATTCCGGTTTTAAGTTAATTTCTTAGATTCAGATATTAACCTTACTTAAGTTAATTCCCATCACATTTTTGTTTATTTAAAGGTACAAGCTGTAAACGCATCAAACACTCCGCTAACACTGGACCGCAAACATAAACTATTACTCAGTCCACACAAGCTCCCTCCAAGAGAGTATTGGTTTATTGTGAGCTGAACAAACAAGTAAATATTGTTCAAAATAATCAAGCAGCAACAATATTGGCACCACTTGAAAATCGCCACATTTTAATCGCTACGCAAATATTTCCCAGAAACATTCAAAAGCAAGGAGCAAACAAAACAGCAAAATTAAATTACTTTGCAATACAATATACAGCAATACGATTACGAGAAACGGTTATGGGACAGTGCGAAAGCGGCAATGGAATGTCCGTAAACATTCGAAGTGCTCCTTGGCATAAGTGGCCTTAACCGCTATAAGAAAAACAAAACAACAACAGCTGCTATACAAATTAAACAATTCAATTTCGTTGCGTTGCTTATTGCCTGGAACAAAATATAAGTACAATATAAGTATGTAGTATGTATATAAATTTGCACAGGCGAAAAATGAAAGTAACAGAATGTTGGGTGGATGGAAGGGAGTTGAGAAGAAAAGTAGAAATTTGCTCTGAAAAATTATGTTAGGCATACAAATTTTACAAAATAAATATTTTGCTGTTCTCGATTGTCAAAACCTTGGAGTGTGGTGAATAGAACAAACAACTGGTATAAATCAAACAGAGCTCTTCTCACACTAACTAGATTGATAAGAACCTTTTCTTGCTAAGACTTATATGGGTGACTGGTTATATTGGAATCAGTGAAACTGTAAGGCTTATGACCTCGTTAGGATGGTCATTATTTTCGTAATGAGACCAGATGGGATTACTTGGATCATATTACTTGGCGGTTTAATCATTAACAACTGAGCCTCACATAAGTTCAGTGTGCCTTAGACAATTGTCAGACTTAAGTTTCATTTTTTCCGAGGTGAATCGTGGGAGTTATAGAGTGTATCTGGAATATCTCAGAAAATACGTTCCTTTCTAGTTCGATTCGCTACCATACCGAAGGTTCATGTTGAGTATTATTGTTGTCGAAGTTGTATGAAAGATGATGCGGTCAAATAATCTTAGTGTTTTCTACTTTCTACTTCTTCTTTGTTCCGCTTTTATAAGACGAAGAAGTAAACCCCTTGTCTTTTACTCCCTTCAAGATCCTGAGGAACCAGCTGGTAGAGGAATTAGTCTCTCTACCAATTTTATAATGCATTCGGAATGATTTGTTGAAATATGCAAATTTCTTTGGGTTATTTTATAGACAATCTCTATCGTGTTAGGCTTAGTTAGTTAGTCTTAAACCATTAGTAAAACAACGAACAATACGGGAATTCGTAGCGGTGCATTACACTGCTGGGCATTTTTTAAAGCAAAAACAAAAGGCAGAAAGCACAAAGAGTATAAATTCTTTCTTCAAAAAGCACATAAATGAAAGTGGATGGGTAATGGAAATAAGGAAAATTAAAAGAAACTAGAAGCTATGGCGAAGGGCGAAGTGCGAAGGGCGAAGGGCGAAGGGCGTAGGCCAAAAAAAATAGACGCTGTTAGCACAAAAGCAATTACGAAGAAATTGAGGATTAATTATTTTTTAATTTCATGCCGATTATGACGATTTGAGCAATTTCACTTTTACTGTTGCATTTAAATTTATTAATAATCGCTAAGGAGGATTCATTTGTAAATAGTTAAGTTATTACATTAATTATGGCGAGAACAGATTTCATAAAAGTACTGAAAAAAATTTCATATTTCATTTTTTTTTACTCACAGATGGCAATTAATACTAAGATCCTAAGATCTAGCCACGCAGGATAAATATGCAATAGTTCGTTGTGGGTGAGAACCAATTCTGCAAGCTAGAACATAAAGGTGTTTCAAAGCAGAGGCTTATATAGTGCAAACTTACGAGTTTCTGGCTCATCTAAGCAACTCTGAAGCAACTTTCGGAGTTATATAAGAAACTAATAGCACAAAAGAGAGACACAATTCACACATCTCAAACACTTTCATTGTCGTTTTAATTTTTCAATGCCCATGCAATCATTTATTTTTTCGTGTTCCATCCCTTACCGCCTTGTAAAGAAAATTGCCGTTATTTACTCTAATCGTGATCATTCCTTCCTTTCCTTTCCTTTTCCTTTACACTATTACATCCATACGTCACAATGATTTAATGAACTTCTCTTAATTTCCTTATTTCCTTTTGTATTTATTTGCTTTATGTTCTATGTACTCCTCCATTCGCTATTTGATTAACTTCGTTCGTGCTTCGTTGCACTTGAGACCAAATTAACACCTGCGAGACTATCGGCATTGCAGTCCATCATTAGTACTAATTAAAATAATTGCAGCTCGTGCAAACGTTTATTTGTTTTTTTTTTTTTTATTTGTTCCTTGCTACTTTCCGTTACGTAAATAAAGAGTAAATGTAATCTACACAATTTTTAAAATGACTTGCAATATACTTGAGATAGATTGAAGAACTTTTGCTGTGGCAATTGTTGTGGGAATTGGTTGAATAATGTGTATGTATGTATATAATAGTACAATACAATTAACGATCTCATTTTAGCTTAAACACTTGAAGTGTAAGAAATATATGTATGTATATATAAAGTTTTTTCGAGAATGTACAAACAGTTAATTCATGTACAATTAGTAAATTTCAATTGCAGAAGGTACTCGTGGTATAACTGTTCATTTATAAAAGCAATAAAATATTTCAATTAAATCGTTGCCTACATGTAGGCGTCTATTTATATATTTTATCAAAGACACCTACCTAACTGGATGAAAAATACAAACCAAATTAAGTGAGTTTTAAGAATTTTTCTATGCTTTCTTTCGATTATTTTGTAATGAAACACTCAGGATATTTTAAAAACTCAGTTCCGAACCCGGTGTGAAGATCTTACGTAAATACTAAAAATAATATTTCAGAATCTTTCTATTTTTGAGTTTGAAAAAAGTGAACTTGAACAATATAGCGACGAATAAGTACTTTTTTAAAAGGATATGTGTTTTTAGCAAAATTCATAAGTTCTACTAGACAAAAAAGACGAAACTTTCCAAATATAATAGTATAACTTTCATTCCTCAATAACGGTAGCGTGTATTTTTAGTCGTTATATACACACATATGTACATATATTGCCGGTGTATTTATCGCATTAATAAGTTGTGCTTATCAACTGATTTAGGTGGATAGTTTCAATGGATGGTTATTTGTATTCTTATTCTTAGTTTTACTTCTTAAAGCATATGCTTAAAGCACGCATTTTAGAGCAAAGAAGCTTTCACTGAAACACATTTACGGCATACCAAATCTAAGTTTCAAGAAATCTAAGAGAACCGGAAACTTCTATTATCATATATGGGAGAAGTTGTCGAAATTTTTATGTTCCTTATAGTAGGATTTCAGTTGTATTTTGATTGAGCTTTGTGCGTGTGAATTTATAGCTGAAAGCTCTTTTTGTTTGGTGTAAGCTCGGGAAAGTAATTCTATATGGTTGCATGAAATTACAGTCCTTTTTATGACAGATTGAATTAACTTTTTATTATTATATATATTATACTTACTTCAGAAGTATATTAATTGAACTTAAGCACTTTTAATTAAAAAAATATGCTTTGTACATACATACCTATCTGAAATTGTGGGTAATGCGGAAGATCGTACAACTTGAAAGAAAATAAGCTTTGTTTGCTGCCCTTTTCATCACTTTTTCGGGCATAGAGGACTGTATGCGAAGATTTCGGCTTAAATATTTGTCTTACGCTCCTCAAGGGTACTTGGGTTGTTGGCTCAAATTCCGCTTTTCGAATAATATCACAAATTGATGATATGAAAATTTGAAAATATCGATGGCCAGTAAAATTTACCTCTTTTTGCCATTGAAAAGCGTGGTTAAAAGTATTTGAAGAATATTACAATGGATGGATTTATACATTGAATATTCTCTCAAACCAGCAATTAAGGAATTTTAGCAAAAATAGATCAGGAAATTTTATTATAAGTCCCGTAAGACACGATCTAACATTTATTAAGTTTCATATTATATATTTTAATTATATTATTGTTGAATTTGTATACCCCGATATTCAACCATACTATTTTTGCCTCAAAATTTTCCAACAAACAGAGCGCCAAATTAGATGTCTTCACAAGTATGCTTAAATCAACTTAAGTTTGCCTCACCAACCGAAACGCACCCCTAAAGTGAAAGCCAACAACATTAAAAAATGTGAAACAAAATGCACAACACACGCAGATGCCCTTAAGGACATGATCTAAAATCTACTTGCATACGGTAGAAAGAGTTAGACTGCCATAAGTATCTACTTACTGATACTAATACTGTGTATATTTTTATTTAATTATATATCTGAGGCAATTTTTTGTGTCTCTTGTGACATTTGCCTGTCATTTATTTTGTTTCGTCTGCCATTATGCATTGATTACACACATACCAAAAACTAAACAAGGAAAATGAAACACTTGTCTCAGTTCTCAAGGTTGCCACCGTGCGTGCTAGGGACTGTCAAGGTAGTATTAGCTAACAGAAAGTTTCGTATACACGTGTATAGAATGTGTAAATATATTTATTCGTATGCATAATGTCTGGTGTGTGTATGTGTGTACAGACTACATACATATTTACGCAATGAATGAAATAGCCATTCACTGTTGCCAGTTGGTAACTGTTCTTTTCCATTGCGTGTAGCACATAAATCTGTCTGTTTACACACACCAACATATAATATTGACAAAAACCAGTGAATCGCAAACAAATTTATTTATGTAATATTTTAGTATACCGCAACCTTGTAGGCAGAAAGGAGCAATGGCGCGACGACTGTAAACATAGTTGGTTGTTAATGATTTTTCAAAAGAGGTTTAGAGTTTTGGTTTTTGTCTTATAAACGGAACAGAGAGATTGACCTGATAAAAGTGGTTGATAGGTCTGATTGCTCTGCTAGGAAGCACTTTGAAGTTTCTTCAATACCGTGAAGACCTTGCTTGGTCCAAGATCTTGGAATCAGGTTTAAAATGTAGGTAGAGTTATCACTTTCACTACATATCAATACACAGAGAAGTCTTCGGAAAGTTTGAAGGTAAAAAAACCTATATATAAGGTACATAGGTAAACCTATCTTTTGTGAACAATCGTTAGTGCCAGCCTATGCTAGAAAATTCAAGTAATTAGTCATTTTTAAAGCGCTCAGCCACTCAGATGGGAAAGAATATTGTGGAACAAATGAAATTTGAAGTAGCTTTAGGTGGGCAAAAATGAGAGATGTGCTCCGATATTCGATCGAACAGCGACAAAACAAGTACGCGATAACATTAACCCATCTTTGTGGCAAACGTTTTAAGGGCAATGCAGTTTGTAATCGATAAAATTATTAGATTGATTCTTAAGTATTTGCCAAACTACTTCTTTTTAAATGAAGATACGCATAGTATTAAGCCTCATAATTAGTTTTCTGTCTTCTCAACAAATCGGAAAACATATCCCAAAACTTCAAGCGTTCAAGTCTTAAAATCCTTCTCATAGCGAAGCTGCGCCGTGATTACAGTTGAATTAAAGTCGTGTAAAGCAAATCGGTCGTGTCAAAAAGTTCGTTAAAATCATGGCTAAGGTACCGTAATCCCGAACAAACTCAAGAACTGTTGATGAGGTATTGCCAACCTTCGAGGTTCTGCTACATATCTATTGAGAATGTCGGCATAAAATTGTATATGAGTATTTACTGCTCTGTAAACAAATAACCGGTACGAGAGGGGCTAAACTTAACGTCAGCTGAGCAACAAATACAAACTATTTGTTGTTGTAAATGTACAAAAGATGTCCAAAACAGTTTTGGTGAACGCTGGCAATAGCTTGTATGGATATAAATCTGGATCCATGCTACTTACATAGATCCGACTATAGTGAGAACGGAAATAATACTTGCAATGATTTAAATGGTCATTGAGTTGAAGATCCCTTCAAAGACGCTTATTACCTCCCTATGTACTACGAGCCTAACTCCGACGAAATAGGCCTTTCTATGGAATATTGTCGAAGCAAATTTCCAACTAACAATAACGTTAGCCTTTATGTTTAAGAATCCTTTATGCAACTCGATCTTCACTAAGCTCTAATAGTGGCCCACTGATTTCATCATACTTGATCGTAGATATTTTGTCAGTCTTCGCCATCTTCATACTGAGTTAAGTATTCAATTGAGCAGAAAAGTGACTAGTTACGGGACTTATTACTCTGGTTTAGTGCTGAAGAGGTTAGTGATTTCCAATGAAAGTGAAGAGCCTTTGTATGACAATAATAGCGTGCAGTATATTTATACTGATATATGTACATATGTATATTATATGCATATAGAGACACACTCGAATATTCGCTTATCTGCGCTAACAAACATTTATTGATTGTTTAAATCAATATAAATGAGTGTCAATTGTTTTTTCTGCATGAAAGCATCAGTAATGATGAATAATCATAAAGTGGAGAGGGTCTATGGACCCACAAGGAATGCTTCTTTAAAGGAAGGAAGGAAGTAACAGTATTATTTACCTAACGGTTGTTTGTAATACCTAAAACTAATCACAATAGAGTTTTTTATGTCAAAAACCATGGAATAATGAACCGATCAAGCTATAATCTAAGTAAGAATTGAGATATTTTGACGAAAGGCATATTCTTTGACACTCTAAGAGGGTTGGTATTCCAAATAGACGGAATCGGTTGATGCCACGCCCACAAAGGGCCGTTATACGAAAGCTGAATATAGGCACAGCATGAAGGGGCATAGGCGATTTCGAAATTTTGAATAGTGGGCGTGCCTCTGCCATGTCATAAGTTTAATACATATTATAGTTGTAGGCCGACTTTAATCGGGTAAAACCCACACCTCCCCCCCTGTATAACGATTATGCTCGAAACTATTAAAAGTGCGATAACGGTCTAAATGCTTTCGCCAAGAAATTCAATTGAATGATAGTTATGCTACAGTAGACTTCCGACGAGGCAGTTCAAACATTTGAAAATGGGCGTGATATCGCCCACTTTTGGGAGAAATTTCATAATTTACAAGGTACTCAACCGATTTTGACCAAATTTGGTGTTGTATGAATTCGTATGAAATAGTTTGAATAGGGTTGAAATCGGACTACAACCACGCCCATTTTCTATATACCAACACCGTTTTGTCCTCATATTATTTCCATTTACAGTATGTAGCTCAGGCATCAATAAGGATATGACAATAAAACTTGGCACAAATATTGCTCCCGATATAAGGAAATACTGACCCATAAATGGCCGAAATTGTTTAATGTCTATAACAATATAAATATACAATATAAACATATATAAACAATATATAAAAACCGAATATGAGTATCACTTCCTACGGTTGAAATCAAGCATACATATATTTATATATATCGGTCAATATATGAGCAGTCTTAATGGCATGTGTATAAGTGAGAAAGTTTCGTTCGAAACCAAAATCAGTGCAAAGAATTCGGTCAAGACCTTTTTAGACCCTATTTATATGATTTTATAATTTCTGCTGCTTTAGTTGTTGTTTCTTCGCATATATGTATAAGTCACCATCTTTTTCTAAATCTCGAATAGCTGTAACATTTATCGCTTAATAGTTTTCGTCGAATCCAAATATAATACCAAAGAGTGTCGATGTTTGGAATAATCTTGAAAATTTCTCAACAAAATGCAACTAAGTAACAAATTTTCCGCTATTAAGCTACTTATTTGACAAAACATTTGTTTTATAGACCTATTGTTGTACTTCTCGGTGCTTGGCAGCGCTACAATTCTCCCAAAAAGTGTGTCAACGCCGAAAGAAAGCGTTGCAAAAAAATCGGACAGCAACACATTTGCACGTTTGATATTTGCGTCACAGCTGCGGCGTGCCTTATTACTCATTGCTGTCACATTTCGTGAAAGTGTGGCCATTTTTATTTTAGACACGTTCATACATAAACATATACTATTACATGCGTCAGAGCATAGATGTTTGCAATGTAACATCTTGCAACTGCCACCAGATGTTGCATGGCAAAATGTAGATTTGTGCAGCGCAGTGTGTGTGTGTGTGTGTGTGTGTGTGTAGAGATGTAATAGTACAATAAAATGGCGTAAAAACAGCAGAAAGACTGCAGAAAATGTAAGTAGAAAGTAGACAGTAAGAAAGTAGGCAACAAAAACAAATAAAACACATTGCAACCAAATTTGCCACATAACAATATAAGCCAGTAATGCACTCTTATACAATGTTTGTATATGTATGTGTGTGTATTTTATGTAAGTGTATATGTATGTGTATGTGTGTTTGTGCTTTTTAGCATATCGCCTTCATTTAGCAATGCAACAGCTGCAAAATGATAGTGACAGCTTTTGTAAGGACACGTAGCTTATCGTTTGGGTATTGAGCCTAAAAGACACCAACACTAATGAAGGCGTGCAGAAAGTAGAAAGAAAATGAAATCATTTTGGTAGGAGCTTAATTTGGTACTATCAGAAACTTTCGAAATCGAGTAGTTGTCCGATAATATTAAAATGCAAAGCACCGCTTTCAAGTTTCAAACTATTTGAGCACTTTTTATCGGGAGCTTTACTTAGGATAGGCACACATTACATTTGACAAGCGGCTTAAAATGTTAGTGAAAGCAAAGCACTTAGTGGTAGCAGCGAGATAAAGATATCTGTCTCTTTCTAACAATTAACGGTATTTATGTATGCGTTATCTCTCTTTTCTCAACTCTTGTATTATCACCCGTTTCACTCTGTCTTCCGCCTTAATCGCTACGCCACTATTAAGTAAATGAGTACACTTGGGCTGCAAACACAGTTTAATAAAGAACGAAATAATGGAGAATAAATTGAAAAATTTTGTGCGCGAGAGAACCGTTATTTGCACATATTTTTCCTTCCACAAATTTTCGCTTAATCAAAAGAAGAACCGTAATCAAACTAGAATTCATATAACTGTTACAAAAGTAGGAGCAGAAAATGAGCCGAAGATGGATGATTGTGTATAAAGCTCGTAAAGGTAACAATTTGAGATTTCAGATTTAAGTAAAAAGTTTTCACTAGAAATAAAATTTATTTCTGCTTTGAAGATCCCTTTGTACTGGAGTATTTAAGGGCTTAGGTTAGTCTACGATTTCCATAACATTTACATTTTTGGTCAAAAGTACACTTTAGGGTCTTAAAACCATTATGCAATTGGTGTAATAGTGAAAAAAGAGAAACTCGATACCTTTTTTCTTACTCCCTTAATAAATTGCCCAAGTTTGGCTTTTTTAGAGGGCTCTTGACTGACTTAAATCCTTCTGAAGAATTAGATTACTTTAACTTGCTAGCTTATTCACTTTGTTCTTGCGGGAAAATATCTGCGTTTCAGTAAACATTGGACTATATAATAGCCATTTTTATATTTGAGTGAAGGTAATTATCCGAAGTGAGGTCTTCTGCTATGCCTTAAACACAACTTGGCAGCTATGATAATGCTTATAATAACATAAAGTAAGGTCGAGTTGGTATTTTAGCAAGTTTATATGAAAGCTATGGAATCTGCATTAAAAATGTGGAGTAACCCTTTCTAGCATACACTTTGAGGAGTAGTTTAAGAGCTTGAGGTATGTTAGTAATGTGTTCTAGGTCAATTAGCATTGTAATTGAATATTACAGAAATTACTAAAAGAATAAATTAACTGACTTCTTCTTGCTTCTCTGGCAGTTTATCACCTCACCACCAAATACAATAATGTTGAAGTTAAGTTATATAATCGATGATACTACTATGCTACGTAATAAAGACGACCAGCTCAGCTTTAATATTCCAATTTCAAATTATTTTGCTCATATGCTTGTGAACTCTTTTATAGTGATCCAGAAGTATAACTCACAACGAAAGAAGAGCCCGCATAAAGTCGGATAGATCAAGAATTATGGCGCTAAAGGCAGCTGGTAAGAAAATATATAGTAGCGAGAAGTTGTTAAATATCAATTAAAATCCAACACAAATTATCGATTTTCTCGCCTTATTTCAAACATTTGTGCTAAAATAACATCGAACGAAAGAGAAACTACAAGCAACTACATTTATGGAAGAAAACTCGCATCAAGATGTGATTACTCAGGTTGATACTAGCCAACTTGAAAAGCAACGAATGAAGAGAAGGTGCAACAATGAAGGATTATGGGTTGACGAAGGTAAAGTTGGTCGGAAAACAGTGTTGGGGGATAAAGCTACATGCTTTCTATGACACTGAAGCATACTTTTAGGATTTCAAAAAAATCTACATACACGGTTAGCATAAGTATTTCGATAGAAGAGGTCGATGGTTGATAATAGTATTCTATATACTACCTATACCTTATGAGAACTATGAACTAGCTAGATGTAAAACGTATTTTTGCGGGGAATTCTTCTGCGTCACTTTTAATATGGAGAGAACCTCAGGCGAAGTCATCATATTTTGGTGCAAATTTATGGTGTACATGTTTTAGCTGACCGAGAGTGCCAAAAGTGGCAGAAAAAATCATATATATATAGTTTTCCTACAACCGAGTACTCGGATAAGTAATTTTGTGTTATGAGTACTTGCTTTCTTAAGTTTAGTACTATAATTATACTGATACACATTTTGTCACAAGCAGGCACCAATAATATGGAGAACGATAAGAGCAATAACAATGAAAAAAAAAGACAAATTTCAAATTACTCATACAAATCGAATATTCGAATTTTCAAGCACTACAATTAGTGCATTTATTGCTATTGAAAATTATAGCGGCCTATTTGCTACGTAAACCTGTATGTGTGTATGTTTATATGTATGCATATCACCAAAATTCGTTTGCCCACTTCATTTCATCTAATTACCTGCTATAAACTCATTGCACCATATACACAACTGGGGGTATCGAAACAAATTAATGGATTGCCAGCAGGTGTGTGTGTGCGCGTCTAATAAACACACACACACACATACACACACACACATCGGCATAAGTATTTATGAGAGGCCATAAGCATGCTAATAGGCCAAGCGGAAATATCAAATGCGCGGCTTAATGTATGCAAAGAGGCAATAAGTGCACACACACACACACACACTAATGCAAGCAACTATTTATAAAATATGAAAGAGAAAAACCATTTCATATGGACATTTATTTGATTGAGCACCACGAAATTCGACTGCATGCGCCAGTGCCACGGTCAGAGCGCACAAAGAATTAATTAGTGCACTAAATGTGGTGCTAATGTAAAAACAAATACAAATGCAAATGCAAATATAAATATAAATATAAATGTATAAATGCAAATAAACAAATGAAAATAATTGCAGCCAACAAAATAAACACAAATGCAAACATACATAGGCATGTATGCGGGTATGCGGTAAATAAATATGCATGCATGTGTATGTGTGCCTGGGGGAGCATTCGTTAAATTCACGTCCCCCATCCCACCCATCCCAACAATCATTGGCTCCATGGCGATCACTGTGTGTGCATGTGTATGTGTATGCGTGTGTGTGACGCGCTTGCCTTTCGGTCCAATACAATCAACAGGCACTTAATTCACTTGCCAACTGCATACGCATGTACGAACAGACACACACACACACACACCTATATTTATTCAAGTAAATATATATACAAATATGTGTGTGAATGTGTGCTGTATTTGGCTTTTGGGCCAAATGTGCTCACTTGTGCGAATTTTCACCTTTTCCATCAGCGCCAATGCAGGCTCACTAATAATTGCATTCTGCGTGTTGTGCATGTGTGTGTGTGTGTGTGTGTGCACATATATCAGCTTACATGCAGTTTCATCTACTTTCGAGTGGCATACTGCCAGTATATTACGGTTGAGCGAACTTAATGGGCGCAGTGGCTATACATACGTACATATGTATGTGTATAAAGGCAACTGGTCAATTTGTATATATATTATATGAAGTGACAAACTTTGCATACTTTCAGGTATTGGAATGTAGGACCCTATAGGAATGCGTCCTTCTATTTCATGTACAACTTGGCGCCTAAATGACAACTGAAGATTATGATTAGGCTAACAGTCGCATTTTCGAGGTCCATAACTTAGCCCCTTTGGTCTGATATATGGATTTCAAATATCGTACGGATAACTTAATTATTTCTTTAATCTTTAAATGGTTAATTGTTTTACAAGTAATTTATGTACTGAAACTTATTGAGGCCCTATGCAACGAAAATGTGTTACGCAACGAAATTCCGTCACGCTCGTAGTATACATAGCACGTACAAAGAAAACACTGAACTGATTTAAATACACATTTTCGTACTTGTAAAAGAGTAGAGTGGCTCAAAAAAAAATATGGAAGGTTGCCTCTAGTTTGAAAGAACTTTCTTTTAAACAAAACTATTGATAGCATAAAAACTAAAATAATGATGCAAAATGGAGTTAAACTGAAGATTTTTAAGAATGCTTACTGTTGGAAATATTAGAGAGAATATTAGAGTTCCCACCTGCTGAAATTTCGACGATAAAATTGAATTGGAAGAAATTAAACAAAATTGATTAGATGTATTAATGATCAAATTAAGGATAGGTATCACTAAAATATTAGAAGAAAGTTTGGTAGCTTTAAGAAATGTTGCCACTTCTAAATTTTTTTTACTCAATTGTGTTGATAAAATATAAGAAATTTTGCCATATAGTCTCAGATATATTTCGGGTGAACCTTTCTTTTTAGAGGTGGCCACCATTATTACTCATACGTGAAGGTTGAAGAAAAATAGCACCAGCGTGGACTTTAGGAGAAATGTAGCGCGAAATCTATCTAAATTGATGCAGAATTTTTTTACCATATAGAGGGTTAGAAAAATGAAAATTATTATCGAAATTGTAGAGTCGGTAAGAGCTCGTTTCCTCTATGCAGGATCCACCAGAGCATGCTCGCGATAGACCAAAAATTATTGACAAGGCGTGTTCATAAAAAAAAATTCAAAGAAAGGCTTTTGATTTGCTCAAATATATTTCTGCATTGGGTTAAGTGTCAAAATTACTTGTGATTTTTCACAATAGATGTTAAGCGGCAACTATCAAATAGATGTCAAATAGCAACTGTCAAACGGATGCCAAGTGGCTTTGGTCAAACAGGTGTCAAGTGGCAACTATCAAATAAATGTCAAATAGCAACTGTCAAACGGAAGTCAAATGACTTTGGTCAAACAGGTGTCAAGTGGTATTTGTTACATAGATGTCAAAAAGCAACTGTCAAACGGATGTCAAATGACTTTGGTCAAACAGATATCACAAGACAGTTGTCAAACAGATGTCATATCACAATTGTCAAATAGATGTCAAATGACAACTGTCAAACGGATGTCAAATGGATGTCAGATGTCTCTGGTCAAACTGAAGTCAACTGGCAGAAGTTCAACGGTCGTAGGATGGTAGCTCAATTTTTTTTGTCTAGGGTTGCCTAGTATGGGCAGTAATTTTTTATAGTAACATTTCTAAAGACCAAATAAAGGGGAATCCATTCAACGAGTTTTAACCGCACAAAACACACCGCTAAATATTTTATGAAGTCCCAAATAAGGTGGTTTTTCTTTGTGTTTCGTTGAATCTTTTACGGTTACCAATAGTCTTGCGTATAAAAATTCATACATGGAAGAACGCAAATCTCATTTTACATGCATGTCGAAGAAGCACGAAGAAGCATGTCACGGTTCTTTGACACGGCCGGAAGTAAATTTAGCTGCAAAAAGCTGTCAAACAATAAGCAAACATAACTACAATATAAACAACAACAAATACTAAGTTTGGCCTACGCTTGTGCAGTTCATGCGTGACTTTTAATTTTCTAAAACAAATTTTCTTCGACTTTTGTCAGTTTTTATTTGAACGCAGTTGCTTCTCTACATTTTTGTGTACTTTTCCACGCTGAGTCACAAACCTTGTTTTGTTGATTGAAGTGTGTCAATGCAAACAACGGTGCAGTGGAGGAGGCGCCAATTGGTGAAAGTGAGGTATGCCAGTGCGTATGCGTAACAAGAACTTCACTTTTGTTACACACAATGAATGTTGCGTATACGCCGCGGTGTGCGCGTAATGACCAATTTACATGATTTCCAAAAATAATTGTTATAAATATTAAGATCAGCTAATATAAAATTCGATAATGAACGTTTGTATGCCGCTACATATACTTACATATACCACATAAAATAATTAAGTCCGCAGACTGTACAAATTCATTGAATTTCAAATGAAACCATTAATGAACTCCTTCAGACAGCGACACACCCACAGCAAAATTTTATAGAAAAACCGTAGCAATCACACAAAGCCAGTTGGAAACAAAGCTAAAAAAGCGCATCAGTAGCCAAAGCAAATAAGCCAAAGAGAGCAGAGAAAATATCACTGAAACCCAACACGTGACACGCACCACACCTTTAACCAAAGAAGTCAACAATGACAACTTTGGCATCGACAAAAAAAAAAACAAAAAAAAAGAAACGATTAGTCTGCATTGGTTATACGCGTGTGGAGAATCAACAAAAGGAAAAGGAGTCTGAGGTATTGAGCAAATATATATAAAAAAACTTAAGTCAATGAATAAATTGGGCGCTATTAAAATGCGGAAGATTTTGTTAAATCAAAATTTTTTAAAAAATGTATTCAAAATATCTTTTATCAACTAATATTTGTTGGAGTATCTTTAACTAAGCACTTGTACTGTACTATTTTGAGCTCACTTTAAGGGAATAGAAAATATTTCAACCGCATTAAAACACTAGTAGACGATGTCAGAGCGCTATCAATCGAAGGAATACCAGAAATTTATGTACAAAAGTGGAAAAATAAAATTTGCAATCGGCAACGGTGGAGTTGAACTTAGTCTTTAGGTGGAAGTGAAACAAATAAGAAGTTCTTTTGAAATATTTATATCAAGAAGTTATCTTAGGATTTTGAAAAATTGAAAATAGTGCTGAGAGCCTTTTAGTAAAAGTTGCGATCCGAAAGTAGTAGCATAAAGTTGGGCGCATATTGTAGTATGAAAGTAGAAAGTGTCGTGAATTTAAGGCATGAAAAGAACATAGAACTCGGCTGGAAAAGTTATGAAAAAGCATAATTCTTATGTGGAAAAAAGTGGAAAACTATCCACTGCGATTATTTTATAGAGTTATTTAACGGCTTGAAGTAGGAAATCGTGGAAAGTCGACACCATTTGAACAAAAAATTTATTAATTTCAAATTAATGAAAACGGCGGCAAATTTGTATGAATTTGTCTTAGAATTGCCTCTCTGGCACTAAACCAAGCCACTTTTTTTCTGTTTTCAGACCACAAGAGAACGATAGCTGGAAAGAAACTTGATGACAATGTAGAGATAATTTCCGAAATTTCGGTATATTTTGAAGCTTGGAAGATTGCCATAATCAGTGTGCTGATTTAATGCATAAGGTGAACTTTGGCAAACATGCCTTTCACGTTTCATACTCTATGTTCTTTTTGTTAAAAATTACAGGTTTTTATATAAAACTGTTGGCAGTCGGAGCCTCATATACAATAATTGAAACAATCAAATGGAAATTAAAAACGAAATATATAATAAATGAAAGGCGCTGAGCGACTTCGCCAAATCTCTAATTAGCAACAACACGAATATTCTTTATTACTTTTCTCTAATTTTTTTTCTTTGAAGTTATCGTTCTTGAAAGTGTTGTATGGGAAAGTCAAAGTAGACAAGGACTTAACGACGATTTCAAACTTGAACGCTGAATTGCTTCTGTTACTCCAAATGTTGTGTACTCAACAAAACTGATCCGAATAGTTGAAACAAACCTGCTCGGTGCAAATTTGATCGGATGAAGGTATGCATATATTATACCATAGCCCAACAATTACAGCTTTAACATGCCTTACTTCACTTAAAATTTCGGATAATATACACGCATCTAACCCATATCAACCAGCAAACATAAATTATGATCTGTAAATTAATGAAATTAATTTAATATTTAGTGCTGTTTGTGCTTTAGGGCCAACTATTATTCTACAACATCAACACTACTAATTACTAGAATATTGCTAATTTCGCCATTTAAATCAATTTACAATAAAAAAAAAAAATACATATTTACATAGCAACAACAAGTACGTAGCTCGATTTGTACATAAATCGAATTTGAACATTTCAAAAGTTAACAAATGCCAATAAGTAATGTAATCCGAACGCCAATGATAATTTACTGATTATGCAAATTTTCCACACGCTTATTTGCGCACATAAAATGCAAAATTAAAATGGCGTCAAATTACATTAAAATATTGTAAATGCGTCAAGTATGCATAGCGGCACATTGCCGGCAGCGCAAAGTTTTGCATAAATTTTGTTAGAACAACAGCAATAAGAATGCAGAAACGAACAACGGACGGCAGACGGCGGACGGCAGCTGTGTAGCGGCTATTAGCTGCCGCTTTAATGGCCTGCAAATGGGCGGAAAACTCAATGACGAGCGCCGAGTGAGGTGTACAGAGACACACAAAAGCAAAACAAAAAAAAAAAAAACAAAATTAAAACAACAACAACAAATACTAAATATTTTGCATTAAAGGTTTGCAAAGCATGCGGTAAGCGCGAAGCAGTGTGCGCAGCAATGGCACCGCGAGCCAAGCAAAGTGTGCTCATCAATTTTAATGCGTTGACGGCTATCATTAAAATCGCATTTTAAATATGTATGCATATGTATGCGTGTGCCTTATATATGCATGCATGACTCTGCGCTTGTTTGCAAAAGTGCGTTTGTGTGTGTGTGTTTGTGTGTGTGTGTGCGTGTGTGTGCAAAGCAGCCGCATGTAAACACAAAATATCTAGAGTGACAGAGTGGCATAATATTTTGCCATACTCTTTGTTGTTGTTGTTGTTGTATTTTTCACATTTCAGCTTACTATTTGCATATGTGTTATTCGACTGCCGCTATTGTCATTTCGCCTATGCAGAGCGCTATTATAGCCCATGTAGTGGCAATTTGCGCTGAAAAGTATGCAACAGTTTTGTTTGGCCGAAAATGTAATCAACGCATCGACAAAGCATGATTAATGTCACAACAACAACAACAACAATAACAGCAACAACAATAACAGCAACAATAACAAAAGTGTTAATAAGAACAATTTGCGGCTGCTGGCTTTCAACAAGCCCATCCAACGTTCGCATGCGCCAAATAGTTACATAAATGTGCTTGAAGTTGTTTATATGAAAAATTCGAGTTTTTTGTTTTTTTTTTATTTTTGTGAAAATCATAACTCACCGCACGCATTGTACGGCTGCGTAACGAGGCGCAAAATTTGCAATTTTCCCCGCTATGTGCGCTAACAATGAGCGTGCAAACAATAGTGTGTTAAACAACAATAACAAAAAAGCAGGCAAGTGAAAAATATCAAAAATGTGGCAGGCTTGCATGATTTTAGGCGCTCAAAAGCGACAAATTCTATTACAAACGTACACATGTACATATCATATACGTGTGTGTGCGTGCATATTTATGTGTATAATATGGTGTATATGTGTGTGTTTGTCGTTCGTTTGCTGCATTTGAGCAGGATTTATGTTTATTTTATTAATTTTCATTGGGCATATTCGCCGAAACACAACAAAAATTCCGCAATAAGCAGCACAAAACTCGATACTCGCCTATCGTATGGTGGGCGCCTAAAAATATGCTTTGGTAACTAGTGTGATTTGTTGTTTGCGCTTTGAAAGTTGACAAAAATTTTACACAAATGAGTGGAAGCACATAAAGCAGTGGCTGCTCTTTAGTCGCGCTTGTGTGTGTGTGTGTGTGGGTTTGTGTTGTTTATATGCCTCATACAACACAAAATATTCGTACACCTATGTAAGTATGTGCACGTGTTCATTATTAATTTACGAGCATTGGCCATGTTGCCTGAAGCATGGCCTCAATTACATCAAAATTCAGGAACCGTTGTTTGGGTGCCAGCACTGTTTTATTTAATATTTTTTATTTGTTATTGCCTGATTTCATATTTAGAATTTCATATGTTTGCTTTTTATTGTCGTCATTATTTTAATATAGTACCGTATATGGTGAGTGTAGCTTATTAGGCGACCGTTATTACGAGCGATGACCGTTGTATATATACTGGGTAAAAAACCTTTCGAAAATATAATTTATGGCATGACATGAATGATATATATGCTTGTCACCATTGAAATTGTAATGCCAAAATTCCTTCGAAGTAAAATTTAAACACACAAAGATGAGAGTTTTGAAATTGTTAAGTTTTATTTGGATTATTTAAGAAAAGTTAATTAGGTCATAGGGTTGCCACACAATTATACGCTGTTTTAAATGAATGTCTTTCATGGAGCCATGCTCCAATACCTAACCCGATTTATTTTATCATCATGAGTTCGAAAAAACTGCTTGTCAACGTAAGACCGAGGGTTGCCACATTTCGTGCTTGATTAAAATTTTACCACACTGTCTTCTTATATTCATATTGCAGTAACTAGCTTAATTTTATTTAATAAAAATTTGAATGAAATAATGAACATAACAAAATTTAAAATATAACCAGTAACGTATAACTGTTTGAGAGTACCATATTTAAATTACTTGTTGTCTTTTTCCTTTTTTTGTTATTCTCATTGCTCTTTCTGTGACCTTACACTCTGTTCTACACGTATAAAATACCAGATCAGATCACATGTGTTTTAGTTCAGTTTAGCAGAAAAATATATTGAAATCGGTTAAACGGTGGCAACCATGTACAGATTATATAATATATATCGCTAATAGATTACGATGTGTGAAAGTTGAAATGAAATTCGAAGTTTTAGCAGCAAATCACACATTCTTTTTGTCACTATTTACTAATTTCTTAACTAATAAAAGAATTAAGTGGCAACCCTGTTCACAAATATTTAAGTAAACATTAAATAATCTATATTTAAACTGGTTTATGATATTAATACATAATAGATTGATAATATTATATAATAAATATGTAATTTAACTAACTTTTTTGCATTGTGTTGGCAACACTAAATTAATTTTGATACCAGAATAACAAATGTTATATAAGAAAGGTATTTTACATAGATGCCTACCCAATCGATTTGATTTCATTATAACTGGGTGAAGTAGAGAGTGTTAAAAGAATATATATTTCAGCTAACAGGGACTAACAGAAGCCGTATTTTACTGACGAAGGCATACTATTTAGGTTTCACAGATCTAAAATCCAAAGGCCAGGCCAAATCCATTATTATTCACAAATATATCCGTATATTATGAGTATCGGACTAAACTGATTTTGATTTTGAAAATTTTGAAGTCTAATTTTGACGAAAATTTTTGACGACTACTGTTTTCGTTTAAAGTTGCACTATATTAAGTTTTTCCCCCCAAATTCGGTTGAGAATTGAATAGCCTGCGGTGGGAGAACGAAATATTGTTTTGAATAGCGCATGTAGATTTGATTTTGCGCTACCCATAATTTTGGACATATGCGCCGAAAAATATGTTAAGTACTCTACACTTTTAACGCCTGTTTCAACCCATTATTTTATGCCCATTTATTTGAATTATTTCTTTTTCCCGAAACAGAGCGCCAAATAATATTTCCTAGTGAAAATAAACTAATTTAAACTCAATTTATACCTTTCAGCTGACACTTCTTCAACACAAGAGACCATACTTATGTCTAGCAAGCAATTCAAAACTTGCGTAAATGTGCCTTTAAACTAATAAAGTTGTGTAGAAAAGGGTTTGACAAGCGAGCCATAATAGCTGTGATATCAAAAGGTACTCAAGGGCATTGAAATTGGAATCTAGCATGGAGTGCAGGAAATTGAAAATTAAGTGTGTGAATTAAATTCAAATAAATATAGTACACAGGCTTTGCGGGCGGGGAGTATATACAAAATTAGTGGTAATATATTCAATTTAAGCCCACACTTATGTAAGCCGGCACAAGCGTAAGAGGACACATATGTATGTGAGCGCAGTCAAAGAAAAAAACCTAGATGAACATGAAGAACCATAAATTTTAGAGCACACACACAAACACAGGTAAGAATGTAAGCGTATGTGTGATAGCACAACCCAAAGTGCAAAGGATCAGGTGAAAACCCAAAAATCACGCCTTCAACCACAAAAAAAAGGAAAAAATAAAATAAGAACAACAACAGCTGCATGTGTCTAAATTTTGCTATGCTTAAATATAGTGCTATACTTTTCACATATATATATTTATAAGTGTGCATGCGTCGGCGACGCGCACAAGCACAACTTGCACAGACACACTGGCTTGCCTGCAACACAAGACACCTGCTCAACTTGCCACACACACAGGGTGAGATGAGATAAGTCTAATTGGATAGGGAGCCAGTCGAAAATGTGAAAAAAAAAAACAGCAAAAAACATAGCAACAACAAAAGCTGAGTGTTGTTTGCAGTGAGCGCGTATGAAAGCAGGAGAAATGCCTGCCGTGACCTGACAGCGTAAGAATTTTCAGCAACAAAGATAAATTACCTGGTGCCTAGATTTATCCGGTTAAAAGTTCAACGACGTAGTTTAGGACGTGAATGTCAGACCAGAACGTCCAACAAACACACAAAACACACACACACACACACAGACACACAGACACAGAGGCATGAAAGCAGGTGTGCAATGTGAGATGAGTAAATTAGAAAGCAGGCAAACAATGGCGCAAATATTTCGCTGAGCTGAGGCAGAAAATTGCTTTGATGGCGGAAAGATTGCCAGTAGCGGAGCGGTCGAAGTGTGCCGACAACAAAAAAAAAATGAAAGATTACTGTGGAGAAATTGGCTTTGGGTAGGAAATTCAATAATATGTTTATGAAAATATTGCGCGGTTAAATTAAAGTAATAATATTAAGCAGCGTTTTTATAGACCTTCCAGTTTGAGCTTGATATAAATTAGTATTGATTAATTTCATTGTGAGAAACTTCAACTAAATTATTATAAATTATAAGTAAATAAGCTTTTAGCTTATTTGCTAGTGAGAAGCAACCTAATTTAACTTACTCAGCAGCATATTTTACTTATTATAATCTTACTGACTAGTACTAAATTTGAGCACTGCTAGCAACAAAAAAACTATGAAGTTGATTTAAATACAAGACAGTATGTAGCTAACTCATTAAAGTGCTATAGCTGCTTGCTGTACGATCTATATGTTTGATTATGCCAGTCGGTTTGATTTATGCCAGTTGTTTGTTCTATTCGTCACTCGCCAATATTTGTTGGAAGCAACTAATTGTTGAAACTAATTGAGAAATTATGGATTTTTACCCGGCTAAAGATAGCTAGAAGTAAAATTAGTAACACTATTACTAGAATTTAGTGTGAATTTTTTAGGGGAAGCTTATCTATTGCTTGACAACTTAAAAAGAGAGGTTCTGTTATTTAATACTCGCTCAATTTACCTTTTGAAGAACGTCGTAGATTTATGAGCAGCGGAATATTTATTTAGACTAGTATAGACTAGTATTTAAACTCGACCATTTAGACTAGTTTTAGGTCTATGTACTTACTTCGACGTTTCTTAAGCTTCTCCATGCCTTGCTAACAATAAGGTGCACTCAAAATCTTTAATATATGTTTCAATGAAAATCTAATTGCTTCAAAACGCTAGCAAATCAACTAGTTTGGTACAGAATATAGCCGTTGGAGACAAGTCTGTCAATATACCCGAAGATTGGAAAGATTTTAGACTTCTTTTGAATAGGGGCGAGTTTCCTTACTTCAAGTCTATGTCTAACCCCTATAAGGTGATATAAGCAAATAAATTGTGCTACTTAGGAGTATATCCAAAAAGATTATCAAATTACAGACCTTCAGACACAGATTGTGTTTAAATCAAAGGAACAAGTGCGACAGATTGAGTTTTCCAAGGAATATCCTGGAGGATTCAAAGTTCAAGTTGTCACGTTTAGTCATGCTTGATCAACGTTCCTCCAGTTTTACTTCATGCATTTTTCTGCATAAGACTTTTAAGGTCAGTTTCAGAATTGTGAAGGATAATGTGAAGTATTCATCTAATTTCAACAAAACCTTATACCATATAATTTTCAGCTGTCTACCTAGAGTTAGCCTGTCTTGGTAATTAAATTTATTGAGTGGTCACAGCAAAATTTACTATAAAATCGCACCGCAAACTATTCTTCTTACGATTATTATTAATACATTTGACAATAAGGTAAGAACCTATCATTTGGAACTATAAAAATTAAAAAATATTCGAAAGAGCAAGATGATTTTTAATTAAAGAAGGTGATATTTGGTGGAGAAAACGTTGGCTTATAGTTGCAAAACCACGGTTTAACAGCTTAAAGTATGGAGTAGTGTTTTACAGCCCCCAAAAGTAGGCTAAATATACCAACAAACTGTAAAAAATTTAAAAGAAAACTACCAGCCTTTCTTCCAAAGCTCACATGAAAACGCCTTTCGCCAATCCGTCGAAGATGATTATCGAAAAAAATTGTTTCAATTTTTATTATCAAATAGACTTTAACTTTCCGACATTCAAAATACAACTGTTTCTTGCATGAAATTTGATGAGAAGGGCGCATCAATCACACTTGAAGTACTCACACAGCTTACAGCTCACTCGCAACTATCATTCATGCTAGTCGCTGTTGGTCAACCCACAAAGTGTGCGCAAACACTAGACTTTGTGTGGAAACGATTTCAACTGGCATTCACTGTTATTTCACACGCACATAAGCAACAAAGATCAGCGCAAAGCGAAAAAGCAGAACATGAACTGTAGCTTAGACCATCATTCATTGTCATCAACACATATGCATATGCACAAGCATACAAGCAGGCGCTTTCGCTATATATATATGGTGTGTGTGTGTGTTTGTGCATTCGTCAGCGCTCGCACGGCAAGTGTGAAAAGTTTACATTAATTGGGTACAATTTAGTTGGCAACAAGAAAAACAAAAAAGTTTGGGCAGAAGAAAAATAGCAAATAGCTTTCTTGTTGTTATTGTGGTGTGCAGTTTGTCTGCTGTACTGCATAAATGTGTATTGTAGCTGTTATGCATGTACTTTCTGTTGTTGTTGTGTAGCCGTTAATCGTTTCAACACTAATTACTACTCATTAAGTTGTCTTAGCCGCAAATGTTTAGCAGCATGTACCCTCTCCTCAACAAATTGCCAAAGCTCGAAACACATACATATAAACTATGTAAGTATGTAGTGGTTATAGCATCGATTTCGTTGGAAATATTTGGCTAGGTAATACTTACGCACGAGAGGGTACGGGCATAGTCTCATTTTCCACTTTTCAGTCAACAAACTTAAAAGGTCTGCATTTGGTCAAAAATTAGTTATAAAAGTTTTATTTTGTGTGTGCAAGAAATTGACTTTTAATTTCGAAAAAACGTATTATTTTATTAATAATACTGAACATGTTTCAAGAAGTGATTGTGATGGTTTTACATCCGAAACATAGGCTGATATTTCGAAAATGGCAAAACAGCGCCTTTAGGTTGCCTACCTTTAGGCTGCATACGCAATTTTATAAAGAAGGTAGTGTTACTTGTGTTAAAGAAAATTAGATTTATTGATGAACTACTAAAATAGACTACTTGACTACTTAGTGAATATTTGAGAAACTGGTTAAGAATCGTTTCGATACATAGCTGACAGATTTTATTTTCAGCTTAGAGATTAGTTTTTGAATGAATTAGAGAATTAAAAATCTGATAATACAAGGTAATATGCTTTTATTATTGTCGTAAAATGAGGAATGATATAGATGAGATGTTTACAGTTATGAGCCTGATGGGTATTCCATGTAAAAGTATTCAACAATTTGTAAATTTTTGTGTAAAAGTATATTTTAAGGCTAGCAATATTTGAAGGCGCCAAGTTCGAGAATTAATGGAACCAAGGCCAAAGCTAAAAGCAAGAGAACCTGTGGAAATTAGACACAAAAGTTTCTATTGTGCTTTTGAATAATTTATGGGGTTTTTAAATATTATTTATTTAAAAAAATTTCCGTTGAATTGTGACGAAAGGAAGAGAAAAGGGTGCAGTGCATCCTTCTATTCTAAGCCCAAATTTTCGGCTTCTCTTTTGTGCCGAATTGCTGTTTTATCACTTTCCGAAATGGGTACTCTGTCATTTTTTTTCGATTATGAAGAAATCCTGGCTACTTTTTAAGCAAAAATGGACGCTACTCATGAAGAAAAGTACAATTTAAAAGAGAGCGTTTTTGATCTTTCTCCAAACATCTATATGTAGCGCTACATTAACCTGGTGGATCCAGCTGAGTGTGCTCATTATGCTAGCAAATAGCTCCGAAACGCTTTATGGTAAGGTTAGGCGACATGTGGAGAGCAGAACTCTTCATTTAAGCACTTAAAAACTTCAAATCATTTTGCATGTCTTTGCCTTGAACCGAATACTTTTATGAGTCCTGCTTGAGGACGGATCAAAAAATTTTTAGATTGCGTTCCAATTTGAATTATGTGTTCTTATTAGAGAAAAAAATTTTCGTGTCAAGTACGCAACCAGAATTTTCGTAATGTTATTTGGAAACCGTGGTGAGCAATAAGATCCATAACACTGTGTCAGATAGTGCGCCCATCAAGCTGGACTTTTGCTTATTTTGAACTTATCTTTGTAGAGTTGGCAACTAATAAATAGGAGACAAATACTTGAATAATCTGATCTTGGTATCTCTCTATTGGTTCACCCAAAATAGACGGGTATCTAACTATCGGGTATCGGGTAGCCACTTCACACTTCATACGCACTGCCAGTCAAGGCAATCACCGTCTTCTGTATCAATTGAGAGATTGTTAACTTTAAGAAGTCATGCTCTATAGCGCTCAAATTCTTTGTGCCTGTCATTGTTAAATATTTAAATAAATAAATATTTGAGTCCACTACAATTGGCAATAAATAGCCAAACACCAGCAATATGACTTAAGGGCCAAGTTTAAGCACATTTCGGCTTTAGTTTTAACACAAAACGGTGCTTTAACAAACTTTTCAAATCTTATTATATGTGGTTTACTGCTTTCATGTCTGTGCGTGTGTGTGTGAGTGGCGACTGAGTGTAAGCGAGTGCTCGAAAGTTCAACAGGAAGTGCGCTGAAAGCGTTGGCCTTACACAATCGATTTGGAAAATTTATATAACATGTGTGTGGATTGTGGGTAGGTATGTGCATGTGTGTATGTATGTGTGTGCATGTGTATTTGTATATCTTCTTTACAAACCAAGCGCTATTGTGCGTATTTGTTGTTATTATGCCCATCACTCTTTGCAGCGCTTAGCAAACAAAGCACAAAAGAAGCTGCTGAGCGCAACCAGAGTGACAGCAAAAAGCCAGCAGCTGCAGCTGCAGCGGTGGCAGTGGCACTGGCAGTGGCAGCAGTAAACAATGAAAATTATTGAACTCAGGCAAACAAGTGGGAGTCACAGCGACACAAGCTTCCGCACTCGAGCATATGCATTTCCAAATACAAACTCAAAAACATTTCTACTTATGACTGTGATGTACCGTTATACATATGGTATGTATGTGCACATTGTCGCATAAATTCAGACAGTCAAAATAGATGGATGATTGGCAGAGGAGAACGTGATGAAAGCCAGTCAACTCAAGTCGCATCGAGTCAAGTCAACCAGCTAGCGTCTAAAGTGCTGGAAGTCATGGCAGTAAAGATCTCGAAGCGTCAGAAAGTTTAACAAGATTTCGACAACTCAACTTCGACAGCACACAGCAACACAGCAACGACAGGAGGGCGCAGCATATTTGTGGCGGGCATAGAAACAAAGCGAACTAAAGAAGTTAGCCAATTCAGGAATAACAGTAAAGCCCAATGTGCATGTGTGTGTGGAAGCCAGTAAGCAAGCAGTAGTTACAATACAAATACATTAACAATAGAAATAAGGACCACTAAAAATAGCAACCATGCTTCAAAGTACAATGGCTATACACATACATATAGCATACAATGGTGAACTAATGCTTGCACTGCCTTGTATTTGTATTTACGCTTGCCTTGCGTCGTTGAAGATTTGTCATGGTAATAAGCATGCATATATACTATGTATAAATATACGAGGGCTGTTCGGCAAGATGAGATATCAATGGCTTCTGGAATACAAGATATTGGCAGCAAAATGTTCTAGTGCTCAGCAAAGTCTTTTAGCGACTTCGGCGGCGAGTTGGTTGAGTCTGAGTTCAGCCACTTCTTTCAGGTTCTAACAACAATCTTACCCCAATAACCGAAGTCCAACTTTCCAGCGAATTTCTGTTACCCAAAATCGTCCTATACACTCCAGCAGCCAATCCAAGGCGCTAAAAAGTGAGTAGCACCGTACATTTCTCAATTGAGAAGTCAAGTTATAAACCAGACGTAGGTTGAAAGCTCGACTAAACAGCTTGTGAGCATGTAATTATCACTCTTCAGCTCTTTGAATCGTAACTTACGTCGATTTGATCTTATTCGCGTTTAAGTTGTAGTCAAAGAATTTATTGGTTTGATTATTTTTAGTATTTTTACTGCAGTTGTTGTAATACCAAATTTTTTAACTGAGTAATATGTTGTATGGGTGCGTCTGACCTTGGCGCTTCTTACTAATGATGAGACCTGTATAAAAATATTCAGTCAGTTAGTCAAAAATCGTATTGGACAGACGTTTAGACATAGTTGGATCGACTGAGCTTAACTAACTGATCATTTTGGTAACATAATTCACGTCGAATTTTCTGCTAGATTTTAAAAACATCGGATCGAAGTCGCAATAAATTTATTGAATTAAATTTATGTCGTTGAAAATGTTGTTTTATAAAATTGGAAACTTGAAAAAAATTGACTAAGCAGTATGTACTTAGCGATTAGTGAACGACGAATTAATATGAGATCTATGTGAGTTTACTTTATAATCAAGACAGTCGATTTTCATGTGGAAATCAAGATTAAATCAAGATTTTATAAAGCATATTCAGAGATTCACATATGATAGCAATTTTAGTGGATATTGGCTGTTCTATCTGGTTATAAACGTATGCGAAACGGTGTAAAATGCCTTCGCAAAGTTACTGATTTCAACGAGGCGGTGCACCACGCCATATAGGAGGCAGTGTAATACAGTTTCTTGTTGCGAATTTCTAGAGTTTTTACCTCTCTTGACTTTCTTTGTTCGATTATTTGGAAAACAAAGCTCTTACTGTCGCCAAAGAGTGACTGAGAACTCGAAAGCGAAGAAAAGACATCACCTGATTCAGTTTCCATTCTAAAAAGTATTTCAAATTTAATAGAACATTTTTAAATTTTATTCGACATACTTTTGTTAAAATTATTAAAGTGGCAAAAGTAAATTTCAGTAACTTTATAAGCCTGTTGAGAATTACACAAATTTCGGTTAAAGGAATGAATAATGAAAGCAGCATGAGGTCTCCTTTCAGTAAAGCTATTTAACAGTCTTTTTATTTTACATACTTAAAATTGGTAGTGGCTTAGGCTAAGAGAATAAAAAATTAATAATAAGAAGTTTATTATGAAGATAATCTCCTAGTTCAGACCGCTATTTCATGTTTCTCTTAGTTGAGCGTTATATTCTATATTCAAAGTAATGTGATGAAAGCATGATTTTTAATAAGTTTAGGTTAGGCAAGCTGAAGTAAAACACCAAAGATTTTTGTGGCAAGTTATAAGGACAAGTTATAAGTACTCTATAATTTGTAGAAATTTTTGGAATAAAGCATTTTCTTAAGTATTAGATATTTCATATTCCAAATAAGAAACAAACTTCCGAATAAATATAATATTTGGAAAGATTTCGACAACAGCGCCATCTACAAACTCCAATGTAGATTCTCCATTGCATCACTTAAAAGTAAGTACTTCAATAACATTGACATATTTCAGGTTTTCTCATAGGTGTTTACTAAAATAGAGAATATAAAGATACATTGAATTTATAGTCAAATATATGATTAAGGCCGCAACGTATAACATAGATATTTTTTGGTAAATTTCTCTAAGAAAGCAGTACCCTTTGTGATTTGAAAATTGTAATATTTGAAATTAATCTTTAATATATTAAATCAAAGCCTGAGAAGAAAAACATTTTCTTTTCTTATTTACTGTACGTTTGCCCAACTTCCAGCTACATTACGTATATTTCAGTTAATGTCAGTGACGTTTTGTGACATCGTAATGTAAATATTTTAACATTGACAACGGTAATGACAGTGACAGCATTGCCACTTTCGCTGAATGTCATTGACACCCAGTAGTCGGACGTGAGCGGCAAAAATGACAGGGATATTAAAAAAGCAATGGAAAACAGGTAAGGAAGGCCTGAGTTCGGGTGCAACCGAATATTTTATACTCTCGCAATGTGCAAGTATTAGAGGCGGAGAAATGCTTTCAAGTGCTGACAAAACTTTATATTACAAAATGTTGCAGAAGAATTCAACCTTTATCATTCAACGCAATTGTGAATGGGTTGAAATCATATTTGGCATCATATTAACTTTTACTTTAGGTGATATACTCATAAAGTCAATCTAACTAAGACGAATCATCATGATGGCAAATCATAATATTAGAGCGGGAGGTACATGGATGTCACTACATTTATCACAAAACTACACTATATTTAAGATTATACGTAAATTAAATTTGCTAAGACTTCTTACATATTGTCCATTTTACAACGAATTTTGAAAATTCTCATATTAGGTATATAGGGATTAGGGGAGGTACTATGCCGATTTTATAAATTTTTGCATCAGTATCCATTATTACCAGAAAAAAAACATTGTCTGAATTTTATTAAAGATATCTAGCAGATTGACAAAAATATACGGTATAAAGTCAATAGGAAATACGAAACTTTTTATTTTAGGTATATGAAAACTAAGGAAAGTATTGAGCCGATTTTACCCACTTTCGCACACAAGGCCACATTATTATGAACCTCATTAATATATCTAACAGAGTGACCGATTTTCAGTAAAAACTCGCCATAGGCATCGATATCCACACATTCTGTATATGGGGGATTGAAAAAACAATAATGTACTGAGAAACTGAAAGAAAGTGAAAGAAGACAGAGAGAAAGATTTCCATTTTCGAGGACAATGACATCTTTATATACATTTAGCGCGAATCCACTATCCTTCTCGAGGTCAATGACCCCTTTGCTTATCTTTAGCGAGGTGAGCAATCTTTGTTTACCGTTTTTGTTTAACTTTAGCGAGGTCCACGGATGGACGTACGAACAACCGTTAGCTGAACAAAACTAATATACTCTGCTGCAACATGTTGCCAGAGTATAAACATTGGAAAGTAAGAAGTCAGTGGAGAATAAAGACCAAATAGGCAAATATGAGAATTATTCCAAATCAGATAGGAATAGCAGAGGAATACTACATCTTTGTCTATTTTTTTCTTTCTGGTGCAATGAAAACATATATATGAAACAATGTAGCTTGTCTCTTATAAAAATATAGACGTATGTGAGTACATATGTAACATTTAAAATTGACTCCATACGTTTCTCTCAAAGGTTATCTACTAACTGCCCTACATATATACACCATATATACATCAAAGTTCTCACTTGAAACCGTACACTTCATAGCAAGAACAAAAGAAATACTGAAAACATAGCTATGTACATGCAAAAGTACTGTACAATTTCCATACATATACATATATATTTTTCGTATTCATATATATTCATACATATATACACATTCATGTTGAACAACACTCGTGCCTTCCTTAACAATATGTATAAATATATATATGGTACAGCGTGTTGATAAGTAATATTATTTGACACTTCAACAGCAACAAAAAAGAAAAACATAAACGATGGCAGAAGCAATGTTACTGTATATATACATACATATGTACATATATTTCTAACTGTCTGGTAGACTCTTACGAAACAAGAGACGACAAATCACAGACTGAATTAGCAATGGAGTAGCATTAACGGTATACATATTTAAGTGGCAATAGAGGATGTACATATATACACACACACTGACATGCACATGTAACAGTGTTTATATGTGTAAGTGTCATAAGAGCGGAGAGGTTAACAGCGAAGCATCAAGACTGTTGTGGGTGAGCATAATTGTTTGACTTTCTCATTTAAGATTACACAAACAACAATCGTGGTAAGTTTGTAATTACATTGAATATAGTCAATGTATTACAGTAGTAACTGCTTAAATCGAACCATTTTTCGATAAGTTCGAGGATATAAGAAATACATGCTTTAAGCATTTGTAATTGAGCAAAGTGTACAATTATATGAGTGTGGATCTAAATGGCAACTCCGAATTATTGTGTACATCTTACATTTTTCTAATTTTAATTAACTAATAACTACTCAAATCAATCAAATATTTTACATATTATACCTAACTATAAGTTCGTATAAAATCTAAGACCCTTAAAGTAACTTTCACGAGGCCTTTACCGTTAACAGACCTATGTGTTATAATTCTTACCTCACTCTTATTGTGCTTTTGATTTCGCTTATTAGATTTCTCAGTCTAAATTATAAAGACAAAAAAATATGTACCTCGATATATGTAAGTATCATAAGAATCGGTATCACAAAAGTAAAGAAATCATCCGAACTCCCTGACCCTAAAAAACTGTTACAGTTTCAGAACACACTTTGAACTACCGAGAGCATTCTAACTTTCATCTATTAATATTTCACCTAAGAGAAGACCAATGGTTAGTTCTTTAGAGCAGAAGTAAGTGCAGAATAATTTTGTTACTCGCTATATATAAGCCAAGAAGGCTTTCCACGTATGAGTACTTCTGGAAAAGTTGCCTGAATAATAACAATCTTGTCAAGATTGAATAAAAATAAGTTCCCGATTCCAACTGAGACTTTTTCAAATACTTTTGCAAAGAGTGGAATGAGTTGTAACCAAATTTATATGAGTTGCCTACTATTGACCAAACCTTAGAGAATGGTGAATCGAACAAACAACTAGTGTTAATGCGGTAAGCTAACAAAATTGGGATGGAAGTGCAAGCGGTTATATCACTTTCTGATTAAAGATCTGATATCTATATATTCTCTTCTCTCTTTTCAAACACACATAATAAGAGAACTCCAAAAAGTTTAAGATGCTGTTTTTGTTTGAAGACCTTTTGGACTCGCTACGTTAGCTTTCAACAAAGTGAACAATATAATAAAAAGAGATAGGGTAAATCGAATGCGGTCAAGAGCCAAAGTGGTGGATGAGAGACGTGAAAAATTTACACCAATAAACCATGTCCGTCGGTTCAATTTTATATGAAATCGGAACCACATAGGTTCACTCGTTTATAACAGAATTTGCTTTGGCTCTCATGGGATTGCTGATAGTTATAAATTTCAAGTTATAGAAAAGGTTGCTTGAGCTGCAGGAATCAAGTTTTGTATAAGTATTTGACCAGGTTAGTACAAAATTTTTATGACATGTCTATGGGTTATGTGCTGTAGGACGATACTGTGAAATATAATATTATAAGGTTTTCCAATCAACAACCGTTGGGCTCTTATGGAAGAGATACCGAAGTGTAGGTTTGGACCTGATAAACAGTTCATGTTTGGGTTATTTTTTTAGAAACTACGTCGTCAAATTTCAAGAATGTTCAAGCACTCTGCCAGATGCTCAGTAAAATGTGAACACTAATTAAATTTCGATGAAAAGTAATCATTTTAACAGCTAGTGCACAACTTTGAAAACTCACATTTCTAATCAACCCTGATTTCATTGGCAAACTCAACGCTGTCAAGCTAAAATGTCATACAATAATTAACACCCGCACTGGGAATTGCGCCTTAAATATTTTACTATTATTTATGCATTCATTTAGAAAGTTTTTTTTTTCGTTTCAACTTTCTTGGTCATCACTCCCTTTCTGTATGCCCTACATAGCACTTCATAATGACCTGCGCCAGTTGTAATTGAGTTTTATATTCATTACCAGACATGAAGCTACCCGTTGAAGGCGCACTCATGCCAACTAGAGTGGAACAATGTGGACGACCTGATGGCAATACTAAAACCTCATGCCGACGCAATGTAATGACTTTGATAATTACAACAAATATAAAAAATACAAAACAAGTAATAACAACAAAAGCCTACAACAACAACAATGTAAATGGAAAGGAAGGCAATAAAGACAAGCTAACCATGACGTGGTAGTGTCTGTGAAATGATTGGTCAACAGTTGTGGGTTGAGTTGTGAAGTGTGTGAAAGAGAAGAATTTGGAAACAGCAAAGGACAATGCCGCATTTAACAAATGAACACACACATGCAAGAATGTCGTGTGAGTCTGTGAGAATGGACAGCAGTGTTGAAAAGTCGACTGTTGGTAAGAATTGTCAATAAAGTCAGGACCACAGCCACACCGCTTCGACGATGATGAGGTGATGTGACCATGGAGGGTGCACAAAATTCGAAGAAGTTGAAGCAGAGGAATGCATATTGTTGACTGCATTGACGACAATTTCGTCTGTGACAAGCTAAAACATGGACGCCGAGCGGAAACTGTCAGAAGTGACGTAGCAACGGCAACGTTCGAGGAAATTTTGAGGCAAATGACAGATGTCAAAGAGTGGTGATGTTGACAGCTTGTGGTGGCATTGTGTCAATCAGTGTTTTATGCGGGTTTCGATATGTTATTATTAATGAGGTCGGAGTAATTATAATATATATTAATTATTTCATTAGTTTACAAGCCTTTTGGCGCGGTTTGATTGATTAATGCGGTGTTCATTTAATTTAATTTAATTTTGACTTACTGCTGTAAATGTATGTTTACACAAACATATGTACAAAGTTATAAACTAAAGAGCGAAAACAAGAGAATTCCGGTTAAGAAAGTAGTATTCAAAGCTTTTAAAAATTATGCTAATATGCTCTAAGGTTGCCAATATTATTTATTATGAGAATGGATATTATTTAATAAATAAATTACTTCAAAATATACAAAAAGAATTGATAAAAATATTTGAAATTAGTTTATATTTAAAATGAATTTAAAAAAGTGTTGCCATAAGTTTTTCAAAGCCATGTTTATTACGAGCTGTAATTAATTAAATGCCTCAAAACTTTTTTAAACAATTGAAACACATTTAAAATAAATTCAAAAGCATTTCCATATTTTTTTTAAAGAAAATATTACTGTTATTAAATGTATTATTATTGAAATATTGAATGAAAAAAAGTTGTTAAGTTCGTAATTTATTTAAAATATTTTACCAATAAGAATATCTATTTTTATTAATTTGCCTTATAAATTTTCTTTAAAACAAAAAAACGGCTCTTATGGGTCATGAACCAACATATATGAAAAGGATCATTTTAATCTTATAATTGAAATGCAAGTAATTTGAATAGTGCTGCCAATAAGTATTTAAAATGGCTTATGCCAAGAAAAATGTGAAAAGTAAACATAATTTAAATGATTTAAATGAAAACGGAATCGGGTTGCCAACTATATCATCAACACAAAAAATATAAGAACAAAAATTGGTTAGCAAACAAAATCAAAAAAAAAAAACATTAAGAGGGTTGCCGCGAACAAATTTGAAAAATAAATAATAGCGCAAAAAGTTTAAACAGATTTTCTGACCTTATTAGATTTATTAGTGGAGGAATGGAATATGAATAAAGAGTAAATATTATAGTGAATATTTAGAATAGAATTTTAATAATATCATAGAAAATATTTTTCAAATAAACCTAAAACATTAATAACAGGTTTCATGATGATTCCGGTTGGAGATCTGATTATCGGAAAAAATTTGGATACAATATGAAAACATGAAGGATTAAATATTGCAAAGCAACTCAAAGAAGAAAGAATTTGAAGCATTTTCTTCAGGAGGTTACAGTTTGTAGATCCATTAGATCTTTTATTTCGGGAACTCAGTGCATCCGATATATATTGAGGATTATTACAATGATTTCAAATTAAGTAGCTTGAAAATATAGCTTTGTTCACATCTAACGGTTGGGATTAACATTTCCTCGTAATGCCAGCAAAACCCAAGGGAGCTGCAGACATATATATAACTTTATACGAATATGGAATTATATGATATATTATTCCAATATAAACTACCTGCATATTTGTACATTTCCAGAAAAAAAAAGATAATAATAATAAAATGAAAAATAACGAAGAAATCTTAATTTTATCTTTTAAAAAGCTAGACCTTGATAGGCCTTGACTTATGTTTAGTTAAATTTAAGCTAAGACTACTTATTTCCATTAAAACATCTTTATTTCATGCGATAAAACTTAATTTGACCAGTATAGAAGACGAAAGACAAGGGATTAGTTTTTGGTAAAAAAAGTCCTGAAACAGGTTCCATTGAGTAAGGTAAGAAAACATAATGCCTTAAAGGAGCAGAAGGCTACAGACCACTTATCAGATTACGCACCGCCAGAATTTCATAACCCAGACTGTCAAACCTGATCGATTGGCCTAACAACACTGAAGTAATTTGTTATTTATAGGCAACTGCGCGGCTTCCCTAGGTTTAGATATGAACCCTTGATATTATAAGTACTGAAAGTCAAAAGCACTGGCCAATGTTAACACTTATCTTATAAGAGACCACATATATTCTAGCGCTAGCCTTAAACTAAAGCTCCCACTTTCTCTCTCCCTCTCTCTTTCTCTCTCTGTCTGATATCTCTTGTGATACGCCGCAGAGCTACACTCCAAAAAAAAAAAAAACTCACAGCTGCAGTAATTGGAGTTATGTATGGCATAACAAAAAAGTTGATTAACTGTATGCAACACAATCTCTACATATTCCACTCCATGCAATCTACTCATCTCATCTCATCTCTGCTAACAACTTAAGTTTGTTACACTTCTCTCGCCTGTTGCCAAACACACTTTGTAAGATTTTCACAAAAACAAATTACGCATTTCTAAATGTCCTTAAAACATTACTAACGCGTTCGTTATAACTTTTGAAATTTAATTTACACCATTAAAATGGTTTAGTTGTAAAGGAATTGGCGCTTGTAGTTGCTTGTAGTCGGTTCACAGTTGGTTGTTTGCTGTCGGTGTTGTCTATGTCATGTTGTGATGCGCTGCGTTTTGCCGCTTAGCAACACTGGTTTCATCGTGGCGGATGACATTAGCCAAGTTAGAGTGCAGACATTACAAATTTAAACATATTCTACAGCTACGGTTACAAATGCTTACAAATGTCTCTATTTAAAATATATATTTATTTGCATCTAACAGTTGGTTGTGTGTTATATGTACGTGGGTATATGCGAGTGTATGTAACATTACGATTGCCTGAAAATGTGTCCTCACTTCGGAAATTGTGGCTGCTGGCATTTTAAGGTTATATTAGCATGTCTACAGTGAAATTAATTTTACTTTTTTATATTTTTCCAAATTTCATTAGTAAAAAAAAATGTGTTTTGTTCTTAGAGAAATCAGTATATGTTACTTTTTTTTACTACTTTTCTACTATTTTTCTACTACTTTTCTTAAGTTTTATTATTTAACTCTACCTAAATATGTAAATCTAATGTCGTCTGAAGACCTAAATTTTTTCTTCTTCGCGAAAAATTCAACTAATTCAACTTAGGTTAAGCATATAGTAAAATATAGTGATCAATAATGATGATATTAAAATATCATATATATAGACTTAGTGTGTGACCGTTTCAAAAAAATTTTTCTCTCACAACAGCTAAGAATAATTGTTCTCAATAAGTCACAACCAAAGCTAGATCTAAAAATATAATATCTCTTCATCCCAAAAATATTATTTGCTTGGGATTGGAACATATAAATCTCTCTCTTTTGGTGTGAGTGTACTAAAATGCTGATAAATATTCCAGATGAAGAGGAAATCGCTTGTCGACTTTTATATTCTTTTATACTCACGTTATATCATTGGAAGCCAGAGTTTGAAACAGAGGTATATAGAAGAAAACTCCTTTTCTTCACGCTTTCTTAATTTTACCCAGCGTTGTATTATTGAAAGTGTCTGTAGGAATTGTGCTACGGATTGCTTTCCTCAACTAATTTTCGCTTAAAGTTTATTTTTTCCATTTACCAGCAAGCACCCCTCGGTCACATATGCTATAATGTCTAACTCGAGTTATATAAATTGGATCGGTATAATAATATGCCAAAAAGGAGTCGAGAGTGGACTAAATTAAGTATATAATAGTACTTAGATATGGATCATGTTCTATCGGCTTTAATAAATAGCTTTCTCTTTTTTAAATGGCGCTTTATCTTTAAGTCTATTGAAGGAAAAGTAGAAAGCTCTAAAAAGAAAAGCTGGTATTTCTTGGTAGCTAATATACAACTTCTTGAAAAATTACGTATGAATCGAGAATCCTACCCAGTATTTATCTTTTCAGTGAAATATAATCCAAATACTCAAATATCATAATCGGCTTACAATTATAGAAAGTTATTGTTCCTACTGTAGAAGGTAACCCGGTGAAGTACCTAGCAGGGGTGATTCTAACTATGTATAGGGTATTTTCCAGATGTGCGGAATTTCCTAGAGGGATAGCTGTCAAAGTAGCTGTTAAAGTCAAAATGCCTTTGAATTTTTTTTGACACATTTGACACACAACGAAAAAAAAGTATAATGCCAAGACTTATTACTTATACATCGGAATATTATTAAAAAAAAACTATGGGAAACTATTTCAAAAACTGAGTTTTCTGCGGTACATTTATATTGTTTTCGTCAATTTATTTCAACGAGGAAGCACATTTAGGTCAGTCGCAAATAATCCCGAAAAGTCTCTTCAAGCTGCCTTGCATCGCTTAAATAATACGATATCGTGTGGCCGACAGGCTCAAGGTATTATAGATCCATTCTTTTTAAAGCCGTTTATCGTTAACCATATAAAAATTCTGCACGACTTTTTTGTGCCCCAAGTAAATATCAATAGACTAGGAGATAAATAGTTTTCACAGCATATATATATATTCAGTAGACTATAGATAGTGTAAGACCAATACTATGTTGTGTCGAACTTTTAGAGTTCGAATCATATCAGGAAATAAACCAAACAATTGCCTAACGATGTCATGTGATTTGACTTTGTTAGACAGCTTTCTTAGGAGATACGTGTAGTCTGTAGTCTATGGTGATATCTCAGCTACGACTGATCAGTTGCAAACCAACACTCGGCGTTTTATTGGCCGGAAAAGGTCGGGTGTACTAGGAAAGGGGTGCAGATCTTAACCAACGGGTTTATCTTAATAAGGCGCAGTCGCGTTAACTATATCAGAGAAATTAATCAAAAAATGTGTCAAAAATAAATATTTATAGGGTTTTATTATAAGCTTAAGTGTATATACAATATAAAATCGAAACTAAGTCTCTTTTACTTACCAGTTAAGGAATGTGGTTGATCCTACACAACTAGCACCTTCTCTCTCTCTCTCTTTTTCACACTCTCTCTCTCTTTTTATTCAATTCATGCGTTGGGTAACTTGAAGCATTATAGATTTTATTTTTGTTTTTAATTTTCAATATAATTTTTTATTAAATATTATTTTCTAAATATGCTAAGCACACATATAAATATTTTTTGTACTTAAAAGCACTCTGATGATATGCTGAATAGTCAGCCTTGTAGTATTATGCACTTACATATATATCTGTTACATATACTTAAGGAAACTTTCACTGGCAATTTGATATTTTTTGCTCTTGCTATACATATATATATATATATTACTATATATATCACTTCACTGAAATTTATTTATTTTTTTGTTTGTTATTGTTTAATAAATTTTTGAATTTTTAATACTTTCAGTGTTTCTGTTTTGATTTGTGTTACTTTTGTAAATGTTTTGAGAATGTTTCGAAGACTTTTCGGTAGTGAGTTTTGTTGATAATCTTTGCTCTCATTGGTTATTGTTTGATGAGTAGGCAAACTAACGTATATTTTTGCCCGTAAAATTTTTCAGTTTGGCAACCTCTTACCTATTCGATTTTGGTATTTTAAATGTTATTATTTTTCTCTCTTTTTGCGGGAGAACTTTGTGGAGTTCATGTACTCATATTACCATTTTGTGGCTTTTTGTTTATTTTTGTTTAACTTTTCTGCTTTTGTTGCTTGCTTTGAATATTTCTCGATTGAAATTTGTTGAAATTGCACATATGTTGTTGTATTTGATTTCGTTTTGGTTTTGGTTTTGCTGTTGTGGTTTTCAGTATGAACTCTATGGCGCTTCAAAAATACTTTCGACTTTTTGATTTTCTTTCAACTTGTTTTTTTTTTTTTGTTGCTGTTAAGACAGTGTATAGACGTTGAAAAATAATGACTTTCGAATTTTATTATTATTTCTTTTTTGTTTCCTTCTTTTTTTGTTTAGAAATAGTTTTTCTTCGATAATATACTAAATTTTGCTTGGTGTTTGCACAAGAAGTTTTTGAATTTTTGAAATACGAATTTTTACTGGATTTTCAAATTTATTTCAAAATCTTCATATATACTTAAATTTTTTTATTAAATATATTATTTTCTTTTTATTTTTAATTTTAGTAATTTCTTGTGCGTCTTCGGCTTGTCGTTAATCGGTTAATAAAGAATTCAGTTTTTTTTTAATATGCTTTTAATAAATTTTCACAAAATTTTTTGTGTTATTTTGGTAACTGGTAACAAATTTGATTTTTTATTTTGTATTTTTGCACAGATATTTATTATTTTGAATATTACCTTGTTTTTGATATTGTCACCCTTCAAATATATTTTGATTAATATGCTGATTTTCCCCAATACTGTTATTTTTGTTCTTAACAATTGCTTCTTAGACTAGTATGTCGGATTTTACTTTCGTAAATTCGAAATAGCGGTTTTTGCTCTTATTCACTTTTTGTGGCTTTCAATATTTCGCTATGTTTTTGAAAACTAAATTTTGTTTTCGAGTATTAATACATTTCTTCTTCATTGGTTTGATGTCAGCAGAAGTTTAATATATGTTTGAAATTTTATATTTTTTCGAACATTGAAGTTATAAACTTTAAATAAATCTTTCAAACTTTTTTTGATTTTTTGCAGTTTAACCTAATTAAATATTCTTTTTTCACTTTCAGGTTTGCAAATTTGTTCAACTTTCGTAGGTCATCTCGGTATTTGCTGTTTTCAGCTAATTCTTTTTATATTGTTGTAGCAATTTATTTTGAAATTTTTTTTAAGATTTCAATATGTTTAATTTCATTATTAATTGCCTTTTGATTTGCGGAATTTTTGATTTCGAATTTTTTTTTTAATCTTGTCAGCGTTCAATTAAAGCTCAGTTCAATTAATTCAATTGTTAAAAAAATATGTTAATTAAATTTCTGGCGTTTGTTTTTCAATTTGCTGTTATACAAGCTGTTTCAATATTTTGATCTCTTTTTGCAATTTAATGAAACTTTTCTAACCCCTTTAACACAATTTTTTACTATCTGAGTTCTCTTTAAGCTCTCAAAAAACTTTTTCCAATAATTTTATTTTCGTAATTCAAAAACTGGTTTTCTTTTTAATTTTTGAACACTTTTTTAAGTTTTATTTTTTTTCTTTACACTTTTAATTATGAATATCTGTCAACATTTGTTTGCGCACAATAACGAATTTTTGTTGTATTTTTTAATATTTTTAATTCATTTCCGAAATTATTTTACAAATATTTTAATTCAATTGTATGGTTTTTTGCCGTTTTAATTTTTTATTATAATTAACTTTTTTTTATATATGTAATGATATTTTGATATGATATATTTAATAATATTTTTTTAAATATATTTGCTAAACTATTTTATAAGTTATAATTATGTTAAATAAACTTTTTGTTTATTTTTTACTGGTTTTAAATACTAACAACAAGTTATTTTGCTATAATATAATCGAATAATTTCATGTTTTTCGAAAACTTGTTAAATTTGATTTCGTTTCAGCGCGCTTTAAATTAGTAATTTATTTCTGTACTTTTTTCTTGTGTTTTTTATTATTTTGAACTAATTGCCAAATTTCTTTTAAATATTTTATTTCATTAATATTTAATTTATTTCTGTACTTTTTTCTTGTGTTTTTTATTATTTTGAACTAATTGCCAAATTTCTTTTAAATATTTTATTTCAATTATATGGTTTCTGCACGCTTAAAAATTTAATTTATGTTTTTAATTTTTTTTAAATTTGTTTTCAAAATTATTTAAAATTTTTTCTAAATTTTTATTTTTATTATTTTACATATTTTTAAATTGTTTACAACAATTTTACTGCATTTTGATAATTAAAATATTTTTTTAGCTTTTTCACTTCATACACGTAAAGTTTAATATTCGCTCAAATGTATGTGCAACTCTGTACTTTTTGTCGGTCCAAAAATTTGCAATTTTTTTGTTGCAATTCAAACAGTTGTTCCACAACCACAAAACTAAAGCACTCCACAGCTTTTTTCAAATTCGCACGAACTTATTTGTGTTTCTCTTTTTGCACTCTAGCCTTTTTCTAAATCAGCTTTAATATACACACGCTTCAGCTATAACTGAGTTCCATTAGATTTTAATTAATTTTTCCAAACTTATATATATTTTCAAACTTTCGAAATTTCAATTAATTTTCTACGCCAAAATTAGCAGGAAAAAATTCCAAAATTTACACCAGAAAATTTTTGTAACAACACTTTTCGGCTTGAGCGCCAATTAACACACCAAACTATTTGCGAATTTTCACGCGCTGCAACAATACGTAATTTCACGTTAACCCATACGTACTAACACACACACACACACACACACACACAAATGTGTGTCTATGGAGGTATGTGTAGTATAGACAGCTGTAAGACCACAAATTAAGCGCCACAATCACTAACACTGCACGTTGTCAGATTATGTCGCCGGCAGACACACACCAACACACCAACACCAACACACACACCCGCGCGCTCGATTGCGGGTACAACGGGTGGTATGCGTAACACAATTTGAAGCGGCGCGTCGCACGGCGTTGGGTGCGATTAGTTGCCGCAAAGCTTTGGTACTTTTTTCGTGCGCCCCTGCTGTGCGCTACGGATATTGCCACGGGGGTTTGTTGACCCAAGTGTGCCACGCTAAGCGCTATGCTGGAGCGTGTAGCTGCTGTTGTATGTGTGCGCTGTAGGAAAATGCCACAACTTGATTTATGAAATTCCAGCAGGAAAATTAAATAATTTACTTTTCTTCTTTTTTATTTAATTTATTTTTTGTTGAAGAAATTCAAAGAGTTTGAGAAGATTTTAATGACTTAATATTTTTAATGTCGCAATTTTGCATAAAATATATTACTGCCTTTTTATGACAATTGATTTCAGTGGGGAAATTTCACTTTTTTACGATCATGTTTTGAACTCGAAACTTCACTTTTAATAGCTTAGGTAATTCCAAATGCCATTAGCTGTTGGTAGTCAGTCACAAAATATTTTACTGCTACGCGCGCTGTTAAATTTAAATTGCTGTGGCAACACGCACACACAAGCACGCACACACTTGCAGGCGCGCGCGTGCCAATACTGTGTAATTGCCGCTTTAAAAGTAAGAATTACTGCCACGCACAAAATGCTTTTCAATGCCGTAGGAATCGATTTTTTACGCGCAAATTTGTGTTACTTCGCCAACGCTCATATAACTTTGCTTAATTTTTTCAAATTATGCTCATTCTGGGTGTTATATGGAATTTTGATATTTATTTGTACAAGCGTTTTGTTTTACTTATATATTTATATTTGATTTACTTTACTTATTCGCACAAATTTAACATGCATTTCCGCTAAAGCGCTTTAATTCAATCAGTAACGGCACGAGAGAGAAGGTACCCAACGATGAACTGAATTGTGTGTTGCATGCATAGCGTAAGCAATGCTAGTGCCAATCTGCTTTTAGGCGCGCAATAGTGGGTAATTTCAACATTGCGTGCGCACAGCGTAGCTGCAGCTAGTATATTTTGACTGTGTGCTCAAAATTTTGTGCTAAAAAGCGAATTAAGAAAATTACCCTAGTGGGAAATTTGAGTTTCATACACTTAAATGTGCGCGCAATTACTAGTAAGTTGGTTTACGTTAAATTTCAAGCACGTTGAAGCAGTTACAAAAATTTCCCTTCCTGGGAAATTTTAACTTTCAGCTCCAAAATGCTTATAAAGTGCTCAAAACTTCATTCCACCCACTACTACATAAAATAAAGTACATTAAAAAATTTCCCAACTCAAGGGAAATTTTCAAAGTACGGTTTAACACACAGAAAGTCTGTCAAATTCTTTGGCGCTGCACACTGCACATTCCGTTTGCAGTTAGCAAAACGTGCTTTTGCAGTTACTTTGTAACTATTATTTGATTTTTCTTTCTTTGCTGTTTGCACCCCTCGTAATGTGGGTTAAGCATGTGTTTATTAGCTGCGACACCGCCGCCGCTGACACAGCTGTTTTATTTGTGCAGCGTTGATTTGATTCTGTTTGTAAGCGTATGTTTACGTTTGTTTGCGTAAATATAGATTTCTGTGTGAGTGTGTTGGTGCGCCAAACACATACATACATACATTATTATACATATCGCATACATGGCACATATATGTATGCACGAGTGTATTTTGTTTGTCAACAATGTTGCCGCTTGCTTTTATAATGTTCAAGTAAGCCTTCCTCATTCGCAAGCGTTACACTTACACATTCACGCATTCCTATATTATTGTATTATGTCGGTATACTATGTATGTTTGTAAATGTTCCTTTGTAGTTTTCGTAGTCTCCCCCTATTTCTAGTATACATGCGCTGACATGTTAGTGCATACTTAAAACATTCATACTTTGCCACCATGTTCTCACTAAATGGGTTACAATGGGTATGGGTAATTCTCTTCTGTTTTTAAAGTTGTTTTAACTTCAGATGAAAGCAGGTATTTAAACCCGCAAGGGCTTTCCATTTCGTTGACAATTCTTCACATGATTATCGTGTTTATAAAATAATAATTTTATATAAAATAAATCGGTTGAGAATTCGCCGAGAAAAGGTAGTTGAGAAAAGAAATAGCTCAAGAAATTAGGCACTAATGCCCTGAAGGCCTCATAGTAATTCTTTTCTTCGATACTAGGTGCTCTTATAGCTGATCTAACGGCAGACGGTACCTTGTTTTCAGAAAATCAACATTTAACTGCTTCATAAATGTTTCTCTACCATTTATGAACTTATATATATATATATGTATATATATATATATATAAAGACTGTTACTTTGATCGCATTTCAAAATGATTCCATAAAATGTATTTCTTCCTTCTAATTAAATCTGTCAGCGAAACCTTCAATCAGAAATTAGAGCTCGATGTACCGAACTTTAATCGGCATTAATGTTATGACCACCACAAATAAAAACCAAAACCAACTTCAATTCGAAATGCACACATACACGTACTGACATATACTGTATTTTATTGTTCTAAGTAGTGTTCGAAACGAATGACTTATGCTGTTCAATTATTTGTTAAAGCGGAAACATTAGAAATGTGACATGAATAATGACATCCGTCATCATTTAATTAATACCGACAGTATATTGGCATATACAACTGTACATATGTCAGCAAAACTCAATAAAATAAAGAGTTGAACGAGAAATGTCAATAAATAAATACAATAAATTAGCATTTTTGTACGAAATGACCTCAATTATACCCTACTCAATGTAAAGCAAAAGTTGGAAAGCGAGGTTAAAAAAATTTATGCTAAATTCATTTTAACGCACGAGCACTTCCGTTTTACCAACGAGGCGACTATCACATTTTCATTGCGCACTTTTTCTTATCTGCTTCAGTTTTACGTTTTTGCTTTCAACTTAATTGAAAATGCAAATTGGCCGCATTGAAGGACTTCAATAACATGTCACTGTGAGATGGAGTGAGCTTACGCTCTTACTGTTGATATGTACGTGGGTTCGTCAGCATGTTGCTGTACTGGGTGTATTCTTGGTGTAATTCCCCCAAAATTTCCTCGTCTTTTTTATAAATTTTTTTCCAACTCGTCTTGAAATTTTTAATAGTAAGCAGTTATCTATTGATACGGTTAATTACACAATATCCTAATTGAAATAATAATTTATTTAGTTACTTAGACATCTTTTCTATTAGTTGCGCTCTTTAAACTTCGAATTCGGTATTACTATATTATATACAAAGGTGGTTTATATCCGAAAATAGGAGAATACGCTCTCCGACTTTGCTTAATCGCAGGTCCACACTCTTACGGATTACGACCCGAAAAATATAATTGCCAAATCAAAGCAAGTGATTTGTAGTGTTGCTGAAATTTTCGAGTTTCATTTTCGAATTTTTAAGTCGAAAGTACACTCTTCCGATCTTTCTAAAATTTTTTCAGCAAAGGTGTTCGGAATCGTTATAAAGGTATCAAACGCAGAAAATTAATATGAAGAACTGTAGAATCCAAAGGGTGGCCGATAATTTCCTAAATTTTGGAACCAATGTGCTAGGGAATATGTATAGGAAACTATTATTACAATGGAAATCTTTCAATGTGTTGCAGACGATTAACATAGATAGTATTTCTCTTCGAGCGATTATTTAGTAACACTTCAGGTGTCATCGCAGCCGATAAATGCACCTTTGGCCAGATTTTCCCAATACTTGAGCTGAAGTAACATTGCCTTCAAGCCGTTCGAAACCGAAAAAAGTTCTGGGCCCGGCGATATTCTTTCAATGGATCCAAAACTTCGGATATAATAATGACCTATCAAAATCATACATTGAACTTTATGACACCACATCTTCGGGTTGTAGTTGCTATCATTGAGGTCTAAGTCCTTTTTCGGAGTAGCTGATGAAGTGTTACGGCCGGTGTTAAGTGTTGTACGGCCGGGTTTTCTACAACTACATTTGTAGAAATGAGTTACCAAAAGACCACGTTAGTTTGAATACGAGGCCCTTAAGTCTTTTACGAAAAAAATCTAACAGATGCTGTTTCCAGAACATTAGACTAAGCTTAATTCACATCAAGAAGCATTACCTGGGATGTTCTAACAGGTCTGGAACATGGGATCTGCCTGAATATATGGGAAGCCTTTGTAATTGGTACCATTTATGCTTAGTAGTATTTAATAATATATAGCTTTATTCACTGAAAAAAAAGCTTTTTAAAAGTTCCGCAACATACTTTTATGTCACAAGAAGATTGCAGAAGAAGTCGAACTATATTCGGAAGGCAATAAATGTGTTCTCTAGAGTGACGACTATTCGAATACTTTCAAACATATACTTCAACAGTGGATTCTATGGTTTAGAATGGTATAGTGCTTAATCCTATGATCAGGTGGTTTTTTGAAGCTAAGTGCTGTTAAACATTAGGTTGTTCGCAAGTACTGGAATTTCAAAATCTTAGAAAGCTATTAGATATATGTAGTATGTACCATAGGAAAATTACTTATAATTTTGAACCAAAGATGTCGCCAACATAACCAATTCTCAATTGCTCTTTTTTCCACGTTTTAGGGCAAACTAAACTCAAAATCAGAAACTCTTTAACCCACCCACGTATTTTCGCATTGCACTGCATATTGTTTTACACATTGTTGTTTTACGTTTGTCTATCTTTGTTCACTGTCACTCAATTGGCAATTTTTCCGTCAATTGTTGTTCTTTTTCAGTGCATATTTTGGTCAATTGCCGACATTCTCAAATCCATTGGGGTTTTCAGCATAGTTAAATGTGTTCTAGTTGAGCTTTTGATGTCTGTTCGGTGTTGTCACTGCCTTTTTATGGACTTTTTTTGCTCGCTGTGATTTCGGCAGTATTCGAATATTCACTGGCAAATGTAAAAACAATGAAGAGGACAATACAAAAACTCTATGATGGCTGTTATTTAAATGTTGGGATTTGTTACGCAAAATCATTGGCAGCGAATTTCCGTGCACATTAAATGTACGATTTGATTGGATTTTCACCGGTATACACACACACATACACACACACACACACACACAAAGATATCTCCATTGCGATGTTCGTTTTTGCCTTGTCTTTGACGTTTGTTGATTGCCGCTTAGCTTTGGGCTTAACTTGTGTGTAGCTTTTGACTAGGTGACTAGCTGACTAGCTGACTAGGTGACTAGACCACGCATTTCGGCATTTAAGCGGATTAAGTTAATCGATACACATTTTTTCCCCCTTTTGATTGCTCATTTTTGCGGTGCCCGCATTATCGTTTTGGCATTGGATGCATGACAAATGTTCGACAGTCAGGCGAATAGTAATGGCACTTGTATACACTTCCATGATTTAGTGTTATTTATAACGGTAATATGTATGTGTATGTAATTGAAAATGGTGCACGAGTTGTGTGACCATTTAATATGATATTTTATAAAGAAAGGCACGAAGCGAGAAGCGAATAAATGCTATAATTATACGCGAGACACTACTTTTTTGGTTCTTCCATCAAAAATGTCCTAGTGGCTCTCCTATTAAGCATTTATTAAGGAGCTATTAAGGGCAAAATATTTCATAAAGTCTTATAGCGCACAGCACAGAGGGTGTTGTATCTTTATCAGAAAAAGATTTTAGCTGTAACTTGATCGCAACCAAAATCGTCGAATATTCACACTGTCGCGTAAGACAATGAAATATTCGTTGGGAGACTTAAAATAAATATAGTCTGCGCACTGAAGAAGTCGTTATGTGGGAGGAAAAGGTGTCATCTATCTTTTGTCTCCTTTTCCTGCAACTCTTTTCTGCTTACAAAACCGAAGGAAGTTCTCAATTGAAGTATTTAGTTCCGGAGATTTAGTCTGATTACGGCTTGGACGCCCTAGACAAGGGTGGATGGGTTTCATTAAATCGCCGACTTAAAGGAAATTTTATACAATTCGCGAATGGTGAAATTCTTGAACGGAATTTTAAATTGGCAAAAACTCTCTCGATATAAACTCCTCATGTATATTCAAAATTGCATGAGCTCACAGTAACAATCAACTCACCCAAATAGGTCGTTCTAAAACTGTTTTCAATATCACCCAATGTAGCAAATCGTGAATATTCGTGTACTGTTTTAATATACCTGCAACCCATATGATAGGTTTATAAGTTCTGAAATACCGATTTGTTCACAGGCGACGAATATTTTGTGACTGCAAAGCTTTATGGCACATAATACTACATATCTATATTTCCTACCAGTTCAATCTATCTTTGAATTCACCAACACGTTGTCCAGTCTTTAAAAGATGTAGCCCAAGATTTTTATGTAGTGGGGACTTCGAAGTAAATTTCATATACAGAGTATAGTATTCAAAGAAGGTAGTATCATTTAAGGCCCTAAGCTTATTCTCGTAGTCTTTCTTGATATTCATTACACCTGGACCACAGGGATCGAAATAGCAAGTGTTTTGAGGTTCCACAACCTTGGTATTTCGCTTTAGACGCTGAAATTTTCCACTTTCCATTGTCAATCTATCGAATTTCGAAGACTCCCTGAAGCGGTGATGCCAGTGCCGACATTTTTTTTTAGCTTATATCGCTTTAGCTGAAAATGTTCCAAACAAAGTTGAAGAGATCTCAAATATTTCAGGAATTTCGTATACAGAATAAAATCTGGCTTCAGGCGTTTTCAAGAGTTCATCCTATACACCTTTTCATGAGCTGAGGATCTTAGCGAGCGCCGTAATGCCGTGGTAGAAAGTATTCCAACCAACTTGAAACAATGTATATCTAGTAGCAGTGGTCCACGGCTGGAACTGACGGACTTTCGTGCCGATTTCTGCCAAGAGCAAACTTTCATAAAAGCTTCGAGCCATTCGGAGAGTTCTTCAAAACTTGTGCAATTTCCTTCGATCCTTCGAATTTTCGAATAATATTAATATCTCTAACTGCGGGGAAGTGCTTGGCAAAAACATCTAGCTGTGCGCTAAGCAGAATTTATATACTTACAAGTAATTCGGCCAACTGCCATACCGAATCGGTTAAGCAGACATCTATAAGTGCCGTAAGAAGCAACTCTAGAGCTTCTTAATTTTTCTTTTATTAGCTTTTAATGGTTTATGCATTTTGTTTAAGAACATAATCGGAAAATAGTTCCTTAAGTGTGTCTTTACTTTCGACTTCTCTTACAAAATATAAAAGAGTAGAGGATCCACTTTCGCTGTTGTTGCCTCATACTGAATTGTGTTTTTTTTTTGATTTACCTTGCCCACAATTTCATTGCTTTCGCTTGTTGGTATAAACTTTGACATTTCCTCTGCTGCAGCCGTTGCCGTTTTTACTCTCGGCCTGTCTTGCTGTAGCATTGGCGCTTATCCGGTCATCATGTGGATTACTTCTATCCGCTTTACATCTTCATTTACTGTAGCTTATATATGTTTGTATGTGTAGAGTGTGTTTTTTTAAACTTATATGCCTTTAATTTTTCTTAGTATTTTATTTACTTTGCAACTCTTCAACTTACTTTCTCGTTTCAGCCGCAACGCAACTATCCTTGGATAGTTGTTGCTGATATTTTCGTGCGTTTTTGTGCACACTTTCCACACAGCAATTGTTTTTCATTTTTCTTTTATGCAAATTAAGTTCAACATTCTCTCCTTTTATCACTTTTTATCTCTTTTTCGCCATTTTTCGCATATTCGAACCTTTTGTGCTTACCTTTATTTGCATTATTTTTTCTTTACTTCGTTGCTTTCATTTTTCGTATTTTCCGTCAAGCATTTAAAATTACATTCGTCTTGACCACTTCTTGTTGGTAAGGAAATTCCACTTTGTTCGCTCTTCGGTTTATTCATACGTGGCTTTTATATCATTTTAACGTTAGTACATGCAGTGATAATTTGCAAGAATTCAACTTCACTTTTAAATAGCATTTTCACAATGCAATATTCGTTTATTTGCTTGCATTTCGTTTTGCGCCTTGCCACATTTTCGCACTCATACTTAAGAGCCAGTTATAATTTTTTATTTTTTTGTTGTTGTCTGCGCTTCACTTCACACTTTTGCTCACTTACAGTTGTCGCTATTCGCCTTGCAGAAATTCCAGTTATTCGTTTGCATTTCACTTTTATTTTACCAAAAGCATTTATAATTGCTTTATTAGTGCTGCTTTATTACTTAAGTTGTAGTAATAAGGGAGTAATTTGTATGCAAATCCGCTTTTCTTCATGATTCCATGGAGAAAGCGTTTTAAGAAATTATATTGAGTTTGTAAAGAGTTGCAGCTTCAAAACGAACCGATTTAGTTGGTATAGTGATAACTTATACAGAGCGAAACTTCAAAATATCATCGTAGAAAAAAGAAGATCGCACTCAAGGTGCGTACTCATATGATAAAACCAATTATTCCAGGACGATTTTCTCAAGAAATGCCAAAAATGCGAGAGAAAAGAGACCTAGAAAGTTCATTGTGGAAAATATGATCCTACTCAAAGATCCGGTTATAATAAGATCGACTATTCTGAGCGCAATCAAATGATTTTCGCATGATCCGCCAAAGGTGAAAGAGAGACGAACAATTTCTTTCTCTTCTCAATTGATACTAAGTTGGTCTAATCTACTTTGACGGCAAGCACTATAGTGCTATAGCACATGTGTTGACATTTTGGTACACTAGTTTATATAATTTGAGCACCGTTTAACCGTTTAGTCTACTAACCAGAAATATTTCATTTTGTTCGCCACATAAACAGTAAATTCACTGCATTAATGACTGTTGGCCTCCAGGTATGGTACTTTAAAAAAATGGAATCAATACCATCACTCGTTCTTAAAAAATTCTCTCTCAGAGCGGTTCAACACTGCTATACGAATTATAATCCTTCCCTTTCCAAAACTTAAATTTCGTTGAACCAAAAAACTTCTCCACCTACTGTCGGCTATTGCTTTAGTTTGAACCCACTGCAGTTGGTTAGAAAAAACTTCCGGGTTTTCAGTTGGATTCTGCATCTAAAGGCGTTGGAGATTAGCTGTTCATGAAGATCGACAAATTGAGAATACTTGTTTAATAAGTGCCGTTAGTAGAAGCTTACTGAACTTACTTACTTACCAAAGCATTCTTGTGTTGGAACTTTTTAACTCATAAATCTAGATATTACGAAAGAACCCCACTTCACTAACATTATACAGCAAGATGTAACTAAAATGCTCCCACTCACTTCTATTTACCATTTTTCTTTTTAACTTTTGGCATCTTTATTGTCCAAGAATGTTTGGTGAATGCGCTCACCTTACTTCGAAAAATTAAATTTAAATACTGTAGCTAGTAGCCAATTAAGTCTAGTTTAACCTGTGAGCTTCTAACCTCCACATGCCAAATGATTTTCGCCAGCTACCACAACTGGTTTCGCTTAGGGATTATTTTTCAAAAATATTTGAAAGGCTGTTTTCAACCCTTGATTTTCCACTCAAAATGAAATTTTTGGGGTATGGGTGTTAAAGGGTTAAATGTTAGCAGAAAAATATCTCTCGCGTTAGAGGTCTCTGAAAGGTATACTTATAAGTCGCTTCAAGGCAAAAAATAGTTTGAGGAGAAGTTAGTTTAGGCTACGGATTTCGGTATGAATTCATGGTTTGAATTGTTACTGGCTCTGTTCAGACACGGTGACTTAGAATTTGATGCATGGCATTACTTTAATAGAAGGCTCTTGCCAATAATATGTAGCCATTAGCAGTTTAGAAATTGGAAGAATTAGAAGACTACAAAACTTGAAAATTAAATAAGAAAATCTTCTAATGCAATTGCCTCATTTCCTATTCATTATGTGATCTTAGCATAGTACCACCTATAGACGGTCATACACGAGAGGAAGCAGCACAAGAAATGAATGAAATTAAAAGAGAAATAAATGCCCAAAGCTGAGGCTGATAATATGGTGTTTCTTTTTGTTTTCTTTGCGCTAAATTCATTTTCACTTTATCAATTCATTTTCTTTCGGCCGCCTTTAGCAGGCCGAGAGAGCATTTAGCAAATGCATTTAAAGGGTCATCGAAAGCTGGTAGACGTTGAAAGTGGAACAAAAGTACTGCATACCACAGCACGGCTATAAAGAGGTATAAATGGAAATAGAAAACGAAACCGGTACAAGTACCACAAAGCGAGGCATGTTGAAAACGAGCTAGGAAAATGAAAATATAAAAATGTGAAAAGTTAGTAATGAACTACTAAATTTTAGTTGCATGTTTTGATGTTGAGGTCAGCCAGGCGTATGATTAATTAAAAAGTTCAGTTTATGTTTACACTCAACAACAACAACATGTAATAGAGACAGGAATTAAGGTGACATTGCGGGATTTTAGAGACTGAGACTGAGGCTTAAGGTGAACACATGAGCAAAAAAATTGTTAAGTATGTGAGTGATATGTCTACAGATTTCATTGTAAAAGCGAACAGCATGCAACTGTGATAAACAAAATAACAGCCTTTTTGTGGCATATAAATAACTGGAAGGTTATTCTGGACTGGAAGGATCGTAGACACTACGGCACAACATTTAAAGAACCTAAAGAAATTCTTACTGTAATGCCTAAATCTAAACCTGACAACTGTAGAATCAACAAGTTGCTCCAAGAAGGTGCTGAAACCTTAGTGGTAAGTTTTTTTTTATTTTCTCAGCGTCTGCTGAGAAAGCTAAATAGGACTAGAGAGTGCCACAAGGTCTCAGTGTGGGACCCTTAACTCTTCTTGCTGACCTGTGACATATCTCCAGCTATTACCCTTACGTAGCTTCCTTACAAACCGAACAAACTGTCCAATGTTTCAAAACTTAAAACAAGCTTATGTACTTAAAACGACCCAGAGGTCCATGGAGTAAAGTTAAAACTTTTATAGCATTGGATATTGGAAATTGGAAATTGTCAAAGCGACTCTCTCATCGGTTTGTCAAGTTCAAGTTTTGAGTAATGGACTAAGGTTTCAGAAGAAAAGACAGGACTTCCATGGAAGCAGGGCTTTCTTAGTCTAAATCAATATAGGAAGTAATGGAAACAGTTTTTTATAGCTGTTTCGGATACTCAAGACTTCTGAACATGAAGATCATGGTTCAGGGCACTTTTGAACTTTGCGAATACTTTCTGCAATCGAGTGTTAGCACCTCAATTATGGATTAGCAATGAACCCGCGAAGCGAAGATTTGATTAAGACGTATAAAACTTAGGTTTCAAGATTTTTCTGTCCATTGATCAACAGTTGGTAATCATTATAACCTGGGTCATTATCTAATGATTCTCCGTGAATCATTTTATGGAGACTGTAGAATTTTTGTGGAATTGAGGTACTAGGGTTGAAGGTTTAACACACCAAAGTACAGCCAAAAATTCAATGTGTACCAAACATATGGGATTGTTAATTGAAAGCCGCGGTGTTCCGATCTTTTCTATAGATAAATGTTTTATAAATGGCAACACAATGAACTCTATAATTTAGTAGCCTAACCTAACCTAACCTAACTAAATCACATTCAGGCTGGAAATATTTTAATTGGACTTTTGAAGAGTCTCTTGTTCAATCTCATCAGTAAATAAGTACAAGCTCCCTAAAAACCGTTAGGCGCCTTATTAAAAATTTAGATATTTCATATATTATTATTACTCTAATAACAGAATTTAATTTCCCAATATATTTTTTTGGTACAACCCGCTAACACACTAAAGTATTACTGTAGCAACAACGCTGATCCATACAATTTACTTTAGTGTCAATGGGCCAAACATAACTATTAACCCTGATAATAAATATTAATCTCACAGACATTTTTAGTGCAACAATTATTCTTTACTTCGCTTCCTTCGCACACTTCAACTTGCTACGGCACTTTTGGCTCGCCATGTACATACACATACATACACACACTGACGCACACACATACACATATATATCTAAATATAACTTAGTATATATATGCATGTAGTTGCGCTGCCAAGTGTGTTGACCCGCCGCCATTACTTGTGAGATTGTCCTAAAATAATCAAATTTATTGCCTACTTATGGGCGTTTTATTACATTTATTTGGAGATACGAGCTGCCAAGTGTTTTCGGTTCACATAATTTTATGACAGATTTTTATTGTCACGAGATAAGGAAGTGCGAATACATGTACTTGGCTGCACATACATACATATATATGTTTTTGCGTGTATATATATATATGTACATATATATATGTAGGTATATATGTGTTTGTAACACAATACATCTTCATATAGTAACTTAAGTATAGATGTGTGTGCATGTGTTGCATGTCTTATATTTGCATACACACACAAACACACACACACAGACACACATACACATATTTTATTGTTATGTGAGTGTTTGTGCAAATAAAATACTTTGTTCGCAGCGAAGAATAACTTAGTTTGACTACGCTTTTATTGCGTTAGGTGTCAACGTCTTTATTATAACGTGCTAATCCAAAATGCACACATTTTCGAAACAACAACAACAAATAAATATATGCAAATTTATATGTAAGTGTGCAGTATGCTTACAGTTATAAAGCAAAGTAAGAAATTATTGTTCAAATTAAATTTCTGGCTGTCTACAGTATAACGGTAGTTTAAGTTATGATTTTTCTAAAAAAAACCAAAAATATAGACCAATCGTCCTCTCCAAAATTTTGTTTTAGTTTGCAATAAAGTCCCAACCACCTAGTAAGGCATACATCAAATATGCATATTTACGATAGCTTGAAACAGTATTCAGCCTGGTTAAAACTATATGAGTCAATCTACTCGAATACATCGAAATTATACTAAAAAATCTCTCAAGCAAGGGGCAAGCCTTATTATTATTTTTTTTTACATTTTTAGTGGAAATTTACCGTAATAAGGTACCTGCCACGCCGAAACATGTTTATTATTTTAAAATGCATGCATTATAATAACTCAAAAACGAGATTTCATCCTAGAAAATTTATCATCGAAAAAAATCGTTATCATCAAAGTCTTAATTTCAAATGACCTTGATTCAGTGACTTAATATTAAATGACTCAATGTTTAATATTTAAATGAGTTAAATTCTAGTGGTAGTGGTGAAAGTGAATCGATTAGTATAAAAACATATTTTTGACAAGAAAACACAATTAAACGGAAAAAAATTGGATCAAAACTCATCTTTTACAAAAAAAAAAATGTGTACACCTTGAGAGTATTTTATAAATTTCAGAGTTTGAATACAAAAATGTAAAAATTATTTAATATATACAAATTGTATTAGAGTAGTTGCCCTCGATCTCATTCTTGATGCTTTACTGATGACAATTTCGAAAACTGTGCTTTATGCGCAACAGTTTTGTTTAGTTCGACAAGTTCGAAATAGATGTTCGAAATTTTTCGAAGACATGCAAATTCACTACATTTATTTTAGAATGCAATCTGAGCGTTATTTCTCTTAAATAGTGAGAGAGTTCAGAATCAACTATTATAGTTTATAATTAATTGTTAAAAGGCGTGATGCAGCAGTCATTAAGTTTTCGTACAAAATGTTATCGCAAGATATCTTCGAATATAGGTACACTACCTATCATTCCAGAAGTTTATGCAAAGAGCTCCCAAAGTATGAAAAATTTCTTAAAGAAGAAGATTATACTGACATAATCTACTATTTAAATCCAAAGTACTTAAATGAGACGACTACTGAAAACCATAGACCGAAGACGCGATTTCATAGCTCAAACACAGATTTTATAATCAGAATAATAAGTATACATATATATATAAGAATATACAGATTAATAAATTGAAGCTAGCTGTTTAGAAGCCATGAAAATCAAAGTGGCTTTCTAAATAATTTCTTAGACATTCTGAATTCATTAACAAGCTTCACGAACCAGGACGCTGCTCTTTCTGCTGCCAAATATGTGAACTAATCAGAATCATAGATGATAAAAGTTGCATAAGAAGGTTTTGGAGTCTATTGCAATGAACTTTTCTCAATATAAACTTTTAGATAAATTTTAGACAAATGACCACTGCAGTTCATACCTAAGAGATGTGTCAACCATTAAGAGAAAAGAAGTAGCCGACTTGTTCGCTCGAGTATGAAAACATCAGCGCTGTTAGCCAAGGGTTAATAAGATCTTTAGCATAAATTTCATTTATGTTGAAGTCTTCTGAAATGCTGGCAATTCATCTTCTACGACTTGATTTTTTCACATATATTCCAAATTCAATCTCACAAAAATGAAAATAATGTTTGGTGGTTCACGATTAAATGTAGCATAAACTTCTTTTTTCGTATATTTTAGGCACTCAAATAATTCCTTTTTTCCATATAATGTTGTTATGTTGTTTTATGTTCTCTCACTTAATTTAAAATCATCCTAAATGTAGGCAACATTTTGTTACTCAAAGAGAAAACTTGCTCCTTTCGCTTCACTAACTAAAGCACCGAAATCTAGATGCATAAAGGCGATATTTCACAATAACAAGAATTTCAGGAATATTCGTGTCCTTGCAAAACATAATCCAAGAAGAATTTCAAATTTAATCCAAAAAAAAAAACTTTAGCGGTTGCATAAGGGGGGGGGGAGTAATTTACTGGTATAAAAACTGCAGTTGGTCAGTTGTAAGTGAATGATGATAAAACATAGGAATATCAGAATTTTGTATTTGAAAAAATTGTGGGTGCTTCTTCTTTCTTTTAGATAAAAAAAAGATTTCTTTTAGAAGAAATCATCGAATCTATCAACATGTCATCGGTGTGGAGATCATAAAAATTTTTTTACTTTAGTTAGGTTGTATAATACTAAATAAAATGTAAAATAATAATATCAATAATGATAATAATAAATTAAATTTCAAATATTGCTCTTTTCAAATCAATTAAAATTATTCTTTAAACATTTTCAATTAAAATTCTCAGATATATGTATGTATGTGTAATCAATGCATCAATGTGCAATCCAAATTTTCGAATTAAAATTTTCAAACTAACACAAAATCTGCATAAACCTTCATACGTAACAGCCAGTTAAACATATAAATTATTGCCAATTTTATAAAATCGTCACTCGATTAGCACAAAATGCAAAATAACGAAAAACTAGCAAACACAAGGTAGCTAGAAATACTTTTTGCGTTTTACTTTAACTTTTTTGCTGCAACTAAAAACCAATTTTGTGCTTTTCACATCGGCTAAAAAGCATTGAAAGTAAGTAAAGTAGCCGAATTGCAAATAATTGGATGCCTTAGGTTGTGTGATCGTCCACAAACCCACACAAGCATGCTTTTTGTGCACAATTTGTGTGAATACACACATACATACACATGCATGCATATATATAGAGATGTGATATTTATGTTTATAGAAATAAGTATTGATATGCTCACGTATGCGCAGTTGTGTGTGTGTGTGTGTGTGTGTGTTTATAAGCAGTTTCATGGCTATTTGCCCAGTTGGCCTGCAGCAACTCCTGTGCACTACCAGAGCTATGTATATATTTTCTTCCGAACACATTTCTGGATGCAAACGAAACTAGGTTACTTTGATGAAATTATTCGCCTTCAACGCATAGAGACTTTTTTTCGCTATTTCATAACACATTTATTTATGTGTGTATGCATGTATATGTGTATTTATTTTTACATATATATATGTATGTATGTAATCGCACACATTTACTCACACACACACATATAATGTACTATTTAGTCAAACACGCCCCTCAATATAACACAAGAACATCACATGTAAATCAATATTTACACACATACATACATACATGAATAGATATGTAAATATTTTCACTTCTCATACAGCCATATGCACATGCATGTACAGTTATGCACAGAAATTGACACACAAACGCGTGCATAAACATGCATTTGCATATACAACACACACACAACACACCATACAGATGTACACACATACATACCATATAAACATACATATAAATTCCTTCTTATAAATTTGTATGCGCATAACCTATAAATTCCGTTTTATTTTATGTCAACCATCAATGCGTTTTTATGAGCACCGTTAGACGGCTGTTAGCCGGCATATGCATGCAATGAATTTACATATACATACACACAAACACACAGAATATAATCATCATATATATATATATATATATGTATATAAACATAAATACCTACATATGTACACACACTATATTTGTATTTGTTCGAAAATATTTATTAAAAAATTATGTGTAATAAAATTTTATGATTTGCCAATATACCGTTAGTTTGCTTGACAAATTCGAAATGGACACGTTCGTGTCAATTTCAATCAATTAGAGCTAGTTGCCTTCATAGACTGATAAATAGGGCAGAAGTTGTATATTACTTCGTCATATAATTTTTTTCTTAAAAAACCAATTCAAATTGTTGCTTATAAAAACAAAAATACCTTTTAGCAGTTCACGTTCAACTATTGTAAATCAACTATGAGCTTATCTTTTACAACATTATTGGTAAACCACTTAAATCAATATCATCCTAAATGTAGGCAACATTTTACTATCCAAAAAAAAAATAAAAAATGGAAGGCAGCCTGTCTAAAATTCGAAACGAACTCAGAGGTAGGCCTACAATGGCGATATTTCATGACGATGAAATTGGAATTTTATGTGGTGTTTGAACTGACAGTCGTGTCACTCATTTGCCGTTAACCAAACGAGCATACTTCATTTTATAAACCTAACGAAGTATATTTAAATACAAATTAGAGCTCAGTTGAGAAATATATTATTTTAAGTAGAAGTTAACAAACTCAGTGCAGCAGAGTGCTTGAACAGCTATAGGTTTGAATGCTCTGAAATCACTTGAAACTTTCGGTTAATTTAGAATACAGCTATTATATAGTGCTGTGCTGGCTGCTCTGAGCTTAATTTTACTACAGTGGCATGGGAGGCGCTTGATGCAAAGCTTAGTGGAAATATTGCTGGACGGCTCAGCTGTTGTGAACACTATATCTACTTTAGTTTCGGATTTCCAGATCATTGCAACAACTTTCAAGTAGTTGGCTGCCATTAAGGTGGCAATAAGTGTACTATGTATAAATAAACAATAACAAAAACTGCTTTTTCAGAGAGCGAGTATTTGCATGAGCTATGTTATCATATAGTCGACACTTTTTAAGACTAGTTTAACTCACCATCGATTGCATCGAGCGATAATAATGTAATCGATGCTTGGTCAGAGCGGCAGCTCTGATCTGAATCACAATGTTAATGAGCAGTACTGGTGCAGTCGCAAGATTTTTCTAGTCTGCAGAGAATCGTTAGAGGTACAGTGAGCTGCATTTGCTCAGCCAGGTTAGTCTCACCGGTTATAAGAGCTACGACTGGTCCCATTGGCACTTTCGGTAATATAATTTGGTTAATTCTAAATAATTCTGTTAGGATAGCTCTGCAATTCACTCAAAATCACTTCTACCCATAAAAGTTCGCCAGAGCCGATTCGCTTAAACCCTTAATTTTAAACACTTACACCTCAGTTCGAGTTGGTTCTTAGCGCTTCTAGAACCAGTTGAATGGAAACATATATATGCTGTAACAAGCGGACCAGCTGACATCACCATTGTAAATTTAGAGTTTCGGAGTTCGTGTTTGGTTGGTAGCTGCTACTCTCTCCATGAGTACATGCGTTCAATTGTACCGTTACTGAAAACTTGGTGCTTTCTCAGCGCACTCACACACACTCACACACACACTTTCAAACCAATTTTTCAATTTACATTCAAACACCTTTTTATTGCTCATATGTCTATATATATAGAAGAGTGCACTTGTAACACACCTGAAAAATATATCCTTGCACAACTCCATAAATCACTTGCCATGCTCATCACGTTGTTGCCTTTAGTGATCCCAGAGTTTGCGAATATAATGAAAAAATAAAAGCTTATTTGCAATATAAATTTATAAAACAAACATATTGTGTAAGTGAGCTGGCACAATGGCTAACAACTGCACGCATACATATACATATATTTATTACTGACACAATACAACCAATTTCCTAGCATACACACTCACACACACACCCAAGCGCATGTCTAATGGTTGTCGCAATGAGGCGCGCGCGCGTGTATGTATGTGTTTGTGTATGTGTGTGTGTGTGTGTGTGTTTGTGGCCTGCTTGAGCATGCGGATAGCTAGCAGACGTGTCGTGCTCGTTACGAGCTGCTTGGCAGCAGCTAAAGCCACTTGATATCCTATCAATATTTATCCCCTTTCACGCAGAAGCGCACGCACGCACAAACACATACACATGCACTCCTGTGAGTGTATGTGCTTATTCATCGCTCTTACTTATTCACACATGCTAAACAGTTGGAGCAGACTTTTATTTTATTTTTATTTTTTATATTTTTTTTTTCTTTTGAGCACTGACACTACTACATACATATGCTCATGTAGCGCGTTGCCTAGTTAAAGGCGCGCAAGCATTAGTTTGCATGAATAAAAAGCTCGTAATTTCATGCAGATGCGGTTCTTACAACTCTACCGCTGTGCGTACATGTGTGTGTGTGCTAGTGTTTCAGTGTGTAGTGCTTTCAGAAATATATGCCTACCGTTATGTTAATACATATGCACTGGTGGAAATAAATATTTTCGCGCAATGTCTCCATTTATTGAAAATCAGTATGACATTTTTAACAACATTTGGCATTGTTGTTGTTGCAGTTGGCAGCAACTCAAACGTTCATTGACTGATGCTAGGGTAGTGGGTCATGCGTCGGGTATTTCTAGTTTTGTCTTGTCGACGACATGTAAGAAATGATGTCCGCTGAAATGTTTTCGCACTTTGTTCCTTTCTGTTTTAGAAATGCCAACACTTTTATGCTGGTTCTTTATTTTTTTAAAAAACGTGTAAGTCAATAAATTGCAATTATTATTAGCTGCTCTTTATTCTACAAAAAATATGGTATCTAGTCAGATTTGAAGTCATAAAAAATTTAAATATGTCTTATAGTCATAGAAACTTTTGAAGATTTTGCTCAAAAACGCAAATACTTTTATTATTATAATATAATATTAATTCTTCTCTGAGTTGAAATTTTTATTAAAAAAAAAAATATTTTTCAAAACATTTCAATTTTCGAATACAATAAATGTTTTCGTATTTTCTCGTTTACGAATATTTTTCGATTTGCTTTCGTACGAAAACTATACCTAATATTAGTTGGTTGGCAAAAATAATACCAAATTCCAACTTCTTGCACCGAAAAGAACTGCAATATTAACTTTCTTTGCAATCGAATATTAAAATTTTGTTCAAAAACGGTTTCCGCTTTTAGTATGGAGAAATCGTACGGAGCCGAACCTTGAGAATATAGTGGATAGAGCAGAAATTCATAGCCTAGTTCCACCAATGTGGCCGCGGCGTGGACGGAGATTTTTTGCAATTCGGCATCGAGTCAACCCAATACTTCGACGCACTAGAACCTTGTGACCGTTTTGCCTTCTACAGGTAAGAAATATAGAATGCAATTTCTGAAACCCAGAAAACGGTAACGGAAAGGTAATGCGGCCGATAGGACAGTCTTTGTCTTCTGCGGAGCAGTTTCGCCGAATGAAGTCTGTTTCGACAGTTCTTTGGTTTCTGGTCACGAGACCTTTTGAGATACCAGAAAAACTTACCTGAGTACAAAGTTTAACTTATTTGAACGTAATTGCTAAGTCTACTAAGTCGTAGGATCCCAGTTCAATAAGGGCATATATTTTAGCCACACTTCACGGAGTCTTTTAAGTGAAGAGTTCCAACGTAGGCCATATTGGATTATATTGTTTTCCATGCAACTGTACCATATATCACATTCTATCATACCTACTTTACTATTTTGATACTTGATCTAAATACAGAAATCTATGGAGTCCAAAAAAAATCTGCCGAGATTTCAAACTTCTGGTATTGCTTAATCATTAAAAGGCCTCTTATTACGTAAGTCAGATTAGATTTATTTTGTACTGCTTCTATTCTATCTCTATTCTAAACTATTTCTGATTCCTAAACCACGGAATTAACATCTTATGGAGATCACCGTTAACTTGCTCTCATTTCCCACATCCTTCTCAATAGAGCCGAAGTTGTCATTGAAAACGTTTACTAATTACTAAACGTTTAATTATGTTTTGTAAATAATCTACTCTGGAGAGGCAAAGAATTGTTGGAGACTCATAGAACACTGTTGCTTCCAAGTTTGACTTTATAGAATACGCACTCTTTTAGTTATGGTCAAAGTTTATATAGCTCAACTCAGTTGGATTACTGCGCAACTTTAATATAACTGATCACTTCGAAAAGGAATTCGAAAATTAATACTGAGTGATCTATAGTATTAATATTTTTGACCTGAGATTCTATATACCACATACTAAATTCACATTTAAAGCTGCTAGAAAGTTTTTTGAAATCTACTTTTGCTCGAAACTTTTTACATTTCTTCTTCCTTGTGTCTGACGTTTCTCACTCACCTCAAGCACATTGTCCCCTCAACTCACTCATTTCCAGCATTTCACTCAATTTTCCTGCTGCAGCCGATTGCTTTGTGAGATTTTGTCGCTCTTCGCTCGGAAGTTGCATGGAACTCAGATACTTTAAATCGATATCTTACAGACGTTGAAGCACTTGTATGTATGTATGTATGTATATATCTAATGCATCATCAATTGTACATACCTTCAGTTTAGCAGCGCTTATCTATTTGACATACTAGAACATTCGCCCGCCACCACACAGCTTGTCTTCAGTATCTTCAGTAAACCGTTGCCGCCCCCTACCGCTCAAAAATATACACACAAAAATTTCTAACACTTTGCCGGAGTTGAAGTGTTGCCTGGCGGATATGTAAAGCAGGCGCTCGGTGAGTGGATATTTTACCCAATTGCCGCAGTGGTCGCACCAAAGTATGCCAACGAGGGCGCACACTTTATTAGTTCGACACTTGGTAGTCCCCATTGTGGCGGCGGGCGGTTCGAGTGCTGTATGTGTGCTAATGTGACGCCTAACTGTACAGCTGACTGACTGAGTGACTGACTGTGTAGCCGGACTGACTGATGAGCAAATACCAGAGTGTATTTCAGTGCAGCTGTTTCAACTGGTTGCAGAGTGACAGGCAATGCCCCAAGTATAGACACATACAAATATATATATAAGAGCCTCAAGGAAAGCGCTCGCAAATGACAATGAAGCAACAGGCTGCATGCTTGTAAAGTAGGTAATGCAGACAGTGATTATTATCGCTGTCATGTCAGCATATGGATGGGTTGGGAAATTTAGTTGGACTTTGAAATTTTCAAATGAATCAAGGGGCAGGGGCACCTGCATATTGGCTAATACAAATTGTTTGCTTTGTGAAGAAAGTCTGCAGACGTTGGATTCTAAAAAATTTAATATCTTAAGATTGTATTCTGATGACATTGTTGCTTTTAAAGAGTAGGCACAGTAATTGTTTAACCTTCAATGGTCGAAGTGCAGTTCGTAATATTCGGAAATATTAAATTCTAATTGATATGCTGTATGCGGGAGACAAAAGAAGCAACAATTTACGAATATATAAGAAAGGTTTAGTTGTTTCTTATATATAGCATACAGAACTACTGGGCCCCTGAGGCAAATGTGGCACTCTAATTACACTGAATGTAAAACTATTTACGACCATGCTTTATTCTAGAACCACAATGGATGCTCGATAAATAGAACTAAGGATCTATTCAAAGAAAATTAAATTAAAAAAAATGAAACAAAAATAAAGTCTAACTATTTGGTTATCCTGGAAATTCTTATTATTACCATATTTTGGTATAGAGTTGCCACTATTTGAAAAAAGAAAATTTTTTTTAATTAATTTAAAAATCCTTCCGTTATTTTTGGAATATAGTTGCCACACTTTTCGAAAATTCCGCATGAAAAATATTGTCTGCACAAAAAATAATAAAAAAAAAAATAATTAATTAAGTGATAAAACTATATACAGACTTTAGTCATACTTTTACTAGAGTTTTCTTTTCAAACTGCATTTTTTCGATGTCAACCAAATTTGGAGTGCGACATTATATTTGCATCGTTATATTACAGTGTAAAAATTGGCGAAATCGTAAACCAACCACGCCTACTTCCCATATATCATATATCATAAATTTTAAATTAATATTTAATATAATATAATTCATAAAATTCTTTCACTTTATAGTATATAAATCAATTACCAATGAAGATATTGGTACAACAATTTGCAAAGAGCGCTTTTATTGTAATTATTATGCCATCTCACGCCTAAAAATTTATTACAATCAATAGTTTGCAAGCCACTTCTAAAAACTCTTGTCTACAATATAATGTTGTTGTGGTAAAAATTCTTACTTTCATATATGAAGATATTTCTTAAAGATTTCACAATATTTGCTGCAAAGCGCGCTGTTATTAAAATAATTATTTATAATAATTTATAATTACAATAATTATTTGCTTATTATTTTAAACATTATTGCCGATATTTTACCGTTTTATGGAAAAATCGGTTTGCTTACGGGAATATCACTTAATTGCACTAAAGCGCTTTTCAACTTTTCATATAATTGCTAAATAATATTTAAATGAAAAATTTAATTTTATGTAGGAAAATGCCTTAATTCGCACAATTATACTAAAAATACTATACATAATACAGAACGTATACTCTTAATAGTCATAATTTCAAATTTTATAGCTCAGAAGTTAAATTATCGAGTATCAATTAAGTTTCCCCTTGTTACTGTACGAATTATATTATTTTATTATACCAGCGCATTTTTGACTTAAGTTACATTATATATAGTATAAATTACTACTTTTTAGCAAATTGCAATTATGGAGTAGTAAAATGCTGGAGCACGTTCAAGGTTAAAGCAGTTGTTCGAGCCTTTCTTCGTACAAAGTTTTCACCATCCTGCGATTAAAACTGTTACTAGAAAATAGAAAAATTATATACAAATTGAAGTACAAATATTTGAAATTATTTTCTTTTAATTATTTTGTTTAAATTATTTTTATTTTATTTAATTTATGTGCAGTTCATTAAAGTATTAAAATATTTTTTAAAGAAAATTTGTGTAATAATGAAAGCTTACCACAATATTTAACATAATCACATACTTAGTAATATATCAGCCGCCAATTCGAATTAATTAACAAGAGAGAGAGAGATTAAAAAATTAAATAAAAAAAAAAAAAAAAAAATTAAAACTAGAAAAATTAATGAAAATATTAAGATTTTGACTTCATTAGGTCGCAAATTTGATGGCATTTATTGTTTGCACAGAATTTTGGACAAATGGCCTGCGCGACTTTATCTTAAGAAGCTCAGACTATCGCAGTAATTTCGCATCACTTTTATCAGCATATATGTAGACCCTATGTCAACAATCAAGCTTAAAACGTAACCTACTACCACAAAAGATGGTCTAACAAAGACAAATCTTATTACCTAGTTGGTCTATTGACTGGACAATATCTTGAAATGATTCGATAAGCCAAAATTCGGATATATTAAAGCGGTAGTTTTAACCATTAACTGACTTGTTGAATTGGAAACCGAAATCGTTTGCTTTGGTTAATATAGACATGGTAATATTGATATTAAGGTATCATGAAAAAAATCTCTAATAATGTGCCGATTTCTCCGTCTTCAGTTTCAAAACAATATGGCCAATAATGCGTTTGGCATATTTTCAAAAAAAAAAAAGTAACTTTGCTTCAATGTAAAGCAGCCGGGGTAGCGATTTTTTATGGTAAGTAGGTAAATGTCCTTGTCCAATGTAAACCTTTGCATAATAATTTTCCAGATTACACTAGAAATAAATGTCAAACGCATGTGCTTACTTCGACAGCTAACCCTGTAGGAAATTTTGTATCTCTTAAGGTAACTTCTGCAAAGTATTTGTTATGACAACCTCAGTAGTAGTAGATATAATGACGAGTAGTAGTAGTAGTAGTAGTAGTAGATATAAAAACACATATACATCCCTTTATAGTTATTAGAGTGTGACTTTGTAGCCAATTAGCAACTTATTTAACAATCTTAATTCCATCAATGGCTGTTTGCATGTGGAGCGACACAAAAAGTGGTTTCCTTTGAAAAAGTAGTAATTAGTTGCTACTAATTTGCTAACCAACTAATCGACGGTGTTGACAATTTGTAAAGTTTGCGTTTTTCTCTTTTGCATACTAGATTTCAATTACCTACCCACAAGCCAACATTTCAATGCCAAAGTCAGTCTAAGCGGCTTACATGTAAATGAATACGCTCCCAAACCGATTGGCATGCGATACAAATGTGAATTTAATTCAGTGAGGAGGGAAGTTTTAACTTGTTATGGCTTCATTAAGTTCATTTCAAATTGAAATCCTTTACTGCAATTGTATTTAAGGTTACGCAGTAGTGCAGTGGGATGGGGAATCATTACTTGCAGAGAAATCAAAGTGACTTGCATATGTGAAAGTGAAAGAGGATTATTTGGTATTGAGTAGGAGAGCAAATGGCCTTAGGTGAACTTACTCTATTTCATATATTTCATGAAAAAATTTGTGGAAAAAATATTTTTATTTTTTGGCAAAAACAGTTAAAGGGTTAAAAGCTCTTGATAATTCGTCCTTTTTAATTAAATCTTTCATTAAAAAACTTATAACGAGAAGTCTTATTTTATATTTCAAATAAAACTAGTATGTCTTAAAGCTAGCTTTACTAGTATAGTCAAACGATCTATCCATAACTAATGAATACATACTCCAAAAACAACTCAGTACCAAATATCTGTCAGTTGCCTCTTAAAATAAGAGACTAGTTCACATTTGAACTAGAGAGCGGTTAAAGCAACTGATTATATCAACTCAGCTGAACTTCCAGATCAATTTAGCTCAATATTCATCTATAACCCGGGATCAAGTTGTAAAACCATTTTATAGACTTGAAAGGTTTCGAAGGTCATCCATATGACAAAACAGTGGGTGATTTTATGGAAGACATTGACAGTATTCAGCTGCTATTCGGTGTAGTTGATGCTCCCTTTTCCAACCGTAAATGAAATGTGAATACAGGTATATGCATCAGAGAGTTCAGTAAACTTTTATGGAAAATATAACTTCAATCGACGTAAGGAGAGGTATGCTCTCTGGCATATGATTTTAGTGCCTCGTTCTATTTGTTTGGAAAATTTGGTACACAAGACACCATTAACGCACCAACTCAAACATATATAAATCCAATACCCGGTATTCCTAAACACATAGGATAACATCCAACTTTAAGTCCTAGTAACCTAAATATGACGGGTCTCATATCCAAAAAGCTGTCCATGTGTTAATCGCTCGCGAATTAGTTGAAGTGCTGTCAATATTCAAGTAAAACATTTATTTGGTTTCCTAAAGGACTTGCTTATTTTATTTCAGTCAGCACCTCATTATTTCGTTCGCCAAAATATAATATTTCTATACTTCTCACACGAGTTATGAAATAAGAAACTCTAAAAGTCTTTGTGTGCCATGAAAATGCAATCACTTGAAATACTAAACCCTAAAGATTTAGTTTTAAGCTTTCAAATTATCATATTTATTACTTATACAAGATTCTACTATTAAATCAAATTGTCTGCAATCCCAACATGCACTTATTAAAAGTTGTATAATTATTTGTAATTCGAATAATATTTTGGGGATGTAATGCTACAGCATAAAATGCCAAATTAGCAAACTTTTTACACCAAAACTTAAATGTTGTACTTATATGCATACAAACAAAGCAGAGCAATAAAGTTCCATATACCTCAAAACTATTGCCGAACAACCAAAGCTCGCATATATTATTAAACGTTGTAGAAATATTTCGAGTTAAGGCAAATATGCTGTAACCGAGCTGGTAAATACTAAGCAGAAGTTAAGGGTATTCAAATAATATGTTTAATTTGGTATTTCGATGTAGTTTCACCAGCTGAAGCATTTCGCGGAAATACATATATGGAGTCTGATTATTTCTGCAGAGCTTAGTGCAATAGGGGATACTGAGAAGAAAATATTTTAAAGAATTGTTGCTAGTATCTCATTTGCATGATATTTGGTATATTTATTAGCTTATTGAAGGGCAGATTCTTAACGTTGAATCGATAGATGGCGCTGTGTATAAAATATTAAAAAACCGCTGAGAAACTGGCTTCGTTTAGAGCTATCGGGTAATTACTTAATACAACACTTAAAACTCAGTCTCCAATCTTAGTTTTTACCACCAAAGTTACTCTGGAATAAACTTCGAAAAGGTCAGAAGTGTGAGGACTGAATTTAAACCGGATCTACCACTCGCACTCATGGCTTCATGTGCTCTCTCATGTATCTATCTATATCTCTATCTATATACATATAATACTCTACTAATAAGAAGGGATTAGGGATAAGTTCTAAAATGTCTCCAAGACCTTGACAAATACGCTGACTTCGATGAAGGACTTGTAAATATTGTTGAATTCGAACAATGATTTGAAATTTGTTTTTAACCAAATTTGAGACTGTTCAGAATGTTCAGAAAATTGAACCACAGAGGAAATATTCATTAGATATTTTTTGTAAAATGAATGGGGCCGAAGAATAGTTCTGACGAAAATATCAGGCGCTATGTATGGAGAAGAAAATGAAGTTCTAACCACAAAAAAAAAAATACAGATAAAGGTCAGTTCAGGATTTTAAGGTACTCTCGGAAGATATAATCAAACCTGTAGATTTATTGAGCTAAAAGTAAACAAGATGGAACTTAGTACATGATTTGCTTTTTTTTACTATTATAATTAAATTCTTCTACTAAAGTGGTATCTATTTAGAATATTAAATAAAATTTAACAACTTTTTGATCGTTTTGAGGGTTTTCGAACTTTGACCTCAACGCGATATTATTAATCTAACTTCTGTACCAAAACTTACGCAACAGAACTATACTACTTCCAACTACTTTCAATATTACTTCGAAGAATAATTTTTCCAACAAAAAACAAACATTAATTGTTTATTTAGAAAATGAAAATAATGCATTTCGTTTAAAGTAAAAATATTTACCAAATTGTGAGAATTACGAATGCCTCTGAATCACACTTAATTTCAACCCTAACAACTGCTGCTTGAATATCCTCAATAATTTCAGTATGACCGAAAATTTTCGGCATTAACTTCGGCATACAAAAGTTTGACGCTTGGCATTTCAGCCCCAAAGTATGCAACGAAATGCACGCAAACAATTATACAACTAAACTGCACAGTTCCGGAAATTTCGCTTACAAATATTTTGCGCCAAACTAAACACACAAGTTACACACAAGTTATGTAACGAGTACTTATGAGCTTCCTTTGTCACGCTCATCTCATTGCACACTGAATTTTCTAGCAACACTTTTGTTGTATGTGTTTTGGCCAGAAACTAAGCGACGCAATTTATGTTTGCACTGCTGTTTGGTGCGTGTGTGTGCGTGCGCGTGTGTGTATGTGTGTGTGTGCGTGAAAGTAATAATTTTAATACCTCAAAATGGCGACAGCTAAGCCAAGCAGAAATGAGATGATAACTCACAGGCAAAGGCGTCAGCGTACAGTGGCACATATATATATATATATATATACGCATGTAATTGCATAGTAGCAGATGGCGCATACACATAGATGCGTGTGTGTGTGTGTGTGTGCGTGTGTGTGCGTACATGGCATTATTGGTTGCACTATGACCGTAAAGCATAAAAGACACAGTTAAAGTATATCAACGCAGCAAGGGGACAACACTGAATGCATTTCAACTTAGATTCGCGTATATATTGTATACATAACTATATATATTATACATATATATATATATATAAACATATGCAAAAAATCTAAACCAACTCTATTCAATATTGTTATGAACTCACTTTGTTATACACTGGTACGCATATACTTACATACATACATATATAAATATATACATATGTGTGTGTGTGTGTGTGTGTGTGTGCGTAACTAGTGGAAGCAATTAAATTCAAATGCAAAGTTAATTGAAAAGGATTTATTGCACGAAGGAAGCGCTTTAGCCAAGAGATGAGCGCTCACTGCTTGCATATAAACTTATGTATGCTGAGTTGGATATATAAACATATCTATACATATATATATATATATATATATGGGTGTTACTTGGATGACTCTGTAGTTAAGCAACAGTTTGATTGCTTCGGCATTTGGAGATAATTTCATGATATGTTGGTGTTGCAGCTGCTCAATGTGCTCTTGTTGAGCTTTCTTCCGAGGTGACTTGACTTTTTGGCAGGCCAACAATGAAGCATAACGGGCATGGCAGTCTGAGTAAGAATTACACAAGTGATATGATCTGCATAAATACTTGAAAGCAATGGGGTTCCCGCATACGCTGCATTGTGGATTTTAAGTCACACTCGCAAGCGCATTTAAGGAAGATATTTTATGGAATTTTAAGTATATAATATGACGAGATTTTAAGCCACTATCAAGCACTTCAACTTCTTTATAGAAGTTGCTTAATTATTCTTTCATTCTGAGCGATGATTATACTCCATAATAATGTTCGCTTTCTTGAATGAGTAACTCGGTTAGGAATATGACAAATCCTTCTTAGAAAATTTTTTTTAGCTCCTGAGCATATCTGGCCATGAACATATGTAAACCCAAGTTCATAAATGATATATTTTCGGCTGAATCACCAAAGCCTTCAATCTATAGATGGTGGTGAAAATAACTATTAGAACTAACGCTTTGTTGTGGATCCTAATAGCACTCATTGTTTCACGAAGCTAATATCTTTCCAATTATTTAATTTTTTGTAAGAATATTCTGAGTGTTTTCAAGCTGGATAGATAGCCCTTCCATCAGTTTGGTCAGATGCAGATGCCACACCTCACACTCTCCCATTTTTTCTTCTCCTAAGCGTTTGTAGAAATGTAACGGTAACTTTTGTGCTAGCGCTAAGTATAAGCTATGGTCGCCAAGGCTAAAAACTTACCAATTACACTCACCATCCACAAGAGTTTCGATAATTTCCAAGAAAATTAACAACTGAAAGTATATACTTGTAATTGGCACTTAAACCTCTGCTATACCCTTATTTGAGCTTCTCCTTCCATTTATGGCATGACAATCGATGTTGACCGACAAACGAAAGTTTTAACCGACCCCGACCCCACTAATTGATTTTATGAAAGCATTCTTCTTGGTAGAAATACATTCGAACGACTGTCTTCCGAAGAGCGAAAAAATGAATAGTATAATTAGTTCCTGGGAATCCCTACAAAAAATCCATATTAAAAATCCTAGGTGATTTGACACATTCAACATTTGGTTTGAATAAGTGGTATACCTATACCTATACGAAGGAAAGTAGGAACCGACAACGCTTAAGATCCAAGTTGAAACCGAACAGGAGTTTGAGAACCATATATAAAGAAAGAGAAGAAGTAAGAGATAATCGATTTTAATAATTTATGCGAGTTTCTCTGTAGAAAAATTTTTACTTTTGTAAACAGTTCATCTTAGACCAGCTGTAAACATTTTTGGTCGAAAAAGCTTTGAATTTTGACTTGGTCTCTACTTAGTTTAAATCAAATAGCATTTTATTCAATAATATTGTTTTTCCTTTCGAAAAACAGATTTTCTCCGGATCATTTAAATGTTCGACTGAGTGATACAAATCAAATAATTTGGGGTTTTTGAATGGCACGATAATGATGTTATCTCAAATTTGACTCAGTGGCCTACCAGTCTTAACTGGAGCTATCACCATGCTTTTAAGATATTGAAATTTCAACACCTACTTCTTCGACCCAGCTGGCGGCAGAGACCTTATTCTTTAGCCACATTTATTTTGATTTTGCACACCCTGTAGATTATACTTTAATTTTACCGTAATTCGGTATAATCTCCTATATCATAAGCCAAGAGTTTGCTAAAAAGGAAACATTTGGATGTCAAGTCTGTCCAAGAGCTCAGCATAGTTGTCGTTTTAAGTGTCACGGAATACATTCCGGGACATCTGAGAAGATTCTCTGTTTGGTGTAGTTCTCATGCTGAAAATGAAGTTGCTATTATCGCCTTTTTCAGTATAAATATCGTATAGGGTCTAGAGAAATCCATTGTTTCATTTGGATAAAATTTAACTGAACCATACTAAGAAATTAACCTGTCAATTGGTCACCAGGGGTATATATTTTGACTCCGTTCGATAACTTCTTTTGGGTATGCGCCAAGTCAAGTGTCTGTTTTGATAAGCCGACTAATGCTGGCCAACTATGCTGGAAAAAGTAATACATGTTTGAACCGATTTTAATTTTTTATCACTTCTACAATTTAGAGTCGACGCGATAATTTCCCCATATACAAATACCACTGCTGCTTCTAGTAGTTACCCCTTTGTTAAGTTAATAGTTGGGCAAAACAAATTGCATACCATTTCAATTAAATTAACTGCCCAATTTCGGTTTCATGTTGTTCTTAATAGTATTTTTGGTCGCATGCCAAATGATTTTATCGGGGAACATTTTTCACCGCCTCGAAAAGTTTCTAAACCTGGCACTAATAAGGCAGCGGTGAACAAGAACGAACAACTGTGTCTTTCAACGAAGTAACTGTAAAAGTGAAATGAGTGCGCTGAAAGAAGTGAAAGTAAAAAGTAGTAATGCAATGCAATTCATTCATTCGCCGTTTAGGGTAAATAATGCTACGTGACTGGAAAACATTTGCCTGTACTATATAATAAACATACTATATGTCTGCATATATATATATATATAAGAGTCTACAGTATGTACATGTATTTGTAGCTGTTGGCATAAATCAACGAAAGTAAACTTATAACCAGGAAGAACTGAATTAATTATTCTGATAAATGTTACAAGGCCACTGAAAGCTCTCGTTTTTTCTTTACTTTTTTCCTTGAATTTTGTCGACGGGCTTTTTTTGTTTGCGCAAATTAATTTGAAGCAATTTAGTTTTTCTGGTTTGCTTCACTTGAAAGAAATTTTAATGGAGACAGTGTTAAATTTTCGAAGCATATATGCTTCTGTTAAACTGAAAGTGGTCGTCCAGCCATATGACTTTCTAAATAGATTCTATAATGGAAAGTTCCAACAGCCTTCACAGAATTCGTCTTTCGAGCAATTCAAGAACTGACACCTTCGATGCTTTCGTCATCCGAAGTTCTACAAAGAGCCTCAATGCAACAGACATGCCTTCGATATTTTAAGAATCCAGAACTAAATGCTATATGGAACGCTGTGTAGCTTGTTCTACGAGTATCCAGTATACCTCTTTCTGGAGTTTTGGTAATGATATTGTTATAAAAGAAGCTTAGGCATACCCACTGGGCATTACTCTTAAAAAAGTAATACCTCGAGGTATTTAAAATTTGATTCCTATTAGCTCTACTAGTTTTGGACTACGAAACACTAAAATTCTCCAAGCCTAAACTAGTAACTAGAGTAACTACACTTTCACTGCCACTCATTCTTCCTAATTATCTCACTAATAAAAACTTTTACATTTTAGTACGAGTGTGGATTTACTACTGTGGATTTCATAGAACTTCGAAATTATGACTGTTAATAGTGACAGAGTTGCCAATGAGAGAAAATTAATTTAATGGCGTTGTATTTGACGACAACAGATCTCTTAGCACTACCTGACTCTAAGAGTTAAATTGATTTCCACTCTTACTGAATAGACATATTTGGAGAGAACTTCTATATAATGCAACAAATCATACATAATGTGTTCGCTAGGTCCCACAAGGCTACAACCCGTCGAATTTCAACTTATCTGAGTGCACTATAACAATACCATACATTCAAGAGATCATTTTGAATTCTCACCTAGCTAATATTATTGCTCGCTATCTTTGAGAATTGCGCTCATGTTGTAAAATTTTCATATAAAAATATCAAAAAAGTTAGCGAATTGAAAATGATACCTCAGTAAATGTTATAAACACTCTTTCCGATGTTATTAGGTTCTATTTCGCAGATATTAGACAAATTTTAATAATTTGAATGATTCAAATGGTTTTACTGCAAGTGCTTTCAGTTTTTTTTTGAACAACTCTCATAAACTGTTCGATTCGCTACTCTCTAACGCTTGGCGTACCGATAAGAGCTTCTACAAGCCAATAAGTAAGTAGTTGGCGTACGCGTTATTTCCATCTGGTTATAAATTAGTTATAGAGTTTAGTTGTGCGCTCTCTTGGCACTTTTTCACATTAGTTCTCTCAGAAGCTCAACTGCATCCGGAACTTATCAACACTTTAGCTGCACCATAGCTATTGGACAGCTGTTTGGACTTATATGTAAACGACTGTTAGCATGTCAATTCTATACCCCCTAGTTTGAGCTTCCAGTATATCGTTTAACCCGGGTATTCCTTTCTAAATAAAATATATTACTGCTATCAGTTAACCTTCTCTCAATTTTTTACAGAAGTTTGGCTCAGTCTTAAATCTTTTTATGACACTCTTCTTTTTGACAACAACTTGCACTATTAGCACTTAATTTTTTCTCATTCAATTCTTTAGTGTATCACCTTCAATGCCGGCGCAGCAACCTTAAATATGGATGTGCTTGAGGTAATTTTTTCATATAAGCCGGATATAGACACGCCATCAAAATAATTCAGACATTTATAGCACATACTCGTATGTAGGTAGTTATATGTGCTTGTAGCTTTACAAACATTTATTCAATTCAATACACAGTGGTTAACCAATCGACTAACCAACCACTGTATCAACTAACGGAATTACCAAACCGACTGACCAAATGACCAAACGATCAACCGCTCGAATAAATGATATAAATGTACATATATGCCTATATACCAATCTATAGCTATTGGGTATTTATATAAACTAGCCTGTAGTTATGTTCAACCAACTAGCTGTTCAACCGACCAAGTAACGAACCAATTGACTATGGAAAAGGAAACCGCAAATTCGCTGTACACATAACCATCCTTGCAAACAAATACATGCACGATTATACCCCAATGTGCATCCGTCTGCATGTAGGCGTGTAGGCATGTTTGGTGCAATTGGGCATATCAAAATAGATATTCATTTGTATGTATTTATATACATATGTGTGTGTGCATAGATCTGACTTTATTTGTTATACACAAGCTCACATTTGAGACACTGCTAAGCTGAATCTGAAGACTACTGTTGATGTTGTCTCTGACATAATAATTAGAGCTTTCACAAATGCAATGTAATTATATGCTTAGAAAATAATTAGCATCATAACGATACTTATATACAATTATATGTGTGTAATAATGGTTTTAAAAATAATTTCTTTCACCTTTATTTTTAACAATCGTTAAAGTTTTCTCTGCTCAAAAGCTCAGCTAAAGCTTTTGCCGCATAAAGGTTCAATTGGGCTATAAGATCCTCAAATTGTTCACTTACACTGCGACAAAAGCTTCAATAAAGCTTTCACCACTTAAAAGCTTAATTATCCGACTTCATGAAACTGTCATAGACTAGTTGTGAAGGCGTTTGAAGCGTGGTAAAAGCCTTTAGTATAGCTGGTTCACTTTGCAAACTTATGTGTTTCAGTCCACAATATATTTTCAACTTAGTTCAGCACTATGAGATCTGCCATATTTGCGCTAGAAAATTAGAACTAGTCCTAGTTAGGGCTCGTCTTGGAAGACTTACAGCAGCAAACTGTCTTCACCACCAAATACCAAATCGTACAGGTCATTTATTAGAACCTATAAGTTTTAGAGTGTAGTGATTACAGTGCCTCAAACATGAATATTATTACATAGGCAAGGCAGCCTCTTAAGTTCAGCCCTCTCTCCAGCCTCTTCAATAAAAAAATCAGTCAGTGGTTCTAGTTTTAATTTCGTGGTACTCTGCGAAGCCATTGTCTAAATATTGCAGATAATTTCGACTATTAGCAAAGGGGTCCGAAAAAGAACCTCTCTTACCAAATAAAGCTACCTTGAACTAAGTAGAGTACTAAGAAGCAAGATTTGCTCATGACGAAAAAAATTAGCATTCACAATAGCTTTCAAAAGAAATGCTGTAGAAATGTGGATGATGTGTCCTTAGGTGAGATGGTTCTTGGTGCGTTTCTGTTAAAGATTATACGCCCACTATAAAATAGTAAAGAGTACGAGTTATTTGACGGTGATTTAATTGTTCAAAGGACTATAGTCAATACTAATTTTCATCTGATATTTGTATGATATTTGTGGGAACTCTATCTACGGACCAGAGCCCGGAGATTACCTTCAATTCGTGTTGCAGGCAAATGCGAAATTTTTAAATAAAGTAGTGATAACCAAATTGCTGAGAAAGTTATGGTTTTAATAAAAAACATGTCTAAACGCTTTAAGCTCTCTCCGAAAGCTCAATAAAAACCAAGATCTGGCAAAAGCTTTAGACTTTTCTCCAAGCGGAGAACTAATTTCTCCTTTTATAATATAGAAAAGAATATGTTTGAAAGCTTTACTTCAAAAGCTCAACGAGAAGCTTTTATACATACGTGATTTTATACATGATATAGCTCGAGGGACTGCTATTTATGTCAGTCACTCTGCTCTCTTCTCTTTCAACAACAATTGCTGTGGTTTTAGCAGCATGAAAGACTTACCAAGTACTGAAAGATCAAAAAAATATTGAACCTTGAATTTGAAAAGTAAAAGTAATTCAAATCGAATTCGACCCAATTTTGGCAATTTGCTGTCGCACATCAAGCAAACAATTTCTTAATTAACTGCCACAATATATTTTCACTTACACACGTTTTAATTTGCAGCCACACAGGTTAAGCTGCGCAACAGAAAAGCATACAAACTTGCAGGCAATCGAATTAAAATGGAAAACAAAAAGAATGCACATAAAAGAATCTAACTTTCAGCTTATTTTTGGTGCTTCAGAGTTGCCCATAATGGCATTGCCAACATGTTTTTGTGCTTTACGAAACATTAATTCAAGTGCAGCGAATTTATTTCATTGTGTCTGTATTTTACTAGCGTGGTGACTCTGGTACATATGTACATGTGTGTATATTAATGTGTGTGTAATTTCGCTACAAGTGAATGGCAATAAACCAAATGCAATTCAATTGCTTTCTGATGCTTATTGTTCAGCACTTGGTACCGTTATGTAGGTTTTTCCTTTTCCTATTGCTATACCTCTATTCTTCGAAATGCATTGGAACACATTTCACTCCATTGGGAATTTCGTAATATTTGCACTGCACAATATCTAACAATAGCAGCGGTGGAAGTTTAATGGAAGCATGCATATGTATGAACATTACGGAGGTACTAAAGTGTAGATAGAAAAGTTTTTGTTAAAATTTCCAAAATTTTAAACCCTAAATTAACGCTATTATACTTGTAGGTTTGGTTTGTGTTTGGTTGGGGAATATTATGAGCAATTTTCTCTTGAGAATAATCGAATATCGGCATATTCGGTTTATCCGAATGATTGAAAAGTCATCTTCGATTATCCGATATTCGATTGTCCGAACGTAGTATTTGGTTATTCGGATGTCAGAAAATTATGAGTTGCAATATTGGAAATAAGTGAGCTATTTATGGCAGAATGGATCGATTATACGTCAAAGCTACAGCTATAATATTACAATTAATTCTAAAAATAATATAACTTCTATATATATATCTTGCATTTTTTAGAAAACGTGCAATACTGTTAAATTTTGAGAAATTTTGGGAAATAGTGATAAATAATATCCAAAAGTAAGAAAATTAACACGACTTTGAAGCTAATTCGGTTAAAAGAGTCATTCTTTCGGAAAATCATCTGTACTATACTGTTAAATTTATACGAATATTGACTCTCCATAGATCTAAATATTCGAATATTTGCTCAAACGAATATTAACTAAATATCTCTACTATCCGGATTTTAACCGTAGGAACCAATAACGAATAGTAACCGAATATCTGTATTTTACCTTTTTTATCCGGATAACCCGTTGACATATATTTCAATATGTGGTGTATCCGCAGTTTTATTTGTAGTCTTCGTTTCTAGGAAAAATGTAACAATTTGAATCATTTTGTATTGAGGGTGATTAAGTCTTAATGTTTAATTTGAAGTTAGGACAATATTGTGACCAAGCATTTTTCTGACACCATTAATTATTTTATTATTATTTTATGATTTAAGAGATTGGACTAAATAATATTTGTTTTACCCTAGTAGATACGTATTTAAACCCTGTAATATATAATCGGAACTTTTTATAACTTCGAACTTTACAAATGTTGATATCGATTAAGTGTGTTTGACTCAAAACTTCAATCAATTAATTTTTAAGTACCACCTTAATGTAGATGTGCTTAAGCCGTATAATATCTAATCGAGATATTTGAATATATCAAGTCTATATTAATATCAGCGGATGACAAGTGTTTGAAAATTATATATATTTCATTTTTTAGGCACACCCTAATATATACAACCTATATGTTTATGCGCACACACATGTTTCTCGGTAAGTTTGCCTCCATGGGTAGCATAGAGTGCTTGTGTAAATTTATTTGTTGCAGCGTGTCGCACCTGCAATGGCTAGCATTACACAGGCGCCCATATATACTTATATACACATTTAGTTGAAGGTGTGCGGATTTGTTATGTGCCTGTTTTTGTTTGTCGTAAAATTGCAATATTAAAACAGGAACAAGTATGGCTGCATTTGGTGGTGGTGAAATTATGTGTTACGTATGCACTTGTGGTGTAGCGGAAACGGAAGTTTACATTGCACAATTTAGTGGTTTCAGATCGCGTACCCAGCGACACAAACATACTGCAAAAATATTCACTGCCAAACGTATATGCGTTTGCTTACATTAAGGTGGTAGCAATTATTCGAAAGAAATATTTGTATGAATTCTCTCAAACTGTTCGAATATTTTTTGGAGACTCATTGGAGACATTTCCAAGTACAAGTAGAAATAACCCATAGAGCATTTTGCTAAATAAGGCAGCTCTCAAACTAAAAACTGGACTATTGCAAAGTTTCTCATATGCTCCAAACACGCCACACCCTAATTTGTGTACATACTTGCAATACAATTGAATTGAATTGAAATCAATTTGGTTTAAAAGCAGCCACGCGGCATACAAGTGTTCGTACATACATTGTTTTCTGATTGCCTTTGGACTTCTGGCAGCGAATAAATGCCCGCGAAAGGCTATCAAAAAGCTAGTGAAAGCTATGTTATGCGTTATGTGAATTGCGAAATTGTGGAATTGCAGTAAATGTCTGCTAAAAATTAGTCTATAGTTTTTTTTGTTTTTTGCACTCAAAGACATATCGACTTTAGACTGCCATAGGTTATAGAGAGCTGGGTATATGGGAATGGCTTCTAAAGGTAGTAAGAATGTGACAAACTTAAAGTAATCGAAAGATTTATTTAATGAGAGACATTCTTTTCAGTTTAGGTATAATTTTACTACCGAATTTCATTATTTGAGAAATTTGTGAAAGCATATTTGCAAAAAAAATGAAAAAAAAAAATTTTTTTAACCCTTTTGATACACTCAAAATTAAAAAAAAAACAGTTAATAGGGCCGGGAGTGACAAATCAAGCCATAAAATCTAAATTAGAATGATTCGAAATTCTAAATGAAATGAACTTTACCACAGAGTAGTCCAGCTTCATAAAAACTTTTTTCTTTACTTTCATCACTACTACAGATTTTCTATCCCTATATCGCTATAATAACAACATTTATGAACATCTATGAAGGATAAGTGGCGCAGTTTCTTCTAATTCCTAAATTCTTGTAGCCTCTGTTGATTTGGTAGTCATCAAAGAGATTTAGTCATACGCTAACTGGTTCGACTCTCACCTGAGCAGGCAGAGATAACACACAGTTACTTTAGAACTTTACAAAGACCGCTACTACTGGTACTAGTTTCCAGTGCATCCCTGTAAATTTCGAACTTTCTTTTTCATGAAAAAAAAACTGATACATTTATTTACTGCTTAAAAGAATACCTCTTTTATTTCAGGGATTATGATCCCTTTATCAGATTCAATACCACGCTAACCAGCCATATTTTTGAATTCAAAACCCAATGATCTTCGAATTGGCTTAGCTGGGAGATATAGATTTTTATTACGCCTGGAAGTTTCCTAGTCTATCGATTGGTGAACATAAGGTTTACGATGACGATTTCACCTTATGACATCTTTTAGGACATTCTGTACATCCGTGCTGAGATTAAAGGGACGATAAGAAAAAGTTCCGAACTTAAAAGGCTTAAAAAAACTAAAAAAGTTTCTCTTAAAGTCCGTCATCTATTCGGAGGCGACATAAAAGCCTTGGACTTTCCGTTTGTCCCGTAAAATTGAGGTGTAAACCAGGTAGGCATATATCGGAGTTGTAAGCTATAATTAGTATTAAAAAGTGATCATTTCGCCATTTGCTCACAGGTTCACAGTTTCAGGTACAATAACCGGTTCTCTTTATAGAATCCCCACTTCTTGAAATATATTTACAGTTAACTCTTAAAAATCTCTCTTTCCGTCGTTACAAATACTTAAAAAAAAGCACGTTTCTTTGAAGTATGTCCGTTCGGAAGTATCAACTTTTATTTAGATATAGATCCATAGCAGGCAGCAGACATCTCATTTCAAAGTACATTCACTCAAAAAACATGTTTTTAAGTTTTTAGGCTTCTGGTAGTCAATGCTGTAATCTATATTAGAAAAGTCAAATAGTGAAATTAAAGTAATATCAATACTATTTCGGAAGGATTCGAGGAAGGATTATCGGAAATGCTCTAAAATGTTGCAAATGAAAAAAAACATTATGCCAATAAAGGCCAAGGTCTACCCATATAACAGTGCTTCAGTTCACAGAGATCTTAATGACACCATCAATAATAGAAAAGATATATATTTTTAATAGCCCGATTGGAGTTCCAATAGAAAAGCTTCCGCTTATGACTATTATTTTACGCAATTTATTTACCACAAATAGCACGTTTCAACTTGAATTTTAATTTTATTCCCTTTCTCAGTGACAATTACCAACTGCTAAGTATCAATAGGCGATAAAATTGAACTCTGCCTGCAGGTGTTCTAATATAATACGGCATTTCTTCACCACATACAAGCGCGCACAAATGTTAAATGGCATTTGCATTGTATGACCCGGGATGCCATCGTTAAATCCGAAGGAACGCGCATACTACGAGTTTGCCAGCTGCTTACAGCCCGCGGGTTAAGGTTAAATTCCAGAATAATTGCTGAAGCAATCAGTGACACTGAAATTGCGTTTATTGCTGTTTAATGTGGAGGGAGCTTAGCTGTCTGCGAACTTGATTGTATTTAGAAGAAGATATGGCTGGGGGCAGCGGCGTTGCCAGCCAGTATTTTACGGTGGATTGGTGGGAATTAGTGGGGTTGAGTAGCCAAGGTTACGGTAGGTATTACTTCGCAGTAAATCAACAAACTTGTCAAACATAAATTTCAGCAAGGCAGATCAAATGAGGAGAATCAGAGAAAAACGAGTTATACTATTTTGAGAGATTTCTTCTGCGTGTGTTTTTTGTGCGATTGTGAACAAAGTATCTGTCACTTTGGAGAACACAATTAATCTCTCATCTTCTCTTCATGGGCGAAAAATCTCTTAAAACTCAGACACTTTTCTAGAATTAGATATAAGCAATAATTTGAAGTCGTATGTTCTGAGGAATATAATCTGTGATTATTCTAACAATGACCTTCCATTCATTATGAAGAAAATATTCTCACGACCACTTTTAGCACATTGAAATTGTCTCATCAAAGGAAGTAATAGTTGCCGATCATTTCAAATGCGTATACATAACCGGATGTATATCTCGTGTAAAGGAATATCTTCTAATAATATACACCATTTGGCGTTTGTTTTATGGCTACAACAACAACTATAAATAAATTCTTTTAGTGCCTTACCTAATCGAGCTTGATATCTAAAGGTCTAAAATCTTTAATTTAAAACAGCAGAAGTCTGGAAGAACGATTTCTAGCGAAGTTGTAGTGGCAAGCAGAAAAGTCGACTGTCATATATTACATAATACCTGATCCTAACCACTTATTTATCATATATGCTTAATGAGATAATGCTCCAGAAACAATATTCTGGAAATTTCCAAACTAGTTTCTATTTCAGTTTACTTCAAAAGATTTAATGCTGTGAAATGACCGTTTAGTTGATTTCCACGAAGTTTTCACTCAAATTGTAGGTATGAACATTCAAAGTTCGGAGGTTTTCGATTAGTTTTCCATACAACACTTTATGAAAATCTTCATAGACTTCAATTAAACGGTTATTTGACAACATCAAATGCTTACTGCAATCTCATAATACTCCTCGGTATTCTTTAGCAAGGTCTTTCAGATAGTTTAGACAGCGTTTGGAATTAGTGGGTAGGTAGTGGTTAGGGTTTCAGTGAATATAATTTTTTAATTATACTGTACTGAAGTAGATACGGATAGTAAATGTTACAATAATGGTACTGTAGGATACTAGCAATTTGAGAGTTGTGGATGCAAACAGTAAGAGACCGAGAGAGAGAGAGCGAGAGAGAGAGAGAATTTTTCTGTCGGTGGTCGCTTTTAAAACTCTCCATTTTCAATTATTATGAAGATGTTTGTATACTTTCTGATTCTCAAACTTTTTATGGTACTATATATAATTTATATATAGATTTATATATATAATTTATATATAGATTATATATAGATTTGATCTCAAGCTCTCCAACAAATCAGTCTTTATCCCTTTATGTGTATTCAAATATCGTTTTGTCCCCCGTTTTCCAGCTCTGAGCGCGAGAATAAGTTGAAATTTACTTAGTATAGTGACTAACGTTTCTTAGCATAAGTAAAGTACAATTTCACGTAGCTTATTTTACATAGCATCTACAACCATTAGAAACTGAAAATATTTTCACAAAATTAACGCAGACAAACTATTCGCCACACAAAGGCTCCGCAAATAACTCCCTCACACATATGCATGTAGTATTTTACGAGTATGAAGAAAGCGAGCTTTATAAAAAATATTTGTCACATAACTTTTTGTCTAATTTATGGCAACTGCCATGCTCACCAAACTCGCGCGGGCGTTAAAGTGTGGCATGTCAACTGCGAAAACAAAAGGCAACAGCTATGCGCGCTGAACCATTTATCCTTTGGTTAGTTAGTGCATAATAGTATGAATGTGAATGGATAAACGCTTGTCCTCTTACTTTCTTTTGTTATTATCGCTTTATAGCATAGTTCGTTTTAGCATATTCAACAATTTTATAGTGTTCGCATATAAAAAAAAAAAATAATATAAAAGAAAATTACTTTTTGCTTCTTCTTTGGCTTCTTGTCGACTTTCATTCTAACTAAATTCGCACAATTTGCTTTTTTACGCGCTATGATTTGCTAACAAGAGCTTACGACTCTACATTGTGCTTTTGCAGCATGAATATATGTGTAAGTATGAAAAAGTATGGGTGTAGATGTGGATGTCACTTTCATTATTTAAAACGATTCATATATTAATGATTCGAAGTAAAAAGCATTTACAAATTATTTAACAAATAAGTTGAATTAATTGAATATGGCATTAAAAGCATTAGTACTATTAGTAATGGTAATCGCTAATTAAATGAATTGTAGAGCGAGGGCATTCAACTAAAAAGTCGAAATCATTTTATTGGTTATTGGTATAAGAGGGTTAGGGGAACATGTGGAGGGATTTCATAAACTTTCGGCACCAAACCACACTAACTCCAAAATAACATGTGCACTTAATATTACTTAATATTTTTTTAAATTTTTGGTATAATAAATTATAGCGGAATCCACCCATACCTACTAATCTCCAAAGATAAATGAAGCGTTTATATCCATTGGATAAGAAATTCCAATACAAACTTTACAAATATTGTCAAAGTCATAGCGCCGCATAAGGTACGCATTTACGCCTGCGACATTTAATTGCGGTGAGCAAACCGAAATGGATCAAAAGAAATAGCGGAACAATTGTCAAGTTTCCCTCAAACGAATATAACCCTCTTCGTAGCAGTACAAAAAAATACAACAACAACTACAGCCAAATAATGTAGCAAACAATGTACAAATTCAACATCAACTCCCTTCCCTAAATGCCTCACGTCCAACCACCGCCAAAAATGCCGCAAGTATTTGCGCCGCCTGCTGACAGCTGACCGCCGAATGGGCAAAACAAAGCGCTTCGAGGCGCCGCAACGCGCTGCGGTAGCGCTGTGCGAAAATTTGTTTAACTATACATAGTTGGAAATTATTCATTTTACTTCGGTTCCATTAAATTTCGTTTTCGCTGTTATTTAGTTTTTCGCATCGCTCTTTTTTCGCTCGTATATGCCGTTAAGTTCAATACGATTTGGCGCTGCGAGGCGAAAATGCAATAAAACAATTACCTCGGACAGCTAATGCGTTTGCCAAAAGGAAATTGCACTGTAAATTGATTCATTCATTGTTGGAACTAAGTGGATATGTATTACCCTTGCTATATTTGATCTCATGCTGCTATTTCGATAGATTCGAAATGTTATTATTATACTTTTCTTTTCTTAGCTCTGGAACATTCTAAGCAAAAAGCTTCTATATGCAGCATTTAAATGTTTTGGAACAAGTGAATACGCGGGGAATAGCGGTTTGCCGCTGCGTTTTCTAATATCGCAATGAGGTGCGCACCCCATTCTGAAGATGTGTGCACTTCGTAGCATTATCTCAACTGCTTTAAAGACATTAAAGCGGTCTGAAAACTTGAAACTAGAGTCGGTGGAGAGTTCCCGACAAAGAACTTCGCGCATCAAACTTCCAACTGAATGTGGATCCGTTGCTGTAAAAACTGACTGCCCTCCACCCTCCACACTACAGCGTCTCTGTTCCACTCACTTGTCCCTTGGAGGTATGAGCACATAGAAGACACCACCGGAACTTTGCCCGGCTACATAGTGGTCTATATAATAGGGAATCAGGTCGATGCTATGATGGTCAGACAGTGTTCATGCCTAAATAAGCACAAGTAGCAAGTGTTTAGTGAGCGAGCGAACCTTTACTAAAACTAAATCGAAAGGCAAATATGGTTTCGAAAATGTTTCGATCAAAGCGCCAACTACCGGCTAAAATTTATTTACATAATAAAGATATGTTTATGAAGGCATAGTAGTAAATTTTTTTAATTAAATGAAGCTACTTTGCTTTTAGTGCACTAAAGTGGAAACTAAATCGTAAAATTCACCACATGCCCGGCACAATTCAATCAACCATTTCGCTTTCAATATACCGTTACCAGCGCATAATCCTGTCACGTCACCAGATGCACTTTAATCCAGCCTAGAGTATGTAAGTATGGCATAAAATTATATATATACCGATACATAATGCAATAGCGCCGCCATGTGACCTCCACACCGTCGCAATTTGTGTCGCAGCTGTTGCCGAACGCTTTAATCCCGTTTATGCCTTAACGCTGTCACATTAGCCGCGTAATTTCTTTCTAAATTTCTACGGTTCACATTCTGTGGCAAACTGGTGGCAAACTGGTGCAACATCTTGCATTTCGGGCTGTCACGACCAATGCAGACTTCATACAATGTGACATTAAGCAAGGAAAGCAAACACAAAAAGAAAGCAAAAATAACAACAAATACAAGTGCTTAGTGCATACCGTTGCGGAGCAGCGAAAACAAAACCATAAGAAAATGCAAACATTTGGCTTAGAATTTATAGCATTAGACGAAGCCAACGACCAAACGCATTAGCATTAATGCCAGCAACAAAAGCAACAACTACAATAGTGTCTAAATGCAACAGCGGGAGTTTGCCACGTCGCTAACAGCAACATGCTTTCGCTGCTGGAATGAAAAATATTCCATTTTATTTATTGTTAAAGCGTGATTAGCAAGCGCAACAATTTCAATAGCCTACTTTTAGGCGTGCAACACTGCTCTACCTAAGAGCAAACAGTTGGGCAGGAAATATGCTTACGCTAAATTAGTGCGATAAGTTTAAGAGTTAAGAGTGTGAATAAAGTGGTAGTGCGAAGTTTGTTGTTGTTTCTTTTCTTCAAAGAAAGAGAAAAGTTGAATAGAATAAAAATAATGCTACTTAAATATAGTAGATGATAATACTACGAGATAAATACGAGAAACTTGTTCTTTACTGACGTAGCTTTAAATTTCAAGTTTCACTCAATACCTTTAAGATGGAAATAATCATTAAAATAAAAAGGGTTGCCACATGTTTCATTAAGAAGTTTGGAATACCAACATCACAATAATAATAAATAGTTTGGGTTTCTTACAATATAAGCATACACGGACTTAGTAAAAAAAAATTTGAGTTGCCACCTAATAATTTTTTTTTTGGAAATTAAATATTAGTCGAAAATTTGCAGTCGAGTGCTTATAGAAATCCATGCATTTTTTTAAAAGTTGGATTTAAGGCAAAAGAAGACACAGAGTTGCCACCATACACAATTTAAATATTTATTTCTTATTAACAATAATTCAAAACGAATTTAGTTTTATTTGGAAAATCTTGCTACAACAAAATGATTTTATGAGGTTGCCAACAGTTTTGAAGTAAAAAAAAAAATAGAAATTTTTTTTTTATTTAAAATGGCATTTTTGCAACTTCCATTGATTTTTGAGAAATTTTTGGTGGGCCATAAATTCATGGAAAGTGTTGAGTCTTCTTCAGCCTTCTATCAACTTACAACCAGGTCCACATCTTTGGGATATCAGCACACAAAGGCACAACAAAAAATGAGCTGGTAGACATTCCTAACTCGCTCAACAGTACCGTTAGACCAATAATACTTGAACCCTTATTCGCAGTCAGTTCCCACAGCAACGTACAGGAGAGAGAGGCAAGCACTGGATGAAATGAAGTGGCCTGCACCAAGCAAAAATATTGCTGGAAAGGCATAACCTTCATAAAAAGACGGAAACAATTAATCAGTCTACCTAGAGTGAAGTAAGATTACTGGTGACAGTACACATAAGCCATTGCAAATTAGCAAGCATTTGATTGGGCATATTCTCATCAGAATAGTGAAGTTTCAGTAACCTTGAGGCAGAAATATCGGTCTCTTGACTGTGCAGCTGTCACCAGAAGAAGAAATAATACTTTCGAATCCATAAATCAGAGTAGGGAGGTCATGATTTTTCTTGCCCCAATCACAGTTTCACAATTTATTAGACCGCTGTTGATGAAGGAGGCATTGTGAAGGAGAGAGCGCACAATAGATCACATTTTGCAGTGGAAGCCTCAAAAAAATTCGGAATATATTTTTCAAGACCCCCCAGTACCCCCAATATACATGTTCTCACCCATTAGCCGTTAATATAATGTGACAATCAAAACTCAGATCTCATATTTGTTCAGATCAGTTCCCTCGCTTTTTGTCAGAAATTTCGGTACGCTCAATATTCAAGCTTCACTCTGTCCAATGCAATAAACATGCTCAGCAATTGCAATTTACAGTTGTGAAGTACAACTATTATCTGAGGACACACAAATTTTGTTGTGGACTCCTGTAAACAACTTGTATTTTCCATTTCGAAGTTCTATGTGCAGGCAAATATTTTCGTCAAGTGATAACTTGTTATTGCCTTTTGATTGATTGTTCAATTTAATTATGGTATTCGGTATGAATTGCATTGTACTATGTTGTCCGGGTTGGCAACATTTGTGAGCTAACAATGGCTTATTTACAGGGGTTTCTACATAAGTGAATATAGTGGGATATGTACAAATAATGGTCTTATCAAGGTACGAATAAAAGAGGAAAAATTTGCTTTAAGATTCACGTTCCGAATGTTATTATAAGGTCCTTTATGGGACCAGAGGCTCTAAAGATTTTCAGTTATCTAAAAGAGTCGGTCGCGGCGTACAAAATACTCTAAAGATCTCTCAAAGAAGTGCGGGGTATATTATATATCAACTCTAGACAGTAATGAACTCTCTAAAACTTCAAATTCATGTTAGGCGGAATGTTTTTATGGATCCTTCGAATCTTTCAAACAGAGCCGTCTCCGTCTCAAAAGGCAGATATATTCGATTTATATGAGAACGTAGATGATTATGGCTCTTCAAAGTCATCTGATATTTCACGTAGGATGAATGTTTTCTATATACCTTTTCCAGCATATGGATGACCGAATGTGGATATGGTCTTCCAGTTTTAGATTTTATTTTGCTATACACTATTGGCTTCTGTCAATACAGAGTGAACCTGTTCTTCTTGGTCCAGGTAGGATTTGGGTCTCTCAAAGAAAGTTTTTTTGACAAGCTATATGATAATTGTCGCTTGGTTGTTCAGAAAAATTGCTACGCAGAAACGATTGCAATAGAGATTTTAATATAAGGTCCATTGATAGCCACATCTATGCTCTCCACAATCAAGAACCCACCATATATGCATTGACAAAGAACTTTATTTGTTAGAGTGAGCATTTTGAAATTGAAATAGAATTGGTCTTTGAGCTTAATGTATTTAAGTGATCTTAGTAGTGTAAATACTTGTGATGAGGTTGCCAACTGTTTGAAAACTTTTCTTCAATAAAAATATATACATGAACAAATTATTATGAAATGAATATCAAACTAAATTGTTTTAATTAAATCCATTTTAGTTTTGAAAATATTTTTATAAGGGTTGCCATCTATTTAAAACTTTTGTTATAATTGCTTTGTCATATTAAATGAAATTGTAGAATATGGGCATGACATGAAACTGATTTAAGACACATTTTATCAAAGAAATTTTTGGGAATGGTTGCCACCTGTCGGAAGAATTAAAAAAAAATAGACATAACATATATAATATTATAATATGAATGCATTTCAAAGAGGGGGGTGTTAGTTTCTCGTTCAAAAATGTGAAGTTTTTCTTTAAGGACCCAGAAAGTGGAACTTAATTTCTCCAAATGTCAACAAAATTTGCAGCTTTTCAAGTACAAACGGCTGTTTACACGCCACGGCAGCATATCACACAACATGTGGCACGAAGTTTGGCCTTTCGCAAGATTTTTGTGAGAAATATAGGCATTTAACGCAAAGTGCTCAACACATGCTCACTTATGTGTTTGTGTAGGCGGTTAGCATGCAGAAAGATAGTTGATATTTTTAACTTGAGTTTGCAAGTTTTTTTTCTAACTTTTTCAACTTTTATTTTTCTTACTCTCAAACACATACTTTTTAAGTGTGACACGTGATGTTTGTGCCCAACACGTGACACATGTAAGTAGCTGTAGAAAAGGCAAATGGAGAAAAGGAGAAAAGGAGGAACGAAAAAATACCCTAAATACTAGTTTACTCGCCAAACTTGCATGCTGCCGCTTGGCTTTTCGTTCAAAATGACGAACTGAAATTACGCTTGTTTGCGCAGTGTTGCCTTGCAGTGTGAGAAAGATTGCCAACAAGAGTATTTGGCATTCAGTTGCTCGTTTTTCATCATCACTCATCTATCTGCGCAACCATATTGGTTCCGGCATTTGCTTTGAATTTTTTCTTTTCTTCATTTTTTCTTTTTGTTTGGTTTCTGGTTCCACCCATTTCACCTTAAAACGTTCACACTCTCCTAACAGCTCCACTGCCAGCACAATTTTACAGATTTCAACTCTCAAAACCACCACCCTCCAACCCGCCACAGCGCCATTAATTTCCCTTCATTTTGTGTCTCTCAATGTCGGCATTTTGCTTCCAATTCTCTAATCCTTATCATCTCGAACGGTGTGTTGAGTGTGAACTTGAGGACCTGCCGAGCGGCAAAGTGGCATGAGCACGCCTCAAATAGCTTCAAGCAGCAGCAGCAGCATCGCGTATTCTTAGCTGTTCGTATATATAAACTGTATTTTGGCATATGTGTGTCTGTATGCTTGTGTGTTTATTTACACACATACAACCAAGCTGTTGTATTTGTTTTGTAGCAGCTCCATGATGTTGTCGACTGCGTGCTTACATAACTAACGCCAGCGTGTAATCCAAATCCTTTGCAGCTTTTTCTTGATATTTTCGTCACCAAAGAGTTAAATAATGTGCGGTGAAAATTGATCTGCAACAGATTTTTTTTTTTTTTTGTGGGTCAGCTGAAGTGGAAAAATGCTTACATTTCTTCGTGTGTTTGATAAGATTGCAAACTGATCGTCATGCCGTTTTTACGAAATAAACGAAGATGAAAAACTAAAATGAGAGAAATTTATTGTATTTTACTTAGTAAGACGGTATTTCGTCTTTAAAATGACTCACTAGTTTTTCCAGATTTTCTCAGTAAATCCTGAGGCTGCTTCTTGTTAATTAACTATAAGGGACCACTATATAAGATATGCAACAGAAAAAGACCCAGAAACCCAAGTGACAGTCCACCTCGACAGTATTGCCTTAAACTATTTGTATATAAATCGGAGAACATGATGAACTCGTACTCTCATTGAAAGACGTTTCAAAAGAAAGAGGAAATCTGCGCTTATTAGAAAAGAAACTGCTTGACACCCACTAATTGATTGATATTGACTTTTTTCGCTTTATTTTTTTTGTGATTTATAATATTTTATTTGACTCCAAATTAATTAATTTTAATTTTAATTTAAGTCTATTTAAATTTCAAATTGATTAAATTGGATAATTAGTTCAATAAAATTTTTATAAATTTTTGTACTTTAATTAAGTAATTATTGTTTTTTATTTAATTTAATTAAGTGTATTTAAGTATCACTCAACTTTTGAAGAGATTATTGCGATTTTGTTAAATTTTACTGAATTAATTAATTTTACTTTTATTTCGTTAAACTTATTTTTCATTTAATTTTATAATTAAATAAATTCTTTAATTACTACCTAAGTACTCAATACATTTTTTTATGTAGATTTGTTAACTAGCATAAATTTTTTATCTAGTTTGATTATCAGAATATTTAAATTTTCAACGCAATATACTTTTTTAGGCACAATATTCAATTAATTATCATTAACATTTTATTATTTAATTTAATTAAATATACTTTATTTTTACTTAATGCAATATTTTATATACAATTATTAATTACTAATTTTGCTTTTAATTTAATTTCATAATTTGTAATTCATTTTCACTCAATAAAATTTTTTCTGTACAGTAATTAATTAATTTTAATTTAATTAATATTTTAATTAATATCTTTTTAATTTAATTTAATTTTCCGTTATTCATTCGTTTAACAATTTTAATTTTAATTTAAATATAAAGCGTAATAGTTAATTATAATTAACTTTTTTGTTCAATTAGTTATTTAAGAATTTATATTTATATTTATAATATTTATTTAATTAGAGTTATTTAAATTTAATTTAATTTCTTAATTTAATTTGATTTTTTTCTGTAATTTATTCTCACTCAACATAATATTTTGCGTACAATTATTAATTACAGTTTACTTATTTCTTTTATTTAGTTGAATTGAATTAAATTTAATTTAATTTCCAAATTTTTAATTTTTTAAATTTCTAAAATTTAATTTCTAAATTTAATTTCATTTCCAGTAATTTATTCTCACTCAACACAATCTTCTGCGTACAATAATTAATTAAAATTCATTACTTTTTTTGCACTTAACTTATATGTATGCAATTCATTTTCACTAAATATTATTTTGTTTGTCCAATCATTGACTATAATTAATTTTAATTAATTAACTACAATAAATTTTTTTTTTGTTTAATTTGAAGATCTGTTATTTTGTATCACTCAAACTAATTTTTTGTGTACAACTATTAATTAATATTAATTTTTTAAATTAAATTTAATTAATTGTCAAATTTTTTGCGTTCAAAAAAAAGTTCTTTGCATACTATTAAATATTTTTTCTTACTAAAATTTTACTTGTTGCAATTATGCACTTATTTTACTTAATTTGCCATATTTTAAAATTATTAAATTTGAAATAACTTAAATTTTCAATTCAATCACATCAAATTTATATGTAAAATTCAACCCTATTGTTCAGTTTTCGTTATTTTATACACTTTTCCTTGCAATAATTCATTTTATCCAATTTAATTCCAATTTACGCAGTCTTCATTCCACCTCCGTGCGACAGTGCGTATGAGCAACACGTACATTCGAGATTTGTAACAATGCTTCATTCATTTCTGTTGTCAAACAAAAAACACACACGTCTGCCTGTGCATTTGTATTCATGAAGTGCATTTAATACTAATTTTGTGCATCAAAAACTTTGTCGTTAATTTTTACAAACAACTCGCACACAGAATACTAATGAATGCCGCATGTCTTCATACTAGCAAGTACATTTAGTAAATAGCTGAATTTCATAGACCAATTAATTATTTATTAACTCCGAGCAGCTGCCTGCAAAGTAGCAAATTTAGTGATAACAAAAGTGATTACAAACAAATCAACAGCAGACAATGAATAAACGACAACACATTGAGCAACAGCGCTCAACCAACTAGAAGCAATGCAAAGTGACAAATTCAAGCAAAAGCCAAAAGCTAAAAACAAAAAAAACCAATACCGCTATATTCATAAAAATGGCATACGCCAGAGCGCTGTAAGTCAAGTGCAGTCTCGAAGTAGTTGCTCGGCGTCATGGCAGCGTGAATTTCACGGGTTGAAAAGTTGCACGAGATTTCGACTTTTGCCTCGCCGAATTGTTTACACTGATTGTCAAATATAAATATTCAAAAGCGCATATGTATGAGTAAATTTATATGCGCAGATTTTTACATATGCAAACACACACATGCTTAAGTGCAAGCCATCTTGAGCATTATCAAAAGTCAGTCAAGTCATAATGCATTGCTACACACAGACTTCTAATGAGATCTGCAAGCAGGCAGACAGTCAGGCAAGGTAGTCACAGTCACGTAAGGAAATTCTCAAATTTTCTACACGTGCATATGTATTCGTAGGCGTAAGTGTATGTGTTTGTGCACACAATTTTTGGTGTTTTTCTTCTTCGTTATTTTTTTTTTGTGTGATTCGGTAGACTGAACTCGCAAAATTTCCATAATCTTTTTATATTCACCTGCTTATCGCAGCACACAATAATTTTGTGCGCACAACAAATGTTTATAAATTTAATACCGTTATATTTATTTTTGTATAGTTAGAATTATATTTGCTTCAAATTTTTTTAATGAAAATATTCCAGCTTCTTACAAAATTACTTAAATGCTCTGAGTCGACTCAATATGGTTTAACATGGTTTGGATCCTCCATTAGTCGGCTTAGAACACATTCAAATATTAACAAAATCGCAAAGAACTATTATTTGGCTAACGCAAAAGCAACACCTATACATACATACATATAACATGAACATTGGGATCAAGTTCTCTTTCACTACTACTGGAACATCATTTGAGAACTGCGTAATGGCTAACAATCCAAATAAGTATCGCTAAAATACCCGAGTGGAATTTCACTACCCTTTTTTTATCTTTGAGACCAACTCTTTTAAAATGGTATGCCAGCCTCGAAATTAGAATGAAGAATTTAATTTTTCATATTTCGTTAGTTGAAAAATTCAAGAATATCGCATGGAGAGTATCTTTTTGAAATTCGAATTATTTTCAAAACCATTTTTGTTCTGTCAACTCGGCCATTTTAATATTACACTAAAGATTTGATTGCATTTTTATCGAAACCACTTTTTCAAAGCGTTTGTCACGAAATCTCAAGTTCGAATCAAACAAATTTATTTGAATTTTTTCACAAATTTTTTTATACAATGTTTTAAGGCTGGAAGTGACAAAAAATCAAAATTTTTAATTTGTACTAAGTTCGGAAATATTAAAAAATTCCAAAAAAAAAACGATATTTTTAAGTAACCGACATTATGCAAGAAAATTTTTGTCCTTCAGTTTCTAAATTTCCTGCCATAATTACATTCGTACTGTTTGAGAAACTATTCTTTTTTTGTTTTCAAATGACCAAAATCATTGAAATCGTGCCAAAGATGGGCTCGCACTTTTTCCTCCTTTGCTTCAAGGACGTGGAACTTTCTCAAATTTATTTTTTTCTTTAAAAGTTTAGTAGTAAATTCTTGAAATATTAATAAATAAAATACCCGATAAAAAGTTACATTTATATTTTTAATTTTTTTATTTAATATATTTTTTTTTAATTTATTTATTTAATTTTATATTTATTTAATTTTTATGTATTATTTATAGATAAAATTTATTTTATATTATTTTAATAAAAACTTGATTTTTTTTATGGAAAAATTTATATTTTTTTTTTGCGCCAAAAAAGACGCGAAATTCAGGCCTCTAGGCTAGAATAACTCATTAGGAAGTTCTTTCAGAAAATTTGGCCAACACACACTGCTTGCCTGAGTTCTAGTTTCTTCTTCTTCTTCTCTCCAGATATTGAACAAGAAAATTACCAGAAAGTTTTGCCAAAAATCAAAGATGAACCCAGTAAATAAAGCAGATAGTTTCCACATATTGTACACAAGCTGAACTAGAAAAATAGAGAATGAACAATTGTTGTTGTTGTTGTAGCAGATGTAAATATTCCACAAAAATGTTTGCGGAACTCTGCCGAGTTGTCACTGCTTTGTCATATAATAATCCGAGCACGTGCCGATTACCTGGTCCCGACTGTCGTGGTATCTGTTGAATATTTGATCGATATGTCTCACTTGTCGGTAAACTATAGTTCAAGCAATTAGATTATTAAGGCTATAATAGTCAAGACAAATACTATTCGAAATTTGTGAAATTAAAAGTTAATGTATTGATGGCAATCCGCTGAAATTTTCAGGAAGCCTAGATTTATTAAAGACACCTCTAGTCACTCAGTTAGTTCTAGTTGGTTAATTTTAGTTTGACTTTTTCAATTCAAAATGGAGTCAAATGAAATCAATAATAATAATAATAATAAATCGATTTTGTATGGTAACACTGCAACTCTATTTGTTATATTGAAGAGTCATACGATCTTTGAGTGAATTCGGAGAAAACGTTTGTCAATTAATGAACTAATGAAGTAAAAAAAAAAAACTCTTTTGTAATTTTGATAAATTTCCAATATATTCTAGAAACGGTATTACAATTGTAAAAGTAGCGGCCCTTTTACAAACGATTTTAAATGAATAGGCAGAGAAGAGTACAATAAGAATTATACAGATATATAAAATATAAAAGCTACTATTATAATAAAAAATAAATAAAATGTGTTTTAAATTAGTATCGATGTACGTATGTAAACTTATATGTTCAATAGGGTGGTCCTTAATTGCAGAAAGCACATTTTACTAAAAATTTCTAAACGCAGGAGTTACGTGAATTTTACTATTGTTAAAAATATCTAAGCTAAATCTCTTTTAGAGCCGGTTAAACTAAACTTTCATTAATTTTAGTTACAATACCCAAAATTGATTTCATTGTAAGCAAATATATTTGTACTAGTAAAAAATAAAATCGAAAACATTTAATTGAATGCAAAAATAATGGATTTCTTTTTACTAGAACTTTTGCTATATTTATAATAATATCGTTTTTGAGTACGACTTAAAAAAAAGTTTAATTTAATTTCATATCTTCATAGTGTCTGCTCTTAACCCCTGTCTGACAAACTTTAATCGCCTTAAATCAGGAGAAAATTTTTTTAATTTAAAATTTTTTTTCAATTTAATTAATTAAAACAATCAGCGTGAGAAAGTCATTAATCTAATTTTTTAAGTACCACCATAATACATATGTGAACATAAATAGTTTAGTGCCTTTAGCTGCTTACCAGCCCACAATAAGCGCTATCGATAATTTACTGCCAGCAGTCGCCTTACTCAGCCAACTCACTGCAAGCCGACTGATATGAATAACCCTTAATACGATTAGACATGTACATATGTACATACATACATACATACATGCATAAAATGTACTTTTTTCTCGTTTGCTTTTAACATTGTTCCTCTGCAATTTCTGTTGCTTGTCGCAGTTCACTGACATCAGCTAGCAGCACTTAGCTGTTGACCACAAAGTTAATTCAATTAATATGTGGCGCACGTATATTGTGCAACAAAGGGCAATAAAATGCAGCAAAATACAACAAAGTACACCAAAAATTTAGCACAAAATATTAGTATGGTATTACAAGTGAAAATGTTACAAAAAATTTTTTTCAATAATTTAAACTTTTTTTTTTAATTTTTTAATTTTTTACCTTCTATTCTATTCATCTTTTGCGTACCAATTTCTTTCGTATTTTTGCTTGAACTTAATAATAAATAATAATAAAATGCAAGTTACCACACACCGTTAATGTAGCGAGTGGGTGGCCACGCATTTGTAAACTAAAAGACACATCATACTATAAAGGTGTTGTAGTCTGCTTTCAGGCGCAAAATAAAGGGAAATTCGAATAAAAGCAAGTAACGGTAAAATAAAATTGTCTTTGCGTGCTCTTGCAGCCATGCAAAGGAAAGTATGCAGAGAGAGAGAGAGAGAGATATAGTGAGAGTTAGAGAGAGGGAGAGTGAGAGTGAGAGTGAGTGATATTAATACTAAATAGAGCGAAAAAAACAATTTTTTTGCAAACACACGCACTGCATCCACCAAAAAATACAATTTCGCTTTACAGACCAACAAATGCGCGCTCCGCAACGCTGCTGCTGGGCAAAAGTGTAATGTGGGTTAAGCATTTGTTTGTTATACATTCTAAAAGCTGCTGCGCCTTTCTCCCACTCATATATATTTGCATGTTTGTGTATGTTTTTATGTGTGTGTGTGTGTGTGTGTGTGTGCATATGAACAAAAATATAACTTCTTTTCCGCTGAAAATGCTGTCAATGTTGCAAAACGTGATCTCGTAAAAAAGTTAGTCGCATGTGTGTGAAGAAGGAATAGTGAAATTAATCTCTGCGCACGGCGATAATGTGAAAGCGGTTTAGCAATTACTTACTTTTACTCTTTTATTGCTGCACAATTTTTATTGCTCGCGTTTTTCGATTGATTTTCTTTGCGCGAACAGGTGATCAATTATCGCGATGCACATATATATACAAAAATAAACATAACTATATGTAAGTTATGTAAAGTATATAAAACATGGCACATATTTTTCTATTAAAATATTCAAAGAGCCATTTTGTGTAAAGTAAGGAAGAGGTAAAGGATAATAGCGGTATATGACGAGCAGCGTAAGATTTGTTCTTTTCGGATCCATCTTTGGAACTAGAATTCAACTTTGCTTCCTTTTGCTATCATAGGCGAGGTCGGGCCGATAAGTGCTTAACATAGAACTTCAACTTGCTTTTCTCTTTCTCCTCTCCTTTGAAGCCTTAATACTTGATCCAGTGCTGCTCCAATTCCTTTAACCCGTCTGAGAGATAATTATCTGGTCTTAAAGGCATGATAACTCCCTCAAACGACTCAAAATGTCTGCCCGGCGAGTGACTTTTTCACATTTGGAAACAAAAATATGTCGCACTCGACGAAATCTAGTGAATACAGTACAAGGGATAGTAGTTCATAGTCTAGTTCAACCAATTGGAAGTGGCGACGACGGAGGCTTAGAGCCGATGCGTTGTCATGTTGTAAGGATACTATTTTCTTCGCTAAATGGAACCGCTTTTTTTGCAATTGGGCGTCGATTTGGCCCAATAATTTGGCATAGTAGAACCTTGTGACCACTTTGCCCTTCTCTAGGTGTTCGACGTAGAACACACCTAGTGAATTCCAGAACACGACAGCCATCTCCTTTCAAGCCGATAGGATAGTCTTCATCTTCTCCGGAGCAGGTTCACCGGGTCAAGTCCACTGTTTCGACCGTTACTTTGTCGCTAATGCTTTGTAGTGGAACTATGTATCATCGACGTTGACGATACAATGCAAAAACTCCTTCAGATTGCGTTTAGAAAGCCTCAAATATTACTGCAAACTGGTTTCACTGTTGCACTTGTTGTCCGAAGTGAGTAAACGTGATACGCATCGAGCCGACAGCTGTCCTATGCTATATAGGATATATCTATATCTTGCTAACATAAGCAAGATCCTCAACTATCTCGAGTATGTTCAATCGATGATCTACTAATACGATGTCTTAGACTTTTGTCGCAAGACATAAAAACAAGAAATGGAATCACCGACCAATTTTGTTCGTTTTCCATTTTTAGAATCCCCGGACACGTTCGCTTCCACACACAATCAAAACAAAAGGTCCAATTCTACTGAAATTTAGATAATAGCCAACAATGAGATCGTACTACACGTTAGTAAACTTCTCTTGTGATAGTGGCGCCAACAAGCGATGAGGCTAAGCACTTAACGGACCGCCCTTGTACTCATGAATGCCAACTCATGACAACAATCGTTGCCAAGAATTTGAATAATTGTTTAATTCAATTAAAGACCGTCTAATAACATCGAAAGACTTTCCATGACCTTCAAGTACAATTTAGTCTGAAATTTTCCAATTTATTACAAAGTTTTAGTGTTTTGGCTTTGAATCAGTTTAGAAGAATTGTTTAAGACTAATCTGATATGATTTAATTATTACCTAAACTGATCTCGTGAGAAAAGAGTTGTCATAAATCCTTGGGTGCTAATAGCCCCAATAGATAAAATAGTCATATTTTCTATATATTATTGATGCTCCAAGTAATTCTATCTCAGTCACAAAAAGTCTAAATGTTCCGGTGGTAGATATGAAGTTTTTTTATGAAAAGCAATGTTGATCTGCCCAAACGATTTTAATTTAAACAATAACATTTGTCATAAAATTTACTCCATTCACCTTATAAAAACCACAAAAGGACCATCTGCACTTATATTAATAATCCCTATTTTCCTGCATCAATTAGCACACTTTTGACTTTCGACCTTTGTGCCACAGTAGAAATGCCTGCAGCACATAAAGTGAATCTTCCAACGATTCTCAATTGCTGTTGTTGTAATTGTAATGTAAATATTTCCCAATTTTGGCACAATAAAAAAGGAAAACATAGAAACAAATCCAAAAGACAATAAACAATAAACAATAAATGAAAAATTCGTGACTTTATTAATCCACTTGCAGGACACCACATTGTAAAAGTGTTAGCCTAGGCCGACGGCAGCCAATTACCATAAACCATTACCATAAACCCAAATTGCCCGTACCGATTTGTAATCAAAGTGCGTAACCAGAGAAACCGTTTCAAATCAGCGAACAACAAATAAAGTGCGCCGCGCCGTTTAGGGCAGTCCCCGCGAAGGCTCGTTTTTTTTTTTTGTTTTTTTTTGAAATCACAAAATTTAAATGTGAAAATTTTTTCGCTTCCGTTGCTGCCAGCAGCTATTTGCTTGGCTTACAATTTTGTTTGAATATTTGAATGTCGAAAAACCAATAATAGCAACAACAAAATAAAGAAATACAAACATATGAGAAAAAGTGTTGCCAATAACAACAAACACATCGGTTCGCAACAAAACCAACAATGGATTTGGTGATTTTTGCAATAGGTTCAAAGGTAATTGAGGGGAAAAATTGCCAACTGGCTGGCAGTTAGTGAAAAAAAATGGCAAAAATATTTATACAGTGGCAATTGGAATACAACAAAGAGAGAAAAGTAAACTAAACAAAACAAAGGACGAATTAGCATAGGCTTACACGTAGCATTGCCGATTTGCATTTTCAATTAAGCTTAAAGTTGTTGGCGAGACCAATGGAAACGACTGTGGAGAAAGTAGGTGAGAATGATAGGGCAATTGTACGAAAAAAGCGTTCGTCAAGATACTAGTAGTAGATACTATACTAGTCGACTATTCGTGTATCGTAAATTATAAATTAAGAATAATATATCATAAACCATAAATCATTAATTATAAATTCAAAATCGCAAATCATATATCATATACTCATAAACTCATGCATCATAACTCACAAATCATAAATCCATAAATTCATAAATCATAAACTCTAAATCGTAAATCACAACTCTTAAATCAAGTTCATAAATTATATTATAAATCACCAATTTATAAATCATGAATCATAAATTATAAATCATAAATTATGAATCATAAATAATAAACCACAAATCATAAAACATAAAACTTAGATCATAAATCATAAATAAGAAAACATAAATCATAAATTATAAATCATTAGACCTCAAACGTAGATCACAAATCACAATTTTTAAATTATAAATCATAATTCATAAATCTCTAAATCATAAATAACAACCCTTAAGTAAAATTCATAACGCATAAGTCACAAATCATATATCGCAAATTCATAAATCACGAATTATAAATCACGAATCATAGATCACAAATCAAAAATAATTAATAAAACCGCAAACATGGACCATAAATCACAAATTACAAATTATAAATCATAAATTCATAAATTACAAACCTTAAATCAAATTCATAATACATAAGTCACAAATCATCAATCATGAATCACAAAAATCATAAGTCATAAATTATACATTATAAATCATAAATCGTGAATCAAAAGTTATAAACCTTAAATCACAAATCATAAATCCTGACTTATAAATCACAAATCGCAAATTATAAATCATAAGTAATAAATCTTAAATAATCATTAGTAAATCATAAACCATAAATCATGAAACATAGATGATAAATCACAAATCATAAAACTTGAAGCCCAAATGACAATATTAATCCTAAAGAAGGAAAAATCTGAGCCTTCAAGACGGAACACGTATTAAGCTCACCATAAATGTAGTTTTCAGTCATATCCCGTAGTCTTCCTGTCTTTATCCCGATCAAGTTAGGTGTCAGAAAAAAAGAGAAATCGGAAAAACCAGGTGGAATGTTGGAGATTCACTAAATGTTCTGGCTTTTCAAACCAACTTCAACGAGTTTTATAATCGCGATAAGTATTAATAGTCCCATTGCATAAGAAGGCAGGTTATACAGGTCTTAAATAATATGCGTTAAACTGAGCAGAAATGAATTCAATGCCTCTTCCACATTGGTGTGTTCATTCGTAAAGTGAGAAAAGACTGAGAAAAGACGTTTCGAAGACTGAAATTTGTACGAGATTCAACTGTTTAAGAGGACAAAACTCTCAACGAAACATCGAAGGCGTATCTTCACCGATGGAAGGGCTTTATAGCTTATGAAAAGGAACAGTTAAGTTATATTTGGTTATAACATAATGAGTAGATTTGCTTAGAATTTTACAGGGGTTCATATGGAGTTTTCAAAAATCTCAAGTATATATATTTACAGTAGTCTAGTTGATTAAGTATAGGCTCTGTTATCCTGCTAACATTCGGATGCACAGCTCATTTCAGTATACTTCTTGACTCTCTTAAACCTTTCTCCTGTTAACTGTAAACTTACCAAATTATTTCCTCTGCCATTGTTAGTCGGTCAGTCGTTCTTTCATTGACTCGCAATGCATATACTAAACAGTCAGATAACTAAAAGTCAGATAACTAGAAGAAAATGGAATGTAGTTGCATTGCAAAGAAAGGAAAAAAACAAAATTAAAAAAAATAAAATTGAATAGAAAATTGCATTGTTAAATATCACTGCTGCATACTTCTATTCCCATTCTTCTCTAACCACCGCTTGTTGAATTTTTCCCTTTCGCATTTTCACTTTTTTGAATAGCAGTGCGAGTGGTTCAACCACAGAACGAATGGGAATTTCTTAACTGCACCACAATGCTACCCAACGCCATGCCAAAGCTGCTGCCCAAATGCCCCAAAGGTCGTTTTTGTCGACAGTTGCTGCTTATTTGTATGAATATATATCTGCGTGCGTGTGTGTTTGTAGAATTTCCACTTCATTTTCACCGATATTCTAAGCTTCACAAACGAACAAAGAATTCTTGCCTTTCATTTTCGCTTAAATAAAGATATCTTTTGCTCTAACGGTATGTAGTATTCGAGGTGGTTTGGCTTAAAAATCAACTTCCAGAGAGAGTGTACTTTAGAGATAGTTAGGTAAACACGCTCTAGAGAATTTCATTAACCTTTTGTGTTATGTGTTACTTCTTTGAGTCTACGTTTAGAAAAAAAGATAGAAAATTCATCACTCACGCGATTTCTCCGAAGAAAAAAATTTATTCATTCGTAGCTGGATCCTCTTTCACTGCAAGGTGGCGTTCCATATTCATCATAAATCTATCCACATGAATCCAACCTAATGGTGTGTTTATCGCCTTATCGTATAACTTTCTTTCGTTTTCGCATTCAACTCTATTGTCGCAGAAATCTACTGTTGGAATCGCACCTTCGTTTCTAACACTATTTTAGAGCTAGAATATCTTTTATATTACTATATATACAATATTACTATTGCATCCGAAATAGGCACCATCCTGTCCCCGACACATTGGCTGAGAACCTACAAATGAACACATTTCAAAAATCTAGAATATCACAAGGTTCTCCCACTCTGAAAGCAAAAACACATCATGAGTGCGAATATGACTGCAGTACTTAGAAAAATTTCGTCCACACTTTACGCGTCAGAAAAATACCCGGAGCCATGAAAGTAGGAAAATATAATTTGTTAATGGTATTTTCCATTGTATATAGAATACGAGATGAGAATTTATATTTTTAATCGAACTTTCATTTTCTCTGGGAGAACATTTTAGCATGTCTGCAGGGGTAATGGAGAGGTGAGGAGAGTTTCTCAGTAACCAGCAGTCTAAGACTCGTCTGGTATTTCGAAGTTCAATATTTTCAAATAACTTTAACTGAAAAAATCTGCACCTAAGATCCTTTCTTATGAGATTTCCAATGGATTTCGCTATCAAAATTAACTAAGTAGATGATATTTTGAAGGCCCATTTGAAACTAGATCAGCTTAAATTACAGGCTAGCTAAGAAGCGTGACCTCAAAAGCTCTTTAACCAAACGTATGGTTTTTGTAGAGATTAAAGTTCATACTTTACAAAAACTAAAAGTTTAATTTGTCAAAAATGGGGGTCTCGTTCGAGACTGCGATAAAGCTTTCTTGTAATTGTCTTTTTATGCAGTGGAACTGCATATATGTATAACGCAAGCCGATTCCATCAAAACATACAGTTGCTGGAAGCTCATTCTCCACAGATGGGTTAATTATCACTTCTCGCGCTAGGTTAGTCCTACTCTAGTGTTTACGAAGTGGCCGCAAAAGTCGGTACTCAATAACGAAAGGTAATTTCACTAAGACACTTAAATCTTTTCCGGCTTTTCAACAGCTTTTCAATAAATACTTTAATTTTACATACACTTCAAATTTCCGAAAAATTTTAGAAATTTAGAACTGCAATAATATCCAACGATATCTAATGCAAACAGGTGTCTAGGCCACTTAAAAGCCTTTTCGAAAAAGTGGCACAAATTGTCTTTGAAGTATGCAATATGAACAACAATAGTTTCGCTGAGAGTCAACCGGTTTTCATTACCAAAGACCGCTCCAGATAAAGTCTACAGATTATAGAAATTCGTTTTTTCCTAATTACAGACGTCTGCGATAAGCAATGTCAAATTGTTCCCAAGGAATTTTTGACATGAGAAAGCAGCTCTGAAATTCACCAGCTATTCAGAGGTGACTTAGAACTGGTAAGAGACCATGCATTTGTAGGACAACACACAACACACAACACAAATCTTGCGTGATCGAGCATTTAGCAAAGCTGTTAGACCGACTTTATGTGTAACTGTGCATGCTGTATTTGTATATGTATTCCACTAAACGCCTAAAGTCCACCATCCAGCGTTGCAAAATCGTTAAGTGATTTATCAAACCTAAAAGGCCTGTCAATTGTGTGCACACATGCAAACTGTCACATCATCTATGCTTAGCACACATGAACCCCGGAATAGATGCACTCTGTGAATATTTAGCATGCCATTCATCTATCAAATATTATATGTAAAAGAAAAAAAAACATATGTATGTACATATGTAGATGCATATGGGAAGCGACATGAAATTTGACAACGCACTTTAAAAACAGAGTTACCCAAGCTTCATCCAAGTCAGGACAGCGGTAGTGGGGGTTTTCGGGCAGGCAGTGATGTGAGAATGCACTTTATGTGTCAAAGCGAGGAAGGAAGGCACCACGACGAGGCGCATAAGGTCGCAACACAAATCGAAGTAGAGGCATACATACATATACACATATGCATCCATATGTGCCGGAATGTGTTCTGAGGCCAGCAACAACACATGAGTGCTACATTGAAACTGTCATAAGCGTTCATAAGCGTTGCTGTTGATGGTTTATGCTGAGGCAATGGAAAAGTGATATGATGCGGCATTTTTGCGCTGTACCATGTAGCAAGCAAGGCTCAATCAAATTTTCAACACCTGCCACATACACACACGAACACATATACAACTGCAGCGCCATATGTGGTGGGGTCGTAAAGTGCGATGGGGCGGTGAGGCGGTAAGTTGAAAACGAAATGACAAGCAAACAACGTCATACCTGTCATATTAATGTCAGCATATGCGTGTATGTGTGTGGGTGTGTGTGTGTTTGTTTGTTTGTTTGCATGTATTTCGGTGAGTTATAAATGAGCGCGCGTTGACGGCAGCACATTTTGGTAGCAAAATACTTAACGTTGAACTTTTTCAGATAGGCAGCAAGGCAGCATGGCAGCTGTTTAAATATTGAGTATTTTTAATGTGTTTTAATATGCCGCGCACACCATTTCTGCTGCACATTAAAAAGCTGACTGCTCCAATAAAAGTAATTTGGCGGCATAACCTACATTTCCTTTGTCAATTTGCAAGTTTTTTTTTTGTATTAAAAGAAGGATTCCGCCCCATTATGTCACTTACGGCTGATGGAGCACCGAATTAGCGAATGCCTGTTAACTTTGGCGGCATATTGTCAACTCTAATATGATGAATACACACATACACATACTTACAAACATTTCAATGTACAGGGAAATGTGATTTGCCGTATCTGTGACTATTCATACATCTATACTTACTTAAATATACTCGAATAATTATTTTATTTCGAAATCGAATTTCTACTTATCGTATAAACATCACCTAGAAAAGACAGCTAATATAGCTTAAATATGGCGCTAATAACTCTTTATTGTTAGAGCAATGTGGTAGTTACAGCATTAAGACATTCTAGATTAAAAAGAAGATGATCTTCAGTATTTTTCATACGATATTTTATATCCCAAATAGTATATTCGCAGACATTTTTGATATAGGTATATAGCAATTGTAAGGTTAAAACATTCTAAAAGAAAAAAATTTAATATTTTTTAATGTCTCCTAAACCTCGAAGAAGCGATTCTAAATATTGAAGCTGTGAAAAAGTTTTAAATGAAGCCACAAGAAGCTCTTTAAAGGCGTTTATCTCAAAATTTATTTTTTATGACATTACTTGATGTTGTGAATTGATAATTAATGGGTTAAATATTTTATTAAAATAAAGAATATTATTCTGTTATCTCTGAAATGTTCCTTGAGCTAAAAAAAAAACTACTAAAAAGTACTACATGTCATGGCTGGCAAAATGCAAAGACATCGCTTTAAATTCAAAAATTTTCAATTGCTAAATGACGCTCTTCTTGTTGTAATATTGCAAGTTTAGCATGTGTAGTCGCTGTAATATATATTCTTTCGCTTCTGCATTATTTAGATGATCCTTTAGGAACTGTATTTTGATACTGATCGAATAATGTTAGCAAAAGTTGCCCAAGTTAGGATCCAACTCTTTCTTTAAAACCATTTAACGAAAAACTGGTATTTATTGTTGTAAAAATATGATAGTAAAAGGGTTGAGCTATTTTAGATACATTGTATAAAAGTAGCTTAAACCAAAGTTTTGACCGATAAGTATCACCAATTGTTCATTTGTTGGAAGAACGCTTTTAAATCAGTCACTATAAGAAATGAAAACTAAAATATATCACCGAATAATTCTTTCTGACTAAAACGATTCACAGGCTCAACATGGTCTAAAAGTTAGAGGATGATTTATCTGATCGTGACTCCGCTAGAAACAGCGACGTCTTCAGAACAAAGAGAGTTGTTCCATTCTCCTAGAAAGGTCAATGCTGGTGATCGCTTTTTCCAGAACAACACTAAAGATTTTTGGGCATTTTCTCTTCCATATCTCATTCCACATATATATATATATATTATATTCCATATATATATATATAACTATCATGGTTCTTAAAACCTCAAGTCGTACGAATTATTGTTAGGTTTGTTGTTGCGCTTTTAAATATTGTGGAAATCGCCAAATTAAATTGTTTAAACAACATATGGTCTAAAGTAAAGCAATCAGCCTTGAAATCAAAAGTTCTTCGAAAATTTTGAGATTTTTTAAAGTTAGAAGATAAATATAGCATTTCTTCTAAAGAAAAGTCCATAAAATAGCCTTACCTAATTTTTCCAAGGACATCATGATTTGGTCCAACAGCTGGAGAAAGCTATTTGTTTTTGTTTTTTTGCTTTTTTAATGAAAAAAAGATGGTTTCTACGGATATAATAGATTGAGTTCTTGCTGACATGACCTTCGAGAAAATAAAATCTAGCATGATTTTCGAGGGTGGATCGAATCTCACACAAAGCTACTTCAATAATCTTACAAGTAAATCTAATGCAAAACGAACATAATCTCTCTTTTTTACCAACTGCGATCTAGATGATAGAGTTCAAGAGCTTGTATTAATAATATGCGGGCTCTTAATAGCTAAGGCGTTCCAGCCAGCACGGAAGCAGAACTTCATCTCTTAATTGTTGAATCAGCGTCAAAGAACTCTCAAATATCTTCATTTCCACAACGATCTGGCGCTAGAAAATTATATATTCAGTTTCGAGTGGGATTTACGACTTGAAGTTAGCCGCTTATAAGCATGTTAGCGACTGATTTTCTTCTGATTGGAATCGGAGAAGAGTTTAAACAAGCTAAGCTTAAACCGGATTTATTCAGATTTAGCCAACTTCCAGGGAGTTGAGTAAAGCATGTCTTCCACAAAGGAGTTCCTAAGTTGAAAAGAGCAAATATACTAAAAAAAAGCGCACAAAAGAACTGTCAAATTATTTATTTATAAAACACATCTCAACTGTAGTACAAAGAATATTTAAAACATATGCTGTATAAAGAGTTAAAAAATCAGTTTTAGTAAAGTAAAACAATTGGTTTTAAGCTACACATCTGTTCCATTAACAGCTATTAAGTCATAAATAAAGGTAAATACATATTTGACATAATAATAATCACATGGGATTTCGGGCAATTTCCATTTTTTAATTTTCGCTATAAAAGCTACTTGTCCACAAGCAAAAGTTATCAGTTACTGAAATCACAACAACTCAATACCAAGTTCAACAATATGAAGTTCCTCGCTTGCTTTCTAGTTTTGGCTGTCTTCCTTTTCCTGGAGCAAACTCAAGCGCAATGTCCGAATGCGCCACGTAAGTGAAAATAAGGAAAATTTTAACAATATAACTGTATTGTATGTAACTTTAAATAACTGTTGTGTCTCTGCAGAATATTACAGCTGCTCGGGCGGCTATCATAGCGGTAGAAGAGGCAGCAATTGCTACGGTGGCACAAGGTGGTATTACAATGCTGGCACTAGGAGTTGCAGCAGCTTCTATTATAATGGTTGTGGCGGTAATGCGAACCGTTATTGCTCCCTTGGCGCCTGCCAACAGCGGTGCACTTCCCGTGGTTAAGAGTTTAGAAGAATAATACCGATTTCAAATACAAACATATATATAACAATATATCGATATATCAATAAAAAATAAATATTTTCAAAATTTTGCAATTAAAATCTAATTTGTTGTTGTCTTTTAAATGGTAAAGGCTCATAAAGTGCATGAAAGGTTTATTGAACAATACTGAGCACTTTTCATAGTACTAAAAGCTCAAAAATGAGTATTCGGGTGACTAAAAAAGCTAGGGCATGTTTAATAATACCTTTAGTACCCAGGATCGATTCAAAACACCACATCAAAAATCTGGAACATCTAATATAACCTCGCTATTACCATATATAATATATATAAATATAACAAGTAATGAAGGTGAAAATCGGGTGCAACCGAACATTATATATATTCGTAAGAATGTCAGCAATACTTTATAATAAAACTTGTTGCTTATAATTTGAACTTACGTTATTAGGCGAAATTTTGAATCTATTCAGTCAACCAGAAGGGCGAAAATCATTATATTGGCACCATATCAAGGGTACAAATGGACCTATTTCATTAATTTTTAGCCTCAAACAACTTTATGTCTAAAATAACTTGTTCACTGAATACCAACAACTTATCTCACATATTAACCAGTATATTCGGTATAAAATTAACCAAAAGGTGGAAATATTTAAATTAGATACAGGGGCGCTAGAGTAAATTCTCGACCGATTTCAACTTCATCAAACTGCTTGAGAAAATATTTCTACGCAATTTTCTTAAGATAACTCCAACATTGATCGACATATTCAGTTAGAAAATCATGAATACCGAAAGTCAATGTATCTACTATAGGGAGGCTTGGGTAATTCATGGGCCAATTTAAGTTTCATTACCAAACTACAGTACAACAAAGTTAATACATTCACTTAAAAACAAATTAACTAAAGTCAACCGGAAGGTCGAAATGCAAATTGGGTATATGGGGGGCTAAGTGAAGCATTATACCTATTTTATCCATTTTTTACACCATGTCATTTCATTAAGATACCTTACAAATTGGCTGATAATTTCGTTATAAAGTCAACCGTGCATACTAAGGTCTTCATTTTCGGTATCAGGGGGCTTGAAAAGATAGGGTCCGATTTCGAAGATTTTAGGTGACAGTTACTCCACATTAGAGTGCTCAACTTTTGTGCTGAGTTTTATTCCAATATTATTGTTGATGCTCGATTTATCTATTGTAAAGTGAAAGAATCTGATCGAATTTAATATGGTGTCATATGGGATGTCATACGGGATGGGATTTCCAATAGTTTGATTTAGTCCGTTTCCAAATTGTAACACAAAACGTTAAGAGAATAATGTGTACTAATTTGGTTCTGTAGATGTTGAGATATAAAATGTCAACTTCAATTCATCTTTTCAGTGAGCGTATCACGCCTATAATCCGAGTTGTTAACTAATCTATATGTAAAATTTCATCTTCTGAGATAGTTATTATTAAATTTTTACCGTTTTATAATTTTTTAATTTTCGATTATGTTCTCTTTTCTATTAAGAAATACACCACGTATATTTTCTTTATACTTATTCTTTTCTTTAGTCGCTCCTTTACTAAATTTCGCAGCTTAAGTAGTTTCAGAATTATAACACTTTATTTTTCAAGTTGGAACCGGCATACACACAAATTTTCTGCTAATGCAAATATAAGTCGGATGAAATTAACAAACTGGAAATCGGAGGAAGAATACTCTAGTAAATTGTGTTGGTAAGAATACATAATATCTTTAACCTTAAAAGGTTTACCAACAAAATTCATCAGGCAGTCTGAAGATTATTCAAATCCTTACCTAAGTTGGAAAGAGTTATAGAAGTTATGAGAGGGAGTTATGAGAAAATAATGAACCCGAGAATGAATGAAGCGGATTGAAGGTTCAAATGATAGCCGAGTCATTATTTCGATTAAAAAGAGATATGCCAACATTCGCCTCTCGGCCATCAATATCAAACCCTCCTATCTATATCTGACATGAAAAATATTTATTTTTTTGAAATTCAAGGATTTGAAAAAGATTTGCATAAGATAATTCGTCAGATAAGATTAGAATATAAACTTGGAGAAGCATAAAACATACTGGAACAGCTTTTTTCAACATTCATGAAGGTAACACATTTAGTTTATGTGTTGAGGTGTGGCACCGGAACCGACCCCGAATTGTCAAACCCAAGCGGACAACTAAAGAAAGAAGCTAGCTCATTATTGATACACAAATTGGTATACTTAGATTCATCTTCACTCTAGCAAGTAATTCTTTAAAATTGGTTCTTTAAGTAAGTAAAACTTAATAAAAGTGATCAAGTGGAATGAATGAAACATTGAAAAGTCTCTTTTTATAGCTGATCCTCCGCAACGAGCTACTGTGGAAGCTTCAAAATCTTCCAATCGATATTTTATAAGAAACTCGGTCCGCTTTATACCTTTAATGGCGAAGTCAGTGCACTTAAAGTCTTAAAAGGATAAAAGTTCTGGGCAACTGATAAGAAGGCTGGGTTGTGCTAAGTCATAAGCTTATATTGAATGATTCAGTTTCTTTTAGAGATGTTTCGACACGGGATGACCAGGTCATCATAACTGATGAAACATTGAAGTACTCCAGTGCTGCTAGGCGGATCTATGGGCTATTGCATGATTTTTAGTAAAAGCTTCGATAAGTTTACGGCTGTAATAAATGGATAAGCGAGAAGAGTTTTGTCGAGTCTCTAAACCACCGAAAAGTTCATATTGCTGGAAGGGCTCTTTTAGCAGTTACTTCGCTATATATTGGGTTGTTCGGAAAGTCATTTCGTTTTTTCCCGCCAGAGGACTTAATTACGTTTTTTCGAAACTAACTTCACACTTAAGCCCCATAACCATTATATGTCATGAGAGCTGATATTGCAAGGCTTGTGTGTGAAAAAGTTCTATTAATTCTACCCAGTAGTTTTTGGTTGGTGCCTTTTTAAATATGGAGAGCAATAAGCAGCATTTTCGTCATATTTTACTTTTTAACTTCAGAAAAGGTAAAAATGCTGTCCAAGCGAGAAAAAAATTGACGGATGTGTATGGAGAAGGCGTGTTAACAGTACGCCAGTGCCAGAACTGGTTTGCAAAATTTCGATCCGGCAATTTTGATGTCGAAGATGCACCACGGTCTGGAAGGCCGGTCGAAGCTGACAAAGATGCGATAAAGGCATTAGTTGATGCAAATCGGCGAATCACCACACGAGAGATCGGTGAGAGGTTAAATTTGTCGAATTCAACTGTTTATGGCCATTTGAAAGGCATGGACTTAACCTCGAAGTTCGATGTGTGGGTGCCCCATGTCCTTACCGAGCGAAATTTGTGTCGTCGTGTTGACGCGTGTGATTCGCTCCTCAAACGTCTAGAAAATGATCCATTTTTGAAGCGGATTATTACTGGGGACGAAAAATGGGTTGTATACAACAATGTTAAACGCAAGAGGTCATGGAGCAGAAAAGATGAACCGGCTCAAAGCGTGTCAAAAGCCAACATTCACCAAAAAAAGGTGATGCTCTCCGTTTGGTGGGATGTCAAAGGAATCGTTTTTTTTGAGCTTTTGCCGGACAATACAACGATTAATTCAGAAGTCTATTGTCATCAGCTGGACAAATTGAATGATTCACTTAAAGAGAAGAGGCCCGAATTAATCAACAGGAAGGGTGTAGTGTTCCACCAGGATAATGCGAGACCTCACACAAGTTTGGTCACTCGCCAAAAACTTTTACAGCTTGAATGGGACGTACTGCAACATCCACCATATTCTCCAGATCTGGCGCCTTCCGACTACTATTTGTTCCGGTCCCTGCAAAATTTTTTGGATGGCAAAACCTTTACCTCAAATGAAGATGTCAAAAACCACCTGGACGAGTTTTTTGCCAGCAAGGACCAAAACTTTTATGAGAGGGGAATTATGTTACTGCCAGAAAGATGGCAAAAGGTGTTGGACCAGAATGGCCAATATATAATTTAATAAAATATTTATTCATTATACGAAAACTGTCTTTCATGTTCCCCAAAAAAAACGAAATGACTTTCCGAACAACCCAATACTATCATGTGGAGAGTCCATGAAGTGATTTATAACTTTTTTTTTACTTCTACACGTAATACATACACGCATAAAAATTAGTTCACGCCCATTTTGAAGCAACACACACTTTTTTGTGTAATTAAAAAATGTGTTTCTTTATTAAAACACATGTTAAGCTATTTATATAAAAACAATAGAAATTTAATAATAAAGATTTAAGTAAATATTACACTTGGAAACAATTAATTTTTAAACTATGATTTTGAATATTGTTGCTCGAGGTATAAAAGCAACTTGTTGGTTAGGCAAGAGTATCAGTTACTAGCTCTAACTAACTAACTCAACTCATTTAATCAGTAATCAGCATGAAGTTCCTGGCTTGCTTTCTAGTTTTGGCTGTCTTCCTATTCCTTGGACAAACCCAGGCACAATGTCCGAATGCGCCAAGTAAATAAACATTTTTTTTTAACAGAAAATATATTATTTTGACTACTTTCGTTTACAGGATACTATAGTTGCTCGGGTGGCTATCATAACGGTCATGGCGGTAGTGGTTGTCACGGTGGCACCAGATGGTATTACGATTATGGAGATGATACTTGCTACAGTTTCCATTATAATGGCTGTGGCGGTAACTCGAACCGTTATTGTTCGCTTGTTGCCTGCCAAAATAACTGTGAATACTAGTGAACTAAAATAAAATGCAATCGACCGGATTTCGAACAATAAAGTAATTTCATGGCAAAGATAAATTGTAATTATTTATTTAAAAAACAAAATGTTGAAGCATGTTTGAAATTTGGATTTACAGAGTCTTCAGTGGAGGCTGGGACAGTAAAAACGCCTTGGATGTCGTGACAGTCTTTTGTTAATTTTGCTACAGAGGCAGAGACCACAACTTCCAGTTCCAGTTCATTTTCGAGATTAAAAGAACTTTCCGATTTTCTCGTTTTCATAGGAATTAAGAACTTTGGTAGTTTAATTCTGAATTCCGCTAGAAAAATGTTTAGATTTAACTGGATAGATCCATTCAGTCAATAGCAAGTCATTATTCTTTCTTTTATCCATTCAATAATATTTCAAAGGTCCACTCTATCATAACCTAGTCCAATCTTTCGACTTGAAAAAAAGTGTTCTACAGTGATAAAGCAAGTCGTAAAAATCATACAGAAACTCCATTTACTTGCCTGCAATCGTGAATCTGATAAGGAACTGACAAAAATATGCCAGATACCAAAAAAAATAAAAAATAAGTGATGTATTGGACTGCTCCTAACTATGAGAAACTTTATTCGGTCCATTGGCAAGGTCTCAATACTTGATTACTCTGAACTCTTGGAACAACAAGGTACTCGCTTAGTGAAGAAGTAAATGATCTTTCATAAAACCAATGCAATCAAATTTTATTCGCATGGAAATCTCATATTTTAGGAGGAGGTGATGAGAAACAGGGCTCATATGACAAAATATTTGCTAAAATAAAAAGTTTTTTTGAGAAACTCACTTTTGTGAGGAAAGTTAGAAAATTGAGAAACTTGAGAGGACTTATTATAAGTTCAGAGTTCACTTAATAGAAGTTCAGATTTAAATCGATACCACAAGTTATCGAAAAAGTGATAGCAGTTTTACATTGAAAATGAAAGAGAAAATTTTGAACATCTACAAAAAAGATTTCTAAATAATTTTATAACAGCAGTTATATAAAATAGTTGCTTATATTTTATTTTTCCTATACATTAATGAAAAAGGAAAGCTAATATTAAACCTCACAGCCCGTCAGCTATGATAGAACTGTCAAAAATTCTCACCAAAAACATTATTTGCAAGAAGCAGCTTGCCTTAATGAACGCTAAGCAAATGTATAATTTCAAAATTGTAAGCGCATAAAGCATTGAAAGAAAGAAGAAGAAAGAAAGAAAATTTTCAAAAATATGGTTACACTTACTAAAAAACAGAGGTGTCTTCAATTTTACAACTTCACCATTTCGTCTTCAAAGACGAGTACACAATAAAGCGAACTTAAAGACAAACAAAGGCAATGGCATAAGGCATAATCCTCTTCATCTTGTCAGAAGTATTGTTTTTCGTTTCTTTTTTTTGAGCCTTCTTCCATAGAAGACTCTCCCCAGCCATTGAACTAGGGGCCACTTGACCCCCCACAGGAATTCAACCATTCAACCCCTTTCAAATCCCCTTATTAAACACAGCAATCCTTCTATCATCTGGAGTAACTGTAACATGAGCCCACCACAGACTTATAGAAAATAACCATATTTTAATTTAATGTTAAAATGTTCTCAGTAATAGTCATCTTCAAGTCGTTACTTCCTTGCTTGTTATTTTAGAGCTCTGCTGACTCAACAAAACTTACACCTAAAGGCAACAGCAAAATTATTTAGTTCAATTCAATAAAAGAAAGTAAAAAATACGTCCTTTAAGTGGTTTAATTACTTGATATTCTAACTCTAATTGAGTACGTCAGTTTACTAGTTGTTTGTTCGATTCGCCACTTTGAGAGGCTTGAAATTGGATAGAATTAGATAGCAGTTAGATATTTAAAAGCGAACCCTTATTTAATCATTATAGATTCGCATTAGAAATGGGAACGCTTGACGCTCTAACTTACGAACAGCCTTTACACGCCGATTTGAACCGAGTTAAATTGCCAAAATAGGAACCTTAAGGCCTTATGAACTCCAATGCCTAAAATCAAGTAGCAGGTAAACCTTTCTAGCATCATATTTCTTTGGCACCAACTAAACCAGTCTTAGGACCACCAAAGAATCATAACAAACGCAGACGGCGTCAAGATAAGCTCTTTAGCAACAACAATAGAAACAATAAAAGAATAAATTACTTTGTTTAATATACAATTGTGGCTTAAAAATCTCACTGCGAGTATACAATAGCTGCACACCTGTAAGTTGAAAACTGTTTTAAATATATGCATATATGCTTACAAATTGAATACTGTGTTTACATTCACTACTTTTAATATCGCAATTCAATGAGCAGTATATGAATATACATATATGTTGATATAACCCAAATTCTATAAAAAAATATAAAACCGTCCGCTGGCCTTTGTCAGCAAACAGTTATTCATACCTGTTGAAAGTTGCCACTGTGTTCGCTATGGAGAAATTTTTTATATTTTACTTCTGCTGCTTCTTCTTGATGCTCGTTAACTTTAACGCGCATGCGCAACAATGTGCGCCACTCAGTAAGTACATTCCGTAAGGTTGAAATATTTTCGATACTAATTGCCTCCATTATATAATAGATTTTCCGACATGCAGCGAATCAGCTAACGCGGGCTACTCTGGGCGTGGCTGCAATGGAGGCACTCGTTGGTATTATAATACCAGATCGCGACGTTGTGAAACATTCACCTATTGGGGCTGTGGCGGCAATTCGAACCGATATTGTACACAATTTGCATGTCAGCAGCGTTGTCGGGTATTTACTACATAAAAATTTGTGATACGCCAATAAACTAATAAAGGAGACTATTTTTTAATAAATTATACTTAATAAATATTCGGAGGTTACAACAATGCTTTAAAATCACTTAAGTGGCACATGCCTAACCAAACTAGAGTATATAGTTTCTAAAGGCCCCATCTATCGGTTTGGACAAGTGATCCTCACCAGTTTTCTTGTTGTTGTTCTTGATGTCATGTTTGTTTCGATCCCGTCGACAGTTAAATTTAGCATGTGCACGCGATATTAGCTAACGGTAGTTCCAAGAAATAAGCTATCTGGCACCGGTTATACAAATAGTGTTAAATGAGAGAGAAAAGCAATGCTAAATGTGTAGGTTTAGAATGGAGCGGACTCTCCCGTACTCAAGTTTTTCGTAGCAACTCGAGTTCTTCGTCTGCATAGCGTCTATAATATTATACACGGGCAAAGCATTAATGAAGATGAAATATTGCTTACTTGCAATTAAAGCTTTATCTGCAAGCAAGTGTCTACCGGAAGGTTTCTTCGAATAGCAGATACAACTTGCAGAATAATTAGCAAGGGATCTTCACTGGGACCCAGTAGGTCTTGTTGTCTAGAAGATGTTCAAGTGATATGAAGAGGCATGTTGCCATTGTCGCTTTTACGGTATAACGGAAATTAACTGATTTCGGCTATATAACCTTATTGAAATGTTCAGTTCCTTACTCAAGTATAATGCAAATGTAATTAACGGTAAAACCCAAGGCCTCAAATAGATCTATATAATTAGTAAAACAATAAAAAATTATATATAGTTTTTAGTTTAACAAAAATTTAAAAATGTTGTCAAAAATTTTGTAGAGTACTGTTGGGTCGACTGAACCCATACGGTTCTTTAAGCTTCCTTAAGCTTGAGAGTTCAACAATAATAAATAAATTTTATTAATTATAATTTTTAAGTTATCTAAATTATATACCAGCTGCTCGCAAAATTTCTACTCAAGATTTTCACTAATATGGAACTAATATTGCTGCAGAGGACTAATATGAACATGGACGTCAGATCCGAGAACGGTCGAATCTACGTAGATTAATCTATGGAACGAACAAAGATTTTTATGAAGCATAGAGTAACCACCACAGCAACACTTTACAAACTAATGTTTTAACTAAATATTGTATACCCACAACAACAACAACAACAACAACAACAAGCAATAATTTTAAAAATTATAGTAATTTTTTTAAAGCATTTAAAACTGTAATAACGTTTGTATATGCAATAATATTTTTTTATTCATTCATTCAACCGACAACAACTCTCGGCCTAGCAGTGCATTTGCGTTCACACACCACACGCGAGCAATAACGATTCGTATTTCCACCACAGCCTTGATAGGTGAAGGGAGTACATTGCCTGGAGGTTGGATTGTAGTACCATCTCGTGCCCGCCACACAACGGGGCCCGGTTGTGCCTGGATTAGCTGGTTCGGTGCATGTAGAATTAGCTAAAAGTTAAAAAAATTTTTAATATGAGCAATGTTTACAAAAAATATTTTATAAGTATTGAAAAATATATATATTATGAAAAATCTTATATTTTATTTCCAAAAAAAAAATTTTTTTTTTTAATTTCATTAAAAAATGTTCAGGCTACTTTTCACTTTTTCTCTGAATTTTACACTTACTTGGCGGTATGCAACGCTGTGCGGAAGCGCTGAAACTGTATACAATTAAAATGATTGAAAATATTAAAAAATTCATATTTAGCGCTCTGATACTGAGGCCTCAGTTTTTACACGGCGACTGTTCATGCAATAAAGTAAACGTGTGATTTTATGCTGAACAATTGAAATATTTCTATATATTCATTTAAAATTGTTTGCTATTTAATTTTAAGGTATTATATAATTGTGCTTTTGTTTATTCGAAATCGAAAATATTGAATGGAAATTGCATAAAAAGTTCCCAGCCAACTGTTTTATTTATAACTATATCAAACATTTTGATATATATAATGCAAGCCTTTTAAATCGATTTTTTGCAAATTATTAAATACATTTTTTTTTTAACTTTTTGTTATATGTAAAAATATAAAAATATAAAATACAAAAATGTAGCTTTAATATAATATTACATTCAGAGAGAGAGAATATTAATATATTACTTTAGTAAAAAATTTAATTGTTTTTAAATAAATTTGCATTAAAAGCCATTTTTCATTGACTTATGACCCCAATATTCCAAATGTTTCATTGTACTTGCAACAGCAACGCTTATCGTTGAACTTCTGTTTAAACAGCTGTGTAAATAATCGTATTGAAATGAAAAGCCTCGGAGTTACTAGCTTAAATTATCAAGCAAAAAAAGGTGCTGTATTGGGAGAGTTCTTATGCAATGGTTCAGTTGCAGTTCTAACTGTGTTTTAACTGTGTGTTTTCATGTTATCAACAACAATTTTCCGACTTACATATGTAGATCATAACACATATATATGTCACACTGAAAAGGAGTTGACAAAAATAAGCTTCCACCACTCATCAGAATATTGAAAAACGCATACAAAAAATAAGAAATGTTTAAAAATAGTTTATTATACTAATGTATCGAAATCAAAAGCGCTCACCTGAAGAACGGACAAAATTTCTAAGCTGCTTTGTGAACATGCCATTAAAGATTATTAACAATCTATGTATTATTAACAATCTAGAAATAACATTTCTTTTATTTACACAAAAATTCTTTCTTCTTTTAGAAAAATCTAGATTGCATTGCCACCGAAGTTAAAATAACACACTGGAGATATGTTGCATTTTTTTTTCATTATTAACTTCTTAAACTATACTACTATTAAACACTATTAACTATACACACAACACTATATACTATATACTATATGTATCACTATATATGAACATATAAATCCAACGATATTATTTAAATTATTATACAAATTTGAAATACAACACGGATATGAGTGATCAGTGATAATTTTTTTTTAATTTTACTTCCAGGCACAGCTGACTTGGAATAGACAAAAAGTTTGAGAGGAGGCGACTCTTGTTTATCCTTCAGTGGTTTTCAAAGAAAAATTTCAAAGGTAATTTTTCTTTTTAAGCAATTTGCAAAATGTGGTGCCCTTTAAATACCGAAATAAAGAATAGGGAATCCGCAAGGCTTAGTGGTGAACAACAAACGCACAAATTAAAATATTTGCTTAGCAATAAAAATCACCAAACAGTGTTTGCAACCAATATAGAGTTTGAGAGCCAATGTGACAGTGGCTGCTAAACTTCTATGATAGCTGGCGAAGTGTGGTAAACGAGTTCAATATTGTTTAAATATGTGTTATATAATATAATCTTGAGGTAAAAGACGCAGATAGTTAAATGCTGCCAATATGTATGTTTATATATTGATATTTGTATGCATATATATATACACAAATATATTACTCAAAAAAGGAACCTTAGCGCTAAATAATTAAGAGCATCCAAGTTAATATTATTCATCATTATATAATATAAACTTCAAAATTTATTTTTAAATATGTTCTTACTTACTGATTTAAATACTTATTTAAAATACTGATTTCCGGCATTTTTATTTATATATTTTTTTAATTACAATAATTAAATACTTACTTTTATACAAAAGGGAATTAAAGTATTTAAACTCAATTGTAATAAAAATAATGCGTGTTCCTGCTAAGTATGCATTTTGCAATTGCATAAAGATTTGCTGGCAACCCCAAACACTGATCAGTTGCATCTTCCGCTGCAAGAGAAACAGTTACCCGCGATTTTTTCAGAATAGCAAGTGAATATTTTGTAAAGCAGTGAAAAATTATTGTACATATTTTAGTGTTATTTTACAAAATGTGCAAATAAATATGTTTTGCATTATATACAATTTACATTTATATACTCACAATTCATAGTGATATGAAAAATATATTATATAACATGAGTCAATTAACTTAGTCCATCATGTCTAAATACAATTCCTATTATTGTTTGTTGAGTAGCTCCAAATATTTTCCAATTCAGAATATGTCAATCTGCTTCATTCTACTAATAAATATCTTGGTCCATTAGAAATTTCATTCGTTCGTACCAGTAGAATACAATTTTATAGTTATGATGCCATAGAAAGGGTTGAGAGTCGGAGCAAAAGCTCTCAGCTGACTGTAATTGGGTTATTCCAGACCTATATTCATATTAGAATGTCTGCGCATTACGTTTCATTCAATTACTGTGAGTTCTTGGTTGTTTGCAGTAAGCTTACGTAACCTTAGCGTAAATTCTTATTTGAAACTATGTTATTTTCCTTGACAGAAAATTACAAAAAATATGTTTTATTTCTTCAAGCTGTTGATATTGGTGTTAATCAACAGTCTGCTTTCTATTTAACACATAATTAGTCACACTTAAAACTTCAGCACTACACTGTTGTTGTTTTTGTTGTAATGGATATCTAGGCCTAATACGAACACTTTTAGATAGCCAAAATGACAACCCTTGACCGGATAAAGTCCGTGTAAATTCTAGTACCGCAGAACCAGCTGTCGTGGGAAACCACTCATTTAGTGGTTGAATTAAATCTACTCAATCAACCTTAAATTCAAACCATAACTTACTGAACTTTACAAAATTCAAGTGTATAGCAAAACTAAATTAGTTTATCAACTATATATTCACCGTATGTGCTTAACATACAAATACAGGATGTATGTATTTCTATAATATTACGACCCATGCATGAACACAGGAATACAAATATTTGCGTGTTTTGCACATACATATATAATACAATATGTATGTGCAACAGTATGTTTATTAGACAATTTACCCTCCAATAAGCTACTGTACAATTTCGCTTCCACTTCATTGCATCTTACATACATACATACATGTTTTCATACAAAGGTAGACAGACTGCGGCGAATGCTTCTAAAAATTTTCGATTGAATAATTTAAAAATCTCAACGTTGTCTACGCTTTGTTCTAAAAATATCTTCATAAACAAAAAGCTAGTTAGAGATGAGTATACGCTTATACATATTTATGACATATAAACTATACTAAAAGCTGCTACGATCTAATTTAATAAGCATAATAGTATGAGCATACTAATTTTGAACGTATTTTTGTGGCTATACTATTAGAAAGCAAATATATATATATATATATATTTGTGTTGTTATACTGGCTCTATAGCTATATAAATTTATATCATTTTTTTTTCTAATTTTAAACTATACCATGCCTAAAGTGATAAAAAAAAATTGTTAGTGCCGGGATTTTGTCGTTATTCCACTATTTTGTTTGGTATGAAATTTTTTTTTATTTAGTTACTGTTTTCAAATTATCCCCGCTTTCTATGCCATGTGCCCAATAAATAGTTTATGTTGCGCTTGTAATTTTAAGATATCGGGGATATTTATTTATTCTTCAATAAAGTATTACACTTACTACGTTCTGGCCATAATTTTTCGACTTTTTTGTTTTTGTGTTTGTTTGTGGTTCTCGTAATTATATATATTTTTTTTTATGTAGCAAACAATTGTTAGAAATATGTATTTATATATTGTACTCTTTTCATTACATACGCCATTTCAAATTTAATATCATCATATTTCTTTACTAGAAAAAATCACTTTCCGCTGTTTAATGCACTTTTGCAAATAAGAACATATATTTTCAACCCTTTTGTGTTTGAGAGGCGAAACAAGCTGATCTCTAATATTTTACGTTTATTTATTTTATTTTTTATTTCATTATTTTGAAAATATTAATGCTTTTTATTGTTCTTATATTTTATATACATTAAGAGTTGCTCAGAAGCATTAGTATGCCATGCCTAATTAATTCAGGGTCTACCGTGTAGTATTTACGGGCGCATTAGTATTGTGCGCCTCATAATCCATAACCTCTTCATAGATAAGTCGCTTCCATTGTTCGACGGTATGTTCCCTTTCATCAACACTATGGTCATATGGTTCGGGTGCTGGTGCATTGACCTCTTCAGCATCATACCAAACATTTATATAACTATGTAATAGTGCTTGCTCCACCGAAATACGTTGTTCGGGATCAATCACTAGCATACGACTAAGTAAATCACGTGCTTCCGATGCCTTCCGTCGACTTTGTTCATTATTATCATTTGGAAAGAGTACGTCTGGGAATAGTCGATCGAATGAATAACCAGAATAACGTGGTCGATTTTCAACATAATTACGGACAGTTGGTTGCAAACGCTGCATAAATGATGTAGACGGTGTACCCAATTGTTCAATAATTTTATTCCATTGATCAATATGATCAGTGCCGGGGAATAGAACACCACCCCTTATCATTTCACCCATAATACAGCCCACAGACCAAATATCCACATTCTCTGTATAGCCCATACCCAAAATAACTTCGGGTGCACGATAATAACGTGTTACAACATATGGTGTCATCATAAATGTCGTACCAGCTGTGCGTGCCAAACCGAAATCTAAAATTTTTAATGTGCAATCGGCTTTAACTACAATATTTGATGGCTTTAAATCTCTATGTATTATGCCGGCTAGGTGTAAATGCTTTATACCGCATAACATTTGATATAATAAATATGACATACGATCATGATCTAAATCCATTTGTATGACTTGACATAGATTTGCATCCATGAGCTCCATAACAAGGTAAACATCTTGAAATTCTTCCAAGCTACGTTGTGGTGTAAATGCATTAAGTAATCCAATAATATTCTTATGGTTTACTAGCTTCATTAACTTAAACTCTCTATAAGCCCGCTTAGCATGTGTTACATTTTGGAATGGTCGTGATAATTTTTTAATGGCAACATTTTGCTCGGTCACAGTATCATAGGCGGCACATACTATGCCCTGAGCACCGGAACCGATCGGTTTCAAATTTGTATACCGATTAAGAATTGTAAAATTCGTGTCACCCACTTCGATAGTGTAATGTCGGGTACTCATTGCTTTTGGTTTATTTTCTATTTTGCTCTTCGGTTATAAAGTTTTTGGTGTTTTAAAGTTGTCGTTTTCAATTCACACGTACATTTTTCGTTGCAAATAAATATGGGTTGACTTATGATGATGTGTCTCAATTTGTTTGCGATATGATGCTGTTGAAGATAAAGGGAAGACAAATTTAGTCAAGTTTACATAAATTACTTATAAAAAAATTTTTTTTTTTAATTTTTTTAAAAATGATTAAAAAAAAATTAAAAAAAAAATAAAAAAAAATTGATAAAAAAAATTTAATAAAAAAAAAATTTAAAAAAAAATTTTATAAAAAAACTAAATTTAAAATTTTTCTTTTTTAATTCATGTTTGAAAATCTTAATTAAAAAAAAAAAAAATTTTTTTTTCGCATAATTTTTGCACATTTTTGTAAACGTAATTTACCAATTGAATGCACTAAATTCTATTGTCTTAAAACAAATAATATTTTGCCACACACAGAAAAAATTAAATAAATATAGACTCACAACTGCTTGTTTATATTTTAGCGTTCAAAAATATGAAATTTTGAACTGTAGCATATGATGCTTTAGCTTCAGCACTACTTTATAACTTAGTGTAGTATTCGACAGATAAACAGTTTTTAAAACATACTTAATTTGATTGCACATTTGATGTAGTTTGTGTTTAAATATAGTTTTTTCATATGTTAAAAATTATATACATCTTTTTTTGTAATCAATTTAGAGATATTTTATATTTTATTTTTATTTTAAATAGCTTGTTATTTGCTTTACTCTGTATTGTTAATCTATTATTTCCAAGCTAATTAATTTTTTTATTTTTTTTTTAACTTCTATTTACAAATTAAAGCATAACGAACACAAAATGGAATTATTATACACTTACAAAACACTTTTATGCACTGTGCACTATCGAAGTGCATAAGAAATCAATATTACACTTGTATCAAAATTCTTATCTGCTTATCAAAACATCAAGCTTAATACACATATATAATATTAATGCAGTAAGTATACGTTTAGTGATCGTCTCTACGCTTTATACCAAAAGAGCTCACTATCATCATCAACTATCAACTTTTTTTAAATTGTCAAAAATTTAAGTTGTGCCAAAATCCATAGCGCTCTTTGTCGGCGCCGTTTCTTCGTGTGGGCTGCACGACTATTTTATTGTCGTGCCGGCCGCCGCATGTACATACAATAATTTCTATACATATGCATATACTAAGCGCACAAACTGACAAAATAATTGTATATACTTTTTGTTATTTTGGGGGCAATGCGGCATATCCTTTTGCTGCATAGTCCTTATTTGACCTTATTTTTTGCAACAGTTCTTACCTATCTTATATGAATTGTTTGTTTTTCCCTCGGAAAAAATTTTGCAAATGCAACGACTGTCTGTTTCGATTTGTTGTTATGCGTGGCTCGGGTGTTGAAATGATGGATTATTGATTTAGCCGCAAATGCTGCAAACGCAATTAATTGTAGGTGCTACTGTGATTTTAGCCAAAATGTTGATGCTACTCGAGTTGATGTTGCTACTGCGCTAATGTTTATTTTATTTGGTTTTAGTTTTTTGTATACTTTTTAACTTAACGCTACTTTTCCATTATAAGCCGGGTGCAAATAGTGCTTTTATTTTTCGATGGCGCTGCAAAGGAAAGGGCGTTAACGGCAAATCTCTATGAAATATATGTGTCTGCTATGCAATTTCAAATGAAATGTGTTTATTTTCATATAAATTGCATATAAAAATCTAAATCAAATTTCTACCAACCACTTTTATCGACGTCAAATTGTTGTGCAGAGAAAATTTCTTATGAATCTGGCATGAAAAAAATCGATTTTCGAGCTGCCACCAAAGACGGTTGGTTGTCTGTCTGTCTGTCTACCGCTTGGTGTAGTAACCTTTTCGCCCGTTTCTATTAGCCAAATATTTAGTAATACATTATAAAGTTTCCTTACATTTTTACACGTTTGTCATGGCGATATTATTTAATGTGCGATTTTAACACGAATTCGTCTAAGAAAATCTTGTAGAAAAACACAATTTTATAACAGAGAGAATACACAAAAACTTGGACAGAAATTGGCACCGCGCTTGTCAATTGAAGAATCTGACAGCGGCACGAAATTCTTTCACTGCAGCTATGTCACCGAGTATATGCTGTTGAAGGGCGCACATTGCTGAATAAAGCGGCGAGACAGAGTAGAATAGTGTTTATGCGCAGTTGGAGTGAAGTATACAGTGGCTCTCAAATATTAAGCGTTTTTACATTGGGCTCACAAATATTATGCGATTGGTGAACGGTCTGATTCGATTTATCGCCGATATAAAGAATTAATTATTTTGCATATTTTAATTTTAATTAATATTAATATTTACATTAATATTTTATTTAATTTTTTTAATTTTAAATGTTGAAGTTTTCAAGCTATTTCACTTTTTTACCGTGTGTATATGAAAGTTAACGTAATTAAGTGTGTTTGGTTATTATTTTAAATCTTTTAACGATAAATATTTTTAGAAATAGTTATACTTTTTAATAAGTATAACTTTATAACTTTTTTCCCGTATGTTCATTAGATCTTTGTTATAAAAGAATATATATATATTTAGATTACTACAAAATTTTGTTTGGAAATTAATTCAATTTCGTTGATCAAATATATATATGTATATATGTTCTGTAGTTAGCCTTTTAACGGTATCAACAGAAAGATTTTTAGTAGTGCTTCTTGTTCTAGCCGCAGAACACATTTCGCAAATAATTGCCGAGGAATGCTGCTGAGTAGTCAGTTCTTGACCAGATAAAAATCCCTTTCTGTTCCGCTTACGTGGACCCGACTTTGGTGTGAATGGTTGAACAAGCTTTGTTGAGTTATACGGCTCCTAACCTCAAATCAAGAACTCTCGAAACTCCAAGTCTTGAAACGCCTGAATTCCCTATCCAGCACCTTTTTTAATCGGTTTTACCTTTTCCTAATCAGTCTAGAGCCTCGAAAGCCATGGGTTTTAATGGAATAAGAAATTTGAGGTATTATAATTTAAGTACTAAACTAGATCACCAAATCTTAAATTTTACGTTGACCACTACAAAGGTGACCTCTACTCATTAATTGTTGCTAATTATTAAATGAAAATCGCGCCAACTTCTTCTTGGATTAACTAAAAACGTGGGAACTCTTGAAACTGCATATAAAAGTGGCTAGAAACAGAAGCTCAGATCTGCTGAGCATAAGGGCAGAGTTGTCAGAAAATTAAAAATTTTAAATATTTTTAAAAGAAAAAAGAGAAGAAGAAGAAAAAGAACAGAGGAAACATCTATGTGACGACTCTACCTTAGGCCTTAGGAGAACACAAAGACATTTATAAAATACGAAAATACTGAACCTGGAAACGAACACAGCGTCTAACTTCCGATCTGAGCCCAATCTAAAACTCTAAATGACTTTGACTCCTTTTACTAGAGATGTATAAATGCGATGAATAATATTTTTACTTACTTTGGGGTATGCTAGTTATGTTAATACATGCCTTTGCGCAATTTTTTAGAAATTTATCTCCCAGTAATTTTGTGCTTCTTCTTCTCTCTTGGTAAATAGCAAATATGTTAGCTCGATGTGACATAAAATACTGCTTGCACATAATTTGCTATGAATTCTATGAAAAATTTGGTTTGGCTTTGGCTTGACTTGTCCTTCAACTAGCAGAGGTATTTTATGTCACTTCTACCACGTACGAGTATAAATTTCTATGTGATGTGTGTAAGTGAAATTATGCTGACAAGGACATGGTGAGAATTTTCAACATTTTTGCTTTTAATTCCAGTGAAAATGAGAGCGAAACTGCAACAAGAGTCAGCATAAAGAGGAGCAAAAAAAAAAAAGGAAAGATAAATTTTTGTGCACATTTGTGTGACTTTGGGCGGTCAATTAAATATGCATAATCCTGTCAAGACAAAGTGTGAAGCTTGACAGCCTACTTTCATGGTATACCTGAGACTTTTGGTAGAGATAGTTCTCTAGAATATGTGGCGGAATAATTACGAACTTATGTTCAAAGATATCCCTTCTGAGACCGCTTCTTAGTAGAAGTGGTTCTGTTCTCTTCTGCTGTTTTTTGGATCCAATTCGAAATGGGCCATACCCTATCTTATAAGTAAAGTTTCTTGAGTCATGAACTTAAGGTATATTGTTGGATGACGTCGTCTCAGTTACAGCTAAACTGTAGAATACTCATACATGACAAAAAAAATTATTCTTCCCCCAAAAATTATACTCCGACTTGAGCTTGGCGGTTACCGAACCTTTTAACGAGTCGGTATCGAATGCCAGTGATTCTATAATATTAAGAGTTTTCTCTTTTTTTCACAAGATGGCGCCATATTAAGACACCAAAAAAACCGCAAGTGCGGTGCACATGATCATTTTAAGCTCTTTCTCGCACAAAATCCGTTACTATTAGTTACGACATTGAATACTTTGAGCACTGAAGAGACTGATATCAATCGAAGATCTGGAGGTTCATAGAAGCTTCGCTTCACCTTCTATTCGCAAATTTTAAGAGTTTCTTCCTCGACAGCTTTCATCGTCAAACCGAAGAAGAGAGAGGATTTTTGCTTACTGAGACACGATCGCAATTTTGAAGAGCCTACTTAATCCAAAATACACCTGTTCCTAAATGATATTCAACGTTTGATTTTAACATAGACAAAATTGTCTAGAACTTCACAATTACGCCGCAGCCAAATACAAGTCTTATGACTGTTCATTTGATAAAAGGAGATGTCGTCTGACCCTTTGCTCTCACTTCTTTACCAAATCTGGAGAATAAAAAACTAATAACTCGGTGCTCAGATCAGCAAATAAATATCTTTCCAGAGGGCATTATTTTGAGGTATGTGAACATGAAAAAGTTGCTGAGGGTTATATATGCTGAGGGTACGATGAATCTAAAAGTAAGTCCAAGCTCAATTCGTGTAATCGGCTTGAATCGATCGGTTTTGAGCTCATACAACAAGTTCCTTGATATCTTTAAAGTGTTAGATATCTCGATTAACTTCATTTGGGGTCATCCAAAATCAATTATTGAAGTTTTCTTCAGTAACAGCCTCTTTTGGACACCTGTCGACAGCTGTGAAATTTATACGCATATTTTTTGGAGGTTAGATTTAACTATAAAACATATAGATATGAACACACACACATTCAATTTTAATGGCCCTCTCATAGAAATGAACCTAACTATTCAGCCTGTCTGGCATTTCTAAAAAGCTGTTAATGACCTACATGATCATACTTGTTTCATAGCTAACGCTTTCATCTACAATTCTCAGTTGGTTTATGTAAAACTCAGCATACGAAGTTATGTTCAAAGAAATTTCTTCAAATATTTCTAGATCTAGCAAAATGCATTCAATCACAAAAAAAGAAGCTCCCACTGATGCAACAACAACAAAAAAAGCCAATTTACCCATATCTTGTATCAAAATAACGCATAATAAAAATGTACGAACTTGATTACTGAACGCGGCGGCCTTAAATTTCAAACGAAAGCTCGAGCGTGGAAAAAGTACACCAGTACACCACCAACAACACTTTGATTCGCGTCAAAAAAAGACGAAAGCAAAACGAGTGCAAATAAAAAACGGTGTGGTGAGCCATTGAAGTGGCACATGGGACTACTAATGACGGTGTACCGCAAAGCTCCCTGCGGCAGCGTTAGCGCCAGCAACAGCAACAGCTAACTGGCAATCCGAGACAGACTCGAGTGGGCAACAGCGTCGGTTGGCTAGTTGATGATTCCTTGCTGGTGGATTTTTCGCGCAGATAAAGTTATCGTCGTCGTTTGAGTGAAATAAAACCCAATTGGATTTCAATACTTTGCGATTTTTATTTTTCCTTTTTTCAAAGGCATACACATGTTTTTTCTCTAGCTTTTGCATTTCAGCAGCATCAACCCCAGCAGATGCACTAGACGCAATGTCAACTGAGACTGCGGCGCACGATTAATTTCTGTTAAAACAAATGGCAAACATCACAACTGACACCGTACATACATATATATATATACATGCATATATACATACATGCATACATGTGCACAGATTCACATACAAGCAGCAATAACAGAAAATTACGTGCGAAAAAAGGACAAGCAAAAATGAGCAGAATCAAATGAAAGTAAAACTGTCACGGGAGAGCATTTGAAACTCCACAAAGCGCTTAGTTGGCGCTAGTGGACTGCTGGTCTACCGAGTTCGCCGACACTGACCATTAACTTTTGCTACTCTTTGTTTACTTCGATTTTTCAGTTTTTGAAATTGATTTTATTGCCGAAATTCAAACAATTTGACAATTAAGTTGACGGACAGTGCGTTTGATAAGGGTAAGAAAACATCGCTTGTATGTATATCTAAGCATATTTTGGTAGCTTTATTGTCCTTAAAGTGAGATTAATGGTTGCCGCTAAGACAATGGCAAAGTAACGGATATATGGTTGGTTGAAGGCGTGGTCATTTGACCGCAAGTAGCTACACTGAAGTCATCATTGGGCTCCTTGTGCCCCCAAGTGCGTTTCAACTAAGAACCATTCAACAATTCCGTGAATTTTAGAAGAATTTCTAAGTTTTTTTTGTACCCGATTTGCTCAATTTCTTTTAAATTGCAACATTGATAGCCGTGGAAGATATTCCGTCTCATTCGGCTGAAGGCTGGAAATTCGAAGGAAGGTGATGTTTTAATGTTTCATCATCCCCTGAAGGTCAGATATCAGGCGTAAATAACCTGTGAGCAATCAAACGCTCACATCATCCAAGATATGCCATGGTCGAACAAAATAGTAGTATCAGTGGTTCTAGCGATGTTTATTAACTTGGGCCCCGTGAAATATTGCACTTTTGGAGTAAGGTTTGTGGACTTCCCCTAGTGTCAAAGGATTACCAACTAGTATGACATTTTCAAGTTCTTATAAACGAGTTTGCAAAGTATCCGCTAGCCCTGCATTAATGTTCCTACAGCTTATAACAGCAATTTCCGGATCATCTGGGTCTGCTACTGGAAAATAATTTTCCGAATGACTGAGTATTTGCACTTCAACAAATTTATGACAAAAGTCATGGTAAACAGAACATCTGAGCGAATTTAAATTTTTTAAAAAGCATTTTTAATTTGCGGTGTAAAATTTTTATGTTTTTAAGCAAAAAAGTTAGAAGGTTGCCATATGTTTAAGAATTGAAAAAATATTATGAAATAGAGCACAGAGTACAATATAAGTATCACGCCGAAGTGTCTTAAGAAATTAAGAAAAAGTTATTATTTTTGGAGTGTTGCCACATATTTTAAAAGTTTAATTCGATGAAATCTATTAGATAAACGAATTATTATTATGTGGTAATTAATACAATGTGGTTTAAGAACATAAACTTTGGAAATTATTCTGGACAGTGTTGCCAACTGTTTGAAATTGTGTAATTAATTAAAAAGACAAAATAAATGGAATGCTATAATAACAAAGCAGTATCAAAGTAAACAGGTTTAAGTTATATATGTGAAGAGGGTTGCCACCAGTTTGAAAGGTTTATTGATGATGGGTGCTTTCTCGGCTTGTCGGATTGTGCTTTTTTATTCCTCTATTCCACAATAATTTTTTTTATTTTTTTCTATTTTTTTTATAAAATTTTTTTTATATAATTTCCTCTATTCCACAAATGAGTCAAAACTTCACATAATTTAACCCTCTAATCTTAAACAAAGAAAACATTTCTTTGCTGTATTTGAAGTTCAATACACTCTTCTATTCTCTACAATTTCTCTCCTATTTCTCCCTTATTTGTTTTTTTTTTTCGTATTGTAAATATTATACTTATATTTGTATCAAGAGTACCTTAGTACCCAAGAAAACATTTCTTTTATGCAATTTTGTCACTGTCTCATTGCGCTGGAGATTTGTAAAACTTTGCGTTGTTTTAAACTTTTCCTCTTATTTACAATACTGCAGCAATATAACAATGAATTTGTCGCATCTAGCCTACAAATATTTGTATATATATAATAAAGGGTGCTCAGTATAAAAAGTGGTATTCTTAGGTAATAATATTTTGTTCAAAAACATTTTCGAGACAGTTTCAAGCAATTACAGTATAAAGCTTCCTTTTAAAGTTTAAAAAATGGAAAGCTGTTTGTAAACTTACATTGTTTTGTAGGTTAGAATCACGTAATTTAATAAATAGTAGTGAAAAAAATTCGTTATATATATTTATTTGTGCTTATTTGAATTATTTACAAAAAATTCAAAATTCCAGAGTTGCATTTTCGTGCTTTATTTAATTGCAACCAACTTGTCACTATGCAATTTAGTCTCACCCGGTCTTTTTAGTTTACCTTCCAAAGCATTCTGCAATGTTTACAATGTGGCTGAACTATTTTAATTTCACATGTTTAAGTTTCATGGCAAGTACAAAAGTTTCACTAAATTGGTACTTTGTGAAAGTGAAATGAATTTAATTTTCCACTGCAGCCTAGACAAATAGAAAAGTTGGTCACAAGTACCGTAAACGAAGCAGTGACAAAGACTGGTTGTGAGTGTTTCATTGAATATTTTACGGATTTAATTTCAATGTTTATTTAACAGTGTTATTCACAAGGGATTTAACTTTTTAAAACATGAAAATATGAAAGTTTATGAAAACGAACTTATGTACAATACTTTTCGAAGTTAGAAGTGATTGCTTGACTCTTGATGGGCATTTGATAATTAAAAAAATCATGTTAAAATGTTAAAAAAAAGGTTGGCAATATTAAAAAACGCGTACAAACATATAATAAAAAGTTAAAAAATATTGAAATGATATTTACAGCTATTTACGCTTAACTTTAGTAACGGTTTTTTGGTTAAAAATTTTCAATGGCAAAAGTAAGAATTTCGGAGCTCAACTCTCAACAGTATTTCCTCAATATATAATATATAGTGATAGAAGCAGACCATATTTTCGCCGTAATAATACTGAGGAAAAACAAATATGCTATATTTAAAGTTATGCAAATGTTAATTCTTCGAACGAAACGAACAAGTCAATTTGATAACGGCCGACGAGCGTTAATCAACTAAAAAACGCTGGTATTCGCCGAAGTTTATTTGAAACTGAGTTGAACAAATTTCATCAGGTTGCCTTCTCAGATAAGCTTAAGACGTTCACATGGGGTCCTTGACCAAATACATTGGAAATTCTTTCGAATATATACTCTTCGAAACGAACAAAAAACTCTTCAGACTTAAAAAAGGTTTAAGTTGACAAAATTTTACTAGATTATCACATAAGAATTATGCTGATAGCCAGCATAGAATTGGTATAATTCGTGCTAAATGATGACAGTAATACGCGAGGGCGGTAAAATTTTATTTTTTCTTCCATTCTAGTCTATATTTTTAAGAAAATGTGCCTTAGATTCAAGCTTTCCTAATAGAACATTTCGCCATTCAACTACCGTATCTTAAATTACTTACATATGTTTGTATGAAAGCCTCCCATTCAAGCTTAAACTTGCTGGGCAAAAAGAACAGCGAATGAAAATAGTCGACTTGTTGCCAAAAACCAGAAAGACTGACGACGCCAAATAAAGTATTATTGATTTTTTGCGTTGGTTTCTTTGAACTCTAACAAGAAAGTCTTTAAATTTGATTCACACGCATCTACATATGTATATACAGGAAGATTTCAACAAAGCTTTTATTTTCTTTTGTAGTTCGTTTACTTATATATTTTTTTATATTTTAGCTAATTCTTGCTAAGTAGCTTATTTAGGTTGTTGCTTTCTCCTAGACCTTATACCGGTAAATGAGTTTCCAAAGTAACACTTATTTTTAAGTGAATCTAAAGACTGCAAGTCACCACATATGCAAAGCGCTAGAAAATATGGGGACATTTTACTTCGCATTGATTTTGCAGACAACTGTGCATGGGAAATTTTACTTTTCGTTGCACAAATCGTTTTAAAAGAGCATTAACTTGCGTTTGCGCTCACCAGCGCGCAAATTACCACACATTGAGAAATTTCCCTACAAGTGGGATATTTTCATGCACACTCAGAGTAGGTGGAAACCTGTGTTTGCGTGCAGTTTTCTTTGAAAATGGTTTTTATTTTGGTAAATGAAAGCATTTTTTTGTTTGTGCGGCGGGTGTGTGTTTGTATTTGCTGTTATTTTACTTCCTGTGGTTGTTGCTGGTGTGCGCGAATATTTTCCGTGATGTGGGTTAAGCATGCATGTGTTTAGCGCTGGGTTGTTGTTGTGTTGTTGCGTATATAAATTTCTTTGCTATTTCTACCTTTGGAACAAAGTAAATATTTTCATTTGTGTTGTTTTTAATTTTCGTCATATTTTTTCGCGTCTTCCAGAATTTCACCTACAAACAGGTGTTCATTCTGTCAGTTTTTCCATTATTTTAATTTATCTTATGTTTCATAAGTGTTTTATGCTTCTAAATAAATACTTTTTGTAGAAAGTAGTGTACTAGCAGCACTTCCTCCAATTGTTTATGTGTGTGTGTGAATTTATGTGTATGTTTTTGGTTTTTATTTTTTGCAATGCTACTTTTTGTCGCTGCGTTCCGCATCCTGTTTTTGTTTGCACATTTTTTACTACTGTTTTCGCTTTTATTCTTTTCAACTTCAGCCAACATCATCATTATTACTGGAGTTGTCATTTTCCTGCAACTGATGCTGCCGCCATCGCAGCTTTGCTTGCTTTTTGCTGATTGATGTGCCACAGTTTTTTGTTTTTTTTTGTTTCTTCCGACTCATGCAGCTCTTGTCTGTCTTCTTCTTTATTGCAGCATGTTTCCCTAACACACTTTTTTTTTTGTTTACTTTGCTTTTGCTCTGTTCTCTGATGGCGCTTGCCGCGTCGTCTTTCATCCGGTTGTGGCTGTTGTAATATTGCCGCAGCGCTTTGCTTTCAACCACTCATCCTGTGGATAGGTCATGTTTACATTGTATGTATGTATGCACATATTTGTTTGTTTGTTTGACTTTTATTAGTATGGGTGGTAATCTTTAACTAAAACTCTTTCGTCATATAAAGAACATATGTTCCTGAGAGTTGATTTGCTTTCGATTATTAGTCGATTTCGATGCTAATGTGCTGATTTTTATTTTCAATAATAAATCATACAGAATTTTAATCGATAACTGTTTATTTAAGTCATGATATAGAGAAAAACTTATAGAAAATATTATTCACTTTACAAAAATCTCTCATCTTACCCTTTCTCTGGGAGAATTGTGACTCCTGAGGTCGCATCCACGTTTCTCAGTGAGTTAGTTTTAAGGCGCTCAATCAAGTAGAAGTCCTTTTCTGTTGATATAAGACTACGAAGAGCTGTAAGGCTGAAAACGAACCATTGGGAACTAGCGTCGAAAGTTAGATTCCGGTTATATCATAATACAGACTATTATATATAAGGTTCCACTGCGACGATAAAAAATAAATTAAGTCACCAGCTAGAAAAATAGTAGAATGTTGAGCGCCGCTTTTCATACCAACCGAACTAGTACTGAGCTAATAGAAAATTATCACATTTTCTAAAAAAAAAAGCTAGAGCGTTATGAAAAAATTATAGAAAGAACTTAAAATTATTTTACTTAAATCACCTGTAGCAAGGAAGTATTTAAAATCATTGATCAGCAAACCTTTATACAGATTAGAAGTTTATAAGAAAGTGAAATTTACCCGGTCGAGTTTTTAATTTGTTCTCAATTTGAGGATACTTGGTGCGGTGGTGAGGAGATACTTGGTGCTGGGATGTTCAGAATGAAGTTAGTTTCGAAATGCTGGGCTTTCCTACTGTTTTGTCGGTATATATGTACAAGGAAATAGCGAGGCGCCGGTAACTATAAGGTTTAAAAGCGAGTCAGAAAACCTTGGGATCATCTCTTGTACTAGAGAATATACTATGGACACCTAGGACAAGATCACAAAAGTCTTCCAACAAACTTGTTATTGTTAATAGAGGAAACAGAGAGTTTCTCGAAGTTGCGATAGAAATTCCACGAAATATTTGAATAAAGTGACAACTTAGACAACTTTCAGAAGCTTTTAAGACCCTTGTAAGGGAAACTACGACCTAGTAACTTTGAATTCGTTTGTTATAAAACTTCTCTCAAAGAAATTTTAGAAAATCTCTACAGCTGCTACTTAGAAGAGTATTTATACAGAGAGAAGTTTACTTTTGTTTTTTGTTAATTGGAAAGCTCTTTGGTGATTCTGAGTGTAGCAGATGATTTCTGAAGCTTTAGCGCGGAGGGTATATGGTGTCTCGTTATAAAAAGTGAATGGAAAAGGCAAGATAGGATTTTATATTCTTCGGAAGTCTCAAGAAGGTTGCTAATATTGGTTTCTACAACTTTTATTCGAAATCTGGTATAAATTACTCTTTGCCTTACAGTGCATAGCACAATTAATGAAACCAATTACGTTATTCAATTAAAAATACGAAATATTACTTTGGGAAGCGTGACGGGAGAACTCATAATTTTCTTGGGCAAGTATTAATATTTATTTTTCCGGCTATGAAGCGTTGATTTATTATATATTTTACCTTGCTAGGAAACCACACACCCCTAACATACTTGTGGAGGTGGCAGTATTCTCCCCACTCTCCTCTATCGAATTTGTATGCCAATTTCTACTACTTGTTTTAGAGCAATAAATATTAAGTGTAATACTAGCAAGCGAATAAAAACAATTTACCAAATTAAGTTAGTGCATAACTGTCAAGAAAAACAAGTGTAAAGCGGAAATAAAATGAAAAGAAATGCCAAAGAGCGATAAATGAAAACAAATCGCGGCAACTTGTTAGCAGTAACAATGAACTAGAGCAAAAACAAAAAAAAACTAGCAATTGCAAGATACCGTTACAAAGTGTAGTTAAAATTTTTTTTTACTAATTACATGCTCGTACAAAAATACAACGGTAATAATAACTTTTACACATAACAATAATAATAATCAGAGCAATAACGAAGTGGAAGCGCGCAATGCCCGTTAAAATGTCGAACCGATGAGGTCAAGCGCAGTAGAGTTGCCAGCGCGCACAATTAAAAACCGTCTTTTATTTTTGTTATAGAGAATGCGTGATACCCTGAAAATGGAAATGTTTCACAAAAAAGAAAAAATAAAAAAATTAAAAACTAAATAAAAAAAAAAAAGAAATGTGGCAACAAAGCGAGGAAAGCCAAAAAGAAAGTAATCGTTTACAACTCCAATTATACATATTTATGAAGGTATATAGAGCAGTATAGGGCGCCGCGCAAAGCGAATCATTGTATGAGGTGTTAAACTTAATTTGCATAAGCGAAGAATGCAAAACAATTGTTGCGGAACGAATTGAAATGGCTGGAGGGTAGGGTAAGGTGTGCTGTTTTCGGCGCTGCTGCAAAAGTGAACTTTATATAATGAAAGTGTAAAAGTAGAAAGAAGTGAAAAATATTGAAACTTTTGCCCATGTATATATGTACCCAGCACGAATGTGAAGTGAAAAGTAGTAAAAAAAAAAAAATTAAATTGATTTAATGGCGAAGCGATAATGAAGATTGAAAGCAAAAGTAAAGTGCCTTTCCCAGCGGTTCGTGAGTTAATGGAAACTGCGAACTGAGAAGTGGAAATATATAATGTAGGTATGCCAATTTCTGAAAAAGTGTATGTCAAGAATAAAATTAAGAGTAATATATCTGAAAACATAAGTTTTTAGTTTACTTGCATATAAGACTAAACTCATAGTGGAGTAAACAGCCACAATTTGTATAAAGCTTTTCTGAAACTACTTATCTGGAAGGGATATGTGATTATTCAACAGCTTTAAAAAGGCCGTATTCACCAATATTCTAGTTCCGCTTTAAACACTTTTGAAACTAAGTATCCAGCAAAAAGCGACTAAATGTCTAAAGTGGTTCTAAAAATAGATGTAGAGATAAATGACGAGATGACTAGAAGAATTGTATTTTCTTATCGAATAACGTCGATAAAAAATAGTGCATATTTTGGAACCAACACGATCACGGCACGATGAGACGGATCTAGTAGGCTCAAGAGAAATTTAGTCATTAATGAGCATAACCGGAACGAACCATGATTACATCTGACCAAGAGCACGATTATCTCAGCAGAATTCCCCAAAACTAATTGAACAAGGTCGCGTCGAAAGTAAGGAAACCCGGAAAGCGTTTAATATAATATATGAGGAAGGACTGTTTTGCAAGAGAAGAAGGAAATAACTTCTTTTGGTATTTTGAACTGCCACAAACTTCAAGAAGAAACAAAGAGAGAGAGAGCAATGAAGTATACATTTTATTGCGAGACACTATTAAAAGAGGCCATATATGTATATCTACCACAATAGAGGAAACTAGTACCCTTACTACCTGTACCACCTTATATATACACGTTCTTACCAAGTGTTTGTCCAGGAGTAAAAATATCGGAGTCAGGAGAGATTTAAAGTGATTCTTACTACATAATATTGTCTGTCATAGCTTCCTGGTTTTGAAGGTAAAGTAATCGAGATTACGACTGTTTTTGCTTGGTTCCTTGTCCTTATTCTTCCTTTAATTGTCTGGCAAAGTTTTGAATTTACGAAAAAATTTCCATACGCTATATTGTTCACCTACAAGCTTCACATTCAACTTCGCTCATTCTTCTCACAAGGTTTAAATCAGTTAAAATAACACACAAAATGGCTCATAGTACACCTTTTACGCCTCATTCACACCCGTCATTTTAATAAATTACTTCTAATCTCGTCTAATAGATTACAGCTATTCGGAAATCACCAATTATGCCACCAAACTGCCTGTATAATCTTTGAGTTAATTCACATTTTATAACCGTATTAAATACGCATATCAACAACATCTCTCTCTCTCTCTCTCTCTCTCTCACTATCTCTCCTTATCCAACTAGCATACTTTTACGTCATAGAAAATTCCATTTACTCCCGTTTGACATTCGAATTGTGAACGTGAGTGACAGCTATATTGATGCTTCTAGCGCTGATTGTTGTTGGTGTTGACACACACTATTACTATGATAGAATAATTGGAGAAGCTCAAGTTACTTTAACGACACGCAAAACTTACAGCTGCTTTGGAAGGAAGAGCGAACAGGAAAGAATGTAGGGCAGAAAGAGAGCGAGCGAGCTGGAGAGAAAGAGAGGGAGCGCCGGAGCAACATTGTTTGTTAGTCGCTGAATGCACAATCTAAAGTTACAGTATACCGCCGCAAGAATCGGCGCGCTGTCTTTCACTAAGTCGCTTGTAATAGCATTATGTCCATAGAACTATATATGTATGTGTATGTTTGTATGTAAGTGAAAAAGGTATGCATATAATGGATAAGTTCGTGGTACTAGTTAGTTACTTCCTGTGCATTCGAGTTTGCTGCCATTGAAAGCTGCCGCAAGTGACAAGTGCCACGGAAAATGTAATCGAGTGTCGGTCACTGATAACAAGACTAGCAGCAGCAGCAGCAGGAGCAACAGGAGCAGCAAATGGAAATGCCAGCAAAGTGGGAAATAAATAGTGAAATGGTTGGAAAGTGTGGTGCGGTGCGGTGCGGTGCGGTATGTGTGCATGATGTGGCCGCTTGGTGGCGCGCGCACAACAGCAGGATTGCAGTTAAGATAAGTTGGCCAACTAGCAGGATATCTATATCACCAGTATATACTACAGGCATAACTCGACTAACTGCGTGTTTACCTCGATATTTTGCGAAGAAAATAGAAAAATTTCGCCTGGCTAGAAATATACGGAAATGAGCAGGAGCTGGGAAAAAATTTGCAAAAATTGCACTAAAAGTGCCCAAGGTTGTCACAATAACAAACTGGGCAAAAAGTTAGCGGGTGCCGCAAAGGACAACGAGCAGGACATTATTGTAGTGGCTGCGCCGCATACGGGATCATTTTTCACAACGCCAAAGGAAGTTGGAAAAATATGCCGCCATATAAATCACTGAACTGATTTGTGGCTACTAAGTATGAGTAAGGATAGACGCTGCAAACGCAGGCACTTACATAAGCATATATAAGTACAGCATATTATTCTACCATATATGTATATTCTATATACTATATACACTTGAGATTTTGTTGTAGTACCAACTTTTGCACTGCAATGTTTCTTCTTCTTCTTCTTCGGTTTTTACAGCCGTAAGACATCTGCATAGCAGGTAAAGCACACCTCGACGCCGCCAGCCACTTCGGCCAGCACAAAGCGGTGGCACGAAAATATTGTAAGACGCCATGCAGCCAAAAACTAAATGGCCACAGGACATTTGCCAATGCCCAGCGTATCGTTGAGGCAAGTCAGTTTAGTCAGTTTTCTTAAGGAATACATTGCAATTTGCACAATTTTCACTCGTTTTGCGGCGCAATCTCAACTGCATTGCCACATACTATGCAAAATAGCAGGAAAAGTAAAAAAAAAAAATTGTAAAAAAGGAAAAGAGCAAAAAATATTAAGTGGAAAATGACAGAAAGATAGACAGATAGCATGCAATTTTCTATTCTTCTTTGACACACTTTGACTTGCTGTCGGCATTCCGCTTTCTTCCGCTACCATTGTTCAACTTATTATTTAACCAACAATTTTAAGGGGTCAGCACAAAAGCGTCGAGTGTGGCAATGATTGTGTGGAAAAGAAAGCGAATATGATTGCGCTCTCAACTTGGTGGTAGTAAAGTTGAAAGTGCGGTAAAGAAGAAAAGGGGAATTTTTTTACTGGAAAGAGAAGGAAAGTGGGAACTTACTGCAGGTTCTGAAGCTTTAGAAATTTTAGTTACATAATTTCTAGATTATTAAATTTATGTAACTTAATAAATAAAGAAGAAACTTAAAACAGTTATTCAGATGGAAGAGCGTAATTTGTAGAGACTTCAGAATATGTTGGATATCGGCAGTGTATTATGTAAAATTATATACTCAGACCGAACCGGACAGGAAAGTACTCTCTCTCTCTCTTTCTGCCTATCTCTCCATTTTTCTCGCCCTCTCTCTCAGACTATTTTTCTATATTTCTTTCTCTCTCTCTGACTATTTTTCTATACTTATCTCTCTCTCTCTCTCTCTCTCTCTTTCTCTCTCTCACTATTTCTCTATCTTTCTCTCTCTCTAATGTATTCACAATCTTTACCATCTTAAGGCTTCAATAAATAGTTAGCGTTTATCCTTGAAATATGCGTGAGCCTTAAACACTTTATTTTATATAACAGTGACTATAAGTTGATTATACCAGGCATGTTCAAAAGTTCGTATAATTTTTTTGACAGCACACCACTATCATTGAATTGATAGATCTATTAATGAAAATTATTTCAAAATTGCTTTAATTGATTCGGATTTGTTCCAAATTGATCGTAATCTCCGGATCTGGCCCCAGCGACGTTTTCTTGTCCCTCAGACCTCAGGAGAATACTTACTGTAAGGAAATTTAGTGATAATGGAGAGGTAAACGGCAATACTGAAGCCTATTTGGTAGCAAAAGACAAATCGAAGTAAAAGCCATTCGAAAAGTTGGAAGTTCACTATAATCGGTGTATCGTCCTTGATTTCGCGAGAAGTTTTGTTTTGTCAAAATTACTGTCGGAGGTTTGAAACAGTCTTCACTACCAGAAATCTCTAGGAGAAATTTTCTATAACTTTTAGATTTTATCTCGACGTGCAGAATGGTCATATACGCCGGTACGAGGGGCTATAAAAATCCTAGGCCTTATGCTCAATAAGAGATTATCGTAAATTTTGTCAAATAGTCTGGCCGCTTTTCGAACGATTATTAAATGTGATAGGGTTATAAACAGTTCACTACAGCCCCACAACACTACAGCCCCACATTTTAATTCAAGTGCTCTCTTTGAAAGTTATAGAATCTCAAATGATGCTTAAAGTTTGAAATAGGTGATAAGACTAAAAATCGCTTGAAACGAGCATATCGATAGTGATATCTAAATGTATTGATATCTAAATCGAATATCAGACATAACTGAGAGAAACTGCGTATAGACTAGAATTAATATAGTGGATCTTACAAATATATACCATTTCGGCTTGGGGCATAACTTTTCACGATATTGGCAGGCAGAAACCATAAACGAATAGATATATATGAGGAGAAAACTTATAGGTATTACTAAGAATACTATGACAGAGTGTGCTCGGAAGAAAATTCAAAATAATGAATCACAAAGAATCACATCTTGGAGTTTTCGGAAATATAAGTCAAACTGTAAAGTTCAGCGGTGTGGGAGGTATTTGTTACGCATAATATTGTTTGCAGCAGGATGATTCATTTACATTTCTCAGCAGATACAAATTGTTATGAAGTTGTTATACTCAAACTCGTTTTAATTCAGACATAGGAAGAAGAACAAAAGGAAGTGATGATGATCTTTTTATTTTTCGAATTTAATGTGTTATTTTCCGATATTTCTCTCTAAGATGGAATTTTTAATTTTTGCTTTTAGCTTCACTATGTACTTAGCTTTAGGTGGCAGTCTTATCAGTCAATTAAATACTTTGACTTACAGAATTTGAGGAGTGTCTTCTCAATTGTATCACCTGCTAATGACTCACATGCGACATTGACTATAGAGTACAGTTTCATAATCTTTCATTTATATATTTATTTCTCACTTTCTCTCAATTTATTCCATGAATCTATTATATGTACGTATATATATATATGTGATGTTAAAGTGAGAAGCTTCAAATGATATTTGTTTGTAGCAATTAATCGGGTTTAGTTAACTTTAAAGGTTACAAAAAACCCACAAGCTTAAAGAGGAGGGAACAAAATTAAAATATCTTATGAAAATGTGCAATGAACGTGTATAATTGTTGTCTGTATGCTAATTAAAGCCTAAAGACAAGCTCCAATCATGTAAATTAAATTGTTATGCCAGATATTTAATACAAATGGGTGTATAAGAGGGCTGCTCCTTAAGTCAGGGACATTTTTAATTCCCTTTGTAGTAAATTGATATACAACACTTTCTCTTGCAACTGTCATCTATTAGACCATTTTCATATAGCGCTTATATAGCCCTAAGTTAAAAGCTTAAGGGTGAGATGAAAGCTCAAAAAGCTTTGACAATTTTTATTGTGAATATCTGTACCAATTTTAATAACTAAAACGTGGTTTTCTGTGTTTCATACCATTAGATCTATAGAATCCGTCCGAAATCCGAAATCCGAGATAGAATCCGTAGAACAATATGGGTCATTCGGGTTCCAGCAGCGCATGAATTTGCTGGCTTCTCAATTGATCTACTAAGTCATCTTGCATATGAAAGTTAAGACATAAATATACAGTCTACGCAATGATTCAAAGGCTTAACTGCGTTGTCGTTTCAATATACGATCTTCAACCGTGATCCCTACTAAGTTTGTTGATAACTGTTTGAATACAGAATCCATCGCACTACACCAAAGGTCATGGAACTTTTAAAAGAGCGATATCGATTTTATACACCTTAAATAATGCTGAGAGCTGTCCACTATTTAAAAGACAATAAAGCGTTCTGTAGATTTTGTTTTACTACCAGATCAATCTTTGTCTGGTAATTTCAATAATTTGCTCTGCTATTCGGTATATTCTTTATAGTATAGTCTTATTGGGTATAATTACTGGTATATGAAACTGAAAAGTGGTTTGGATTATTTCTAAAACAAGGACTTAATTTAATTAACAAGGACAATAATAATTTTTTGAAACGTTCTTAAAATGAACAACTTATGAGCGATGTATTTTCTTTCGACAATAATTCTTCCACAATAATTCTTATAAGCCTTATGAGTTTGCTTGGCACCCACTATGAACAGAGCTTTCGCAGAGCTTTCACATGCATGAACGATATATTCAGCACCTTCCATCTAGCAGAATACGGATAGCGCTCGTTAAGCTACTTGTTGGTATCAGCAGAATTTTTTTCTTTTTCTTCAAAAAAATAATATCTCATTAATATTCTTATTCACTTTTTTCTCAAAACACCAAAACGGGTGTCACTCAAAAAGCTTTCACTCCCAAATCGAATCAATTGTCCGAAAGCTGTAAAATTTATACAGGTCTCTTTTGAAGGTTAGGTCTAACTAGAAACATATATATTCAATTCTAGCCCTGTGTAAAAACCATAACGATGATCAAGATGACGAGACGAATTAATTTTCCGATGACTTTATCTTCCTCTATCAGTCCGATTTCCAAAGTCTTTCGTGTAAGTCAGACTTATCAAACCACCCCCAAAACTCGAAACACAATTTCAGCATTTAATTGTAATTAAATTTAGCATCGCAATGAACTTTGCGAAATGAGACAACAAAGCAGAATACGTCAGGAAGCGACTCACCGTATCGGTTGCAACGTAAATAATGACTCACATACACACAGCAAATGTTTGCAAAAATCTCCGCTAAAAGCTGCTCACCGCCATACAAGTTTGCTCAGTTTACTTTCGGCAACGTTGGTGTAAAGATGCAGTCAATATTAAAGCTTCGTTATGCAGTTGCGTTGCTGCTTGCACTAAATTGCGTTCTACTTTGCGCAGGTACGCACACACATTCGTACATAAGTGTTTAAATAAACGCGCATGAGCACTTGATTTTTGATTTTTGATTTTTGATTATTTATTTTGCTTTGAGAAATTATGTGCACAGAATTATTACGTTAAATTAAAATGCAACTTTATTTTGTAGCTCAAGGCGGTAACGGCGGTTGGGGTGGTGGCTCGGGCGCGCCCGGTGCTCCCGGCGGTGGCAGTGGTGGCGGCTCACCAGGTGCTCCTGGCGCACCCGGCGGCAGTAGTGGCGGTTCCGATGGCGCATCCGGCATGCCTGGTGCACCGGCAGACGGCCATTATGGCCACCAAAGTTATGGCAACAGTTCGGCTGGATTCGTACAGCTACAATGGCTGTTGGTTCTGATGCCAATCACGTTTCTGTTCAAATATGCCTAAAGTAGTTATATATGTTCAGCTATATATAAGTGATATGTTTACATAACTGAGTCGAATGACTGATGATGCGCTACATTAAAAGTATTGACATTGAACGTTGCAGACACAATATTGTTTTGTAAATTACGTCTTCAAATAAAAATTAAAATGTAAAAAGTTTTATCTAAATTTGCGCTCATTACTATTTTTATTTAATTTGTTTTGCCTACTTTGTTTCTGTTAATTGCCACAGCACATTAATTACCGTCGCATTTATTGTATTACCTATGGCTACCCACGGCCTGAGTTGCAGAAAATATATAGGGTAGTTTATATAGTGTTTCTTTCTGAATGAAGATAAACGAAAATCAATTTTAACTCTCTTTCTAGCATTAGCAGATCTAGCAGATAGCATAGCAATCTAGCATTCAATTTTCTTCCTGAATCTCTGTATTGTATCCTCATGACACTTCGATTTCGAAAAATAATCGATTGACTCTAAATCATATAACCGAGCTCAGCCGAGGCCGCTGAAACCATAGCAATTGCAAGGAAACGAAAGTTTATCCAAGTCCATATTTTCATTTTTGGATAAAAAAAACCCTTGTTTATAATGTATTTATAGTGTTCCCTATAGTTTGAACTGGCGTTTTAACTAACCGACCGTATCAAACGAACACTGGCTAAGCATATATTTATTTTCTAGCGAACTGGGGAGGAATTTCTGCTCATAGTCGTCGAAATTAAGGCACACATTTTAAGTAAACATACTTTTTTTTTTAGCAAATTTGACAGTGTTGTGGATTATTCTTTCCAAACGTGCTCCCATTTTAATAAGCATACAAAAAACAGTGGAAGTCAAAACTTATCAATTTTCTGAATAAAAGCATTTTTTTTGCCAGTAAAATAACTACAGAGTCTCAAAACAGTCGTGATAAAGCTACTACAGGGAGTTAGGTAAGTCGTCGCCGAATGGTTTAGGTCTTTCGAGATGAGTCTTTTCTATGCCAGAGATAGATTTCGAGGTTTGACGATGTTTCACGAGGGCTTATGACCGTTAAAAAAAGTGCTTTGCTAATATTTCCTTGACCGAAATTTGAATTTACGATTCCATACCAGTAATAACGCATCCAAAATACTTAGCATGTAATGTTTTTTAGCGTTGTTATATTTGTTATTGATATAGGATGTATCCAAAGTATTTAACTTAAGAGATTTTTACACTACACCCACATTTCAAAGTTAGTCTTTAAGTCTTTTAGTTGCTGCTGCTGTAGTTTTTGTAGCGATATACAGTCATTAGCCAGATATAAATAGGTGCGCGTTCCGCTGATTCCTTGTATGAGGTTTAAAAGTTTTTCTTTCGTCATTATATGCATGGTGCGGTAACGTTATTATTCGTTCATATATCCTGCTGATAGTTCAAATTTAGACTTGTGCTAAGCTGTGAAATTGTTGGGGCTTACCAAATCATACTACAATAACCTGTCCTAATACAATTGTTTTTGCTGAAGTATGCCTCCTTCCTTTAATTTTATATATTAAACAATATTTTAGGTGCCTTAATGGTTGCCACTACTGTAGTCAATACTCCGAATATCTACATTTGTTTTGACAATTATTGAAACCGGTTTTTAAATTAGCAATATCAAGTTATTGCATTTCTTGTTCGTCTCCCACAAAGTCGTCTCCTGCGACGTGTGGGATGTGTGAGACACACGTGCTTCGGGCCAATATACTCATTCAATCAGAACCCGTTGTTTGAGTTCTGATTTACATATTTATATTAATTTTTATTGTGTTTACTTTGATTTCGTCTGCTGGGCTAACCACAAGCGTTTTAATTTGAATTAAATGAAGTGGGTTTCGCTTTTAAGCTTTTAAATAATTAAAGTGTATGAAAAATCGCATTTCTTTGTAAATTTGGTTTGTTTCGCAGTGCTTTCCTTAAATTTTTTAAAATCTTCCAGCTTTGTCTTTATTGTAAAATTTTCTTACCATGGAGCTACTCCTTCAGATATTGCTAAAACACATGGAAACATGCTGAAAGAGTTGGCACTCTTCTAATGAAGATTATATATGAAGTATGTCGGGATTATGTCGAGACGTGTAGACATTTGACATGATTCTGTATTTCGGGGGAAATGGATATAAAACATCTGGACCTCTAAGAACCGTACTAAACCCAAACAATACTATTTCAATATTTTCTTCTTCCTTGATTTTTTAAAGCAATATTTTTATCCATTCAGCAACTCTCTTTTTATAGTATACCATGTGAATGCAATCCTGTGGACCTCAAAATACAACGCACTTAGTTTAGACACCTATTCCCACTTTTGGTTAATTTTGCCTACATGTTCGTACAGAGAAACAACACAAATCCTCTCACAGAGTGGTTTCACAGATTTACGTGTCGAAATATTGATATCAAATGTAAGTCGCATATGACACCAACACTCGGTTCAGTTGCCTAAAGTCTGAGTCAACAAACGCAGTTTTACTCACTGATGTCGTAATGACCTTGTTTCGGTTATCTGTACAGTCAGCGTCAGTTCTGCTGCTGCAATACAAATTTAGTTTAATATTGTATTATTGTTTTGAAAGATATAAACTTCAAAGAACGCAATTAGTCAGCCTTTAGTTGTTTTTCATAGCACTTTTTTTTAATCCATTTAAGAGATTTTAATAAATACGTACGTTGCTATTTATGTTTGTGATCTTGGGTGAAAAGGTACAACTGATCGCATTTTTCGTTATTAAGTGTCTTGTGGCAATCAGATTTCGCACACAATTTCGGACATCCATCCAAACTCGGTCACATCAAGATCACGGTCTACTTTCAGTTCACCACTTTTTTTCCAATTGATCAGTCATAACATAGATCAATCATTTGACGTGCCTTCTTAAAAAATTAATTTGACGGAGTCAAATCAGATGATGTGGGGCTCATTCATTACTTTAGTTCGGTATCCAAAAGTTCGCACTATCATGAGCTATATAACTGTATGATTTTGAAGAAATAAAATAGAAGGAAATCATTTTCCTTATTTACTTAACAGTTAAACCAGATATATGTCTCCCGGATGGAAATGATTTGACACCGGAAATGTAAATGTAAGTTTGCTGCTCAAAGGCGAGTTTGGAAATAAATTTCCACGGTTTATACAGATTTTTCCTTGTATGTCTTTGCATGATATTTTGTCTAAGTTTATTGAACACGAATGCCAATCGCTTTGACGACTTGTTTGAGAGCTATCTTTCCTGGAAATCCTATATCTCTAAAACATTCGTCCTCTATAAAGCAAAAATATGGAGGACTTTTAATAAACCGTGGACCTTGGAAGTATTTTCTAAAAAGATTTATTGATCAAATGCGATCGTAATAAATACTTATAAGGAGAGAGAGAGAGAGAGAGTAACAAATACTCATAAGGAAAGGGAGAGTAATGAATACTCATAAGGGGAGAGAGAGAGAGAGTAACAAATACTCATAAGGAAAGGGAGAGTAATGACTACTTCTAAGGAGAGAGAGAATATTGAACACTCATAAGGAGAGGCTCTCTGGTACCTTAGAGAGTAACCGAAATAAATGAACCAAGAAAGACGTAAGCAACAACTTAGTGTAATCCTAGACAGTTCATCGGTGTATCTTTCTATAAAACTTTTTCATAAATAACGGTATAGTTTGCTCTATTTGCAGTCTAATAGAATTGATTCAGTAGGGCTGACTCACGATGTAGAACACAATTTCATAGAAATTCGCACTCTTTTTAGAGCTTGAGAGCCATGATAATATAGGTCTATATTCAAAATTCTTGTAACACACCATTGAATTTTTATTTTATTTATATATGTACTGCATGTGATACACGCTTTGAAATAGTGCAGTGCTGATTTATAGCCTTTACTATTTTATGTAGTTTTTTTACAACACCATTGAACAGCTGACCACTCATCGCTGCACCGAATAGGTGTTGAATGCAACTAAAAAAAAACGTCATTATTTTAGCACGCTAAAAAAAATTGTGTAAAATAAATAAATATATTTTTTAGAAGTTGGAAAATGGCGTGGCTTAAAAAAATATATTGACATACTTTTCAAAAAATAACGTTCATAGAATTTGTGCAACACCAAACTCAATGCTATGGAGAAGCCGCCATTCACTGCATTGAAATGTGGGGTGTTTGCTTTCACGAGCTGCACACTAGTTCCGCACTGGAAATGTAGGTGAAAGTAAAAGTGAAATGGAAATGGAAATGGAAAATGCATGTGTGTGTGTGCCTGTGTGTGTGTGTGTGTGTGTTGAGTAAGGTGTGCAGGATTCAATATTTGACATGACCCAGCCGTTTGGTGTTTATTGTTTTAGGCGTTCCACAAAATGATTGGCAATGCACTTACATACACACATACATACAAGCAAATATATATATATATATATATATACTTGCATAGCTGTGTTTTTGTACGTCCAGACATATTTCAATTTGTGCGCTGTGCTCTTATTGCCGGCCCTGTGGCTTTCAATTCTCAGTTAGCCAGTTAGGCACTGTGCGGCTGTTTATTTTATTTGCTTGTTTGTTTATCTGTTTGTTTATTTATCTTTCACTTCAGCCATTTACTGCCGTTTCGTCGATTGACAATTTCTCACTTCGAAGCGTAGATATGTTTTGCGGTTGCGCGGTTTGTGGCCAACACAGTGCATTTATTTGTGTGTGTGCTTGTGCTCATATCTCTCATTTATTGTGTGTTTGTTTGTGCCTTACGATTTATTTCTTCATTTTATACTTACATATTTTCTTTAAAGCTTATAGATTTAACGAAAGCTTTATTTATAGTCTGACGAGTAATCAAGTTGTAAACAGACTCTCTAAAGAAGTGGGAAATTTTTCGAGGCGTTTTATTAACCTCAACATATGAAACCTGATTCTGCTCTATGAAATCTTGAATCGTGTATTAAATTTCTTGTTGTAAAAGAAAGAAAATATTCCTCAAATAATTTTAGGGAATACTGCAGAGTCGACTGGCCTCGGCTGAATGAAAGAACGTGCCCGTTCCGGTTACCTAGACCCGACTGCTGCAAGTATCTATTAAATTTCTATTTCTATTTGCTTAGGAATGTCCATTTTCCCAAAAGATGCTTAAAGGTTCATAAATCAAATGGTTGATTGATTGAAAGGCGACATCGAAAGCACGTCTTACCGGTATTTAAACCATAATTGGGCTGATTGTGTTACCAAGCGTTTCCTAACTTACCACCATTCGAAAATTGATAATAAAATTTCTTTTTGATTGAAACATCGGCTGCCATAGAAGATATTCTGTTTCAACCGCCAAGTCTGAGAGTTCGCAAATGTAATATGTTGATTCTCCATCTTTAACAAGTCCCTGAATGTGTGTTCTCAGGAGTAAACGCCCTTTAAAAGCGCCTACTATTTTACTCAAAACCTTTTGGTATGCCCACTATTCACACTACCCTAAACTAATTTTGTGGTACGCCCTGTTTCAGTGGTGTTCCTTCAACATCCATTGCTTCAAGCAGTCTTTGAACGAACTGAACGGTCTAAGGTAGCTTATGGTAACTTGTGGCATTGTTTTTCTTCAAACCATACATAGCTTACTTTTCGCCCCATGTTCCGCGCATATGAGAAACATCAGCTTCCTAATACGCTTACAAAATAACGTTATTAGCTTATTATTATCTGCATTTTCAAGTAGACTGGCGTCGGTAGTCTTGCGCAAAGCAAAATCCTGTTATAGTATCCAACGCAAGTATACCGGCAACTATAATCCAGTAGTCTTCAGCAAGAGGGTTTTTAATTTTGTGTTTTCCCTTTGCTGTTCAAAAGGTTATTGAACTTTTCAACTGTGTGATGAGTCCGTCTTCGGATTGAATATACGGGAATCTTCAAGTCGATGGACAGACTGAAAGACACCTCGTTTCTCTGATAATTTAAATGTACATAAAATAAAACCTTCTCATAAAATATGACACAGTAAGTATTATATCTCAATTTTTAAAGGTATTCGAAATAACAGTCTTGTGCAAAATGTTGCGAGAGTATGCAAAGTTTTTTGGAAAAGAAGAGGTCGTATGAAAATAACTAGGAAAATAGAAATAAGTTCAAAGTAAATTCTTAATTGTTGAAAATTTTAGAAAAAGGTAAGGTATTACAAGGCAATTGTGCTAAACTTGTGGAATTCGTAGTTTTCTCTTCTATTGGCTGGCTATTACAGCCAATTCCAGAGCCACTTTTTGCCAATGCTTAACAACCACTTTACAACCAACTTCATATATCTCTTTTACATACATATGCAATGCTTACGATTTCATATGCAATTTATTGAATAATTTCGATGAATTTTGCAAAGTAATGCTGACAACATAAGGATGGCGCATGGTGCATGCAGCAATGCATACAGTGCGGTTATGTGTATTTGTTGCACAACATATGCCATTATAAGTGTGTGTGCATATGCACTTTTCATTTGTGAATTTCTAAACCACAAGAAATTTTGTCTATTTTATTTTTTTTCTTAAATATTCTCTTGCTTTTCGCATTTATTCAACTCCCAAAAGGCATTTTTTGACAAACGAAATATTTGCAACGAAAATCAGAAATATATTTCAAATGGGAAATGGAGCACTGGTGCTGTGGCGGTGGCAGCGGCAACAGGCCATTGACAAACTGACAAACGGAAATGAATGAAGAGTTTTTGAAACATTTTTATTTATAAAATTTTTACTTTTCGTCAGCATTCGCCTTGGAAATGTGCGGTAGCAAATCGATTCCTGAAATTTTTGCGTTGCTTTGGACCAAGTATTTGACTAACTATTGTGCAATGTGCATCTTGTTTGATTTCGTTCGACTTCGACATTTTCTTTTTTTTTTTTTTTAATAAAATCAAATTTAGCTCGGTTAAAAGAAATTGCAGCAAATTGTTGCTTTGCTTTTTGAGACACATATTCTTGAATTGCAAAAGTGGTTTCACCACAAAGTGCTCCAGTTTCAGACACTGAATAGTAGGAGAAAAAATTATTATTTTTTTATTGAGGCAAAAAAATCAAATAAGTCATCAAGTACACCAGTATTATTTAAACCGTAAAGTTAAACTTGATAAGCTAGTGAAAATATGTTGATGCTAAAATTTCCAAAAACATAGAAAATTTTTAATAATTTTTTTGATTAATTTATAATAATATTGTGACATATTTGGTGTCAAAAGTTTTCCGAATTCATCAGAAGTTTATCTGCATAAACTGACTAAGCGTGTTATTAATTCTGCTTCCGAGTCAGTAAAGTTGCCGTATTATCATTATCATATTTCTGGATAACTTATGGTCTGTGTGGCAAACATACATTTCGATTTTCATCGGAATAATCTTCAGTTAAGAAGCCCATTTCTGGCTATAGGTGTAGGCAAATACACAAAATTTCCCAAATTGGCGTGCGAACAATCCTAAAGAGATTCTCTGTACAACCTTATATCTAAAAATAAGCTATCAAGGCATTATTGGTCCATACATTTGTAAAACTGAAAATGTACCCAATGTTACCGTTAGATATGACATCTACAAACTAAGAACTTGCAACCCTTTGATTCCAGATTTTAATAACTAGTTAATGTAGGAAGATGCAGCCTGCCAAAGTGATTTGGTCAGTGAAGTGACCATCACTTTGTTGGTACGAATTTTTTGTGGTCGAATCATAACAAAGAAATTGGTACGTCGAAGTGGTAGCAATCTAGGCCATATGATTATATGAAATAAAAGTTATGTAGCTCTAAAATTATTGTTATATATATTTCCCTTACCCAAGTGATGGAGTCTTCCATGATGGAGTTGAAATGTAGAAAAAAACTGAAACTTTGTGATCGAATATTTTTAAGAGTGGCAATACTTTCAACGGGAAATTGTAGTCGGGAAGGGTGATCGATCTATCGATACGGCTTTTCGTCTTCTTCGATATTTATACTATAGTTCCCTCATATTCGACCATGACCAGCTATATAATTTTTTTGGTTAGAAGGTCAAGAAAACGCTTTCGGAACCACTACAAAATAATTGCTTCTCAATAAAGGACATTAGCGTTAGTTTCTACACTACGCAGTAATGCTAAAGTGAGTAAATAAATTAGCTGATTTAGACTGGTGTGTTTTTATCGGTAGGAGCCAAAATGAGCTGTCCTTTGAAATATACTGTAAATAATTATACTGAGTAATGTATACTGAGAGAGTGAGAGATGTTAAGGAAGTAGAGGGAGAGACTTTGAGGAAGTAGAGAGAGTGCTTCCAGTAATATTTTACATTTCCTTGGCGAATTTCGACTTTATTTCTAAACTTAGGTGTCATCGAGGGTGATACATCGATTATAGGGATCTTTCAATCTTTCGATACTATTTTTGTATTACGATTACGCTTTTACCTCAAAATAGACCTCTGTTTCGGCGTATACCTCTTCATTTGCTCCAAATTTCTTTCCAGCGATCATTTCCTTATGGTTTAAGAACAGGAAAAGGTTGCTGGGGGCAGTTGCGAAGGATTCGGTGAATGCGGAACCAATTCGAAGCACAATTCGAAGCACATTACATATTTTGAAGCGAGTTTTCATTAATGTTCAATAGGTTTCTTGCATCTTGATTAACCTTGAATCTTCTCATTCACTCCCTTTTAATTGGCATTATATCTGCAAACTATTCGCTTAGCATGAGTGAAAAAGCTTGTTTATAATTTTTCATATCTCTTTATTTGCTGCGCTTACTTTGTCTAATAAAAAATTAGAATTGCCTTTGACAAAGTTTATCTATTCTCTTTGTTTCGTAAGCCACATTTTAACTTTCCTCCATACAAGTTTTATTATTATTTCGATAGAAAACAAAAGAACCACCAACCAGCAAACAAACTTAAAGTAAAAGTTCAACAATGTGTGCATGTGTGTGTGTGCCTGTCCGTGTGTTATAGAAAAGTTTACTCTAAAACCATAAAAAATATTTGACACATCAAGTGCTAACATTAAGAGTGTTTTATTTATTTTATTGCCTAGTTGGCATTGGAAGATTTCTACTTAAAAAGTTTGCCACAAAGTTTACACGCAAGTGTTAAGATCATCGATTTAAAGCGGTTTCTTTTAGCAGTTTCGTTAGAAAACTTAGTCAAAGAGTGAAAAGTGCAATACATATATACATGTATATGTACATATATATTTTTTGTAAACTTTTGTGAATATATTGAGTTACTTCTCTCCTAGGTAACGAGTAATAGGGATAAAACTGCACAGAAATAAATTTGTTAATTGAAGCAAAGCGAAGTACTTTCTTCTTCTTTTTAATTTCAGGACCATAAAGTTCTTGGGTTTTCAGCGAAGCCGAAAATCCTATTAAACATATAATAATTAACCCTAAAATCCTCAAAATCCAACCCTTAAACCATTCCTTGACAGCCTTGAGGAGAAACCAAGAATATATTAAAAACCTAAAGTGCTTTTTCAGCAATTCTATTGTTAAGAAAAGTTGGATTACTATATATTTTCAATATATAAATTGGGTTCTTTCTAAATCTCTAGTCGGGATGTTTTGGTGAAACTGCATTTTCGGGCGAATTTCTTGGCTTTCTAAAGATATCAACCAGCTAGCGCTTTGTAGCTGTCTTGTTTCCTGTTCCAAAATCTTTTCAGCATCGTGTTCCATAGTCTCAATTATAAAGAGGAGGACGGGGAAAATTTTTTAATTGAAAGAAATTTTTTGATTTTTTAATTTGCTTTTAATGTTAAAAAACTTTTAATTTACCGGTCTCAGGACTAGAGCTCAAAGCAAATGAGAAAGGTTACCAAATGCTGCCCAATAATTTTAGTTTCTGGAACTTTAGTTATCTTTGGTGTACCTTATATATTACTCCATATGTGAAATATTGGACTAATTCGATAATAAGAAATTTTTATAAAATGATATTAAAATTCATATTGCAAAATACGTTTAATTTCAAGTTTTCTTAAAGTGTTTGATAATTTTTTTTCAATAGCTAAAAATCTTTTAATATTTTAATTTTTATAATAGGTGGCAACTCTATTCAAAAATGACTGCAATTAAGGCCAACTCGAATATTTTTTAGAAGACTTTCTTAAACGCTTTCGCTTCGCACGCTTTTCATAATATTAGGTTCTACCAATTTTCTATTTTTAATAGTTGGCAACTCTATTTTCAAAATACAATTAATTCGACTAATTTTTAATACTTTATGGAATGTTTTCTTAAACGCCTATGCTTGAAACACATTTTGTAAATAATTCAGCTTTCTTTTTTTTTATAAGTGGCAACTCTGTTCGAAAAATTTTTAATTTCGATATTAAACACATTTTATTTTTTATTTCATCTAAAATTATAATTAAAAAATTAAAAATCAGACTGAGACCTATATGCCATACTATATAGCTTGAAAACCGATTTTTTCAGCAAGAACCAGATTAAGGACTTGCTATATATCTCAGGAATCACTTTATTCGTCAAGAACCACATTCAGGACATATGCTATATATCTCGGTAATCGCTTCGTGTTCGTTCAAGGCCTGTTCGTTAACCGGCTACACTATGCTGTTGTATTTTTGTTAATTTTTCCATGAAATCTTTTTCGATCATTGGTTAATCCGATTTTGCATGAATAAACAGGTACATATTCGACACATTAAGTCCGGTAGAGGTGACTTCAAAATCCACCTACGTAAATTGGCTTTACTTACACAGACACACACACACACAGAAATGCAACCCCACCTACCTATGCACATACACATAAATATTTACGGGAGAATGTGTGCCAATTCTCACAACTAAATGTTTTTTGATTTTGTTGTTATTTTTTTATTTTTTTTACACATTTTTCTTTTATTATTTTGTGCTGTTCTCATATACACTCGACCAGTGACCAGCACTCGTCGGGTGTACAACAGGTCGTATGAGTGCTATTGCGGCTGCTGCCGGCGAAACGGAAGTGCGAGCGACAACCGCAATTGCAGCAACAAGCAATGGCAAACATGAAAAAAAAAAACAGCAACAACAAATACGTGAAAAGAGCAACCGATATGATAACAGGTACACGAAGAAAAAATAACAACAAAAAAAAAAACAGAAGGAAAAAAAAAATTAAGCAATAAAAGCGCATAAAATGGCCGCATTTATAGAGTGTACTACACACATAATGTAAATAAAATAAAAATATGTAAATATTTAAGAAAAAGCAGCATAATAACATGCCAGCAGTGAGCACTGGTGAAAATAACAGCAAATATAGCTTATGTATACATATGCATATACATGCGTGTACGTATATATATAGTATATATGCAAAGCCAAATTTAATAATGTGAGCGCGAAAAGTGAAAAAATGCCGTTCATTTGCAAGCATGTATGTGTACGTATGTGTGTACGTGCGCATATATGTATGTTGGTGCAAATAAAATGCAACGAAAATAAACTGTTTGGCTATAAAGTGCGAGTGCGGAGTGAGTTGAAAATTGCATTGCATGTTATTTAATTGAAAACAACAATTTTAAAAGCCGCCAAAGTGCTGAAAAAATATTTGTATAAAATGCGCACACATACATATGCGAACTCACTGGCAAGGCAAATGTATGCCAACATGTGTGCTTGCAGTTGTGTTGGTGTGCTCATCAAAAATTAATATTCAATTGAAAAGCGCCTACAGTTGGCTATTTGTGCGTTCGTATGGGCGTTGAAAAGTAGGTCAACACAAGTTTCTATAGAATTCTTATTTCTATGTGCATAAAAATCGCAATTGAAAAACAACTATGTTGGCTAAATAGTATACCGTTTTTAGTTCATTTATGACTATTGCATTAATTTTAATAATTTCAAATATATAGCAAATATATTTTTAATACCCTTTTCGAAGTATTAAAATAATTTATTTGAATTTTTATTTTCAAGGGTTAATTAAATCTATTCAGCTGGTACTGCAAGGGTTAAAAAATTAGGTGAAAGACACTTTTTTTGCGATTTGATGCATATTTAATGGCATTTAGAGGAATTTTTCGCTACAAACTTGATACAAAAAAGCATAAAAAATATATTTCTTAAAGCGGTAATGAAGATTTTGCGGCAGAAACATTTATATTTCTTTATAAAAAAATATGCAAAAAATCTTTTAATACAGGCGTCGACATCAAATTTTGCTTTAGTGCATAAAATAGTTTAAAAAGAGTGTTGCCATCTAATTTTAATATAATATTTTGGAAACATTAAACATTTATTGGTTAAACTTTTTTGTTAAATTTTTTGTTATTAGAATTGCCACCTTTTCTCTATTTCAATTAATTTTAGTTGCAACTAAAAATACTTTCGAGCCGAATTTTTCAGATAATTTTAATTTTTTATTTTTATTTATTATTTATTATTTTTATATTTATTTTATTATTAAATAGTTGATTTCTCATTTGCCTGATTGCCACATTTCTTCGTTGCATTTCTTCATTTTTACAACAAACTTTTCATTTCGAAAAATTTTGTAAAATTTTGGAAAATTGGAAAAAAAAGTGCTTCTGATGTGTTCGACATTTTTACTACCAAACAGTGTTGCCGTATATCCTTAGAACTTCGAAAAGTAAAAATTCTTTTTACTGAATACTGAACAATTTGCTTTGTTTACAAAGGTACTTATTTTGATGCTAAAAGTACTGTAAATTAGATGCTTTTTACTGCTCAAACCAAAAGATAAAGAATGGGTCTGATATAGAAAACAATTCATACCGATAAAAAAAAGAAATTTTAACCAATAAACCAAAATAAGCAAAGAAATTTATTGACGAATTTATTTTTTTATTCATTGAAACCATATTTTGACAGTGTTGCCACTTATTGTTATTGGGTTATGTTGATATGAAGATGACAAATATATATTAAAACTTATATGACAATTATTTAACATGCATATTGCTCACTCAAAAATACGAAAGAGCAAAACAACCCGTTCAATGACTTCAAAAATTACATTGTTATTGTACAGTTAAACTCAATCAGTGCACTCAATCGTAAAATCTAAAATTCGATTGCATAACAAGTACAATAAGTTAGTTTTTCGCCATATGTTGACCTAAATATGGATTTGTCCTTAAATTGCTGCAACAATCAATTTGCGCACTTCTACCGTGCCTCTACGATTTCGACATCATCACATCACATTACAGTTATTTTATGCTTTTCATTCATTTTGCTCACTTTAATGTCATCCACTTCATTCACCTGCAAGTGCTCAATCACAGCAAAGCCACTTCAAGTTGCAAGCGAACAATGCATGTGTATGTGTATGTGTATGTATGTGTGTGCTTTTACTTCCAGAATTGTATGGGTGTATGTTTGTACACGAGGTTGAAATGGACGTTTTGGTTATTAAAAAGAGAAAATCGGGATACACTGCAGTTGGAATTGTGCGAATTATGTGGAGGTATTTATTTTTGGAGATATTTACTTCGGCGTCGATTTTCTTAAATAATAGCTAAAAATCGGTTTGAAAATAATTTATAATAATTTTTTCTGTAATTTTCACTCTTCGAAATCAATTTTATATACAACGGTGTTTTTCGAAAATTAATATTTTGAATTATATTATAATGAATACTCATCCAACTCACCGGCATCTGCTACATATGGGTTCAGCTACATTCAACATCGTATAATATTGAAAAAGTAATCTCAAAACGAAGATTGATTCTGTCTCAAAATAGGCGTGGCACATTATATCACTTTTATAAATATCAGTGCCTCGAAAAAACATTTATTTCTGCGAACATCTTTGAAACATATTTTATCTTACTTTCCAACTTAAAATTAAAATTAGTACTTTCCATTTTCAATGAAAAAAAAAAAAATGCTCCTAAATCAGCAACTTAACCCAACAATTTCATCGTAGCGCATCACAAAACACATGTGTTCGAACAAATCAGAGATTTGAAAATTGAATTTTCAATTACAAGCAATTGGAGCTGCATGAATGCAAGCCGAAGAATACACGGCGTATGAGTAACATATGTATTTTTACATACACATGTAGTATAGCACACACACACTCACATGTATATATGTGTTTATGCGGAAATGAAAAGTTTGATTAGCAATTGGTTTGAGACAAGGCAAAATATTTGGATTTTTGGTCGAATAAGAACTTTACGAGGCACTTCTAGGTATTTTCTGGATGAAGTTGGATTTTCCTCAGTAAACTTTTCTTGGTGTTTTGGATATACTTTATTTTTTGTATATAGAACACAACTTATATATGCTATTTCAACCACATCACTGTAAACCCTTTGTCTTCGGTACATTTGTATACAATAATGGAAATTATATGAATTAAAAACTTTTTTTTATGGCATTACTAAAATGGTTTCAATAATTTTTATTTTCTTTTTTATTTCGTTAAGTTCTACTTTTTTCGGTAGGTGGGGGGGTCTTATGCCAAAATACGTCTGAAGACTGTATACTACACAAATACTTTCGGTCTAGCGGGGATAGTTAATATTTTATATTTATTTCAAATTTACTTTTTTTGACAGGTGGCAACTCTATGAACTTTATTTGAACGAAAGATTTCCGGAATTCTATTAGCAGCCCGAATACGTTTCGCTTTTTGCCTGTCACACCCTGTATTTTTTACTATTTTACTTTGTTTGTTAGGTGGCAACTCTACTTCAATATACCTCTAATTTCTTTATAATTTTAACATAATGAATTTCTTTCGGAAAGTTCTCTTAAACCTTCGAATTTTTGCAAATATTTTGTAAAATTTTGAGTTAAAGCTTTTTGGCGATTGGTGGCAACTCTATTTTAGATATGGCATCATTATATATTCTTGAATACTTTTCGTTTGGTATACCTTTTGCAATAAATCTTCTTGACAGTTTTTCAAAATTTAAATTTCAAGTCATCACGATCCACATTTAGACCTAGATATGGTTTATTTTGGGAATCGATTGTGGTTTATATGTAAAGTATTGCTATTATTTGTTATAGGTTATACGATCCAAACGCGAAGCCTTTGGGTATCATGCGAACAAAACTGTTATTTCTAATATAACCGTATAAGTAATTAAAAAGGTGGCAATGCCAAAATGTGTACTTTTTTAAAAACAGTTTCTTTAAACACCAACCAACAACCTATCTATATTACATTTTAAAATTGTTCATAAAACTATAAATATATTCAAAAATTCTATTAGGGTGGCAACCCCTTATAGCTTGTACTTTATTTTGAAATTTTGAGAGCGGTTAAAGTTCCTTGTCTATGCTTTATTGAAGAATCGCAAAATTTGTTTCGGAATTTTTTTATTTTTAGCCGGGTGGCAACCACGTAAAAATATTTTTGAGATTTTATTGAAAACTCTGTGAAAAATTAATAAAAAATCTGGAAATACTTCACATTAAAAATTTGCTAAACCAAAGAGCTAAAATCTGTTAATAAAGCTTATATATATATATGTACATACAAAGCTATGTATATGTGTGTTTATATATTATATATGCACTTATTTCAGTTTGGCGCCACTTCTAAATTCTTTCTTTAACACTTCATGCTCCAATGGCTTTAAACATTTACACTTTATTAATTCACTACTACTATCACAACGGCTTCTTTACACACTGACACACATTCCCACGTTGCACAGTGCATATGAACCTAGAAGCTGCGCTAGAAATGAAATAAAATTGCAAGAAAAGTACTGCAACTTCAACGTGATGCTCTTAACGTTTTCTCTGTTTTTCTTTTTCATTTTTATTTTGCCTTTTTCTTGTAAGGAATTCCCGCTTCTCTCTCGCCAAACTGACGTTTCGTCCACTGATGGTCACACTTGCCACACTGCTGCATGCCACTTGTCACCACTAACCGTTCTGATTTTCCTGCTCAAATATGTATGAATGCGCACTGACACAGGTTGCGCACATTTTCAATTACATGGTTATGCAAATGACTGAGCTTAGATGTAATTTGAAGAGCTATTCCGCAGCATGTGATAGTTGAGTTGAGATTGCAACTCTTCTTTTTTTTTTTTTAGAAGCTTAACGGGAATGCTGGAAAATTAAAGAAATTGAATTTAGTAGGAATCTTCTAGCTTAAGTCCTTAAAGCGTAATCTGCTAACAGCCAGAAAAGTCCAAGATGATGCTGACAAAAGAAACGATATGGAACTATACTATATAGTAATCCGAGAAACTCCATAAGCCTTTAGCTCTTTAATAAAAATAAATCCGTTCAATTTATTGTACTTCAGAGCTAAATTTTCGTTTGTTTCGTGCTAGTGAATAACCTTGCCATATTGTTTGTAAGAGACCAAAAGTCTGACGTTTTAGTTTCCATAAGAATTGACATCTTCAAAGCTGCCTAACTTTGTTTCACACATCAATTTTGGCCTAGTCATAGACTAACTGAGCCATTAAGCTTAATATTAGCTAGTAATCTCTGCCCATTTTGGTGCTGAGAGTCGAAGTCCTTAACAGTAGGCATGCCACTTGGATAACTAAGATTACAAACAGTTCTATAATTCTACCTTAACTTCTTAGAACTTCGCAACCTCGTCAAATTATGAGGAGCCCTAGCAGTTTTCGGTGAATTCGTTATATGTAGCGAGAGAGACATTAAGTTCCTGAGAAATTTACTCTGTTCTTACCTGACATCTCTTATTCTAAATCACTTATACTGGATCTGATACTCATTCAATAGAGAGAAGAATAAATTTTAAAATTCAATATTGTATATTTGACAGCTCTCAATTGCATATATCTGGAGAGGTTGTAAAATTCTGTTGTAAGAAGTTGATTCAATATTCAAAATAAACATAAAATAAATTAGCCTAAAGAGCATCAAGTCAGTGTTTGTTTATAATATTACCGACTAATAACCTTCTTCGTTAACAGTTTGTTGGATTAAAGAGTGTGGGACTACAGATATACTGACTGCTTTCCTTTAGGTCATGATTGTATATTTTCTATCTGTTCCCAGTCCTGGCATTGAGAGAACCTATTGGAAGTCTGACCACGTCCCCTGTCTTTGCTCTTACTTTTTTGCTTTTACTTAAGTTTGGTAAGTAGAAAAGGATCCTTTTTCTATAAACCAAATATCAAAGATTTTATATAAAGATATTGCCTACAACTAGGCGCAATACTGTATTATTTATTTTGCTCTAAAACTATAACATCAACTAAATGTCCAGTTTTGGTTAATTTTTTTACGCTGTTAAATTTTAAAAATGTATCAGTTTTGGTATGCGAAGTAAAGAAAAGTTATTTTATGGTGTTTGCCTACATTTAGGCGCCTTACTCTATTATAAGTGATTACTTATATTTTAAGTAGGTCTCCCATTAAATACAATGATTTTTTGTAATTGAGCACTCAGTTATATATTTATAATTTGTTTTTATTGGTTGGTATTCAAAGTATCAGTAAGTTCTAGAATGTTGTTGCCTACATTTAGGCGCAATACTTTAAAATAATTAATGTGCAATCTATAATTTACAAAAGCTTCATAGTAAGTGCGCTTAAAATACATTTTTACCAAATTTTTGGCATACATTTTTTATCAGTGGAATAAAAAAGTAATATTTTTTTCGCGTAATGCTCTACTGTCACTTTATTCCGAAAAGAAGAGTTTCCATTGTGACATTAAATTAATTATATGACATGCCGTAAAACAATATGCTGCACCTTTACAGCATTACATTTCCGAACCGCAACTACACTGACACTTTTCAAAATGCTCCATATACTTTGTGACAATTTTTCAATTTCATTTTCACACTTCTAACGGTTTCAGTGGTTTCCGCTCAGACATAAATGCATTTTGCGCAACTGACGTGTATCTCTTGTAAGGTGAGAGTCTACTATTGTACATATAAAGAAAAACCCACCTATATATAAATAAGTGTGTGTGTGTGTGTGTGTGTGCTACACCCTGAAGTGCTCGATTTCATTTTATATTCGTGCCACATCATTATAAACAGCCAATGTTGCACTAAAGTAAAGCAAAATAGCATAAAACATAAGGCACACCAAGTGTTGTATGCAAATAAATGCAAACATAAATATTCTACGCATCTACTACTAACGGCATTTAATATGTTTTATATGTTTAACACACATATGTTTACATTTGTATATGTATTCACTTGAGGCCATGAGGCCATGAGGCCATGGTTGAATTGTTTTGTAAAATATTCTCTCTCAGGCAACACGTTTCCACTACTTTGCTTTCCTTCTTGAATGGCAGCTGTGTAAGCGGCAAATTTCTTTATGTTTTCGAGTTTGCATTACGCACGTAGGGTACGTAAGAGCTTTGAAAAAGATGCTGAAGAATTATCTGAGAGCTTTTGAAGTCTTGCATAGGCATTGCTATGGGTGAGGCTGTGTATTGAATGCCAATTATTACTAAAAAATATACCAACAAATTCTTTTTAATAGAATATTTCAAATTTAGAAAATAATGTGAAAATAAAGCTAAAACTAAGCAGGGAAAGCAAAGTTTGGACGTAACCGTAGCGCAACCGTAAATTTTGTGGTATTATGCATGTTATCCTATGATATGTTATGTTATGCTATGTTATGTTATGTTATGCTATGTTATAATATGATTTTTTTTTTATTTTGTGATGAAATTTTGTTATAAAAAATCTAACTCCATTTCTCGTTATAGCAGATAGCTAGCAGAATATTAGGAAGAATTTCATAAAGTTTTACCACATTATATTCTAGGAAATATGTCCACTTATTGGCATTAAGATATGTCACAAAATATATATCTTATAATACCAATAAATACGAGACAAGATCAACCGGATGGGCAGAGATCCTCCTAGTCATTATAAATCGACAGGGTTCCGTAATTTTTGTACCAGAGTCGAAAGAGAGCGCCATATGTCAGGTACCATTGTTCCTATTTGTAAAAAGTTTTACTTCGATAGCTTTATTAATATTGTCTATTAGAAAAGCATAAGCAAATAGCGGTAAAAATTTTAATATATTGGGGGTGGGCCTGTTGCGGGTCTGGTAATTTATAGCTGAGAACGCGGAAATAGAATGGCAAGAACAAAATTTGATTCAAATCAGTCAAATAGGTTATGAGATATAATAAAACTCAAAAGTTACGTCTGCTTTTTAAAAACTTAAAACCATACGTGTTACTTCGAATCTGTCCATCCGTCCAGATAGAAACCCGAAATGTCATTTCCAAGTTTTGACCTCGTATGGAAGCGGATCAGATGCCCGCTGATTTTAGAAAAATGGAAAAATATTGTTCGGTGATTCAATCAAAAAACTTCTTTTCGTTTAAATTCTCCAAATTCTTCAATAAAACGGATTAAATTTGACTTCATTCTTACAAAATAGCGTTTTGAGAGAACTTACATAGCCAATTTTGTATTTTATTTACAAAGACGCCTCCGAATTATTCCACCAATGATTTGATGGGGATTAAATAAGGAAAGCCAGTTAAAAACCCCAACTAAAGGGTGAGGGTGACTAAAGTCAAGAGTGGTAATAGTATATTCTCCAGAAAACGTATGTACTTTTTGCTAGTAGTTCTTTAGCTTGTAAATTGCGAATCAGCATTTTGTCCCCTAAAAATGCAAGGATTATTTTCTGAGACCACGACAAAAATGGGGAAAACTCTCTTATCTATCCGGGTTAAATGTTTTCTCATTAGAGAAAAATAATTTTTTTAGGAAAATTAGCTTTATTAAATGTAAATGCAAAATTTGTGTTACCATGTTATGTTATGCTATGTTATATTATTTTAAATTTTCATATGTTACGTTACGCTATGTTATGTTATGGCATTTTATGTTATGCTATGTTATGTTAGTTATTTTATGCTATGTTATGTGATGTTATGCTATGTTATGTTGTGCTTTGTTATATTATGCTATGCTATGTTATGCTATGTCATGCTATGTTATGTTATGCTATGTCATGTTATGCTATGTTATGTGAAGTTATGCTATGTTTTGTTATGCTATGTTATGTTGTGCTTTGTTATATTATGCTATGCTATGTTGTGCTATGTTATGTTGTGCTATGTTATGCTACGTTATATTATATTTAATTTTTGATATGTTATGTTACGCTATAGTATGTTATGACATTTTATGCTATGCTATGTTATAATATGTCAAGTTTTCCTTTTACTCTTACTATGCAACTAATCCCTTTCAAAAATTTCTATCTATAAAAATATTCTTATTTTCACACACATTTATGTAAATCCAAGTACATACCCAAAAGTGTATTATAAATCTGAATAAGGTATTTTTTCTAATACCAAACTCCGCACGTCAGTTCAATTGACACATTTTTGTACAGCTGTCAAAGCAATTTCCACTGATGCCTGTATTTTCGAATTACGAATTTGAAACTTACACAATTGTAGCAGTAAGTGTGTGCATGCATGCGGATATGAATTGCCAAATCAACACGCTATTATTAACGTTTTATAGTGAATTTTCAATAATAGCCTTTTCATTCATGTCGCTTTGATTATACAACGTAATTTTCTAATATACAAACCTTTTGCCATACTTCAATTGACAGTCCATAAACCTACATGGCAACATATTTATGTAACTGCATATATGACGCCCATTATTCCTCGCTTAAAAGACAGATAAAGTATACGCCATATACTCAAGTGAGGGTCTTCCTTGTATTGCCTACAGTTGGGTAGGAAAAAAAGGCATAGATCACATAGTAGTCTCGTAGCTATTTATGTATATTCATACATACATACATATGCTCATACATATGTACCGCTCATAACTTCTTGTTGTGTTGCGACTAGTCGCTCACATTCAACCATTGTCATACATTTTCACTGCCTCGACTCGTTCATTTGCAATCATTGTGCAACCCTTCAATGCATTGTCGGCCATTAGATCGGCGCTTTATCGTCTCGACTTTTGTGTCCGTGCCTTGAGTGGCGTCTCCTGTGCGCTCAACGACGACGACAAGCCAGTTGTCATTGTGCCTTCGTTATTAACAAAAGCCAGCCAAGAGTATTGACACTGTTGCTGTTTGCTGGCTTTGCTGACTTTCTATGCACATATTTCTGTTTTGGGATCGTGATTTAGTTACCTTTCTTTCACTCCGTCACTCTATCACTCTGTCACTATTTTTCTTCTTTTTCTTTTCTATTTTGTGTCACCTCTTTTCAAGTGGACATTTTCATTTGATTTTGCCTGTTTTACACGGTTGCCCCAAGTCCAAACAAATACACGCACTCATTTACTTGTGTCACTCATCGCTCCTCCCACTCAGTTTTCTCATCCATTCACACATATTCATTTAAAGATGTCTTCTTCTTATCGCAGCTGTCATGTACCACTGATAACTTGGGTATATATTTGCCGCATATGCCGCACATTGATGACTTTAAATTGATGTCTCATCACATCATCGCTCGTTGTGTGTCGATCTCGTCGCCGCCTTTGCATCTTATTTTGCCATTTAATGTTTTCCATTTTCGTATTGCCTTCAGCTTCAACGCTTCATTGCTTAACGGGGATATGTAGAAATTGGCAGGCGGCAGTTGGCAACTGGCTTGCTGTGTCCCTTTTGCGGTTGACTACATACTTATATGTTTGTATGTTTATATGCCCGACAGCCAGTTTGTCAACAAGTCGAGGCTCTATTAGTTTGACAGTTCACACTGTACGGTTTAGACGTGTTAATGTTTATGTTTGTCATTTCTAATGGAGATTTTTAAGCAACCCCTGGGAAAATGTGGTGAATTTAGCTCTAAATTCTGCAAATTAGTGCTTTGAATGCTGTATCTTCTTCCAAATTGCTAGTTATTATGAGAAGTCTTATTTGGGAACACTGAGCACAAATTTGGACTGATATATGATATACGAAACTCGGGCTAAACCTCTTAAGTTACTGAGAAAGTCAGGCGCAACTGTGAACCTAATGCTTTGCCAATAGATAAATTTTTAAATTAAAGTTGTCTGTTGTACCGTTAGTGAAATTAGCATCAGCAGCGTAGGAATGAAATATGAACCAGGCACAAAAAAGAGCATATTTTGTGACTAACCTCACTGGATGGTATTTTAAGCAAAATTTCGCCGTTTTTTTAGTTAGAGCTCTTAGGTAGATACGATGGCATGAAGGCTCTCTACTACTAGAAGTTCGCACAGTTTTTTAACAAGTTTCCAAATTTCAGTATAGATCTTCAATTCCGTCGACATTCAATCAAAAGGCGTCACAATACTCGCAAAGACAGCCACTAACCCATTGGAGGTAACAAAAAGCGAAGGTTCTAAACTTTGGTGCTGCTACCTGCGCCCTGATCTCTATCAAATTCCTTTGCCGAAACAATAACTGGCTCATTAAACTTATATCGGAACAAAACGACCATCTGGGATCTTCGGTATGCTTGGCTATAGGCGTTTATGAAAAGCACACGTGCAAAACTTCTGCCATCTGATCTCTTACAAGACTTTTCTAGACTCTTACAAGTTCAAAAATTGCTTGAAACAGTGAACTTTGGGCGAACAATTTACATGAACCAGTCTTGGAGATCTTAACTCCGTTAGTATTTCAGTTAGGCGCAGTACAAGCTGTTGTTTTCCGGTCTGATCGAGGCAAGTGCCAGTGCCTTTCTGTTAGTCTACGAGTTCATTTTCAGAGACTTATCCGCAGCCGCTTTCAACCTCCCGTATGAACTTTGGTTTAGTCAGCTCGTGAATAAGCGGGGTCAGCGGTTTGTAGAGGGTCTCACCCGGAAGCTTTGTTACATGCATCTATTGGATCGTCTTTTGTTTGAATCAATCGAGCGGGTATTGATTTTTTATACTAAGTCCACACTATTGGTCGGCTTAGCAGTCTTAAAAACTATGGCGTTCAGTGCTCATCTAGCACCAATTACGGTCACTGGTGTAAAATCGAGTAAACTTCAAGCTGTTTTAGGTGAGTCCGTTTTTCTGTGTAAAAAATTTTTTTTTATCTAACCTCAATTTAGCTCCACCTTACACATCTGTCGCAGCGTTGTTTAATTTTAATTTATATATTATTTAAGTACATTCATACAAATATATGTGCATGTATAAACTGGGGACTTTAGCCCATGGTAAATTCCTATACAACAGCTGCTTGACAGCCTGCTGGACAAATACTCGTAGTAGACAGTAAGTCCGACAGCTTAGCAGGTTTGTTGAGGACACACGGAAAGCATCTAATGAATACTTATAAACAAAATTGCAAAACATATACTCTTGCATACATATATATACTTATTAATATATATATACATACGCCTGCACTCCTATAACCAATCAGATATATGTATATATAATCACTGTTGACTTCACATTCAGCTCCACGCATTTTTAAATGCGTGTCTATATGTATATGTAAATCGTGATGCATATGTATGTATGTATATGTGTGCATCTGCAAAGGCACAAAACACTTCGCTTGCATATATATATGTATATATGCACAGGAAATCAGCCATCTATGTCGCCGTAAAGTAGGCAATGAGACAATAAAGCCAGTGAGCCAGAGTAACAAACAGTCGAACAGACAGACAGTTATATAGACAGATGGTCCAATAGAGGCACAAGTCGGTGTTTTCTATTGAAAAATGTAATTGACGACTGAAATGGCACAGCATCAACGCTTCATCATTCACACAATGCGAATGGAAATGTATATATGTATATAACTGTATGCTATATATGTATAAAACAAACAAAGCCAGTTGCCTTGAATGAGTGTGTGCTGGAGTTGTTGTTTTTTGATTATTTTTGTATTTAATTTTTTTTTATTTTTGTACAAAGCAAAATTTAAACTGTGAGTCATGTACAAATTATTTTGTTGTTGTTTTTATTATTTGCTTAAAATGTATTTTATTTATTGAGTTGATACAGAAATGAAGTCTCATCAAAAATTATTTACATATATGTAATAATATATATTTATAATCATATGTAAGTATCTGAAATATATATACATATATACATATATCTGTATAAATATATACATATATAAGACAACAAAAGCTACTCTGTGCTGGTCTCGTTATGAAATCAAATATTTGTTTCTGTTCTCTTTCCTTCTGTCTGCTACTTTTGTTTCAAATATACAAATGGCTGCATATATATATATATATAAATTATACAAATATTCATATATGTATATATGTGTGTAAATTTGTATAATAACATATCTAATACGCATACAAATCATATCAAAACAATTCTCTATATAATCTGCTTAGGCATGCTTTAGTTACTACACACTTTGTGTTTTGTGTCTCGCAAGTCCTTAAAGCGGATTATATGTGTCAAGTTCGAAATTTTAATCATTCAGATATTTCTCTAATACTATAATTGCTTGAACTTGCTTTACAATTCGAAAATGGCATTTAGTAATCATTTAAGTACATATAAAATTGAGTTACACTTTCTTAATTGCGCCTGAAAATTTTGTTGCAATTTATGCTTAATTGAGCAACGTAATCAATTGAAACAATTTTGTGCCAGCAATTAGGGCATTAATTAAAATATTTGAGTAAGTTTGGATAGTTTAGAGTAAGTTAAGTGGAGAAAATATCGCTCTGAGCCTCCACTTTTGGACTTCCTGGTCTCATGATTCGACATTGGTTTAAGCCATTGGTTTTCGTGGGTGATTTACTTGTGTCAGATAAGCATAGTGGTTCAAGTATTCAATATCAGATGTAGAAAAGAAATTGGAAGTGAAAATTTAAGTACTGCTTCCTTAATCCTTTAGAGATTAAACTACATAAAGCTCCCTTAAGTGCCAATGTCTTCTTGTTGGGGTTATAAGGCTGTATATACTTCTCTTTGATTTGCCTAAAATGTAGGCTGTTCGATCCTGTCGCGTTAAACTCAGGTCGCATATGCTTAGTTACTTAATTTTGAGATTGAGTTCTCTTATGGCCATTCCTAAAGGATATTGTATTATGTTCAGTTCGGTTATATTAAGAAAAGACCCGGTCTTATCCAACTTGTCAGCTTTTTCATTACCATATATGATATTATGACCACGAACCTGAGGATTGAAATATTTAATTGTGCCCCAAGGAACTTAACAACATCTTCCAGTTTCGAGCGATTGCTGGAATTAATCATTGAAGACCGAAGACAAAGTCTGTGGGTACTTGACGCACCATAGACACCTGTTATGCCTAGCGCCCCCGTTTGGTACAAACTTGCCGAGTTGATAGAGAAAAAAAAAAAAAAACTGGTTTTGATTCCTCGCACATTCCTCCTGGGTTCATCGTACAAACTATGAGCATGGCAATCTACTTCAGTGCACATTTTCCATTAATGCCTAGATAGAAACCCCAGCTGTATGTACCTATTGAAACACAATTACTGAAGGATATACTATAACTTACTGATTGAGTTACAAACTTCCTGTCTAAATATGAATGAACGTGTTTTCGAATCGATCCTGACAGATGAGATAAAACTTTTCAAGCCTTTCACACTTTACTAAGTCTTAGGGGTCGTTCTTACCATTAAACATGACAAATTTGTCGAATTGGGCAAACTGGAACGATGAACTCCTACTCAAGCAAACTAAGTAACATGAATACATCGAATATATTCGAATATATTCCAAATACTTTCAAAACGCCCAAATGGTACTTAAAACATAAAAAAATAACAGAATCGAATTGCCTTATAGCATAAGCTCAGCTTACATTTTTTAGTTTAATTATTGATATTCAAACGATGTGAATCAGCGGATTCAAGTTTCTAAGCGCCAAAATTGATTATAGCACCGAGGTAGGTGAGAACAGATGATATCATTAAGCCTACATATATATTCATACTCTTAACAGTTTTACGATATTTTATTTTATTTTGGTATAACAGTTAAATAATGAACTTTCCATTTGAGCTTTTTAAGCTTTTGCATGCCACTAACTTGCTCTAAAAACTCACGTTGATAGAATATGGTGTGCTTTACTTCATTAATGAAGGTTAATAAGCATACATACATTCCTCTAAACTTTCATTTATAGGGCCATTGGTTTCGTGCAGAATTTTAAATATAACTTTGCCATAAATATAAGAGAGAAATAAATTTTTTTATACTTAAATTCAATATGCTGGACAACAACCAGTATTTTAAAATAGAGCATACAATTAAGCGCCCAGTTGGAAATTATATTTTGTACCACCCTCTGAGCAGTTGTTCTAATATAGTATGTCTACAAAGTACCGCTTTGGCACTAAATTGTGACAATACAAAAGTGTTATACGAGGTACATGTCCAAATTGAGTTCACCATTGCACAAATAATGTTTTCGTTTTGTTCAAATGAGTGAGGTTAAGACGGTGTCGAGTGTCGAGTGCTGGAGCAGTTTTTTCTTTGTAATAATACTAATAGGAAGAATGTGACTAATGTACTAGCAAAGTTACAAATTGTTTGAAGGTCTTTATTTTGATAACGAGTGCTTGAGAAGTCTACTATTTCAAATTAATTCAACAAATTAATAAAAAATTAATAATTATTTAAAAAATGTTGCATACTTGTAGGCGTTTGAAGCATGCAATCTCTAAAATTGTCTTAGAATACATGTCAATCCAATAAGTAGGCTGCGATTTCAGGGCAATGCTGCAAACTGATTCATACCTACAAAAACGAAAAGGCATTGCATACTTACGGGCGCTTAAAACATTCCCAACACAAATTCTAAAAACAAAAATTATGTTTTATTTTTTATTTGAAATATTTTTGTATATTTGTTATATATATTACGTTTATTAAATGTATTTATTATATTTTTTACATACACAAGTACTATGTATCTATATATGTGATAAATTATTACAATTTCATTATATTATATAATCGATTTTATTTTACATATTTATGCATGATTTATTATAGGTAGGTAAACGTAAAACTAAATTTTTATTTAATATGAAATCGGAGTATGAAAAGCCTTGCATATTTATAGGCGTACGGGCAAACAAAGGGTATTTATGATTTGTGGATCTAAAGTAAATAAAATTTAATTGTTATGAATGTGCTGGTGGGGTAAATGTTTGCAATTTTTACTGAGTTTGTACGTATATTACATATAAATGTAATGAGGTGTTTATGTCTGTTTAAGAAATTGAAAAAGTTTATATGGTATATATGCATGACAGGGTTACAATTATATACTATTTTTTAAATCATATAGATTTTTTTTATTTGTATTTTATTTTATTTTGGTTTTGTCAAAAAGTGTTTTGTTTTATTATTTATTTTTAGTAATTTTGTTTCTAATCTAACTAAATGCATTTTTTCACCAAACATATATAATTTTTCCTTATTTGCGACATATTATTTATGCCTCAAAGGCTCTAAGCGGTCAAGATTACTAAATTTCACAAATTGCTAAAATTTAGGTATTATTTCTTCACTTTGTTTTATCAAACTTTTTGTGAAGCTTTCACATTTATGAATTATTTTTTTTATTATTATAGGTTTTCCAAATATTTTGTTGCTATAATTAAATAATACTTTCGTTCTTGCAGTGTTCGTTATATAATAAATATACTTTGATTCAAGCTCGCATAACATTTAGTGTGTTAAATTTTGTTTTGCGTTTGTAAACTAATTAATGTAATAAAGTTTTGAGAAAGTAAAGCGAATTTGCAGTAAATATGTAGTCGAGCATATGCTTTTGGGATTCCCACTAGTTAGTAGTTAGAAAAAAGTTCGGAGAGCAGCTGCTTTCTCGAAAGTATGTACTTGTTTGCAGAAAGCTCTCCGAAGCGCTGAAACCAGTGAAAGCTCAGTGAAAGCTCAGTGAAAGCTCTCATGTGTGACCACGAGTGAGCAACAAAACTAAATAGTGAAATGCTTTTTAGGAAAACTCGGAACGCTAAAACTTTTGGTCGAATTTGTCTATATTGACTAAATTGCCGGGTGTAGGTCTGCTTATATTCATGTGTACAGAATATCAAACCGCCGTTCAGTTGTTATATGAAACAATTGAAGCCTCCGTAGAATATTATATACCGACAAGGTATTCAGTGTCATGGAATTTGATTTGAAGAGCTAAGCTTTCAGGATTTTTCTTTGAGTTGAACCATATGAATTCTAATTGAATTAGATAACACTAGATTTTAGTTCACTCGATACGTAAAGACTTTTGCTCGAACTATTCTCATTTTGCTTTTCCTTCCGCTCTTATAAGACGAATATCTGAAATATTTCAAAGTGGGGAAGCAACAGATTTTAAATTAACTAGTTGATTTGAAGCTCTTTTTGGTAAGCTCCGTTTCATTGCTTCAGTCAGAATTCAACTGAATTTGGTGGATATTTGTGAAGAGCCCTAGTATGGTGTATACCCTTCTCGAGGTACATATGACTGAAAGAGGTGATTTAAAGGTTTAATGGTGGTAAAAGCAGTATATAGCAAATTTAAATCCTTTGTTATGCCTCCTTAAGAAAGGAAGTCCATTTATGACAAAGCTTTCGAAAAATCTTGAAATATAAAGCTAGAAAGAAGCTAGAAAAATCTTGAAATGTAAAATATTAAAAAACAAAATCTGCATTGAGAAAAAAAGAATGGAAAAAGAAAAATACACATTTAAGTTATTATTTTCCAAAGCTTTCTGTGCTAAACTGTTTTTTAAGCTATCTTTAGTTCTATTACATTGAGACGGATATATTGCCCTTTATTAAAATACTTCGTTTATTTTCAGACAGTGCAGTTATAGAGGAAACAAAATTTCATTAGGAGAGCCAAAAATTATATTTTTATTCTAATAGAGTGCTAATTACACATATATATATATGTTATATATATATACATTTTAAGGTTGAGGTAGTTTAGGAAATGATATTTATGCAAAAAATTTATGATCTAGCTCAAATTTGTGTTTTGATTTAATACTACTTTCGATCTATTATAACTTTTAGAGAGTATTTCGTCAGACACTACTTTTACATCAGCTTAACTCTGAGCTCTCAACTTAAACTCAGAACATACCCTTATGTGGCATGCACTTCTTAAAAATGCTCTACTTCGTTCGGGAATTATTATCAAAGTACTCTTAATTTTACACTTGAAAGTCTACTCAATGGAGCGCCGGTTAATGCTCAGAGTTTGGGAAGACAATAGAGTAACATTTTAACTGATTATTCGAGACCAAAATTCTTGTATTTAGTGGGGTCAAATTACAAATTTTTGAGATTTTCAGATACAGAGAGCGGCCGCGTGAGAGAAAGAATTTCAGCGCGCTTGAGTTATACATCCAGTAAAATTCTATTTGGGTTCACAATTTGGTTTATTGAATGGGATAATACTAAAGTATCTAACAAATTTATTTTAAATGTTTTTTTTTCATTAGGTACCCCTCACCTTGTGAGAAAGAAAGTGCTGTTTTCTTTTAAAAAAATTTACATGTGATGTAGTTGATCATGTGGATACCTTATTAAAATATCTCTATTGCTTTATATCTCCGTTTTAGATAGAGGTAGTCCATTGAATTCATACAGGTTGTTTGTTCGATTCACCAAAGTCACAAAGAAATGCGACTAGTGCCACTTTGTTTAATTTAGTGAATTGCTCCTTTTGGTATGAGATTACTCTTTCAAGAAGAAGACATACCGCTCACTCGCTCACTTCGAGTTCGCTAACGAATAAGTTTGTGCCTAACTCAGAACTAATCGCACACTATAAAGAGTAGTTCGGTTATGCGCTCTTGGGAGACCACTCGTATAATTTTTTCCAGGCTTTGGGTATTTATCGAAAATTTTATTCAGTGATCCGAAATCTCAAAAATTCTTGATTTTATGTTGCTGACGCAGTTCTAGAATCATTAATTTAGTTAACAATGCAAAATTCTATATAATTAAAGGGTGTACCTTTCGACAACTAAATTAATATTTTTACTCGAGGAACTAAATTTTTCATCTAAAAATAAAATTTTGAAATGCGTTTATTATGATTACCAGGAACTTGAATTTTGAGTTACTTTCATGAAAATATTTTTTTTTATAAAATTTTATTTTTATAAATTTTTTAAAGCTTTCATTTTATGGTAGGATGTTATTTATGATTAGTCTTGTTTTTTTTAATTTTTTTTTTATTTTACAATAACTGCACTGTCTGTAATGTGTTTTAAGTAACTTTCTTCGCTAATACTACACCAACAACAAATAGCAACAGAGTGAAGATACTTTTTTGTTGATTTGAGCAACTTGCAATTGCTTTTTTAGAATTTGTTTTTGAGTGTCTTTATTTATTCACTGTTTTCCTATTTAGTTAATTATTAAGTACATATATATATATGTATGTATGTATGTTGTTACGTATGTAAGCTGTTTATGAGCAAATGTTATTTGTTTTTGGTTTATACATTTTAGCTATTGTTGCATATTTTGATATGTTAGCATATATTTATTGAATTTTATTTAATTTATAATCTTGTATGCTGAATGCTGCACTTAATTTATTTGAGCTTTGGTTACATTTTCGATTTTTTGCTTTGCTACAATAAATGACTTTAAGCTTCTTTTAATAAAAATAATTATTATTAAAATACTTTTAAAAATGTATAAGCTCTTGTTTTACTCACAACTTGGCACAAATATATTTTGTTTGTGTAAATTAAATTATGATTAAAAAATTGAAACATTAGTAAATAAAAATAAAAAATAAAAAAATTAAACTTTTGAAGTATAATAATTACTATGTTTAAATATTTTAGAAAATGTAAATAATAGATAATTTTTTAATTAAAACAAATTTTTTAAAATGTATAATTAATAGTGTGAAGTTTGGATTAAAGCACCGAAATGATGAACCAAAATTATTGAAATAAAAAAGTAGTAAAAAAAACAAAGTAATTAAATTTAAAAAAAATGTTTATTATTAAATTAAAATTTTTTAATTTTGATTGAAAATCAAAAGTAATTATAAATATTAATTATTTCAAATTACAACATACATAAAAAAAATTAAATTGAATTAAAAGAATTATTTCAATCAAAAAATAATAATTTTTTTTAAATTAAAAAGCAATTATTTTGATAAAATTAAAAATAGCGAAACCGTTATCGTATTTTACGATTTATATAAATTGAGCAAATTTGTTTCTACTCTATTTCTAAAATGAACCAAATATAAACAAGTATAAGTGAAATAGTGAAATTGTTTCTTAAAAAATGCTTTTTTTAATTAAAAAAAATTCGCAAAACATTTATAAATTTTTTAAAAGTGTTAATAATTTTACTAAATTACCAATTAGATGTAAAATACCAATTAAAAAATTATTACCAATAATTAAATTCTTTGTTAAAATTTACAATAAAATTTTTTTTAAAAAACTTGGAATATGAAATTTAAGAAAAATTTGAAAAAAATAATGGAATGTAATATTTTTTACTTTATTTAAACTATAAACACAAATAAAGCATTAGCATAAAGCTGAGTTGAATTTAATATTAAAAATAAATATAATAATAATAAATATATAAAATACAAAACTAAACTCAGTTAATACAAAATTTATTTAGAAAAAAGGATTAAATTATTTTCATATCGTTTATTATGTGACGGATGTTTTACTTGTAGATGAAATATGGATATATTTTTAATTCGTTTAAGTAAAAAAAAACTTTCGAATATAATTGAATGCAGTCAATTTTAAGTAAAAAAATTTAATTAATTTAAACTAAAATTTACAAATAGAAAAGTATTGACTTTTCAAAAAAAGTAAAAATATGTATAAATAAATAATTAAATAAATAAAAATAAATTCAGCTTATCCACTATAATTTCTTGATGCAATAAATTGAGTCTGTGCTTCTAAATATATTTCAATATAAAATCTAACATATTATAATATTCTTAAAGAATAACTTGGTTAATAATATAATTGAAGACTTGAATACTAGTTGCGCTATATTGACTTAAAATATCTAATTGAAAACTTACAGCGTTACTCATAAGCGCAAAACTTTTAACAGGCGCCAATTCAAATTTTATTTAAAAAATTTTTTTATTCTTTTTTATGTAATATATATCACCCTGTGTTGCACAATTTCTTTTTTTTTTCATTTAAAAACAACCAGTATGCTGCATAAAATTTGTTTCTCCCTTTCTCCCTTTTCTTTCTTCCTTTCTCCTTTTACTCATCCACATACTCGAGCCGCGCTATCGGCAAACCATCTTCGTCCTGCTCGAATACAACAACTTTACGTTTCTTACGTTTCACTTTGTACTCCATTTGCACGGCACTAGGCGTTGGATCGATGTTGTTGAGATTATTTAACGCCGCTGTTTTATGTATCGTTGTTCCGCTATTTCTAAAATTACTGTTATTTTCACGATCGTTGTCACGTTTCGATTTGACATTGGCTAATGTTTTTATACGCTCGTCATCGCTTTGATGCGCTGCGCGTTTCTTACTTACGCCATTACTGTTATTATTATTATTATTGTTCGTTTTATTAGCTAAACCTTTAGCGCTCACGTCTGCCTTAAACAACTCACCTGTACTTTGTGATTGCTGCTTTCGTTGTTGTTGCTGTTCTGAAGGTGGTTCGTTCGGCAGCGGTGGCAGATCGCAACGTTGTCTCAAATGCTTGTAAACCAGCTCAACACGCTCCACCAAACGATTTACATACTTGGTAGCCGTACGATCCACCACCGAGGGGGCCTTGATGCAGTCGTTGCCACCAAATTCGCAGACCTAAGATAACGGGTTTGTTTGGAAATAAAGTTTTTATGTAGTAACAGTTTACTAACTAACGGTAACGGTAACGGTAACTATGTAGTAACAGTATTACTGCTATCTTTAATACATATTTCGTCGTCTTCAAAATATATTTTTGTGTATTGTTCCAAAATTTATATGGAATGTATATCGTAGGGCTGATAAAGTTGATTCAAAAATCTACTTAATTAAAACTTTCTATTTTATTCATATTAAGATAATTAAACTTGTCTTATCAATTTCAGTGAATTGTGCAAACAGTTGGTAACCCTTGTCAATAATATTTTTGACAGAAATAAATAGATACTCATAGGTTAGATATTCATATTCATTTTGTAGCATTTCATTAATTTATTAAAAAAAAAATTTTTTAAATGGTGTTTAAATAGTTGCTAACCCTTCTCAAAAATATCTCCGGCAAAAATCTTCTTAAACCTGTTCAGATCCATAATCACTTAGTATTTCATACGTTTAATTAATTTAATACAAATTTCTGAACAAGTGGCAACACTTCTCAAAAATAATATTAATGCTTTCTTAAATTCCTTTAATTTGATACCCATACTGTGTTTATGTTAACTAGTTTATTGATATTTCTAAACAGTTGACGACCCTTATCGAAAAGTTTTCTCGACTATAAGCTGTTCAATTTTAGTACACTCTTATCTTTATAGTTATTTTTTCTTTTCTCTTGTTATCCAATGATCAGCCAATGTTCGTCGTGCCAGAGAATAAATTAGTATCTAAATGAACTTTGGAAGCTCCTATATAGATTTGATAGCTAAATAGTAAATGAAATATCTACTTACACGATAATGTTGCAATATACCGTCAGTTGGTGGTACATTTAGCGATCCTTTTGCTGGTGAAAATTCCCATACGAAATGGTTGCCAGCTTCGATAACCGACTCTGGCTTACAAATGTATTTGGAACGTTGCTTTTGGGGATGAAGCTTAAGCCGTCTGAAAATGAGAAAAAATATAAAAGATATACCCAGAATATCTAGGGAAAGGCAACTAAACAAGATCTTCCCTTGGTCTGTTAATTGTATTTATTGACTACTCACTTCAACTTCATATCTCTAAAGCATTATCTTTCGACTAGCGCGTAAAAAATATTCCTACTTCCGGAAATTACTGAATGAAACCATGAAAATCTTGTCAAAGCCGAACAACTAATAAGAGAATGTGGTGATGAGAGAATTAGAAAAAAGTTTCGACCTTACTAAGTGGAAATAAAGCGGAGTGTTTTCGTTTGAATCAATAGAAAAGCTCATCAAAAGAAAAAGCGTAAACGCCGAGAGATCTCGGCCAATTTATTTAGCAGACTTCGTTGTCAGACTTTTTCAGCAATGTAAGGACTGTTTTCAAGGTGTTGTGTCTGAGAAGGACACAATTTAGGGAAATATATAAACGCCTTTAGCTGATAGATATCTCGCTCAAGAAAGTCTGTTCAGTCTGCTAACCTGCCAAAAGGAAAATACGACTGGATCTGTATTTATAAAGTACGTCGGTTGAAGCTCTACTAGAGGTTACCTTCACTTGATAGAATATAAAGCACCGCAGCACATCGTTAACTGTGGGCTCTCCAAAGAATAACAACGAACTTTGTACAATTATCTCCTGTTGACGCATACGAGTCGAAATTCCGTTGTCCTCCTGCGGCCTAGCACAAGTCTAGACTGAGCCTCGTGTGATCTCAATGAGCTTTTAGCCAGAGTTAAATGCAAGAGGTCCGCTGAACTACTTGATCTTACACACGAACACGAATTATTTTACCGCAATTGCAAGGGTTTTAACCGAGCAAAAAGAAGCATTTTAAAGACGCTAATTGTCAACGTTTATCTGGAAGGGGGTGTGGTGGAAATACCGCGACTTTTTTTCCTCTCCAACTTTCGCTAGACGGAGGTACACACAGCTTGGCTGTCAAAACTTCGGTGAACCGGCCGAATTGGATGGAATCGATATTTGCCGCCTCAATAAGTTAGTGATAGACTCAAAACATTTCGTCGCTGCATGACGAGACCACGCTAGAGTTATCATACAAGTGTTTGGAGCTATCTATTTTATATTCTATTCGATATAGAATAACTGTCTTATTTTTATCATTAAATCGCAAATTCAAACTATCTATTGTGTCTTTATCAAACAGTGAGCCCCACAATCTCACACAAATCACACGCCTCACCAGAAACCCTAATATATATACATTTAATGTAAGATATTTGTCTATAATCCTACTTACATCCCCCTGCGACTTAATTAACATGTTCAATGAAATTGTAATTACATACAAATACATACAAATTGAAAGCTTTGAACTCACCTGCGTGTCTTTCGTTGTGTCACCAATGAGGCGCGTAAGCCAGGGTTTGTGTGCGCGTACGGCTGTTGCTGCCGCAGCGGCTGCGTTTGAGTGTGTGCCAGCGTCGCCAGTGGATCATCGGGGAATTGTAAATAGAAGAATGCATTTTGAAAGGAGTAAGCGCCGAGATTGCGATAACGGAAGCGATGATTAAGCGAGCTAAACAACAGCAAAGTAAATAACACAAGACAAGACAAGACAAGGGATGATAAGATAAGGCATGAGAAGATCTGTACCAGATACAAGTTCAGCACAATACATGATGCACATAAGTGAGTGAACGTTGGTGTTGAGGTTAAGCTGCGAGGCAGGCAGCTAAAAGCAATTAGTGTGGATGTTATGTTAATGTTAAGAGACTGTCTGTATGTTTGACTGCGTGTCAAGGCAGCTACTAGCAATAGTAGCGCAACAGTGTTGCCTACAAATAGGCGTCACACACTTGCACGCACAAAAGTATGCAACGGAGCTGCTTTTGCGCTATGGTCTCAGCTGCTTTACAAAGAGCTTTCGCAATTTCTGCCGCCTGCTGCCAACACCTACTGACAACTTTCAGTGTACATGTGTGTGTGTGTGTGTGTGGCTCAGCATGCCGTTACTTACTTAATTAATTCGTTGAGCGTGTCGTTGTGGCGTGGCACAATGAATTCATCCAAATCCACCATCGCCAAATATCGGTAGCGATGCATCGTACGATAGAGGCAATCGTTGAGCGCCGCAAATAGCCCCTCGGTGCGTATTTCCTTTTGCGAACGCATACGCAAATTCCATGGCAGAATATTAATTGTGGGCTTTGCGTACTTTGTACTTTTATAACGCTTCACCGGTGGCAATGTTGCTTGTAAAGGTGGTTTGGCCTGCTGTTGCGGTTCCGGTGGCGCTGGCGGCGCTGGTGGTGGTTGTAATGCACCAGTTACTTCTCTTTCAAATGTTATTGTTGTTATCGTTTGTTGTTGTGTTTGTAGTGTCGTTTCTGAATTTGCCACACCCGTTTGATTGCCACCATACTCTCTCCTATTGTTGATTTTGTGGTAAAAATTGTTGCCATCGTTGTCTTTATTGTAATTGTTGTTGCTATTAAGATTATAGTAACCACTAAGCACAGCTGCGTCGATTATAATTAAAAGAGATGCGTATAATGAGTAGAAAGGCTGCATAAAGTTGCGAAATTTAAGACGGAATTTACGGATTTGTTATGCTTAAGCATATAAAAAATTTAATTTCAAGAAATGTTTAGCAAAATATGTTTCTTTTGGTACTCTTAGTGCTGCTTTATGTGGTATTATGTTAATGTTGGTCTGAGCAAATTGAAAATATATCTTCTCTTTTAGAGTTTTTTATCTCAATTAAGCTGATAAAACTAAAGAAGCCCCTTGAAAAAATGTTTTTTTTGAAAAAGTTTCGAGCTAGAGCTCTGTTTCTGAAATATCAGATTTGCTTTACCGAGATATGAGATTCAACTTTGGCAGTTTTTCTGGTTTCACGAAGGCGTAAGCTTTGCAGTCCAAGTGTGAGACCCTTTCTTGGTAATCAGATTTAGAACCTAACCTAACTTGAGAATGTTGAGAAAATCTTTCCATGTTAGTGCCTATCGGTCGACTTTTGCAGGCTCATAAAATATAAAAGAGAATCTTTATATTCCTATTATTCGGTGTCCTATATAAACTGCTCTTATTTTGTAATTTCTAATAACACATTGCTTCGGTTTTTTTGAGTATATCTTATGCTCTTAATTAGTCGATCTAGTTATAATATAACGTTGTTTAGCCACCAAGCTTGCTTCAAAATCTAAGCATCTAACTTTTGCTAACTCTAGAAATTGTCTAGAACTGAATCTTCTTCCTCGCTAATTCCGCCGCTCTTCTCGGTCTCTTTTATCATTCTGTGTAGGGAAACGAAAATAGAGAGTCGGCCCTAAAAGTTCCAGTCGAAGGCTATGGAGGGAATGTTAATGAATTTCATCTACTCTATAGACATATCAATTTAATTTACCTCGATTGTTTTTTTTATATATTTTCGACTAATTGTTCTAACTGATCTGTTATATTATAAACTAGTTTTAGTTAATATAGCCTAATATAAGCTAATATAATCTAGCAAGTCTAGTCTATTCCAATATGATACCTTATTTTCTGATGAAAAAATTCAATATAATTGATTCTAATTTAAAATATCTGACTAATCTCGATTTTAATCGCACTCAATCTAAACTAATCACGTAACTAATCTATAGAGATTGTTTTAATTTAAACTCGCGTCTAGTCAATCTGTGTTCCTTATTTCTAAACACAAGATAAATGAAATTTACTGCAGTCTATATTAGACTTCAGTTTAACATATTTTAATGTTATCAGATTAGGTTTAATCCTATCAGATACAATCAATTCGCGTCTAATTTAATCTTTTCCAATAAAATTAATTTAAGTCGAATCAAAATCTAATTTAATGATTGCAATCACCTCTAGTTCAACATAATCGGTTATCAATACTTTAATATAATCTTATGTAGTTTCATTAGATTCAGCTCAATATAAGTCTAATCAAATCCTAATTGTATAGTAAGACATAATTTAAATTTACTTAACTAGGCTTTTATTAATTAAATCTAAACGAAATAATTTAATGAGATTCAGATGAATTTAATCCCATAACTTAACTTGTTATATGCATTGGATCTAATAAAGATATCATCTAACTTAAGTTATCCGAATCTAACGCAAAGGAAAATCAGTATTTAAGGTCCAAGTGTAATTGGCAAACTTCGGTGTTTAAAAAATCGAGGGTTACACCTTTCTTTCTTCAATTATGATTAATTTTTTCTTGAATATACTTATCTAGTATACTTATCGTCTGACAATGAACTTACCATCCACTTTGGCCGCATCCTGTCCCATTAGAGTAACACCTTTGCCCATCACCTCTGCCAAATCCACATCCCAAGCTGTCGACATGTTCGGTATATCACCGTCAATGTAGTGTTGCAGCACGCAGGTGGCGTGTGGACCCAAAGTGTGATTGTAGAATGTGAAATGAGCAACGCCCATGAGAGCGTAAAACTCCAGAAATTCCATTAGATACAATGCCTGATCATAATTGAAATGGAAGGGTTTCACGCAGACAGCGATTTTATCCGGTATCTGTTCATCGGTGGGCAAACCAAATGGCAGATATTCCGCACCGGCCGGTGACATTGTAGCATGCCTATGGTATTGTGGTTGTTGTCGCTGACGCAGATGCTGTGCTGCGGATGCATTAGTTTGCGCAGCATTACCGCTGCTATTGGCGGCAGCGGCCGGTGGTTTGCGGAGATGCGCAAAGTCGGTATCCCAATCGGTGTTGCGCAATTGTAGGAGATTACCCGGTGGGGCGCGCAAACGTGCCACAATGCTTACATAATGCGGCACTTCCAGTTCGGCGGGTCGCACCGGACAGAGCACAAAGACGGCGCTGTATTTGAGGTTCCAATTTTCGCGTATTACCTGTTTGCGAGGGGGCGAGGGAGAGAGAAGCAGACAGCATGAACAGTTAAACGGCGTTTAGGCAATGTGCAGTTAAATGAACATTATTTCGACCAAAAAAAATTCGACCAACACTAACCTTAACGCGCGCCATCACAGTCGCCGAAGCATGCGTCGGTGCATGCTGTTGCTGTTGTTGTTGTTGATGCTGCGACTGCTGTGGATACCAAAAGCGACACCACACTCGCTCCGGTGTACGTGTCTTGGTAGCGCCTATGACGCGCACCAATTTCGCGCCATCACGTCGATCATAATAGGCCGAAAAGACGAAGAACTTGAAGCGTGTGCCGTTGACAACTTGCCAAGCGCCATCATTTGGCCGCACGCCAATCGGAAAGTGTGGCAGTGTCTCCTCCACTTTCGCGGGCAATATTTTACCCCAGGGTATAATTGGTGTACCCATGCCAGCTGGACGTGCTGCACCACCACCACCACCATCGGCATTAGCCGCACCGCCTTGTGGCTGGGCGGCGACGCTGCCGGAATTGAGTAGTACGCCCGCCACACGTCCATTTCCATCGCCATCAGCGTCTGTGCAAATAAATGAATGAATGGTGGAAGAAATGAATTGTGTAACCAAATAATGCAAGGGAGAAAGGGTTGATTATAAGGGCTCATGCAAGTCTATTGAATTGACTGGAGGCTACAATTTATCTGCAGACATGCATCGCTCTTCGAAAGCCGGCTGCCATGGGGTGCAATTAGAAATGTGACCAAAATGTGCAATTTCCGTTTATACAATGAGCGGATTTACACCATTCATATGCAAGACACACACAAATTCAATAGTCGCGCACCCAACCTTGACAAGTATGACCCTTAAGATAATTGAATGGCATTGTTTTTTTCCTTAATTTCCTCCCCCTAACCTCACTCTGTTTTGTTTTGCTAGTTATCCTTTTGACCGAACATTCCAGCGAACATTGACTATTTTCAATTTTCAATCATTTACTCACCTTGAATTTTTAATTTATTATCATGAAATTGTACAAATCCTAATTTACTATCACTCAGTAGATTTTCATCTAGCAAATCGTAGTCGTCCTGTAAGTAAGAGAAAATGATTGTAATGAAATCGTTGGTAATGGAAGTTTGAAGTATAACTTATAATAGGATATAATAGGAGGATTTATAGATTTAATGTGAATTTTCGGCATAGAAATCAATACAAAAACAATTCTTTTTTTTTTTGGGGTAGTATTGATAATCAGGCTTAATCCTATATTCATAGCTTTCCAAACTGTGCTCCATATCAGTGAGTTTAAGCTAGGAAATCTGCCATCAAATAGATGTCGACCATGTTATACTATAAATATTGATGGAAGTTACCAAGTTTCATCATGTAATCTCGAAATTAATACGATGTGTGCCTCTCAGATGAAGTGTACGGGCACTAATCATTAATGCCGTTAGTTGTACCATCAGATAGTTATTCACCATGTCCCAAATCACGGAATTACGTATGGAGATCGGAGATCAGAAAGAATCGGAAATTTATTATCGCATCAACTATATGTTTGCCGACCACGCAGTGCCATTATGTACATTGCACCCGTTGAAAGATGTTGCTGGAGTTTATCGTCGGAAACCATTTCAACTCTATTAAGTTTCAAGCTTCCAGACCACTGCAACATTTTCCAAATGGAGCTGGCTACTGGAGTGCAGTTTCCTCGAGAGAAGGGAGTATCAGGGAACTGCAAAACTGATGTATTCACATGGAAAAGCGTGCTTGTCTCGATATCAATAGACTTGGAACGAGTCGGGCTTTCGCTAACTTCTTGCTAGAAGTATTTTCTACTGAACGGCTGGATCTTACGTGTGCTGGTACTTCCATGGTCGCAAAGACTTTCTAGACCGTGGTAATTCGCAAGCGGTCCAGTGATTACTTCGGCTTCAGCAAAGTTCACTTTCCATTAGTTTTGGGGGTTATATGCCATTATTTTCCAATCAAAGTCAATGTGGTAAGTTTATAAGTGCCGGTATATTAATTGTCGAAGTTTTCTTTTGGAAAAAGTACGCTATAAAATAGCTCAACACTGCCTTCTCGACTGTGCCGTTTAAGGTTGAAACACACATATTTGATACATTTAGGTATCCAGACGAAATATCTGGAATCGATATAAATCGCCTCAATGGATTTGGGAAGGGTTTTTATAGGGATACCTCAGGGTTTATATCTTCATTAGTTTTATTATATCTACACGAATTTATGACATTACAAGGGCTTTGCCTTTAATTGCCCAAGTATGACCTCCAGCTTGCAGGTCAGCCGTAAAACCTAACCTCACTTAAGACACGTTTGGCATTAAAAAATGCTTTCAGTCGTATAAAATCTGTCACTCAGCCGATTTAGAATGGACCACCTCAGGCCGTTTGACACGAGAAATGTGTGAAGTATAGGGCACCAGTAGCAACAAAAAAATTCAATTAAAGAATAGAATAAGCAATTATGTGAGGATCTGTCTACACTTGTGCTATCTACACTGTCTACACAAAAATACTCACAGCTGTAGACAATTCGAATTAAAAACAAAATTTAATTGATACATTTTATATATTTTTTATAATTTAATTAATTCACTTATACCAGTGTGTTTTTTGCATTAATTACGCATTTAATACGAACTGCAACGTTGCAGATTTCTCCGGGTTAAGTACCCACTATATAAACGTCGGACCTTTGGCGACGTTACGTGCCACAAGCACACTCTCCCACACATATTCAAATACACTTTTGAATTCAAAATTGCAAAATTCATAATTGACTCTGGCTCAATAGAGAGCAGGGGAGTACGGGTTAAAAGGAAATCAGCTTTTGTAAAATGAATTTACTTCACTCAATGTCTTGCCGTACGCCATTTTTATTTTTTTTTTCATTAATAAATGCAAATCCATTTGTCTCGAAATGCGACCAAAAAGCATAAAGCTGGGAAAAAAACGCCGAAAGTTTGAGCAAAAACAGCAAATAAGTGAAATTAATGCAACAAAAAGTTTTACCTACCTCTACATGGCGGCACAGACAGACAATTTGCCAAGACACGCACACACATATATATATTTATATACATGCATGAGGGTATATATATATATATATAAGTCTGCGGGTAAGTTGCTTCCCACGCGCAGGTGAGCAGAGTGCAAGGCGTTGCACTAACAGTTGCAGCTTTTGTAGAAATTACAACAACAACACGAACAAAAGCAATAAAACGCTAGTATAAGCAAAAAAAAAACACAATGTAGCAACTAAAACGCATTGTGAAAGTCTGCAACTGTTGTTGAATTATGATTTTGCATAATTTTCAACGTTGTTGCAGCGCTTTGCCGCTCTTTTTGCAGTTGTTGTTGTTGTTGTTTTTGCTCTTTACATTGCACGTGAAAAAGACACGAACAACTTGAACTCGCTGCACTGCAACTCTTTGGGGCTTAACTTTTGCCGTTGTTACAACGAATTTTAATATTGTCGAACCGCAACGTTCGTGCTTAAGCCCGACACCGAGATTTACATACATACAAACACTTATGTACTATATAGAAATCCACAACCAAACACACAACTGCACAATGTTGATTTTCCCTTAGCTTCGGTCAGTTTGTGCATCTAATCCCGGCTATTTTTTATTATTTGCATCTGCCCTTTGCGCCGCTTGCAACCCCTTACAGTTACTACCTAATTCAGCGTATGTTTTTGTTTTTGGTTTTAAAATCGCTTAAAAAAATAATAAAAAAAAACTCACCTTCACATTATCATAATCCGGCATTGAATCACCCGAACGTGAGCCAAAGTTATTGCCATGGCGCAACGCCATCATACCGGTGTGCGAACGGTCGTCGATCATGAACAGCTTTTCCAACAACGACGACGATGAGAGCGTGTATGCAAAGTTTCATGGAAAAAAGAGGAAGAAGAAGAATATGCGAAAAATCGCTGCATTATTTTACAATTAAAATGTCATATTGTTTTATGTTATTTTTTCTTTTTTTTTTCTCGAGGTTCTACAGGGCACTATTTTATCAGCGCTTGATTAAATAAAAATATCAAAAATGTGCTGAAAGTAAAATGTGTCATGTGGCTAATGCTAAAATAATAGTAGGGTAATAAAATCCTAATTAACATATAGGTGAACGTCAAATGGCCCACCTAGTACAGGTTCAACCCACTGCGTAAACGTTTAACCCCAGCACGACACCAATTCCTTCTAAATGTTCAGTTTGAGTAGCATAATGAAGGAACCTGAATATCCGATCAATTATTACCGCTTTATCCTCAATCCTTGTCGAAGATTTACCTGGTTTAATTGCTAGTGTTACTACTACTACTCAGTTGATTCAGTTGGGCTCAAAACTGGCCCATTGGTTTGTTCGATGGAAGGTTGAAAGAATACCTGACCATAAGGGTCCACACATAGCTCATTGTGCTCCTAAATGAGTCACAACCACGCACCAAAGCAAGGATTCAATAGAACTTCTTAGTTTCTTGAACCTTAGTTGCCTTAGCATTGGAACATTCGGAGCTTTGGAAGATATTTGGCCACAAGAGGCTGAAGACTGTGTGTTCGAAGAGGTGAATTTCCTGCTCTTCAGCACTTTCAGCTGCTACAGATGAAGTCTTAGGAGTAACTGCCGCGTGAAGACACTTGCCATATTAGGTTAGGTTAGATTAGGTCGTAGCGCTGATTCACGCACCAAGTGCAACACATCATCCCACTTGGACAAATTTGAACGCTGGTACCTTGTGATGTACTAATCCTATATGATGATCCATATCAAACTATCATGGGTAGACGAAGCGTTTTGAGCTTGTCACAATTTTGTTGAGGAGGCTAATATCAAGCACAGCTAATTCACTAGGTACGCCGAAGGTATACTACCGAGATGTTTCAACCTCAGTCTGATTTCATTTCGCCGTATGGAGGATACTGTTTTGGTAAATAAATTCCGACAAGATATTTAGTCTCACCACACGTAAGCCTATGGAACAGTGTGCAATCAGAACAACTGCAATTGCAGCGAGATGAACCTTGCTAAGAGCAACTAATTCAGCGGACCGCTTACATTCCACTCTGGGTCAGAAGGGTCACGCAGCCGCACAAGTTCTGGTTGTTGAGCAGCGCTTGCCGAGCTCACGGAAAGTCCTTAGATCTAGCACTAGAGCGCTGGAGGCCGACGGAATACCGACTCGTTCCCATTTTTATGCAATTGTTGTAAGGGCCGCTCTGGCAAGCTCATCGGCTTAGCAGTTTCTAGCAGACTAAAGAAATCGGATAATACAGTAACTTAATGCTACTGATAAAAATGTCAGCCACTACTTGAGTAGGACTGAGCGTACTGTTAGCGAGCTCAAGGCCAGTACTCGCATAGTTATGTACGTAGAAAATTAACCAACTGGGGAAAGTTCCGCGTTGCAGTGGTCCAGGTTGTCTAGGATGCAAACGCAATAGGCGAGGATTTCAGAATTCCCCTGCTTGCGCGGGACACATATGTGTTTGGGTCGAAGTTAAACTGCAGATCTGCAAGAACTAATCAGTACAAAGTTCAATGAACTCGAGATGAAAAGAAAGAGAAATTCTAAGCGGTCACAGGAATATTAATCATCTTAGCAACTGATTTAACCTCTTTATATATTTGACTTTATACACGACACACGCACCAAAGTTGCAATTCTAAATTTTATTTGTGCTCACCTCCATCAATACAATCAGTCCGAAGACGGCAAAGAATGCAATAACAATTAAAAAGCTCATGCCGGCGCGTTCACGCGAACCCCATATTTGTTTCTTGCCACGTTTCGACGTAGTACCGCCGAATCTGTTGCTGCCGTTGCAAATCTCACTTGAGCTGGCGCTACTGCCTCCACTACGTCCGAATATATGTGAATGTGTATGATGGTGATTGTTGTGAAAATGGTGACCTAATTTCGGCAACAAGTCATAGTCATCATTCTTTTCACGCTTCACATCGGCTATTTTTGTGGAATTCATTGAGCAAAGCGATTGCATTGAGCTGCTTGTACCACAATCGGTTGTGGTTGGTCGTTTCAATGGAAATTTCGTATAGCCAAGTTTTAGTGGTGTTGAATTGTGTTGTTGTTGTTGCTTCAATTGTAAAAAGTTGTCGTCATCATACTGTCGGATATTATTGGTTGCGGTGGACTTGGTTGCATTCGAAGTATTTGACGTTAAAGACGAATTTGAAGAGAGTAATGCATCGGAGCCCCCCTTGGTAAGTTTCTTACTTTGTGGGGGGCTCCATTTGAGCGGCATTATTTGTTATTTGTCACACTTTTGCCAGATGCCAGGTATAGATTTGACGTTGATGTTGCACAGAGTTTAGTATAACTTAAATTTTTTCTTCTGTTCACAAACTTAATTTGAACTTTATTTCTATATTATTAACAGCACTGTCTAAAAATGATCAAAAATACATAAGCTTGTTTAATTTTTTTGAATTTGTTATTAACTGAAACTTGTTATTTTTATTACTTTAAATGCATACATCTTTGAGATGTAGAATTTGAGATGTAGAACTTTTTCTCCAACAAATTTGGCTGAGAAGACCTCACGCCCCAGTGTAGTGTATGTCTAAATATTGGACATATTTCTAAAACGATATTCGTGCGATTTGCCAAGAGATGGCGTAACTTAATTATTATTCCATTATTTCAATATTCCCAATATGCTTTGGAAAGCTACTGTCCTTGTGCGTTTTTCTCACTACATGCCATTCATTTGAAGCGTAAGCAACAATATTCAAATATTTCGAAATTAGTGCCTGAAAAAGTCTTTTTGTGGGGAGTTTCTTCTTCATTACTTTAATATGAAAAAATGTCGAGCCGAAAGTTATGGCATTGCCAACAGTTTGGTGGACAATTATGCTTCTGCTAGCTGAGCGAACGTGCCAAAAGTGGTTGGTGGATTCAACGATTTAAAAGTGGTGCTTTTAGAGTGCTAGCTTGGAAGGCGAAGAACGTCGCGGCCCGACCCGAACAAAACAGTTTGAAGATGAGGAACTGAAACCATTACTCGATTACTCAACGAACATTGTGCCACGAGACGTTGAGAGACGATTTTGCATGTCAGAAACGCAGCTGATGTTGAACACTACAAAAATAAGTCGTTGCATCGGATTTTGATTGGTGAACAAAAATAATATTCGCCGAATATTCATGACGCCAAGGTAATGCTCAATATTTGGTGGCAGCAGCAAGGCGTGGTGAATTATGAGCAACTAAAACTGGGTGAAACCAATAATGAGAAACGCCGCCGACAACAAATCATCAAACTGGAGCGAGCGATTACCGAAAAACGTCCGGAATTCGTGACTAGACTAGACGAGGCAATAATTTCTATTATGATAGAGCTCGGCCTCATGTTGCAAGACCGGTCAAGAACTATTTGGAAAACAGCGGCTGGGAAGTTCAGGAAGACCTCAGCCGCCCTATAGCCCAGAACTTGCCCCATCTGAGTGCCATTCGTTCCGGTCGATGCAGAACGCCCTCACTGGAATGCGGTTCACAACAGAATAGGGTATCGAAAATTTGCTTGATTCATTCCTGGCCGCCATGCCGGCCCAGTTCTTTGGAATGCAATCCGCAAATTGCTAAAAAGATGGGAAAATATTATAGCTTCAAATTCAAGCCCATTGAACAATGCTATTGCACCTGTTTGTCTTAAATAAATGTTGAAATAAAAAATATAAAAACCGCACGAATATGGTTATAGACCCATATTGAATGGACCAAACTTTCCTGGATTTCATCGTGAAAATGCAAATGGTAAAGGATATGGGTTATCTGAGGCAAAAATTAACTGAGGGAATATGGATGAATATGTTGTTGGATTTTGAAATTATCCTTATATCCGTGGCAACCCTAAGTCTTAAAGTCAGAAAGTCTTTCACACAAATAAAGCTGGAAAAACATACCGGCATATATACATTTATACATTTGTACATATATATCAATAAATACACCGTTACTATAGCAAAGACGTTGTAAATAGTCGCCGCTTCCAATTATTGCCATAATTGCTAGCCGCTACCCAGCCAAACTAATGCCTCGGTGCCAAACCCCTGAACTACACCCAACAAACTGACAAAACCAACTGTTGCCATTACAAACGCCAACTGAGACGCGTCAAGTGAACCACCAGTCGAAAACGAAAAGAAAACTAAAATTAAAGGAAAATGAAGAAGAAAAAGAAAAAGAATGCATTTCGGCAGCAAATAGTGGAGAAGTGAATTGCCACCCCACAAGCAGGACGCTATTAAATGAAAGCGTCGAAGAAGAAGAAGACGAAAAAAAAATAACAAACAAATAAAAAATGCAATGAAACCATTGAAAAACTACAGGTGTAAACAAAAATATCGTGTTGCTTCGTTACAATTACAAGCGTGCAAAAACAACAGCAACAATGTCAACAAATGCCACACGAACAACAATAATGGCAATAAGCGACACTCATAACAATAAAGTGTCAAAGTCACTGGTTGTCGCCTAAGAAATGCCACCTAAATGGGAGCGGTGCTTCGCAGGCGGGGGAAGGGCTTTGTTTTGGAAAGCCAAAATGCCGCGTGCTCGGGCTGTGTTCGCGCTCTCTGCGGAGAGCACACACTCATGAGAGCAAGCGCGCACAGCTGTGTGGGAGCACGGCTCATATGTGCGACAGCTGTGTCTAACGGTGTTTAAGGCTATATCACTTTGCCTGCCGAGCTCTGCTTCTATGCATATTGTATTGGGTGAAAAATCAATAGGCGCCGCCAATTGTGTCTGGAAAAGTGTACTGATTTTGCGTGTATTATATAAATCACTGTAATTCTTTCGAAGATTGGAATGATTTGATACATAAGCTACACAGCTGGCACTAGCGCTTAGTCTTCGCAACTATATTGAAACTACAAACCACAGACTAAAACCTGAGCTAGCTGCTTGTCCTTGCAGCTGGTACTTCAACGTTTGTACACTTTTTATTACTTTGCTGTACACTACGCACTTGTTCTACTTTAAAGTGTGATTTTTGAAGTTATAATTAGACTTTGAGTTAATTTCAAGATTTCAATTGAGTTGTATTTGCATTTTTCACACAATTCTTATCATATTTGCACTGATATTTGTTAATTTTGCACTTTTCACTTCCGCGTTTCGTTTCCGTCTGCACGGTCTCTGTGTGGTGTTCGTTTGTCGTTGTCGTGCGCACCTGATTTCATTCATGGGCAGTGCTCGAAATGTCTAGCATGCCTCGCTGTTGCACGTAGTGGCGGTAATAACAATTGGTTTAAGGACTTGCGCATTTGTGAGGACCAGTCATAGTGTTGCCAGCTTGAAGTTATGTAATTTACCTTTAAGTGCAGGTTATTAAGCATTGTATTACTTGACTCTGACGAGTTTTACTTGAAGTCTTGGCAGCGCAACAATTTCATAACAAATTTAAGAAAATGATAGCGGGTATACAAGAATATCTCAGGAAGTTCAAAATGATGCGCTAGTTTTGATGTGCCAAAATTTTGGCAGTTCTGGACAAATACACTACTAATTGATTCATTTAAGTATTTTATAGACCAAGCAGCCTGGTCAACAAGGTCAATTAAAACTTGTGGTTAGGTTTTGATTATTATAAAGCCACTCATTTAAGGATCTCGGTGGAATAGCAATAGCCAAAGGCAACTGACTTCATAAAATTGATGTTGTAGAGGCTCATATCCTTGCTTTCATTAGAAAAACTTATAGCGTTCTTCATCAGTTATACGTTATGTATATAGTTACATAGCAGAGACGATCTTTTTAAAGCCCACATCTTAATGGTTGAGGATTATATGGTAATGGAAGAACAGAAAAAAACCGAAAGCCAATCAGCTAATTAAACGTGTATATTTGAAACACTTTCCTTAATCGCTTGCTGGATTACAATATATATATATATATATATTCAATATATATCCGATACCATATTCATTCGTTTGCCGACCCGAGCTTTACTATATTTGAGGCGCTCTGAAAAAGAGTTAGCTACTGAAGCGCAGAATTCTAATACCGTTCTTGAAATCTTGCTGGATTACTCCAGATATTCGACACCACGTTCAGCTGTTCACAGACTCGTAATTGGCAAATTCTCATTCGGCCTTCGAAATTCACAGTGTGCATAATCCAAACGTTTCAAGAACTTCAAATTGATTAAAAAAAAAACCTAGTTCTCGACAAACTGGAATTTCGATAATTTATCGACTAATTTTTTTGATGTCTATCTTATAATCATAATCGATACATTTTGTAACGGTTAGTAGCAATGCTAGATGTGAGACTGCTACTAAGTAATCTTAGTGAAAAAATCTAGCTTATGGTTGTTGCTCGTAGATATGATACAGCCTCGATATCATCATTATTATACCATTGGACCCTACTAAAATTTTCAATAACAAACGATCTAATATTCAACAGGCGTTAAAATTTTCTAATGTAGTTCTTTTTAGAACCATATAAGTGAAAACTGGAGTTATGTGAATATTTCTTTGTCTTCCTCTTCCAAATTTAATAACGATATAATCTGTAACTAAATGGTGAGAGTTTTACAAAGCCTACATCCAAACAATTGTTTTGGCAGATTGAAAGACATTCTCATTCTAACGTAAGTAGACCTAAGTAGCAGTGTCAGTAAAAATCCCGACCAAATAGTATGTTTGAATGACCTCACGTCTAATCCACGTCGTGAAGAAGTAGGCTTTCGACTTGTTCAACGTTTTCGGAGAAGCCTTTAAATTTGGGATATGGCTCAGATTCGGACAATCAGCATTTATTTGGTGAGTAATTTGAGAATTAAATGTGATCTAACTAATACAAATAAATTTAGTGGTTTATAACGGAATTTTTTTTAAGTTACTGTGCAGAATTTTGATATTATGTGGGTTAGCACTCATAGGTGGGTTCCAAATATTCTTAGAAACGTTTTTTGTTTGATTTGGCCTTACTATCTCAAGTTATGGTAAGAAGAACATTAACGGGAATGAACGCTCGTACCCTATAACGGATTTATAAACAATATTTTTGTCATTTGCAGAAACAAATTTGCATATTTCTATATTGCAGGGTTCAACTTTTCAACTTTTCAGCTTTTTTCATACATGACACTGCCGTTGTATATTTTGGGTGGCGCTAATGTAAGCCTTTGTTTTGACTTAAGGAGATATGACATAAAACGGCCGTGCCTTAACTATTAAGATATCGGATATTGAATTTCTTTAACCTAAAATCATAGTTCTTAGCGCGTTTGTGTTATTTATTAACAAAAATAGTGATGCCATATGCGAGTTTTTGAACTTTTTCATTGAAACTGTATTTTAATTGTCATTTAAAATTTATTTTATGTCAAATGAGCCATAAATGTTTGGTATTTTGTATCGAGTTGTAACTGTTATTAGAAGTTCTTTTCATATTTAAATCGCCTTGAGTTGAACCCACGACCAATCAATTAGTGGTCAGGCACTCCACGTTGCGGTGCCGACATTTTTACTCCAACGTATACTTAGGCTAAAATTGTTATGTTCAACAGCTACGAACAGACATGTCTGCTATGGAATAATAGCCAAATATTTTGAAATCAAGTTTTGTTACAAAAAAAAAATTTTTTTTTAAAGATGTATATATTATATATACAATTTCAGCGCATCTACTGTCTTTAATATAATTTATGCACAGCTTATTATAATCTTTTATTAGCAAAAATAGCAATTTAAGACATTTAAACACCAAACTCACTTTCACTGACACTCGCTTTGAGGCCTTGACGCCTGGCGCTAATGCGAAGACAAAAAGCAGCGAGTTCATATTTGCCCCACGTGCGACAAATCAACATAACAACGTGACAGTCGCACAATATTTTCCACCTGCAGAATCGAAACGACAGCCAAGTGCTGAAGAGTTTAGTAAAGTGTGCCAGCAACAAGGGAAACTACAATCAACACACAAATACAACACACACACACACACACACACACACGCACACATACATACATACACTTGAACGCGCGTTGTGATATGTTGACAATACGTGCTAAGCATGCATACGATCATAAAAAATGTGCAAATTTTTTTTTGTTCCCATTAGCCTGGAGCGATTTACAATTTATTGCAACACTTGTTTGCCCCGGCTAACTTGGCATGCCACACTTTGGTCTGTCTTCAGGCGTGTCCGGCTTTGTAAAGGCAGCGCAGACCTCTTATCCACGACTATTTCAGTGTTGTGTTGTTAATATTTGTTTTTTGTTGTATTAGGTAGGCAATTTTTAGATTTTAAATGTATTATGCAAGACACACAACCAAATTGATAACCTTAAAAGGTTTAGATCAAGTTTGTATTATTATAAAACGAATATTTTTAGCTGGAAACTCGACCCATTCTTTCATACATTTTTTTTAACATATTATGCCACAAACTCAGTCTCAGCCTCGACTAACAATCGTCTGATCTTGCAAAGTATGCATTTGACAAAAAGAAATAACCCTTATCTAATACTTCAGACAACCCTTAGTGGCATAGAAAATATCAATAACATAAAACACATAACCTCTAATGCGAAAAGCAACGAATAGCTCTCATTCATTCAGAACTAAAAAGCTTATTCTAAAAAGTAAGTGCCTTGTTTGGTTAAAAAGTCAAAGCTCTCATCTCAGCTTCTACCATTTTTTTGGCACAATCTTTCGTGACAGTGTTGACCATAAGCAAGTACAGCCAATGTGAGTTCGTAGCAAGGTGTCTCTCAGTAGAAGTATTCGATAATGTTTTGCACATGAATGTACTACCTATACGATGATTATTACATAATCGAACGATTAGTTAGAAAATTTGTTTCGAGGTTAGATTCGACAACCGATCTGGCACCTCAACGAATCCCCAACCATAGAGCATGTATTCACCAACAACTTTTTAAATATCGATTGTTGTTTCCACCTACCAGTTTACTAACCAAATGCTACAGATATCTTATACAATTTTCAAAGCTATACTCTATTCAAATCTATTCTTAGGAAATATTGTAATTTTTTCGCCTAACGTAATAAAAGACTTTTAGAAATCCCCAGTCAAAATTAAAAAAAAAATCCATTAAGCCTTCTTTAGTTTTTTAAACAAAATATTCTATTCTCTTTAAATAGGAAATGACAATTATGGATCATTATGCTAACCGCGAATCCGCGAATTCTGAATTGGCTAGAAAAATATTCTCATCTCATTCTGATCTCAGCAGAAAGGGTCTATGTCTAGCCAGTACTGCAAAGAGACAACAAATGTGTGCCGATGCCACTTTAAAATTAAAGCAGTGCCAACTTATGCCCACCATGATATTCTTTATAAAACATGACTTATACTTGATTATTTGCCTTAGAGTATGCAACAGCAGTTGAATATTTGGAGTTGAATTTCTCTCGAACTGCTGATGCTTGAAAAAAAAAAAGACTGAGCGTTAAACATTCTAAGAGAGACTGAGGTCTATCCAAGGTTAGGCCCAACTAACTATGGTTGGGCAGTGAACGAGTGCCCCACAGTATTATTATTTTGTGTTTAGGCGTTTTTTGCTACAGTACTCTCAAAAATTTAAAGCATTTCTTATATCATTCTGATCTTACAACCCAACCTGTCTTAAACAGCAACATTTATGGAGTCCCGAAGCTGATCGAGATGCGCATTTCGATTGCTAAATTGATATATGATGTTTGTGGTTATAGAAAGCAACTTATCTTTTGTATTGGTACGAAAATATTTCCAATGAAATATTAAAATTCAGCCCACTACATTTTTGTACACTCAAAAATATAATTTAAAGCGCATAAATTGTATAACACAAATCTACGCATGCTTGTGCCATCGCTCCTAAAATTATGCAAAGTGCTGAAACAACGCACTGTGTATGACTTTGCACCGCCACAACAACAAAAAAAAAGCAAATGCAGCCATTAAACTCGAATAAAATTCAATTGATTGTAAAATTTGTGCGCTCTAAACTTTGCAGCAATGGATATCCGCAGCTAGCGGCAACACAGCGCACTTAAGCAACGCCTGTGTGTATGCATAACATAATCGATGCGATATTATGGCAAGCAATCGGCGCATTGTAATGTGAAACTTTTACTTAAATTATGACAACTTTGCGTTGACAAAACACCAGCAATGGGTTGGGAGAAGCAGAGACAATTGTGCAATGAAAAAAATTGAGCCGCCGGCGTCGAAAGCGCGCAGAGGGGGGCTGAAAGTTAGGCATGTGCAAAGATGAGTTGCGGAATTCAATCGGAAAACGATTAAAGCAAAAGCATGGAAAGTGGACTAAAGGATATGCTTTAAAGCAACAACAAATGTGTTTGTGTTCTAACATGTGTATGTATGTATGTATGTATGTATGTATGTCTGCTTGTGCATACTTTTGCAAAAGTCTGCTCAATTTCATGGGTGGAGGCATTCAATACTCGCTGCCTACGGCGCAGTTCAGCTGACAAAAGAAATTAGTAATGACAACAAATGGCAAAAGTTGCGCACGAGCACAAAAGCAACATAGCGCCGCCGAAGACAAACTAGTATACCACAACAACAACAACAACAACAACCACACATACAAAGACAAAAACTGAAAACTTGAGTGAAAACAAAAAAGGCTCTTTGTTGTTGCAACTAAATCAAACGCAATTGCAATTGCAACAGCAAATATAAATATATATGTGTGTGTGTGTGCAAGTGTGTGTACTCGTGTTGGTCAAACAAGTTAGCGAACAACTGTAGGCAAGTTGCCTAGTCCAATTGTAGTAGTCTATGAAAAAGAAGTGACTTGGTAGAAGAAGATGTGCGTCTCACGAAAAACGTTAACAAGAACGAGTGGCGGAAACTTTGTTGACTTTTGTTGCTCAAACCGCTCTTCCTCTTCGGCGCATTCGACATTTCCACTATTAGTTTTAGAGGCAAGAAAGTTCTTGCCGCTATGCTTTATTGCTGTTTGAAAGTCGACGAGCAACCAAACGCACACACACATATACATCACACATACACAGGCATACATAAGGCAGCCTGTTAGCGCCACTGTGAGAAGACAGACGAGCATACAGACTAAGCTAAGTGTAGGCGTTCCTGAGCGCCACGAAAAAAGCACGCAAAATAAACACAAACAAAAGCACAGTGCAACATTCGAGTTAGACTGCTGCTGCTTTGTTGTTGTTGCTTGAATTGGCTGGCCGAAGGCCACTTGGCCGCACTGGCGCGCAAACATTGGAAATCAATTGGCATTTTGCGCGTCACAACTCGACGCGACTCTTGGATTGCAGTTGCAACGCCTTGCCCATCGCATTAAAGCTCGGAAGTACATAAAAGAGACCGAAGAACTTTGGATCAAGTATTTGTTGTTTGCTTCTGGGACTTGCTACTTATGTGTATGCCGTAAAGTTAAAGAAAAGCCTGTGGGAATTTAACTTAAATAAAGGTAGCAACCTGTAAGCGCTATTGGTTGAGAATATCCAAAGATCTGTTTGTAAGATGGAGACATTCAAATCTCTAAAGATGGATCGCGTATTCACCGAAGTATCTTAAGTACCCAAAGCTAATCTGTAGTTCAACCCGGTCTTCAAAGAGTTTCCGGTATAGCCGCAATAGCCAGTTGGTCGACTGCGATAAAAGGTTAGTTTTCCTACCCGAAAATGTTATTCTAAACTCGGTTAACTCAGTAGTACACCCGGAAGCTTGGTGTTTCGTTCCGTTCTTTTGTAACGTAGCATGACGCAATCTTATACTCTATCCTTATAGAATATGATCCAGTCATTAGCGTTAGTCACATAATCAAATCGCTTGGCGAGCACAATCGATCCACATTATCGGTAATGTTGTTGGGCTTCAAGTATATGCTTATATCGTAAAATCTCAAGATGTGGATATTCTTGAGGAAGATGTTGAAGATACAACTGATTCATGAAATAGAGGATTTTAGGTGACACGAGCTTTGGTATTTTGAAAAAAAACGGAATAAAAATTAATTTCGCTTGTTTATGGAATATTTTTCTTGGAGGAAAAAAAAGGCTGCTAATATTAAAAAAATGGCTTGGTAAGGGTTATTCGGCCTTCGGTTATAGCCTACCAGCGCCGACGCGGTAACTATTCGTAGGTGGTTTGCTAAATTGAAAATTTGCTAAATCAAAAGGAAACCTCAAAAATCAATTATTTTGAATGACCCTTAAATAAGGTCGATCGAGTTAGCTGATACTTTAAAGGTATTAAAGGAATGTGTTAAACATATCCTCCCTGAATATTTGAATATGCGGAAACACTATGAAAAGTGAGTGCCACGCGTGCTCACAATCAACCGAAAGCAGGTATGAATTGCTGATCCTGAGCTGGGTTTGTAGCTATTCAACTCTAGTAACCCCGATTTCCGTCGATATCTCACAATGAGTGACATCATTCCACTCCGAAAATAAATCGGGCGTCGATCGGGCGAAATTAAGGAAAAATTATTGCAAAATTGCCTGAATTTGAATTCGATTCAACAGCAGGCTCGGGTCTCAAGAGAAGGCACGCTACCGACAATGAGGAGGTAATCGCCGCCACTCAGGCATTTTTTGGAAATAAAAGGCAAATCGTATTACGAAAATGATATGGAAAAGCTTGAAAGTAAAGTGTTATCAAAAAGCTTGCAAAAATAAGTGTTTTGTTTTAAGCGATACCAATTTTTAGCTTGACTTGTATATATGTATGTATATATTAGTATATATAAATACATATATGTGAAATCTCAATTGCTTGTCAATCACGTAACCGAATCCTGTCAGCAATCACAGCAGTTAACAGCACTGAACAGACATCGAGTCAAAAGTGCCAAGTCAATGTGCCATTGAAGTTCAACTAAATAAATAAAATCAAATATTTATGCCGAATGCGGAAGCAGCCTGACAAGGTGCGACTGTGACTTAGCGCTATAACTAAGCGCACCCACTTGAATATTTGTATATATGTATATATGTATATATGTATATATGTAAATATGTAAATGTGTATATAAATATAAATATTTGAACCGGGGAAACTCGATTGCGTTGAAAGTAAAACAAAAGCGCGGCAAACAAACATTTGTTGAATAACAGTTATAATGGAAATAGTTTCGCGTATACGCCCAGTACGTCAATCATATCGGTATTTATGTATTTTATTTATCCATATGTATATGCTTATGCAAACATATTTGCCACTCCAACTAAAAATCTTATTGGGTGTATATTTCTATTGCAAAACTTCGCTCAATCAAATTTGAGTGATTTGTACGTGTGTTTGTGCATATGCTTGTGTGTGTGTGTGCGTGTGTGTTTGTGTGACGGCTAATTTAGCCTTATTCGCGCTAGTTACACTGCAATTAGTTTTAGTTGCCGCAACATGAAGACATACATACAGACACACATTATAACACGCCAATTCGGCGTGAAGGTAAACAAACAATATCGAAATCAAGAACGAAGAATGAAACAAGTTCATTACAATTGAATACATTTCAATATGGCAAGAAAGAAAAACCTGTGGAAATGCATTCACTTTTGACTTCGAAATTTTCGGGAAAACTTAACCTGAGTAAACCGAAAAAACTGAAATATGATATTTTTTGTTTAAAAAAATACTTTTGAACTAAAAGATACCTTTTAGTACAAAAAAACGTTTTTGAAATTCTGAAACTTTTTTCAGAGCAAATAATTTTTTTCATTTCAACAAATTTTCGGGAAAATTAATCTGAAAACTAAAAAAACTAAAATTTGAAATTTTATATATAATAAAAAAAAATTTTAGAACGTTTTTGAAATTCCAAATTTTTTTTTCTGAACAAATAATATTATAACTACCATAACCAATATATGTTAGCAAACTAATCTAAGAAAAAAAAGCACTTTACCAGTTTTTTTTATACTATTGTGACATATTACATGGAATTTAGCAATTTCGTACACCTAGCGACTATTTGTAACTCCTAGAGCTAATTAAAATATATATATAAATGAACAGTATGATAAAACGAACTAATTTCCGCATGTCTATCTGTCCGTCCCTCCGTCTATGCAAGCAATTTTGGTTGAGTACGCGTATTCCCTTGTACTCTCAGATGGTCGGTAATCTTTTTAGAAAGCCCTGATGGCTCATTTGAGTATTCAGTGTCAATATATGTTCCTGTCCCGAATAGATCGTTCCAATAACCTTGTAAAGGACTATCAAAGGCCTATAAAATTTATTCCAATTTACAAAAAAACACCGCTGTCGATCTGAGTATGCACACCAATTTCTTGTGGCGAATCTTGACTAAACATCTACTAAGGCTCACTCATTATTATGGAAGAAAAAATATATTTTTCATATAAATAAATAAAAAAATATAAAACACCTATTTTGGAGCAAAGTATTATCGAAACTACCCTTGAAACTCCCTATGATATTCTACTTCTTCTCTGATTGATCTTTGATCTTTCTCTCTCTTTCTCTCACCTCCTATTTTCCTCTCTCCTCTCTCTCACTATCTCTCTCTCTTTCTCTCTCTCTCTTGCATTCTCTCTATTTCTCTTTCACTCTCTCTCTTTCTGGCTCTCTTTCTGTCACCTTCTCTCTTTCTCTCCTTCTCTTTCATAATGATTGTTCTTTGTGTAACTATTTCTGCCATAATTACGTGCCTTCAAGGAAATATGAAACTGTAGAAGAGCGCAATATTTCTGGGACAGCATACCTTATATTCAAGAGGGAATTGCTAACTACTCTTTTATAAATTTCCTTCAGGGTAAGCACCCTGATATATACTACTACTTGTACATATGTATCAGTATTTTGTGGTATTCAAATTTCAATACACCCACAAAGGTGCTGTACAATATGCGACGTACAATATGAAGTACCTACGCGATAGCTCGTGCTTTCACTATATAACGGTGTCAGCTAAGCAGTTAAAGTTGATGAAAATGATATTGACTCCACTTGTTCTGTCGCATAAACATTCTTGGACAGCCACCAATATATGTGTTTATACTGTTATATTATCAAACATGCATTTCAGCATTGTTTTTGTTGGATCATATAATATTATGCCCTCTAGCAAAGTTGGGGTGCATGTCTAAACGGTGTTATAAAATCGAAATGGTGCAGTAGCTCAAACATTTAAGTGAAAAGCAGACAAATTTCGTTGAGTTGCAGAGCTGTCTGCATCTACTTTAAAATTTTCGTAAATAAATATATTATAAGGGAAGGGAATTTCATATTCAGAGTGTGAATAAATTGGAATTAGGAATCAATAGCTACTAACAGTGCGTTGCAGGTTTACTAATTAGATAAGTGTTTACTAACTTCAATATTTAATAAGAATTTGCTTGATTTTGAGAATGGGGGAATGAAATTTGTAGAAATATATTTTTGATCTTTCCTATACAAATCTAAACTCAAAAATGCTTTCATAGCGCATTTCCCTTCGTACTATAATAAAAAATTTTAAGATTCTCGGATTCTTTCTATATACTCAGACCTTGACGGTATATCTAGGAACTGGGTGCGACTTCTGACATACAGACTTAACGATGATGATCTTATACATCTATATTTTATATATCATCGCTTTTTCCGAACTAAATAAATACTATACTATACTATACTATACTATACTATACTATACTATATTATACTAGGAATACTAATAAATTTTTTTGGACATGCAACCATCTAAAGACTCTATATTCTCGTTCTAAAATTATTGAAAACGTATTTTTTTAAAGGCGCAACTTGAAGCATGAACTGCTTCTACAATCTGCTCAAACGGTTCTATGAAAATTAGTTCCACATCGAATTGATTGCACCCTATGAACGGACCTTTGCTTGTTAAATCTTTCGTCGTCTAAGTATTATTGCGCCCAATATTATCTTGGAAGATAAATAATGAGGTAAAAAAATCAACCTTCTTGAACTTCTTGAACAGTTCTGTCGGATGTATCTGTCTAACTAAAGCTTAGTAACGTCAAATAAACTCACCAGCTTCGAATTGTGAATTGTCTTCTTCGAATAAAGTCCACTTTAAAAGAAGAAGAAGAATACTTTCAAAAATAGTGCTGAATAGCATACCGTTAGACGTGCTTTCCATATACTGGCGAAAAGTTACGACAAAAGATTCATTGGTGTTGATGGTACTGCAATCAAACATATAGTATAACTTATGTTTTGTAGACTTTAAATATATAAAAAATTTCGTCTCGTTTAAAACCATTTCGTCTACTTGGCTACAGCTGCTTTGTTCTAGGTAACTTATAAGGCAGTAGTGGACTCCTCACTCCTAAACTGAGTGAACCTCTAGTAATATTCAGTGTATGAATCAAAGATACCAAAGATTTATCGATCTAAGCAGCAGCGACGAGTACGAGATCTTCGTGTAGAAGTAGTGAAGAACAAGCGCTCCTAGTCTTAAAATGTTCATAGAAGTAATGGATGATAAGGGCAAGAAAGGCTTTGTGCGGTTGAAGAATTATGAACTGATATGTGCTTGCAAACTCACCACGCCAAAGCCTTGGCAACCTGAATTTAAGTAAATGGAGGAGATATTATAAATATTAACAGTTAATTTGGTGAAAATATGTTGTAATAAGTGGTGCACTTTTATTAATTTAGCAGCATTTTTAGCCAGTCTAACCTTGAGGAATTTTTCCACCGTTCAATAATTGTACTTAATCAAAAATAAATCTGCTAAAATAAAACCCACACCAAATCACAATTTCACACCAGCCACTCACCATAAATTTGCAACTAAATTCAGGAACATAAATTTTTCACAGACACTCTACAATGCCGAACATAACCTTCAAACTCAATTAAAGTCAATATTTCATGCGCTATTAGCCGCATTTGCAACTTCTCGCCATATTTTACAAGAACGCTTTGTATTTGCGATTTCAGTTGCTCACCACGGCATGCTGACCAACGCCGATCAACGCCGACCACCGCTGGCAGCGCGCCGCTGGCAGGCGCAACAAACGGTATCGCACGACATTGACCACTCAGACGACACATTACTAATACGATTTGTTAGCAGCGCATTTTTTCCGCAACACTTTTGCATTTCCATTAAATTTTTTTCCATTTGATTGCAATGTTGTCGATATAACAAAGCGTTGAATAATGCCAGCGTGCCGAGTATGAAGCCAGGCGATATGGCGAGATGTCGAGGATGGCGCTTAATACCGAAATATGGCAAAACATTTATCGACGGGTAACGAGCATTTATTTATATATATGTGTGTGTGTGTAGTTGACACTTCTGCTGCTTATGAGTAGTTGTGTCGCAGCTGCTGGCTGGAATTTACAAATGGAAGCATCTGCATGCTAACCACATATGCGAAAAGTGCAAGGGCGAGTGTGCATATTTTTACATCTACATGTGCTTATGCATGTGTGCGTGTGTGTTGTGTTAAAATGAAAATTGAAAAGCACTTACCGGCATTGCCATGCCACCACCGCCACCAGGGCGTATGAGTTACAACCAGCAAATGCTTTTACACTTGTCATACAACTCACCTACTCGCCGGCCCACCTGTGGGGAATGCCAGGCGCACTGTTACTTGGAAATATACTATTTTCTATGTACTATAAAGATATTCAAGAAGGTAATAGAAATTTCTGGTGTGGTAGCAATATTTTATATATATGAAAGTGCATACAACATATATATCGAATATTGAAGATTGTCATATGAAGTATAATATATGTCCATAGTTAACTTGAAAAAAATGTGAAACCGGGAAAAAACGGCATGCATCTGTTGCTTGGACTTGGACTAAGGAGAGCTACTTTGATCTCAATTACTCATTAAGACCGAGAGTACTCTGCACTGGCTAATAATTTAACAACCTTTTATTATTATTAAATATTAAATATGTAGAAGTGAAAAGCGCGAAGTCTTCTGATATAAAAGCTAGAATATGAGAGCTTTTTATCTAAATACATAGTATAAGAAGAGCTGTCACTTGGTAGTGACAGGAGACGAGAAAAATATCTAAAGATAATAATATAAAAAGAACTTGTTCATCTATCATGTATTCTGTAAAAATTTCAGTTGAGTTGAATTGAATTGAGTTCAGTTGAGTTGTATTGAATTAAGTTGAGTTGAATTGAATTAAGTTGAGTTGAATTTAATTGAGTTCAGTTGAGTTGAATTGAATTGAGTTCAGTTGAGTCGAATTGAATTGAGTTGAGTTGAGCTGAGTTGGGTTGAGTTGAATTAAGTTGAGTTGAGCTAAGTTGAGTAGAGATGAGTTAAATTGAGCTGGGTTAAATTGAATTGAGTTCAGTTGAGTTGACTTGAATTGAGTTCAGTTGAGCCTAGTCGATTTGAGTTAAGTTAAGTTGAGTTGAATTGTGTTGAGTTGAGTTGTCTTGAGGTTGATTGCAATTAAATCTTGATAACAAAAAAGCAGAGAATGATGATGACCTCAATTGAATATTAAATAATGGCAAAGGAGAGTTTGAAATTCTTTTTCCGAGGAGTAATCGGTTCGGAAGTTTCAAAAAATAAAATTACTTATTTGCCAACTTTTAAAAGAGTTCTTTGACACTTGCAACAGCCAGCGAGTAAATTAGACTCTGATTTAGACGATAATCAGGCTAAAAGTCGACGGTGTATGCCGCACCAACTTCTCGACTACAAGTGAGCTCTTCAATCTGAAAGCAATCAGAGCACTCTGACATTATGGAATCTTACTAGGAAAGGTATTTCAGGACTTCCCTTTTTATTGGTGGTACTCAGTGGATCTGATTACTAGTCTCTTTGCAAAACTTCTCGGGACAACTATTGCAAATTTTAAAGCTTTAACTGCAGACCTCAACGTGTGAACTTAGCTTATTATTGCAATAAATGCGATCTTGTTGCGTGAAATGCCTCCATTCACGCATACACTCACACTGCAGTGATTTTGAGTACGAGTACTGTCACATATACACTTGTATCAGGAGACCTGGTACACCCCTTTTGCTAATAGTATTTTAATTTTCTCTTTTGTATACCTTTTCATTTTTTTCTTCATTTCGCCTAAAATATCTTTGCTCATGTGAAGCGCGTGTTTCGCATGCACGCCATTGCCACCTTTTAGTTTTCGAATTTATTTCCACTTTCTGTGCGCTTTTTACTCAAGCCACATACCTATAGATCTACCTCACCTTTGGCATGTATGTGTGTATAAACTGGCTGACACTTGGCTGTTGGTGACGGTCAGTTGGCTGCCCTTTCGCTATCTTCACCAACGGCTGACATTGGTTTGCACATTTTTCTGGCTTAGTTGCATATTTTTACTTTGCTACAAACCGCCCCACAAGCTGTGGCATCCTCGCCGCTGTCTACTTGTTTCGCCGATTGCGCTTTTACTGTGCGAACGCTTGCTTAACTGTACACACATACAAACATACATACATATATTTGCAAAGTCTATGGTATTTCATAGACTGGCCTTTAGTTACGAGCAAATACTACTCAGTCACTTTTCGTATGGCCTGCGCTGACATTGGTCTGGCCGGCTATGGCCGCTCGTTTTGATGCTTTCATTAAATATTCCCTACATTCATGCTATTTGCTTTTCGTTTTTTTTTTTTTGGCAAATTTCTCGCACTTTGCTTGGCAATTTTTACGCTCTTTTCTCTCACTCCTTTTTCTCCACTCTTTCTATGTTATTTCTGCATTTTGCTTTGCTCTAGTGCTGTTGTAGTTTATTGCGCACGCGACGATTTATTGCTTGACCGCAGTGGCAGGCTTTATTGCAGTATTCGCTCGCCGACATCATCAACTCGAAATCATTCAGTTGCTCTATTGCTGCAGCACTAACACTCATACACCCACAAAACCCGCTCACCCGCTCACCCGCTCACCCGCTCACCTCTGATCACACAAGTTCGCTTGCCTCGCACACTGCCTATTCTAAGTGTAAGCGGCAGTAGTACACCCGGTCGTATACGTTACGGAAATATTGCACTCCAAATCGCCGTTTTATATCGCTTATATACATATATACATACAAGGGTATGCCTCGCTGTTGCATATAAATTATTTCAGTCGCATTTACAGCAATTTGAGTGCATTGCTTTTCACTTACGCTTAGTTTTGCATCCGCTCCCGCCGGCCGCTGTATATTTTATGCTATTTGCTATTTGAAAATTTTTCGAAGAATTGCTTGAGTTTTACACTTTTTTTGGATTGAAACTTTATTTGCGTCATCATGTCCGTATTTGGTATTTGGAAAAATTATTGTATAGCTGACTTCATTAGTAAATTGTTCACTGAGCAAAAATCAAGAGCACTGTAATTGATTAGGCAACAGCAACACTTTACTTGAAGGTATGTGGTCAAAGTGTTAAAGCACTTAGATGAGGCAGCGACTTCAGTATCGGCGAAGAAGCTAACGTAGTCTTCGTCTTGTTGTATTGGATTGGAATATTATCTACTACTAACTTGACCGTGTTGGTAGTAAGAGCGAGAGAGAGAGAGAGAGAAGATGTTATGATTTCGAAATAGTAATAAGTCACTAGTACTAACTACTTAAGTAACTAGTACACAGTATATAATATATGTTGTAACTTTCTATATATATTATATATATTGCGACTTTGAGGCAGCGTCCTTTCATGCTTTAGTTCGATCTAGGATCAGCGTTATAGAAGTTATACGAAGTGAAGATATTTTATACGCTCGATTATTCTGCGGTTCACCACAGATGGAATATCTAATTATCTTTCAATAAAGTCATTGTATGGATGAACTTTAAAGCAGACCAACTTTGCAATATTTGTGATGCCCTGTAAGAAAGTTCCTACTTGTAACAGCCAAGCAACAAATTAGGCACTGATTCAGTCGATAATTAAGGCAATAGTTGACGACGAATTTCTGAGCTTCTTCTTGATTCCATATGTGCTCTTTAGCATTAAAGCAATCTGTTTAGCGGGAATTCAAGCAAGGCTTTGTCTAGAAGGGGAGCTTTAGAGACGTTATATTTCATGAATTCCATTCAAATCAAGTTATTTTTGTTTAGAATCACTCCAGCAAGGCCAAAGCACAATTTTTGGTCATTTATATGCTTTTTTTTTATTTATAGCTAGTTTTTTTTATATTTATAGTAGCTTTAAATCCAATGGATGATGCTCTTGTCAGGTTATGCCTTGTGTCCATTATTCTCGCCAGCTAAAACTATGCACTACCTTTATTTCCGATAGGTGGCGCTGCAGTCGAAATATTTAATTTTTCATCGACATTTTCTTTCGTTAATTGCTAGAACCATTGTCAAGATTTTTTAAAATTATGGTTGTATATGGCTAGTCTACTTTAAATATAACTTTTGTAATTTATTTTAAAATTTTGTTCACTGTTAGTTCCTTTCTTCAACCTTACATACTCCGTCATAACATAAAATAATTGTTTGACAATTTTTTCCTTTGTACAACAATCGTTGCCTACCTTTACATAGCAAATTGAATGTTTACAACAAAGCGCCACCTATTAATGCTATCCATTCCTTTGTCTAATGATTTAGATAAAAATTATCATTTCAAATCCATCAAATATCCAACAGCAATGACGCCAAATGCTTCTATCACTTTTAATACATTTACTACAAACAAATTATATTTGAGTAATTATTAGGCAATCGCTCAAAGAGACTGTAAGATGCACGAGTAACGCTGGTGGTAATAAATACGAGACTATTTTCAGAACTTACTAAAGTGAAAATAAATCAAACTCCATTATTAATAATATATGCAAATGTGGTCTAACTAAGATGCACTCACTTGCCCGTATTTGTTGCCATAATTGTCATTTAAGCGCACAAACAAAACCAAGCTGAGCAAATACAGTAATAGACACATACTTTCAGGCGCACAAACACACTCCTATTGCAAGAGGTCAGTTAAATGAAGTTTGTGGCAGAAAATTATTGTCAACTGACAGCAATACAAATACAAATATAATATACGAAAATGAATATGTAAACATTTGAGGTAGCTGCAAAATATACTCTAAATATAGTCGAACATTTATCACTGAGCGGCATATTGCCAAGCAATCAGGATATGTGTATTAGTGAATGAATTTATGGCAGACAACGTTGTGGTGAATGTTGTTGTTAGTATCATCTGTATGTATGTAGGTGAGGCAGTTTGTGCAATACAAATATTTTTGACACAACTAACGCTTGTATTCGCATTCGAAACCATAGCAGGGCATTGGAGAAGCCAAATGAATCAAGTAATTTAAACTAGCATAAGCAGAAGGACCAACATTGGCAGTGCATCAATCGAAATATCTTGTGCTGATTTGTCTGAATATATGCAGTAATGGAAATATGTTTACTTAAACGAGTGTTGTTCGAGAAGTGAGGTTAGGTTGTTTAGAAGGTACCATAATTTTGCACGCATTTCGGTATTCAAAGTTAGAATATTTTGCTGTACAAAAATAAAAAAGTAAAGATGAATTCAGTAAAGATTTCAAAGCAAGCTGCCTTGTTATATGACCGGTTTTTGATTGACAACTTCGAAAATTACCTAGATTTAACTACTAACATAAGTCTCTAAGAGTTTTATGGAAAGTGGCTATTCTAGAGAAGATAATATAAGAATTGCACCACGTCATGTGTCAAGCAACAAATACTTTGAACATATACCTTTTTATGTTAGCACTTTGTACATCGCTCTAAGAGTAAATAATAACTTATGACCCCTATAGAGTGTTCTTCTATTATAAACGACACCGGCATGTCTTCAGATCATGTAAATTCAGGCGCAAAAGCGAAGTAAGAAGTTAGTGAACAAACTTATTTTTGAAATTGTGGTATTACTACCCTTCTTTGCTGAACTTGTGGAACACAGGCCGTTCGGCACATCGTGGACCATTTGACGGTAGTAAAATCCGTGTAGTTCATTTGCGAAATATCATTCGGAAGGCCAACGGCTTAATCCCAATTACTACTACTAATAATATATACTATAATAAAGTTTTTCTAGTTACAGTAACCCCTCTATAAATAGTCCTCGATAAACAAACTGTCAATTGAATGCAATCAATACACCGCAACTCGATCAAAATATCAAATCAAACTATATGAACCAACTCTTTTGAACCAAATTAACTAAATCCAGAAATATGCGTTCAATGACAATCAGTTCAGTTGGTTAGTTTGGCATATCCGGGATACAAAACACAAGTCTTCAAGTTTCCTGTTTGTGTTCCCTGTTACCTAACATTTGTTGATGATCAAAAAGAGTTTACAAGACAGAAATTATCGTTAAAATTAAGGTGAAGCTATTGTATTTGATAATCGATGTTTAGAATACTGTAAAGTGGCCGAGTCTGCAGGCAGCTCAACTGAGAGAATACATCCATCCATCCATCTTAGACATTAATAACTGATAATGTATTCAATATAGGCGTGATAGACACCTGACTAGGCTAAAGGGGTGTTTCAGTTTGCAACTGTGGACCGAACAGAGGTTTATTATAATTCATTAGTGAAAACAGAGTAGTCAGGCAGTTTATTTTCGAGATGAACATGCAACGAAGTTCGGCCAGCTTGGTCTACTGAACAATCTAGTTCATGACAGGTGACAGGGGACAGTTTTGAATGCATGATTCATGCATAGTTAACTATGGAAAAGTCCAGTCAATATATGATAGCTCAATCCATATATGAATATCTACCGTTAGCTGCTATAAAAGAGTCCTCCCTCATCAGCTGGTAGCCTCACTCTCACCAAAAAGAGCATTCAAATTTCATGACAGCTGTGTTTCGGAATTTCTAACCGTTCTAGTAGCTCGAAAAGAAACGACTCTGAGCGCACTAGGCAAGTCGAATGACGATTTCAGCACTGTAACCCGCATATTTTGAAGACTTTTAGAAGATTTGACATTTGAAAATAAAAAAAAAAAATAATTTTTTTTAATTCTAAACAACTTTGTACTAACCCACTGAATATTTCAAAAACTCAATAACTTATCAAACCAACTTCATATATATATACATATGCAATTATTACCTACAGCTGTCGATACATATGAATTTAGTTGCATGTTATTGGTTTGTTTGCCCACAGTTGCAGGGTATTTGTGCACCAACGCCACTTCATGTCGAAATGGAAATCTTAATTTAATAAACCCAAACTAACTAACACATTTTAACAGATGTTGTCATTATGTCGATACATTTGCACACGCACATTACGCACACACGCATAATTCTCATTGCCTTGCGGTCGGGCATGTCGGGCATGTCGGGCATGTCGAGCACGTAGAGGGCAACAAGCTGCGTCTCTCTTCAAATACACTTACCCACTTACTATTTGGCTTTAATAATGTTTAGCTATTTATATATGTATATATGTCTGCATATATATATATATATATATATATATGTATTGCTCTATTTCTGTTTATATGTATGTGTGTATGCGTATGTGTTTTTGATTGACCAAAATCTGCGTGTTGTTCGCTTCACATGTACATTATTATTGTTGTTGTTGTTGTTGTTGTTGCTGTTGTTATGTTAAATTTTTACTAGCAATAAAATCAAAACAAAATATTTTCACAATGACACACAACAATTTTATCGAGCACATGCCATACCGATGCTTGATAACGGTAAAATATGCAGCATCATCTTGATATCATTCCTTAAATTCTCACACTTTCTCACCCGTATCGCCCTTAAGGGTCAAATGCTGCAAAATATTTCACAAGCAAGTATTTGAGTGTGGTGACAGCAGTCGCTTTTAAATAACCGTATCAAAGCCCGGTTGGAAATGTTGGGAGTATTCTTTTGATTGAAGTTGCTGCAATAGTGTTTATTGAGTTTTGGTGAGTGAAAGTGTGAAAGAGTAGAGAGCTGCAATCGTGTTTTGGTCGTAAAGTGTGCAAAGAATAATTAGAGAGCTTTTGCGCTGGGAGCTTGAAATTACGAAATTTTTAGCGATCTGAGTTCTTTAGAGCTACTGACCAACATTTACTTTAAAAGACCAAATCTTCAATCTTTAAGGGACCAATTTTGCAACTTATATTCGAATTTGCGGGAGAAAAATGATCTACAGATGAGGCTGCTTATTCAGGTCTCCATTCTTGTTCAATTTATCTGCACTGTAATTCCAAAAAACTCTGCATTTATGGCCCAAGGCTTTTGAGGGTAAATTTTGTACCTGAAAAAAAAATGTTGGAAGTTTTCATCAGTGAGATTTAAGCTTTGAAAGGCTCATGATTTAAGCCATACTCCTTGTCAAAAATTTTGTCACATTGCACTTGCTATTTACCTTGTAAAAACAATGCTCTTATTTAAGTCATGAGTTATGTCCTTTTACTAGATTTAAAAAAAAAACTTGCTGATTTGTTGTCGTACTTATAGCATAAAACAACCCCCAATAGTGTGGAGAGTACTACTTAGTTGAAAATCCTTAATCGCCTATATAGTTTCATAAACTCGACTGCCCTGAGAACAAGCCGATTACTATATTATATCATGTTCTGAAGCTTATTCTTTCGTTACCTCAAACGATTCCGGTAATATTTTAGTGGTTGGTGGTGTTATAGCAATATAAAACAATCCCGAACTATTTTTGTAGAACGCTGCCGAATCGATAGTCTCTGGGCAAACAAAAGCTGAGTGCTTTCAAAGTTCGTAGGCTTGACTGTCGTGGGAACTATTTGTGGAATTTATTTTAAGATATATTATTTAATGTAATAATAATCATATTAAGAGCCATAATTCTTGCTGATTCCGTATTGAGTTGGTGTTTGATTCATATATAATGTAATATATTATTTCAGCCATCAGCCTCAGCCATATTTTGTCACATAATTTCATCACCTGCATGAGAGGTTATCGGTGAATTTCGAGAAGAAATAAAAAAAAGGGATTCGCCTTATGGTAGGCAAAAAAGTCTTTCATTTTGCTAATGAATTTTACAGTATTAATCCATAACGAAGACTTTTCATTCCGATGTTGAATTGGCTGTGGAAATCCCAGCAGCTATGACACAAATGGACTTTTGGAACACTGCATTACATTGTGTGTAGTTAAGAAATTATTTCAGATGAGAACTTTTTTTAAGAACTATATTAACATTTTCTAAATTCAAATAATTGTCTACAGTCTTTCTACAGTAGACTTTGCCTACAGTCTATAAAAAAATTGTCACAACAGTCTTTGAGCTGATCTGGGAAAATCTGCTATGAAATTCACAGAAATATTGCGGACTTATATGAATGTTTTAAGAAGTATAAACTAAGTGCTTGATTCGTGCAACGATCTCTCTTGGAACAATATAATCTACGATACTATCAAAGCATTAAGTGTTTAGAGTAAAGCGTAACGTAAATAGATCCACGTCGGATTTATACTCAAGCAATAATATTTTAATGTCAAATTTCTATTTTTCGTGCAATAACTTTTTCAGTCTCTTGAAGCAGTGGAAAGCGTTTTCATCAAAGATAGTGCTCTCCACTCGAGAGAAAGCTTCGTTGAAGTCCTAATTCACTCATCTGTTAATATTTACTATTTACAAACCAAGTACTTTACTCTCTATTACAAACCAATGAAAGGAAATTGTGTTGATAAATATTGTTAAACCGCTAAGTTTTCAGTATGTTGAAAAAAATTATTATTCGGCATAAATATATTGTAACTAAATGTGATTAACTAACAGAAAAAAAAGAAGTTGCATTTTTGTTTGCTTTTTAAGTTGCATTTTTCAAAAACCTCTTTTATTTCATATATGAAAATGCATTTAGATATTGTTATATATTATTCCAAAACGCTTACCATCTCGCAGTCATTTCGATGAACCCGAACTTTATTAAATTTATTAGCCGACTTAATAAATTCAATATTACTTGCATCTATATACAAAATGTAAATTTTTATCAACTCACTTGAGTTTTCTCTTCAGGGTTACACGCACATGGCTATGTCGCTTTTAATGGATTGCCAGTCACTTCATTGTCCGTCCGCAAGTCATAGTTTGTATGCAAATTTTTCTTAACCTTCTTTCCAATTCAGTGGAACGTTGCCTCAGCTGTGCGATATACTGTATGCCTGCGTGTGAAATATGCATTTCTGTCAACTTTTATACAACACACACACACACACACACCGAAGTATATATGTATGTATGTATGTATGTATGCATGTGCTGCTCGGCTATGGCTTTGATTATTCTCTGCACAAATATTACTTATACGCTGCGTTGTACCGAAATTCTCATGCACACTAATTGTTGGCTATTGCATTTCGAAATTATTTTTCACATATTTGCACACACACACATACACACCAATACGGCAATTTGCATTGCCACAGACACTTTCATGCAGATTTTGTTATTTACAAATGACATTTTAATGAAAGGCTTCTTGTAAATGCTTGCGCTAGCTGGACTACTAGTCGCTGTGGATTTCGTATTTATTTGCATTCAAATTTATTTCTATGATTTCTATGTATTTTCAAATGTAATATGTGCACTCAGTTGTATGCGTTTGCGTTTGCGTTTGCGTGTCAATTGGTGTATGTAGTTGAAATAAGCTTTGTCTTTGAGCATAAAATTAATTGAATATTTTCTTGCATAAATTCTTAATTTCGTAAAATAATTGCTATGCAATATAATTTTTAAATAAAGTCTCTTTGGAAAGTGCTCGAAAGAGTTAAATGCTTTAGGCCATATATAAATTTGTTACGAAAATTAAGCGAAATCTTAAACACATTTGGTTGGCTAAGCTTTGAGTAAAAGTGCATGGTCGAAGACTAAAAAGGAGAAAATTTTCCAAATTAATATTTGAGTTTTTAGAAATAATGTCAATTTTCAGAAAACTATGCAGTGAAAATAAAATGTGTGCAAAATATTCATTTGAATTATTAAATATTTCTTGATGCCGATTGCATGCAAAAATTTAGTGCAAGTAAAAGTTTTTCTGGCAGGTCAGTTTTAATAAGAAATTGAAATATTTTAAATCATACTCACTTAAATCACTTTTCTAAACCTCCTTTCGGGGTACTTAAGTATATTTTTCCTGCATTGCAATCATTTTAGCGCTTTTTACTAAGGCTTGTTTATAGCAAAATACTGCTGATCCATAGTTTTTGCTTAAATTTTGATGCTTAGTGCAGAAATGCTTCAAGTAAAATTAAATGATTTTCGTACAAAAGCGAAAATTCTCAAATGACGCTTTCGTTTTAAAATTTTTAAAGCAAAATCGACAATTTATTTCAAAGGTTCCACTGAATATCGTTGCTATTATAGAATACCTGAACCGAATTTGTACCATGGTTATATTCCAAGTTATATTCCTAGTCGTCAACTCTGTGTATTCATATTGAAAATTCGCTATTTAATAATATTGGCAAAAAACTGTGACAGCCAATTCTCATAAGCTACTTTTAAAGCAAATTTTTCAACAACAAAATCATACGCCAAAAACAGAAACAGGTAGTACTCGCTTGTTGCCAGATCTGGACTATAAGGTGAATAAGAACCTCCTAACCAAGCTCCCGGAGCTTTTGGCATGTCACTGTCGATGTATGTGGCCGGGCATTGTCCTGATGGAACAAAAATCCACTCCTATTGGCCAAAGCTGCCAAGCCAGGCCAAAATTTCCTCAACACTAGTGTCCATTTTTGACGCGTGCTCAAATAAGACTGCGTCAAGCAAACGCAAAACTGACTGAAAAGGTTTTTTGGCACGAGATGTTATCTTTCGAATGCCATATAGTCTAATCCGATTGCGCTTACATAACGCGAGATAGAGATGACTAAAGCCAAGTATGCCGAAAATAATGGATTTCTTTTTACTAGAGCTTGTATAATGTTTTGGTTAATCTAGTTAACTTTATAACTCATATAGCAGTGTGAGTGCGTTATAGATCAATACAATTAAGCCAATTATTTATAATTAAAATTATTGCTAGTTAGCTATTTAAATTAAAATTTATTTTTAAATTGTTTGCATATAATTTTCATTTAAAATCGTTAAAAATTAAATAATAAAATTTTACAATTCACTGACATAGCCATCAATATGACCTTTAACACTTGAATGCTGCTATATACTTATTTAAATTTATATATATGTATGTATGGTTGAATATATAAGCACTTAGGTATATATATGTGCCATTTGAATTCGCAGAATCCATACCAGTTTCCAGTAATGACAGTAAAATTGCATAAATTCGTACGCAAAAATAAACATACATACTAATAAGCAGCTGCAGACTCCCAAAGCCATGATTGTCCGTGAATTTACTTTCATCTTGCACACACATTACATATATTAAGCATATATTCGCATGCAAGTGCATACAAATACTAGCCTGTATGTGCCTCATATGGTTGTAAATATACAGCAAATGGATTTAAACGCTTTTGTTGTGCCGGCATATTACTTAAGTAATTGCTTCCAAGCTGCATAAATGCACCGTCGCCACTAAGGCTGACGCAGCAGCACGTCTATAGGCAGCGTCATGTGCTTGTGTTAATTTTGATAACACACACACACACACATGCAGACACACGCAAGCACATACACACATTCGCACACTGGTGTACAAACATGAATGCGCTTAACAGTCATCTTATTTAAACTTAAGTATGCTCACAAGTTAGTGCTTCGTGGTAGTTGTACCCGGTTTATACCCACTCTAAATACACCTTCAAATCAGTTGATGCACTCAAACTGGCATTTTCAATTACACACATACTTGGCTGTTGAATTGAGGCCTACGTGCCTGTGTGCATACACACATACAGCCACATATATAAGCACACTTGCAGCATAAATACATTAATATAAGCTTCGTACAAGCGTTTTGGGTACGCCTGAAATTAATTTACCATTACGGAAAGTCAGTGGAAATTCGTTGTAGAATACTGCCTAAGTAAATTGTTGCACGAAGCCCAATATATATATAATTGTAAGCGTTTATTTATTATATGCTTATTGATATTCGGTCTTGTTGATGTAACATAAATTCCTTCAATGCACAGGTTTCACAGGTGAATGTGTCCTGTCTGACCGGTTGCACGAAATGCGTAAATGTTAAACTGTGTTTAATGGGGTCAGCTTAAATTGCGATTGATTTAATTGCAAATGACAGATATTCATTGATTTCGATATGCGAACATACATATATACATATATATGCGTTTGCAATTATAGCTTAATATGCACTGAGTAATTGTACATAGTAATCTGGTAATTGGGAACATATTTCCAACTAAGGTGTTATTCAAGCAAATAAATCTAATTGAGTTATATTTTCAGTAGGTCTGGAATATGCAATGGAAAATGTGCGAAACTATGGCATAAAGAGGTGTAGGTAATTATGATTTAGTAGTGGTTTAGTTGATTTAGTATAATTGCTAATATTATAATAAGTCGAAATTATGCTCTACTATTCTTTCTTATAAATCAAGAGAAGTATTCAAACTAACTTTTACGCAAAACATTTTAATTATAAACAATTTATTAACAAAAAAAAAATACAAAAATTTAAAAAGTATTTTATTTGAATATTTTTTTTTGTGTAATAAGTCCTTTTTTTATTTTTTTACTTTTATTTTTATTCTTCTCTCAGCTCTCCCAATTTCGCATTTCTTTACAGCATAGTATATAGCAATAAAATTTTCTCTTTTGAAGTACCTTTAAATGTACAGCCACTATTGAAGTCCTCGTTTGGCATCATGTATTCCTCTAATCTAATACAAAAAGTGCCTGGAATATCTAAAATTCGCATACCAAAATTTGCGCTCTCGAGATATTACTCATACGACCCGTTGAGTTTACCTTTCTTAAGAAATATTTTACTTCATGGTTTTCAATTTATTAGTTTTTGACTTTTATACCTAACATTAATTTTTTGCTAAAATATTTCGAAAAAAATTATATTACATGTACTTCCTTTTCAAAACATGTCTATAAATTTTTTTTTAATTTCTCAACAACATTTAATTATAAATTTTTAATTTAAATCTCAGCATAATTTAATAATTTTGTGCGATACTACTCAAATCACACCACCAGCAGCTAAAGCTACCACTTACAATTGGCGTCGCCTCTCAGTGTCGATGTTGAAAGACTTTTCATATTATAAACTCACCAAAAATTTCGCTCTAGTATTTATACTAACCACCTGTCCAACATATTAGCTGAATGAGCAGTTTAAGAGCATAAAGTCGCTCTTAGCAAATTTCAGTGTGGTGGAGTTGTAATTATTAGTATAGTGGTAGAATTTTAGTGGAATATATTGTAGTTGAATTTGGTGGATTATGCTTCGAATTTTTCGAATGGGCGCTTGAAATTCGAATTTTGTAATAATGGTGTTATGAAAATGTTCTACACGCATTTGAATATTTTGGCTGGTGAAATCTATGTGCTTTTCACTGAGCCTGTTGATATAGCAATATTTAAATATCATTTTAAGTGGAGAGATCTACATAAATCATGCTTAAAAAATATTCAACAATATATACAATTTTTTTTTTTAATTTTCTAAGTAATATTTCAAAAATTCCGCTTGAATTGTCAGCATATATTTTCTTTTAGATAGTCACATGTTTAAAAGTTCCATTCTGGAAAAATATAGATTGCTAGAGAAGATAATTTTCATTTCATTCCCTTCTTGAACGATTTTGTTACAGTTTTGCTTAAAAAATCCTTCTCAGTTAGTTAGTAGTTAAATACTTCTATTTAATTTATGTTAACACATCAATTAAAAAGTTTAAAAAATTTGACACTACGTTTATGTTTTGGATCATTATAATTTTGATACCAGCAATATCAAGGCTCCCACGGGCTTGTAAGTTATATTCAAATTGAAAATTTGTATGTAAGCGTCAAATTATGGAAACCAATGAAATTTATTCAGAAAATATTTGTTGTTAATATTATAGTAGGTCTCTTGCATTTTCAACTATCGCATAGCCCTCCTTAATTATAGTATCGCATTAACATTTTTAGATACAATAAATGCTGAACTAAGAGCGTTCTTATTTAGACGAGTCTTGGTCAACACAGGCGTCTATTGGTGACCAGTATTTGAACAATATATGATTATGGTATCCTCATAAAACCGAGGAAGATCTAGGTATCAATATTCGAAAGTGCTTTATTATTTTATTTTAACCTTATGCTAAGGAACATAGCTAATGTATTTAATGACCCATAAAATATACTAAAAGAAGTTTCTGGGAGTGAATTATGGACCTTTGAACTTTAGCATACACCATCATATAAAATTAAACGAGGCTCGCAATAAGCTTGAATTTATCACTTCACAATTCATCACAAATGCACAATGGATGTGAAAGGTAAAAGTCTTAAATATACTCTACTTCTACTTCTAAAGATCAAGTGCTTTATTTTGGGTTTCTCAATTTGAGCCCAACGTTCTAGAAAAAATTGTCTCTAGTGATTATTTCAAAAATATATAATCAAAGCGTCAATTAAGTATAGAAAAAGACGCTAGAAACTACGGGGTGCTATAAAGAATTGACAAAAGTCAAACATAACCTACAAATAATTTTTCTCATAACCTAAAAAATTACAAACATAACCTAAAAATCTTTTTTAAAGACATAATTATATTGTTAAATCGCTTAAGAATTAAATTCTCACATAGCTGAGTAGCGTTTGCAATTCATTGAATGGCTTTAAATGTTGCAAATGTTGCAAAAGTCAAACATACCCTAAAAATATTTTGCTCATAACTTGAAAAATAACATAACCTAAAAGTCTTCATTAATAAACTAAATATTAATTGCTAAATCGCAATTCATTCAAAAGCTTTAAATGCTACTTTTGTATTTAGCCGTTTGATATTCGTGCCCCTAATAACCCAATAATCCCAGAAATGTTTCTAGTTTGCTATTTAGAATGTATATTTCAGACACGCACCTACAAACGCATTTAATTTGGTGTGTGTAAAAGTGTTAGCCTCATCATTATCACCATTAGTGTAATCTTACGTGTCTTTCCACTTATTTTTTAATTATCAAAATTAATCCCCAATTGACAGCAGAATGGCTGCTCATAAGTTAGCATTTACTGCGCACACACACGCGCATATTTAACCTGAAAGTGTGAAGAGGTGGAAAATTCTTTGAAATATATACGCGTACATGTCAACCTCAAATTGTGGGCGAATGCAATTTCTACGAATATTTGTGTGTGTGTGTGTGTGTTTATGTGTGTTTGTGTGTATGTATGTATGCATTTATGTATATATATATATATATGTTTATTCAAAACGAATTCCCGCCACAGCGCCAATGGGCCAACTGGTTGCAAACAAAAGTGGAAGTGATGCAAGTAAATATGTAATGTAAAGATGACAATCAAATAGCGAGGGTGACATGTAACGGTAAGTAATTTTCAAATATATGCAACAAACTAATTTGTTAAATATGCATATAAATGTGTGCGACTTATTTTGCCACGACATGTACTTATGCTGATTTAAAAATACTCAATGGTAATGTTGCCGATGCTGGCATGTGTCGAGTGCTTGACTCTCCGCGCTGAAGTACCGCATGTCACAGCTCGACAATGTGTAGTTGTTTTAAGCTCAGCTTATTTCCCCAATGCCAAAGGTGGCACAAATAATTGACAGCATTTCAATATTACGCTTTTATTGTAATTTTTAACTACACCGGAGGCGAAAGTTTGCTCGCTAAGCCAAACATAGGGGGCGGCATTGCATGAGTATAGTGTCAAAATATTAGTATATTGAGCGAAAATCGTTGTTACTTTACAACTAATAAACAAATAAAATGCATTTTTGAAATGCGCAAGCGACCAAGATTTCGGTCTTCGGGAGTCTGCATTTAAGTACGTACAGCACTTTTTCTTTTTTGTTTTTTCAAAATCTGTTATAGAATACAATAATGAGAAACTTAAGGCTCCTCACTTGAAATTAAGATGACCATAAAAAATTCTTAAGCACTGTAAATAAGAGTGACACCCTTTAACTGTATCAATATTCCCTAATTGTTGGTTTTAAGAAAAAGAAAATTGAGTTGGGAACTCCTCACATTTCTCTTCAGAAGTAAAGTAATGTCTTGCTGTTGCTCTATAATAGAAATCACAGGGTTTCCAATGACTTAAAGTCTATGTAGCCTACTCTCGAACTCTCTAAAAATTGATGAAAAAATTGATTTATAAAAACGGATATATAAAAAAACCTGGCATCAATTCTGTATAGTGTAGATTTAAGCCAAATTTTTCACTCTTATTCTTCTACGCAAGCATATATAACCTATATGAAAAAGTCTGAACTAAAAGTATAATAGTCCTACTATGATTTAGTATACTTATCATGAATTATTTATTTCACATAGCTTATATTAACACCTATATACTTGACCAAGATTCTCCGATTCCTGTCTTTGGAGAGACCCAAAAATGTTAACTCGACTTCGAACGACTAATAACTTTTATGAAAAGATTTTTATTGCCAAAATAAAATCGGTAGTTTGACATGGTCTACTTAGGGTTGACCGCTAAAAATTTTAATTTCCTGGTACATTCCGGTTAAGTAGACCTGCCTGTCATGGAAATCTGCTGCTGTCTATTGGTAATTTGCACTTTCAACCAATAATAGTAATTATGTAAGGCAATCGGTTGGAATTAGTTTATTTTAAGCTATATGCTGCAATGATTATATCTTGATCTTGAATGGAAAATTAATGTAGTAATTAGATCTATTAAAACATTTAAAAAAATTTGAAATCAAACTTTTGCCATGGGAAAGTATTAGTTGTCTATATTGTCCAGTGAAGTTTTGAGTTCTTTCATTCAACTGTTTCAATTGGTTTGCTGTTGTTAGTTCCGATTTCACTTATTATATGGTGGAAACAGGTCTTGAAGCATATAATGGTAGGCAAGTAAATTCTTCAGTAATGAATACCTTTAAAATCCGAAAAATGGGAAAAAGTATGTATCAATGCACTCAAAGCTCAAAGAGTATAGCTTATTTTTGCCGAGGTTAGGCCGAGGTGAGTTAAAAATTGTAATAAATATATCTAGAGAAATAGTCATTGAAACATATGTACCTCCACAATCTTTCTGCCTATCATTTACCAAAAAGAAATTCAACAAAAAAACGATCTCATTCAAGTGACAGCTGATCTTACAATAGTGCTGTTGAACCAATTGTGTCCCTTTTTATGTGTCCTTAAACCTTTATGTGTCTTATGTGCCCCTTTCTCAGAAATGGGTTTCTTGATATACGGTTTAAGGAACTGAATGCTTAAATATAGCATGGACATAACACCGGTTCTTTATTGTACTCTCAAAACGCTGTCAAATTATAGCGACGGTTGATTGATCGCCAGTGATTGACTGACAATGAAGCATGGTATGTTATATTACTGAAACTAAATGTCTTCCAAGACTATAACTATAACCACCATATATATATAACTATCTATTTAACTATATATATATATAACTATAACTACCCACTATAACGTTCATCTTTGACTGAAATGTCATTTTCTTAGGCAATTCTGTCAACTGTCAAAATAGCAAAACTTTATGCACCACCCTGTATACATATGCAATCATATACACACATGCTTATAGTGTTGTGTGTCGTCTTTCAAACACTTAACTATTAACAACTCACATTCGCACCTCCAAGCATTTATTTACTACAACAACTTCTCTTCCTACATACACACACACCTCCAACTAAGTTTCTTTCTCACATTGCGCATGTATTATTTAACTGCGCTCGTGTTGCATACGGCCACATACCAGGCCAACATATGCCATAGCAAGTAGCAGCATGTGTATGCAACAACATGTGTACGCACTATAATTCCAGCCACGATAATTTTCAGCGCATAAATCGACGCCTCTATTGGGCAAAGTGTATAAGCAACAGCAAAACAATTTGTTTTTTTTTGCAATGTGCAACTTAAGTTGCTACGTAAGGCTATATGTGTCTGCAAGCTAGGTATTGCATTATATACTTACTTATATGTGGCTTAAGTAAGTGCTAAAGGCTAATTTCTTATAAGCAAGTGAAAACTTGAAAATATACGAGTATATATATATATATACTATAATAATAACTGCCAGCTAAAAAATGTCGTACAATCGGTCGGATGAACCCAGAAAAAGAGTAGCAGGGAGTCGAAGTCTTCGGCAACCACGTTCGACTGAAAAACCAAACATTAATACGCCACAAAACTCATATGAACAAGGTAAAATATGAGAACTATATGAGTGAGACCACTCTCCCGGCGAATTTATAACTAAAAAAAAGGGGCGCGCCAGCAATTTCATCGAACAATGTCGATCGAATTGGTCGCCTGGAATGCTATACTGAAATTGAATTAATTTAGAGTAAAAATTAACGTTTCTGACGAAGCAGAGAAATACTTTAGGGCATTGTTTGGTCTTATTCCCCAGCCAGTATATTTTATAAGTATAATAATTCCACTATAATATGATGTAGAGGTTTAATTATTACTTTCGTGGGTTTATTGAATATCAAAGCAATTTTCTTACTTCGAAAAAGCTTTCTGAAAAAGCTCAAAGCTTATTATCAAGAAGCTGCATGACGAATTATACGTGACGCTTTGAAAGCTTATATAAATTTCGTAGCAATTTTCGGTTCGTACGAAAATAAAAAGTAGCTTTATAAAATGACTTTCCATTGCTTTCAAAATTGTTAGATGGAAGTTTGAGAAGCTATTTGTAATACGTATTGGCCGCTTGGATCGAATCACTATTTGATTATTTTGATTCCCATAGCATTACAGTTAGGCCAAATTTAAGTCATGACATACCAGTCGAATTATATAAAATATTATGGTAAGGTTCAGCACAAAGGTCTTTTATAATTTCACTTGGATTATGTGAAATATTTTTTAGAATATCTTTTCTTATTTTCGTTTTTCGAGTAATACACTATATCTTACTCAGAAATCTTTTTTCTTTACTATGTTCGAATTCTTACTGTCTCCTCTATGGTTCGCATGCTTTACAAACTCAATATCATGAAAGAGTTCATACAATTCCACCGAGTTGGTTGGTTGTGTGAATAGCTTCCCGAAATCGGTGGAGCGTGGGTTTGAACTTGACAAATTTATTTACAAAATTTCAAATTCTAAAAATTTAATGCTTGCATCGTCATTCTAAAACTCCGACTCCTGTCAAGGCTATTATGATAATTTAGCAAGAACACAAGTATTTAAATCATCTAAAGCTTAAAAGCTTAAAGCTCTGAGTTAATAGTCTGTGTAGTAAATATACGTACGCGAGTCGTGCAATCGGACTAATGAAGAACTAAAAGAAATTGTGTACGAAATCGTTCACTCCACTCCATGGAAGACAAAATGAGTCGTTTAAGGATTTCGGATTGTTTAAGGATTGTTTAAGGAAGGAAGGAGGAACTGAAAATCTTATCGATTCGTGTCTAAACTAATGCAGGGAATTTGCATTGATCATTAGTATGCTATATAATTTGTTTGATGTCGATAATAAAGAATTGTGCTTGGGGTTTTTGAAGGGTTCTAATAAAATAATATGCGCTATGTCTTATCAACGGCCGATTTATCAGCGATTTGTTTTCGGAAATAGTAAAGTCTGAACGTTTTTCATATAGCATAGTGAAACATTTAACCACTTTAAATATATCAAAACTTAGCTGTGAACATTTTGGACCATTTATGTATATATATATTTTTATTTTTTTTTTGATATTTTAATTTTAAGCTCGGCTGTAACGCTAGCAAGTCAGATATTGTTTTAAGCCTGATTCCCTTATACTTGCCAATATAAAACTCGTATTTGAGGCAAATCGTACTAAATATAAACAAGATTATTTGGTAATATTTTAACTCTGGTGTCATCTAACGGTATTTCATTAAGTACAGCACCTTCTCCGATTCTCCGTAGTGCAGCAAATAAGTGTGTGTGCAAAATTTGCGCTCGCTTTTAATTTTTAAATTATACGCATTTTAAATTATACCAGATATATTATTACCTAAACCAGTTATACCAGATTATACCACATATGATTATTTAGCAAGATGATTTGTATACTACTCACCTTTATATTATTAATTAATAAGACAAACAATCATTTTTTCAATTTTATTTATTTTTTATTTTATTTTCTCTCGTTTTTCTATATCTTTCTCCTGTGTGTGTGTGTGTGTTGTTCTTGTTGGTATTTGTCTGCTTTGTTGCAATTGTTTTTGTTCTGTTTTGTGTTTGCTATGTTTATAGCATACCTTACTGTATTTAAATTACTCTTATTTCTGCTTTGTCATTTATTATTTATTTATCATTTGGATTTCTTTGCCATTATTTTTAGAGCCATTTTAAAAAAATTACAATAATAATATTATTTGTAGTAATCAAGCATTACAATTTCATTCACTCACAGTTTCTATTTTATTTTCAAAATTTATGTACGATTTTTTTTTTATTATATATCCATAAATTTCTCTGCTTAACAATTCCCTCACACTTACAAGACAATTTTTTGTTTGCGGGTTTTCAGCAAATTCCACAGTTTGTTTGTTGTTGTTGCTTTAATTTTAATATTTAATTTTAATTAAATTAATATTTTTTGTATTAATTGTTAGCTGCATTATACTTGTACATATATATATATACATACTTACTTATATATATGGATTTTATATATTTTCGATTTATATCGTAATATTTTATATAGTGAGTATGCATTTGACCTTGTGTGTATATTTGTTTGTCGTGTATGTGACAGCTGACAGCTGACAGCTGCAATATTTGTCAACTGTTGCGTTATTTTTTTGTTATTCTTTTGTTGTATATATTCTTGTTGTAATTTTGTGTTGATTTATGGATGTTATATATTTTTAGTTCTATTGCTAAATGTTTTTTTTTTTTTGTTATTAATAATCTTTCATTATTTTCGTTAAGTTTTTACTTAATTACTTAGGTATTGATTGCTCGATTAATGAGGGCATGGTCATTCTGTTATTTTTAGTATTAATAATTACGCAATTCTAAAATCATAGACTCTATACTACATACATATTTACTTAATTCACATACACACGTACATATTATAGAAATATATATAATTTTTTTTGCGTACTAATCATTTCTAAAGCAGTTAACAAGACATTACTTTAGTTTTTTGTTTGCTAAAGAAAATATTATTTAAATATTTTTTTCAAATTTTCAGAAAAAGAAAATTGTTAGTTATGAAAAAAAAAACATATTTTTAAGCGAATTTTTTTCACTATGGATAAAAATACATATATTATATTTTTATTTTGTTTTATTTTCAAATTTGTGTCATCAAAGCTAATATTAAAAAAAATGTGATTTTATAAAACTCAGCTCAATCAGCGATATAGTTTTTGCACAGATTGTACGTAGCGTTATAAAAAAATCAAAAATATATGCTAAGCACACCGCACGGAAATTTGTTGTTGTTTATCATATTATTATTTTTATTTAATTTTTTTTTGGAAGTATTTAGCGCCTAAATTTTACCAACTGACACACGTAACACACACATTTTTATTATAAAATAAGCATTTTAGCCAATTAATTAAAATATTAAAAATTTTATTTATATCCAAAAGGTTTTTTATATAGTTTTTTTTTTTTTTTTGTTTATTTTTAGTAATTCTTACTTTGAAGCACAAATTCCTTGAAATTCAATATTAAAAAATTTTTTTTTTACTAATTTTTTTTGTAATTAAAATAATTTAAAAAAAAACACAGAAAATTTTGTATAAATTTGAGATAAATAAAGATAAAATTTAAAAAAAAAAAAATTCAAAGCAAAGATCCAAAAACGCTATATAGTAATAAAATCCGCAACCCTACGAACCAACTTCCCAATTAGAAGCGTATTCATATACATATGTATGTACACTATTTGGTAATTGTCTAAATAAAGGTGTTGTCCGAATCGGTTATTTATATATTGCCAAGCAGGCTTAGCATAATCATAATCAAGCGAAAAAGAACTTTGTTATAAGAATTTTCAAGCCTAAATCCATAGCTGATATAATAATCCATAGGAAGCCTTGCAACCCTTACTTTGCCTGAGTTCTAATCTCGACGGAACTTGTATGTGTTTGTTGTTGTTATAATGACTTAAAGAATTTCCTGTGTCTTTGCCCATTTGTGATTAGAGAACCCTATATAAAACTATGTCCCTTCCGGTTATGTGGATCCGACTGTAGTGAAGACGATATATATTGGGATAAAGATCAATGAGGCGTACACATTTCTCGGTTGTTTAAATGGACTTCATCTACTATTTGGTGTTATTTGACAAATGGAAGCTCTTGGGCATCATTTTCTTCTACCACAAGTTCCGATTTTGTAACCCATATTAATACTTCAGGATTAATAAATCTTTCCAAAGTCTACTAAGAACAAAAAGTTCTCACTGTATCTGGCTTTTTTTTCGAGAGTTGGAGAGAATTTTTTGCTTATTTATTTATTTTCCGAAGTATATAGTTCAGCAGTATTTAATTTTCTTCGTATATTTTTTTGCGTGAGTTGTTTTGTGCTTTCCAAAATTCTTGATAGGCTATATTCGGTTTGAGTGAAAGTTCGAAGAAATATACGATTTTTTTAGTGTGAAATAACTGTAAAATCGAAGACGAAAAATAAAGATAAAGAAAACTTTACCATAAGTGAATTTTTGAATATAATCCTTGCTCAACATGGCCTTATTTTGGCATGAACCATTAATTCGTCGTTTCTATAAAATTTTTATATTTATCATAGAAGTATTTTCGGCAAATTTTTAACTGTCTGTTCACTAGATCCTAAGACATAATTTTTAGATTTGTAAATGTAAAGTGGTAGAAGAGGACAAATTAGGAGAACACGCTGAATAAGAGAATGGTTGAGCATCCAATTCATGAACTTTCCCTTTCAATGTAAGGAAAACTAACTCCGTACAGTTGTTTATCAGCTAGATATGCTTTGAGCTAATTTTTTTTAGTTTCAAAGAACACTGGATTTTTCTTTGGCCTCTGGGGTATGTTCCACATTTTTGAAACTGATCAAAAACTCATCAAAACTTTCTTTCAATAATGTTCAGTATTGTTCAAATCATGTTCCAGAATTTATCTGGATTTTTCAACTATCCTGCTAAAGCAAATATTCAGGTATTCGAAAACTTCAACGAAAATTCTATATATTCGAATAAAATGTTTAAATATCCGCATATCAAAATTTAATAATACATGATATGGTAAATAATAATATTGTGGTAAAGAACAAAAAGAAAAGGCCTAAAATGTCAACAAGATTGCAATAAATTGTAGTATAGGTTTAGGAACAATATTTTTTTTATATTTAGGAATTTTTTTTTATTTTTATTTTATTTAATTTTAATATAATTTAGGAAAAATAATATATAGGTTTCGGAAAACGATCGTAATGGTTCAATTTGGTATAAAAAAGTGGTAAAGAATATCAAAGAAAACTGATATTAATCTGATATTTGGAAATCCGCATAACTGTATAAATGATCATTAACCGAATACCCATTTTATATAGATTTATCACTGTTAACAGATGCTCAGGATATTCAAATAAATGTCTGGTCTCAGCCCTAATTTCAAATTAGCCGTTTACATGAAATTACTTTTACTTTTACTTGAATTACATGAAAAATGTAAAATATTTGAAAAAATCATTGGCCTTTTCGAATAACTTGCAAGTATTTTATAGACAATTCATGCCATGAAGGCTACTTTGGAATAGCATAGCAAAATGGATAAGCAACATAGAGTGTGAATAATTCACAGATTACACAGATTCACAGATTATTTTTTATAGAAAAAAAATAAATAAAATACCTTTGAACGCACACCAAAAGTTTTTTCTTTTCTATGTCCAATATTCAATTTCCAACAAGTCTTTTATAAGTTTTTTTTTTAATTTCAAATCACCTACTTTTGCGGGTTTGCTAAAATTATATTATTAATCTCCTCAAGTGCTCACTTCTGCCTTCTCAAACTGCGCAAAAATCTGAACAAATTATAACGAACAAACCAAATCAGTGTTAAAATAAAAATAAATAAAGTCGCAATTGATTTTTTATAATTTTTTATATATTTTTTTTGTTTTAGAACAATACTTGCTTTGATTGTTTGTTTGTTTTTTTTTTTCTTTATGTTTACTTAACAATTTTAGCGATTTCTACTTGTTTATTGTTGCGCATATCATACATAATCGATTTTACTTACATTTCATTGCAAATTTGCCTTCCTTTCTTTGTTTTCTTTAATTTTATTTATTAATCGTATAATGTTTTTTACATGTTTTTATTGTTGCACATATGCATAATGCTTACAATTGTTTATAAGTACAAATACACGAGTACGTACACACTAATTGATTACAAAAACAAAAAAATTTAAATAAGGAAGTATAGTGAAAAATTAATTTAAAATATGTTGAAAGGAAAAAAAACAAACAAAAGAAAACGAATGAAACTAAAACAAAACTACGCATTGTATTTAGTTAGTATGTATATAAATATTATTTACTCTTTTTTCTTCATCATCTTCTTCTTTATTTAACATTAAAACTAATAATTAAATTGTTTTCGTTTTGCGTCTTTACATTCTCAGTTTACTAGCTGTGTTGTTGTTGCACTTACAAAAAACATGTTTCCACTCTATTCATTTTTAATTTTATATGCCTTAATTGTAATAAAAAAAAAAAAAAATTCAAATATCTTTCTGCTTCATTCTTTCGAACATCATTATATAATCATCATCAAATAAAAAGTGAACTTTAAAGTCAAAAAAGTGTTGGCGTTCATTGTCAGATTTAAACTGTTGTTGCTATTGCTATTACTATTGTTGTTGTAGTTGTTGTTTACATGCGCGTGGCAGCAAGTGCTCATGCCTCGGTTTGTGTGCGCGCGTGTGTGTGTGTGTGTTGGGCCTTTTGTTATTTCTACTTCCAAACACACACACACACACACACATACATGGGCAGACATGTTGCGACACGCTGCCACGCCCCGCAAATGTTGGGAGAAAGTAGATAAAAGCGACAAGCGGTAGGTTTACATTTTTGTTGTTGCTTGCGAAGGTATAGCACGCAGAAGAAAGTGTAGAAGCTGCGTTGTTTAAGCGCCTAGTTGTATGCAATATTCAATGCTGACCGTTGTTGTTGCTGTTGCTGTTGCTGCCGGCTGGTGTTTAATGGCCTGCTCACAGTTTCATATTTATATTTGTATATAATTGGTTGATTGTGTGTGCGCTGCCTACAAAGCTGACGAGAGTTCCAATGCATTGGTTGTTTAACTCGTTGTTATTGTTGCTTTTGCTGTTGTTGTTGTTGTTGTTGTTGTTGTTACGTTGACTGCGGTTGCCTTACAGTGTTAATGCGCTTGGGGCATTTTCCGCTGCTTACTGCCATCAAATGGGGGTTCCGATTATTTATTGCTATTTTGTTGTTGTATTGAGTTGTTACTATTGTTGTTGTTGTTGTTGTTGTTGCTGTTGTTGCTGCTGCTGTTGTTGTTTGCTGTTTTCATTAATGTCGTATATTTCACATTTATTGGTTTTTAAACTTCGGTTTGTTTTTTGTTTTGTTTTTGTTTTTCTTCTTTAAAAATGAACACTTTTCATCTGGTGGGAATTTATATGGTTTTGGAAAATCTATTGCACGCAACATGAATTCTTGTGGCCATTTTTGTGCTTTAGCCTTGCCTTGGGCTTATACCGTTCCAAGAATGACAATTGTTTGGCATTGATGGCGCCTCGTCGTTTACTAGAATTAGAAGAGTAAATAGAGATAATGAGAGAGAGTGAAGAGTTAATATGAAATGTATGTTTTTTTTCCGACGACATCGGCACATATGAAATGCCGAAGTGAATTTGATCTTTAACACTTTATTAAGTTAAACTCCTACTAATCCGGACACGACACCGAATTGGGCAACATATACGTATATATCATATATGACACTTTTTTTTCGAAATACCGCCCCTTTAACCTAACATCTACAACTACGCTCTCGTTTTGGGTCAACTACATCCAACGATGCTGATGAGCTGATCCTTCGTGTTGGGCCGCGACTAGTCGACTTGAGATGTTTACGAGCCAATTACTGTTAGTTCAATCAGTCAATTCTCTCCTCTTTTTCCACACATGCTACAGCCGCTCGTATGCAACAAACTTCAGAGTAGTTCACCTCAGTAGTCCACCTTCGTGGAACTTGTGGTAAGACTAGAGGTTTGGGATTTTGGGAAACGAAGTGAGGTAATATCCAGCTTAACCGAAATGATGGTCGCCGTATTACAACTGACTCCTTCCTCCTGCCCTCTTTGCAGAAAGAGTAGCTTTTTAGGTTAGGTGTTAATTCTCACAACAAAAATTACGAGGATCCCACTAGGACAGCATATATGAAGAAAAGTTTTAAGTATGCTAGCCAATTCGCCCAGTTCGTCGAAGATATGACTACAGAGATGCTTTAACTACAGTCTAGAGAAAGCTGGATCGTGGAAAAAATTTTGTTTTCACTTTACTTTCATTCATATAACTTTTACAATTTTAACCTCACGTGTGGGAGTTATTTAAACATTGGTGGTTGGTAGATAAGCTAAATATTGTTATAGACGTCCTATAAAGGAAGGCCTCGGAATGAAGTTGTTTCGAATAGATCGTACCATGGCATCAGGGGATAAATAATGAATTGATTTAAGTGGATATGCAAAGCGGTGGCATGCCCTTGCGTCTTTTAAAAATTATAAATAGAGACTCTCTTGATCAAAACTACCAAGTCCACAATCATGAAGGATGAATCCGAGGTTTCAGTAGAACAAAACAATACTGGTCTACTTGTTCGAGTGGATTATAAAATTGAATCGTACTGGTGTCACACGGTATTTTCTGCAGTTATGCATTATTTAGATTGGATAAGATAGGAGCAAAAGCGGTCCAATAAAGAGGCAAATGTTATCACAACTTGAACGTGAAAAAATTGGGCAAATTTGCAGTTGGCGTCGAGAAACTTATGTAAATTATGATCAATGTACAAATATCATTTTAGAAGGGGGTAAATATTGTCCTAGAAAGTAGTTTTTGTTGTTCTGTGATCGTCAAGACCTCTTCTATATCAATATTGGATACCTTAGGATTCCAAATCATTTTTGGTTATCGAGAACAAACGTTTAACTATTGCTGGTAGAGATCGACGAATCATTATGTTTACTGCATATTATTTGAAATTTTTTATTATTTTAATCTCAAGGGTTTTTTGACGTGCTGAATCGAAATAGCTGCAATTCGGAAGTCTTATAAACTGGTATGAAATCTTTTTGTTAAATTCTCTTTTATTTATATTTTGTCGATACTTACTCTCTTATCATTTCCACAGCTGCCTCATACTTGAGTCCCAATTCAATTAACGCCAATGCGACCAAAACCGGTGCACGTCCCAAACCGGCAACACAATGTACAGCAACGCAAGCTTCCGGATTTTGTTGATACCTGCGAAATAGTATGGTGAGTCAATTAAAAATATATATATTCATGAAATGCGCGTGTGGAACATTTAGTATATCAAAACGAAATATTTTTAATTAATTATTTTTCTTTAATAATTCAATTCAAAAATTTTTCAACAACTCAAAACAAATTGTGTTGCAACTGTTTTGCTTGGTGCCCAAGCGCAGCGCGATGATCGCTTACTAATTTTAGTCTAATCGATTTTTTTTTTTTCGCTACAAACTCAGTGCACATTTTTGTTGTAAGTTTGCATAAATATGTGTATGTATGTGTGTTCGAAATTGTAACGGCACCTTACCTACAAGTGGCATTTTCATGATCATTATTATCGCATTCATCATTATTAGCATTGACATTTGCATCGGCTGTCCTATCAGTATCAGTATCATTACCATTACCATTACCATTACCATTGTTGCTATTGTTGTTCATAGCATTATAATTATCTAAATTCTCGTAATCATTTCTATGCTTATATTTAAGTGAAAACCTTTTGTTTTTGTAAAATGAAACCGTTGCGTTTCTATGCGTCGAAGGCGCACTGGTGGAGTGAGTTACGGTGTTGTTATTGCTAAACCTAAGACCTCGACGAGCGTGATGTTGTTGTGGTGGTTTGAAATTGTTGTTGTTTTAGCAGTTATTATTATTGTTTTTATTTCAAATAATTTTCAATTTAACGTCCATGCATTGTTTGTTTAATTTTGATTTATTTAAAAAAAAAGAGAAAAAAAAGAAGAAGAAGAACCAGCATCAACAAAGTGGCAACAACTTAGCGTTTGTTAGAGAATTAGAGTTCACAGCTGTGTTTAGTTGGGTTAAGCACACCAGATAGTGATATTATATTATTAAATAGTACAGTTACTACATTTATATACAACTGTGTACATATGTAACATATATTAGTAAGTTATGAAGACGGTAATATTGAGTAATTATCGAAAATATTGCAAATAAGTACAGCATAGTCTGAGTTAAAATAGTGTGATGTGAAATATTTTTGCTTTGCATGAGAAAATTAATTGTATGCTTTACTATTATATATAAACATAATTATTTTATATGTAATACATATTTTTTAGTTTTATTATTATTATATATTATTCATATTTTTATTTGCAAAAAACTGCGCAATATTTTTCTTTTATTTTCAATAACACAAAAGCAACATTTCACTTAGTAAAATCACATTTTAATTTCAAAAATATTTATAATAATTTTTTATAAGCGCAGATATATCCCTTAAAACATCTTATAGAAAGCATTTAATTAGAAAAATATTGCCAAGCAACATGCTGTTATAATATTTTGCTTCGCAAAAATAATTTTACCAAATTTTTTATTTTTTTTTGTTTTAATTTTTTTATTTTATAAAATTACAGGCATGCATTTGCTGTGTTAGTTTTTATGTTGAATACTAGTGATAATGTGTTTCGAACGAAGTGATTTTGTACAGATTGTTATTGTACTGTGGCAACATCGGTGCACAGTGTCTACAAATACGTGAGATTAGGCCCCTACAAAAAAAAGAAAAAAAAACTAGTTTCCTTCTACTGGGTTCAAGTGCTCGCCAAGCGCTAAAATAATTTCATAACGGTATTTCTGAATATTTGGAAGGGTCAGAATTAGCTTACCCTGATGTAGTTTAAGCTGTTATAACAGCAACCACAAACAGCATACTATAAACAACCTACAAAACAACCAATGCAAAATCCGACTAACTTCCTGCAACAGTCGAGTCGACGTAACCTCAAAATACTTCTAAAACTAATTTGTAACTCTATAAAATTCATGTATTATTACATAACCGATAAAATTTGTAATGAAGCAAAACTTCAAATATTATCACATAACCGAACAAATTTATAATGAAGCGAGTCGTCTCAGTGAAACGTCAAATTGCATATGACTTCTCAGCTGACTGCCGATAAATGCGCAAAACAACATTATATATGCTATTTCGGCAAAATATATATTGCAGAAATATTTATTATAAGAAAACGCTTGTTGGTAGGTACGTCCAGCAGTGACCTTCAAATGTCATTGAAAAATAATTCCTTCAAAAATACACAACTTTTCTTGTCAAACGTAAATTGAAATTTAAGAAAATCTATTTCTGACACATATATGTATATGTGAATTTGCAATAAAACGAACAAATGGCATGCAACGCATGGCCGTTACTCAAATCGATTTACCGTTGAACAAACGCACCGCTACAGATGAATAGGCGAAGTGAATTGGCGCTTTCGTGCAAATGATTTGCGGCGCATTAAGCAAATATCACACAATGATGATTATTATTAACCACTTGCAGGCAAGCAAAACGTGACAACAGAACAACAAAAACAAAACGCATTGATTAAAATAGTAAAAGAAGAAGAAAAAAAAAAACGAAAAGAACGAATAAAAACAAATGCAAATAAATGCATTACAACTCACTTTTGCTTCAAGATCTCGAACCATTCATCAACAACTTGAGGTGGCGGAAAAGTGCCATCCTCGAATGCTAAATCCTTAACTGTAATGCCCTGTGCCTCGAGCTCGTCCGTATTATAGCTGGGCTCGCATACGCGCACCACAGTGCTCACGTTGTTCTTCTTGAGCTCCTGAAAGAGTATGTGCGGTATAATTATGAGTAATTAAAGAGACATTGTCAACTAACCGTTATATAATGATGGATGGTGACATCTGATGGGCGATCGGTGATTAGGAACTTCATGCCCTTAAACTCGATAAGAGCTGGTGCTGGGCGCAAATCCTTTTGACGCATGTTGCTCATTAATTTACGTTGTTAACACAAATACAAATTTATTTATGCTTTTTTTGCAATGTATTAGTCGTGTATCTTTTAGACAGTAGAGTTGAGATTTTTGTGTGCTTCCTTAATTTGTTTTTTTGTTTTTTGTTTTTTTTTTGGTATTAAAGTGAATATGTTTTGTAGAAGTATGTTGTTGTTTTAGCGCGCACTCTTCACACTTTTACTCCGTATGCTCTTCGGCTGTTTTTTGCTTACAAGCGCTGAGGTGTTTTGTTGTTTTTTGTCTAAATGTTTCTTCTTTCTTGACTTTGAAGATTAGGTGCTGTTGTTTTCTAAAATATTTCGTCGCCTGGACTGTTGTTTACAAATTTGTTAGCGCGCAAATATTCGCTACAAAATGTAAATAATGAAAATGTCTGTCACAAGACTGGACTGCAAGTTTTTCTTTAAAAAATTTTTCGCTTGCTTGCTACTTGCTTACTTTCAATAAATCGGAAGTTGTGTGCATAACACTTTCAGCAGTTTATGCGAAATAATGTTGTTGCTTTTTGTTTTTTTTTTTTTTGTTTTGTAAATATTTTGTATAAATATAATTTAAGTAGTTAATGTGCAAATTGAAGCTTATATACGGAAATTGTTTTGTAATTAGCGCAAAATTTAAAATTAAGTACAATATTTTATGTTTTTTGTTTGATTTTTGGGCGTTGTTAATGAGCTGTTGTTAGTATTTATACTTTAGCTTAAAAATTATCACAAAAAAAGTAATTAGAAAAAAGTTTTTCAAAAATAGTTTTTATTTTGCAGCTTTCGCTTTCGCTTTCGCTTTTTTGCTTTTGTTTTAGTTTCTTTGCACAAAACCTGTCAGATTTTCTGCCTTCTGCTGTTTGAAATCCCTGCTGGCGTTTTAGTTGTTGTTGTTTGTTTAATTACTCTTTAATTGTACAACAATTTAATTTCGCAATAATTCTGTCAATTAATTTGCTCTTTTTCGTTGCTTCTTGCTTTTTGCTTTTCTGCTTTCTCTTGTTTGTGTTTTGTGTTTTGTTTTTGCTAAAACCGAAATTGTATATACCAATTATTCTGATATGCGCGCTTTTTGTTGTTGCTCTCTCTCTCTCTCTTTCTTACTGACTCAGCAAACACTTTCTTGAAAATCCAATTAGTTTTATTTAAGAAAATTCGAAATTTTTTTCTACGCTTTAAATCGCTTGCTCTCTCGTGCTGCGCACTTTCGCTGCTATCTCCTGTCTAACTGTCTCCCAACTGGACGCACTTCCAACAAGTTCCAACTCTCGTCCTTTTTACGTTTCTTTCGCTGTTTCACAAACTCCTTTCCCTGGAAAGAAAAAGAAATTATGAAATATTTGACTAGTTGAGTACAATCGTATAATTACTAATTTAATCCAATTAATCTACGAATTAATATTTAAAGTGTTTTTTTTTTGGTTTACAGAATGCGTGTTTTTTAATGAATGCAGCTGGTTAGATTTGAAAATTATTTCATATTATTTTTTTTTTTTTTGTAGTTATACTAAAATAAAATTGTCTCAGCACATTAGACCGGAGACTATTTTCGATCAAGGTTGGTCAGATCAGATGGAAATTATGAAATTTTATAAAAATCGCGTAACTGACCTTTATAAACGGTAATTCAGTCAGTAGCGTCCAAGAGAGGTAACTCATGACCATAAGAGATTTGCTTGCTAACAGCTATGGTTTGTCTATAATCAGTGTAATGAACCCGAAAGCCGATTTTTCTGCTAATTAGTTGAACATTAACCCGGCACAAAAATCGGTCGTTTTCATGAAGTTTCGTTTCGTTTCGTTTTTTTCGTTTTCGTTTTCGTTTCGCTTCGAGCAATTTGCTAATTTTTCAGATATCTGCTTACTGTTTTCGAACGAAAAGCTGTCTTCGATTCGCCAAACTTTCCAGAGCAACGAATCAAATAGTCTGACATAATTAAATAGAGATATAATAGCGGACGGTTATACCACTTGACATTTCAAGCCACTAAAAAATCATCAATGTCTTCGAAATTAGTGCGATAAAATAATGAAAAAGTTGTAGTTGAAAGCTCTTTCAGCATATTCACGAATTAGCGCCCTTTACATGTACTTTTTTCGCCTATGGAGAACTACCAGAATGGTATGGAGGCTAGAAACCAATTTGGTTTTGGACCAAATACTTGATGTGAAAATCTCGAGAAATTTGAGAAGGCATAAAGTCTTTTAGAAAGCACTATACTTAATTTATGGATTTGGAAAAAAACAATGCATTGAGGTAGAAAAGTCGAAAATGTGTTCGATCACTACTTAAAACTGCAAATTTTGAACCAACTGTATCATTGCTTTCGTACTCTCATAGGGCTCCTTTATGAAGCCAAAAACAGCGTCATAAATACAAATATACAGCGACACTGAGATTTTTCTCAATCACCAAACAGAAGAACCCTTAAGTTCGAGTAATCAAAATTACAAAAAAAGAGAGAAATAAGCCAAAAGGGTTTCAAGAATACAAAAAAAAAACCTTATTAACAATGGTTTTATATATCCGTGGAGTGAGTTCTGTGAAGAGTGGATTTTGCCCTAATGAAGTGGTTAGAGGTCAACAAGATCAACATGCACGACCCAAGTTCGTCAGAAAATCCGACTAACTTGAAATAAAGCGATCGCCGCTCTGCAGTCAGAAACAAACATACTAGCGCAGTTTTGTCATGAAACCCACTCTCTGTTTGAAGTCGACTTAAAACTTAAAAACAAAAAAGGCGGCCCATTTTTCGGATAACATCAAACCGTCTACCACTAATGGAAGAAGAAACCCAACTAGGCAGCTAGTTGTATTGTAAATGACTGTATATAACACTTTGAATGCGATAAAAACCGAGTTTGGTGAGTATAACACTAGAAATCACTAGAAGGCACAGTGGTTCGAATTTCGCTCGAGTAAAAGTTGAAATTATGTTATCTGAAATCTGATGTCATGTATATTAGAGAATCATACGCAGAAATATAAAATATTATGGGTTAAATATGCAATGGGCTAAGTGCAATTTTATGGGCACGTCTAAATTGTTGTTGGCCATTTAAATACGATATTCAACAAAAGTATACTATAAACAACTGTAGACCGTAGCAGCTCATATATAACAAAATATATTATGCGGCTGAAAAGAAAATATAACAAATGCCTCGGCTGCTTGTTGAACAATATTATTTAATGAATGTGGGGTGATTATAGTTTTTGGTGCAAATAAATTGCAAACTTAAACAGTGCATAATAAATATTGTATTGTACGGAGATGATGCGAGCAAGTGTAATATACTCGTATAATATTTATGGCGAAAAGTGAAAATTGCGAATTATGAAAATCGACAGGCATAAAATTATATATTGTTGTATATATATATATGTTTCTGCTTCTCGCAACAATTCACACCTTTGTGATTATTTCAAATGCATCGTTTTGGCAAGCCGCCGATTAGGGAAGAGGAAGCATTATACCAAATATAATATAAATGCACTTAAAGCTTTGCAAATGTCGAAGTTAATTTTGTCATTCGTGTCTGCAAGCATGTTCTATTGCTTGTTTTGGTGCTACGTTGCCTTTGTGTTTTCTGCTCAATTTGTCTTTTGGTGCCACGGCCCCCACAATACATTATGTACTATATATTTCCGATTGTGTGTTGGTGTTCACATAATGATGGCTTCTTTGTGCTTAAGCACACCTTTTTAGCATGAAATTTCTCGCGAATTGTGACTTATCCTGTTTTTAGCATTCACAAAAAATTTCGTTGCATCTATTTTTAGACACAAAGTCACATTTGAATTGTTTCAATGCGCACTGCACGATTTTTGCTACTTATTTTTAGATATTTGGCACTCAGTATTGTTAGTTTTTGCTAACAAAAAGGTGTTATTTATATTGGAAATGTGTGTTAAGACAGTTTCAAACCACACCTGTTGCTTAAGTGGTCTGCTCTTTTTAGATTTATATTAAGCAAGCTATATTCAAAATATTCATTGAAATATTTTAATAAAAATTATCGTCAAAAATCAGCGGTTGTTGCTTAGATTGATATCAAACTTATCCGAGCAGTTAAGAAAATTTCAAAACGCTACTGCAATATGTTAAAGTAACATAAGTCGACTTAAGCTAATTCATATATTTCGTATGCCAGTAAAAATCTTGTCACATGTGTTATAAAGGTTTTGTCCTCATTTAAAACTTTCGGTACTAAGGTATTGTTGAAGACGAAACATCACTTCGAATCTAGCATAAGTTGCTTAGAAGTAAGTCTCAAATCGTCTCAATTAACTAAAGCCGACTTAAGCCACTTTGAAATATTTTCAAAAAAATATTCGACATTAGTTTTTATAATTTAAACATGCTTTAGTCAAACACTTTCACAAACCATTTCGAAATGATTCGATAACTTTTTACTTTGCCCATACTTTAATAAAAAAAGCTCGCAACATTTTTCCAAATCTTTAAAACATTCTTTACGAGTTAATCTCGAGACATTTATCAGATCTTTAAAGAAGAAATGTGGTGTGTTCCATTCATTACAATTCGAACTCCAAATCATTGCCTTTTGATATTTTGATAAGAGCCGTTTTCTCAAAAGATTCCAACACTCTTTAAAATTTTTTCAACAATTTTGAAAACAACAAATTTTGAATGAAAAGTTTTGTAAGAACCTCCAATTTTCTTCCAAAAATTATTAATTGTAGATTGTACATATTCCTTATTGGAGAATATCGATTCTTCCTTTATAAAGAAAAGTAACTCAAACATAGCAACTTACTGCTGAGCAAGGAGTTAAATTTTCAACTCGTTATTTTTATATTTCTCAATGGACATAACCTCAAAACGATTTTCGAGTCTTAACAGCAATATTGTTTTTGGTAGGTTTTAGTGTCTTACTTAAACCCAGCTAAGGCTGCGTAAGTCAATGGCTACACTTCGTATGCAATTGGAGTTCATTAATAAAGCTTTCCTGTGCAAAATTTCAATGATATTTATTTCATTTAAGTCTTCAAATAGTGTATTGATCTCGTAGAATTATTTATTAAGTTGAAATAAAAAAAAAAAACGATAAATATTGACAGAAAATTCTTCCACAAGTTGTGTTTTCGAGTCTCTACTAGAACTCTACGAGGAGTTTACTCGTATCTTACAGATTTTGGGTTATATCTCTACCATTTACAGTTAGCTTTATACAGTCTAGGAGAGGTCTTAGGGGTCTTAATAGCAACAAATTGAATTTAGTTGAGTGCTAAATGATTCGGAAATACATAAAACTCATTTGATTAGTAAAACCGAACTGAATAACATACATCGGCCGAGGCTTTAGTCACGCACGGAACAAATAGTTACTACTTCTGGATGCAGATTCCTATAGTAAGACCCTTTTGGGTGATTTCTAGTTTGCATACACAATTTTCCAGAGATAATGGCACTCAAACCAAACAGTAGGAATAATAATAGGCAAAGTAACTCAACTCTCAGTCTTTCGGAACTTTCAGTATTTAAAACTTGGCCAGGTTCAGAGTTTAATAATACCTTACTTTATCTTGGTTGCGCAGACTTTAAAGTACAGTTTAGAACTATGCAATTTGGCTTTTCAATGACTTGTTTATCGACAACAGCATCGAATAACTTTCAACAATTAGAGTAGAATAGATAGATACACAACAGCAATTTCAATTAAATGTAATCCTAAAACAATTTATAAAAAGCAATTTTTGCTTTGCAAAAAATTGTGACAATTAAAGAAAAGTGACGCGTCGACAATAAATGTCTAACATTTAAAATTTATTGCCAATTTGAGCATTAAATATTAGCAACAAGGCTATAAAAATTAATGATTAATTTAAAATCAATTTCTAACAGTAAATATTCTATGTTTTTTTTGCAAAATAAGTCAATAAAAGCAGCCAACAACACTTGTCTGTAATAATAAGCGCGTCATGCCGTCATCACTTGGCGCCAAATGAACTTAATTAGTAGAAAAAGCACGCGAAAACCGGCTCCTTGTGAAGGAAATTAATATTAATTGATTTCGGCAACCAAATTTTCTAAAAAAAAAAGAAGATATTTGTAATAAAAAGAAAATATAAAAAAAAAATAAAAAAAATAAAAAAAGGCAAAAAATACTAATAGAAATAAAATTAAAATAAATTTTTACAACGGAAAACCAAACCGGCCATAAATTTATTACCACCAAATTTGAACTTTTATACCTAAAATTGTGCTCCTCAGTGTTTGGAAATAATAAAAAAAAAATGTATATATCTATGTATCTTCCTATGCATGCTCGATTTTACGAGCGCGTGACTAACAGCTGCTGTCAAAAACCAACTCAACTTAGCTCAATCTGTAGACGCGCCACTTGCCACCGACTGGTTGGTTGGTTGATTGAGGGCGGCAATCAGACGCTAAACAATCGAATTGAACAGCGAATTGATGTGATGATCTGCCGCTTGCTGCTAGTCAATTCTATATTTGCTTACAATATTTATGTAAAAGTATATACCTAGTGGTAATAACAAGTTGGATTTCTTCTCAGAGAACTAGTTACGTGCTATACAGTACAGATAACTACTTTTGAACTGTTGTGAAATTTAACAATTTTCGACTATTCTTTTACTGCTGCAGTAAAATCCGAAAAATAAAAAAAACTTAATAAAAAATATTTCACAACATCCATCTTGATTTAGAAATAGTACAAATTTCGGTTTAGAAGAGGTATACAGAGTAAAGGTAAAGAACCCCGCTTTTGATATCCATCGCTGTGGTAGTGGTAGAAAGATATTGCGAACTTAAGAGTTTTCTCTCCACTTGTCATTCTGAATACTGCACCGGCATCATTTCCCTGATCATCTGGCCATGAGCCAAAACAACTCAAGCGCTGCAGCATAACTAAGTTTATTAAACAAAAATAGGTGCCTTTCTTGTTGAAACGTTTTCAATTCAGAGTACTTGTGTTCTACTAAGAGATGGGAGGGAGTAAAAAATGGAGCTTTGTATTAAAGTGACTGATGACAAGTTAAAAATTAAATCCTTGAATGAAGTCTAAGTCATATAATGCAGAAAGATCGCAGAAGGTTGTCCTAGTTTGGTTAACAAGTGATAACAGTGAACTGTTAAAGTTGTTGTCCGATAAAAAAAAAAATAAAAAATAATAATAAAATAATAAAAAAAAAATAATAATAATAAAAAAAAATAATAATAATAAAAAAAATAATAATAATAAAAAAAAAATTAAAAAAAAAATAATAAAAAAAAAAAATAAAAAAAAAATAATGATAAAACAAAACAATAATAATAAATAATAACAAAAAAAAGAATGAAAAAAAAAATAATAAAAAATAATAAAAAGATAATAATAAAAAAAAAAATAAAAATAAAATAATAATAACAAAATAATAATAATAATAAAAAAATAATAAAGATTTTTTAAAAATTAAAAAAAAAAATTTTAATTAAAAAAAGTTTTAAACCTAATTTTGAAACAATAATTTTAGAACTGCTGAAAAATTAGCTGCCACTTTTTAATAAACAATGAACCGATCAGCTTTTACAAAGAGTATTCAAAGCAGAGTTTTCAGCACATGTATTTCATTAGAAATGTGAAAAGCGAATTCATGCCGATGGCCAGTAGTGCTCCCAGAAAAACTAGTTCTTCACTCACGCCAAACTAATTCCATTCATTACTGGGTTATTACACCAACTATTTTCTTTGATGACAATAAATAGCAAATATTCAATTATTTGTCAATTTGCCAACCAAAAAAAAAGTATAATAAAAACAAAAGTATTCATTAGATAAAGCAGACAACAAGAAGGGCACCAAATTCTAGGAAAATTTGCCTTCGTTGTATTGAAAAAAGTTAAATATAAGCAAATATTTAAATGGAAATAATTGGTATGAGTTGACATTTGCTGACCTTTGGCCACAAAATATGGGGCGACTAAATTATATTATACAAATGGCGAACACGAGCAAAATCTATTAAGTACATACATACAAATACGGCAATAATTGAAAACATTTTAGAATATATTTAGTAAAACAATTAAGTGAAATGCAAAGTCGATGCAAGCGGAAAAAAATTTAAAATTAAGAAAACATTTTAAAATGTTGGAAAATGTGTGCAGCAATTTATAGCGCGGGGTGAAATTTGGAAAAAAATGCCATTATATGCCATTTTCACCATTCTTTTCATATTGAATCTCGAGCACAAAAATCTTGCGGTTTTTTTTACTGCCAAATCGCTTACTCAGACGGCTTGAGATGACGGAAAATGCTTTGGTACGAGAGCAGCTTGATAACACAGTGCATTTTTAACTACATTTTTGCTTTCGTTTTAAAAGCCTTTTAACTCATGATGTGCTTTTTTTTTTTTTGAAGGTATTATGCATTTCACCTAATGTTTTTTCGTGATAATTTTCTATTTGGATACTTAATGATACTTAATGATGGATACTTAATGGTAGAAATATAATTTTTATATCAGATTTCTAATACTTTAATTTGACTCCGGTATTACAATATTAAATCGAAGATAATAAAAAAAAATTTTTTTGGTACAATAGAAGATGGTTTCAGAGGATCCAACAAAAGTAATGGAGATTCCGATGCGAAAGCTTAAAAAAAATTAAACGAAAAATTAGCGGTGTTTCCCTTAATACCGAAAATCGGTACTACTATAGTCTCACTTTATTATTATTTTTTAACTAATAACTAAAATCGATCAGTGATGATATCTATCAACTATTTCTAGTAGTTATTTCGATGAGCAGATTCGGGAAATACAATGTAAAAATGTTCTTCCTAAGGTCCACACCGACTCTCCATTGTATTTATTTAAATGGGTGATCTATTCATTGCTGCAAACTCTTTTTTGAAGCCTTGTTTGTAGAAAAGAAACGTTATGTACTAAAACTGAGGAGTATTTTTTTTGGAGGAACATTTTGTTACCTATGTCTGTAAGTTGGTTGTTTATACTACAAATACTGTGACCCTTTAGTCAGATAGATGAAATAAACATCTATTTAAGGTTTCAACGCTCAGAATGCTAATGCACAGCAACATTATACAACCCTTTCCAGGGTCTGTCTTTCTTCAGAGCATTTTCAGTAAAAAAAAAAAAAATTACTATTTTGAACAACCCTCGGTGTCGGGTTCATGATATGGTCTATGATTCGGTATACGTCAACCAAATTGCTATAGAACATAGCCGAAAGCTATTTGAAGTGAGTTTAGGGAAGTCACTCACAATTCACTATCGGAACCTTTTATCAATTCGCTACAAAATTTCCGACTTATTCTTTTTTTTTTTAATATTTCTCAAATACCAACTGTAAGACTATGGTAGCTCAGTATTTAGAAGGCAATTACACGCATTATCTAACCGACCTTGTAAATGCTTTTGTACTAAATTGTTACTTTGTGCAATAGTTTCGTCAAATATTTGTATTTAATTATTCTCGTTTCGCCTTGTTGACCGCTTAGCTGCTGTGAACAAATCGGACCAACATAAATATAAGCATCTTCCTCAGAATTGCTTGCGAGTAGAGATCACTGTTTTTGTTAAATTAAATGCTTAATTTAGCCTGACATATCTGATATTAACTTGCCAGCAATAATATGTGCGCCTGAATGACTATAAATAAATTATAGTTTTAAATAAAAATTTAATTCAAAGGTTAAGTATTCTTCAATATGGGTGAGTCGAAAAAAGGTGTGTTTGATATTTCAACGGAAGTATTTTGGTCTTTTTTGGAACATGAACTTGTACGGTTTCTATCAGCCTCTACTCTCTATATGGATGCGGCTAGATCAGAGCTTTCATTATTTCGATATTTTGTATAGAGATTAAATCTCTCTAAACTGGTTGAGAAAAAATCTAGCAAAGATTGATCTCAAATCTGTTTAAACCGACTGAAAAAATCTAGCAAAGGTTGATCTCAAATCGGAGTAGACTGGCTAAGAAAAAAGCTAGCAAAGGTTGATCTCAAATCGGAGTAGACTGGCTAAGAAAAAAGCTAGCAAATATTGATTTCAAATCTGTCTAAACTGGCAGAGAAACTGATCGAGAAGAATTAAATTACAATAAATATTATGAATGAAAAAGTGACCTATCTAAACTATTTAGTAGGAACGGTGCGATTTCTTTATGAAAGATGTCTACGGATAACAAAATTATAAAATTTATTTTGTGTGTAATCCAATTAATTGGGGGAAGTTTCAGTCTCTATCAGCTAAGTAGCTAATCCCTGCATATTTTTTGTTTGTCAGTTCTAGTTGTTATAAGTTACTAGATTTGCGAGAGATCGGAACATATAACCGACTTAGTATGAATTTTCTGGTAATTTTTCGACAAAAAAATTCTCTGCTGGGTTTTACATACAATTCTATGTTCACGTGGTTTGTGGTTCTTAAAGATTCTTCCAATAGCGGACATTTAGTGAAAGATAAATCCAAACCATCTAACATATTTATACCGAAACGTTATATTACTTTTTGGAGGTTAACTCCTAGGCAAGCACTGTTCCAGCCTAGCAAAAGCGATATAAAATACTCTCTTCTTGCAACAATTTGAAACATTTCCCAAATAATTGAGATTGTGTTAGTAGTGCCGTCGACTTTCCGATTTCATAGTTCAAATTGCCGTGAAATGATTTTTTGTGTCGCAATATATTTTTGTCGCATGCTATTTTTGCTGTTTAAACTTGAAAGCACTCATAAGTCACAATTTCCATGAAATAATTCCTCAAGTCGCTCACCAAATATTTCATTATTCCTTAGCATATTGCGTACTTACTTTTTATTTGTGCTGTGCTTGACAGTATTCTGCACTGTCTAGATGAAACTCCATAGATGTAGGAACAGGTCTAAACAGCTGCAATAAAAGAAGAGAAATTTTGCAATTATTAGATAACAAAGTAAATCAAAAATTATTTGATAAAGGCAAATAAAATTTAACGGCCTACTTAAATGCTAGCTGGTCCTTGATATGGAACTCACAAATAAGGTATGAGAGTTATGAGATTATGTAAATATGTAGACGATGCTATAAAGGCAATAAAGGTAAAATTGGCGTACGAAATTGGGTTAATGGGCTCAGCAATTAAAGTGAAAGAAAAATATATTAGAAAACAGTAAACTTAAAATAAAAGCCAAAAAATTAATAAAAAATGGAGATTTGCGCAAATTAATGAACTTTTAAACAACATTAAATTGCAATATGTGAGATAATTGCTTTCCCACAAGCTTAATTATAGGCAATATAACAAAGTCGAATTTAATGAGTCTGTGTGTGCTTATGAAATTTCATAAATATACGTATTTGCATAGACGCGTTGCAAAGTAGTTCGATTGTTAATTTATTTTGTAAAGAATTCATTTGCTGAGTTCGATTGCTAATTATAGATCAGTTAAACTAAAAAAAAATATAGCTTCAGTTAAATAAATCAATATTTACAACAAATTTAACAAATGTTGAATCGAACATACCACTGGTATAAACCACATAAACTGGCATAAAAAAGCAGAGCTCGGACATAGCAGGGAATTGGCATCTAATAATAGATTAGCAAATATTTTCACTAGATAATTCAGTTCTTGCTGTGATTTGTACATTTTTTTGAGAAGAGAGCGCGGAGAAGCGAAGCGATTCGCAGCCTGTTTTGAGATTTTTATGTTTCGAATTAGTCAATAAAAAGTCGGAGGCAAAGTTAATAGCATAAGAAGAATGCAACTCTCTTTCTATCATGAATATACAAAATAAATATTTTTATTTTTGACTGACATAAAATACAATACATACAATACATAAAACACAAAGGGCGATTATAATAATGCACACAATTGAATTAAAATCTCTTTAAGCTAGGCTTTTCTAATTGTAGCGCAGAAAAACCGCTTATAATGTCAAACGCAAATATCTTTGTGGCGTTTACAGTAGTTTCGAACACAATAGGCAATTGTTGTGTGAAATGAATTACTGTGAGATAGCTTTGAGGCATTTAATTGTGTTAAGTGGAATGCGCTTTAAATATTGTCATAGATGTGTGATTGAATTATGAGCAATAAATACATATCAAAGTACATACATATACAATCGCACGTATATGACATACATACATAACTGTTTTCTCATACAATAAAGAAAAAGCGATTTTTTATTTTTTGTTTATCGATAATATTGTCGAAACTCTTTAGCACCTTTTAGTGCATAGGTACTTTAACTGTGTGTTTTCATAACTTGATTCACGCATTATTTCGACAGCGACACTTCTTGTTCACTTGTACCTTTATACTACTGCGATGCCCGAGGTTGTGACTACCAAATTTATGAAATCGTGCTTCCCAAATGCAAAAGTTTGCACCTTCAGAAAAAACATTTTTTTTTTTTGGATTTTAAGTATTATTTTTTACTTTTGCTTCCACTTTTGTAAAATAAACCACTATGTGTGTTTCATTTTACTTTTGGCTGCCTCTTTTGCTGGTCTACAGTGCGTATACGTAATATACATATTTATATAAATTATCGAACCATAATATATTTTTAACTATTTTGGCTTTAGTTTTAGTGTTAATAATTAATTGCATTGAAATGTTTGCAAAAGATAATATTTAGCACAAAAAAAATATTTGATATGGTCTTCCACATATTTCAAAACTATTATTTTATGTAGTGTACAACAGTGCGTATAAGTAACATTTCGATTTCAATTTGAATGTCTCTTAATTATTAATTGAAATTGCTGCATTAAATATTATTTAATATAAGATAATAGAAAATAGCAACTTTATTCGGCATAAACTCATATCCAATCACTGGAAAGCGTATGACGCTGCGTATGAGTAACATTTTCACTTCAATTAGAACTCTTAAAAAGTTTTCAAAGACCGTTTATTTATTATTTCTAAGCAAAGATATTTAAAAGTAGAAAGTTAGTCAGTATAAAATTTCTGTATGTGGTATGGAAAAAAATTACTTTACTTTTTGTTGTAGAAAATCTGATTGCTGGAAATATTCGAATGTTGGAAGCAAGTTGGATTAGCAAGTTGGATTAGCAAGTCTTTTCTATTAAATTAATATAAAATCGGCTACACAAAAATGCTGTTTTTCCTAAATCAATTTTTTAATCTTTAGAGACATTTTTTTTTGGTCTGGAAATTTTTTACATCTTTCATAAAACCAATGCTGAGTTTTGAATTTTATAAATTAACAGATTTTAATCTTATAACTAACACAGATTATTTATAAAAGTGCGCAGCAACTTTTAAAATCCGCCTTTATATTATGGTTTAATAAGACATTTTGACATTATATAAATTATAGCCAGTTTGCTTGACTTTCTCCTTTGTTGTGGCATGAACAAACACTTGAAAATTGTTACTACTTTGGGATTTTTTGTGAAAAGATGTCAAATTTTATAAACACTGCAAAGCTAGCCAGCTTATTTTTGTTCGAAATCTACAGTTATTAAGAGCTGGAGTTAGCAACAGCATAAACAAAAGTGACTCAGAGTGATATATTTCACAAGTAGAATAAAAATTTCCAACCTCAGACTCGTGTAAATTTCATCAGCACCATTTCAAAAGCAGAAGTCAGACAAGTCTGCCAGTTCACTTCTGCATGCTAGACATGCACCATTACTTTTACTAACACTTGGGTGCTTGCAAGATTTCACAATAAACAAGCGAAGCGTGATTTATTAAAGTGCAGACACAAATATACGCAAAAGTACAGCAAAATGTACGTATGTATATATGTATGCTCATAAAAAAAAAAAACTAGCAAAAACATACAACAAGAACACACATTATTTTATACAAAAATTATCAGCTGTTTAACTGTATATGAACGTTGACTGCCTTAAGCGAGTGATTAAGCGCAATAATAATGCAAGTAAATTAAAAACAAAAAAATAGACATACATTCAGTTTTTTAAAACTCTTTTTTAAGCAAATTTATGCATGAACACCCGCAGCACAATTAATACATACAAATTTATGTATATACATTCATATGTATGTGTATATATGTATATATATGCGAAAACTGAAACATGAAAAATGCCGAGGAAGCAAAAGTGACACAACAAGTGCAAGAGTTATGCACGCGCAGACCGATCGCATATACATATATACAAATGCATATAAGTTTGTATATATTTAAAAATGCAGCCGCCATTCAACGTGCATAAATCCGTTTGTGTTTATGTAAATATTGAAAGCAAACGCGCGTGTACACTATCAAATTACCGTAATGCCGACTTACATGGCGTCTGTATGCATATAAATTAGTGTATTTGTATAACTACAAGTGCATTTTTGGAAAGCTTGTGTGTCTACGCTTTAATGCAGAAGCTTTGTGGAACTCGTTTTTTTTTTATATAATTATATCGGCATGTTGTTTATGAAGGGATTACAGTCAAGTTATATTAAAACTTGTGTGTATATATGTATATATATGCATTATTTAATATATATAATATTCGTTTACATACTGCTTCAAAGATTCAGGCGTTTATCTATTCTGTATTCTGAAATTATCTATAATCTATAAATAAATTATATATTATATTTTTAATTCTATGACTTAGCATAGCGAAAATCGCTTTCTCACTCAATTATTTCCACTTATTTAGTTGCTAATAAACAAGTAAATAAACGAGTACAAACTCAAGTAGCGATTTATATGTAAATACATTAGCAAATAACAGTGTCGTGATTATTTAATGCATTTTTTTCAATGGAGCCACGTGAGCAGCGAAGAGCGAGAAGAAAGGAAAAGAGCCTAAAAAAATTGCAAATTCCAATTTTTAATAATTTTTTCTCTTTGAAAAGACGATTGATACGTTAGCAATTTTTAAATACACTACATCACTAACTGCAAGTGTTTGGATTACACCAAGAGAAGTGATAACTGTGAGAAGTTATATCTGCAAACTGAAAACGTACAGGTATTAGAACCCCCAGCGAAAACTGCAGACTAAGTTGCCATATGTTTAGACAATTCGTACGGAGACTTGTCGGCACTGAGGTCTAGTAACGGCCATACCTGAACATCGACCGTATGAAATTGCAGTGTTTGCAAAGAAAAAGGCACAAAGTAATCGGTATAACGTATCCATAAAGGGAGCACACATCAGGTGTGTTGTTAGCTTCCTTTAGCGCTGGAACCAGATGAGGCAATGTAAATGAGCCGAGGGTATAATAGCACAAAGGCCACAATGGGTACCACTACATCTATCTATATATTATATCTAAATAAAATTCCCGTAGCAGATAAGCATGTCCAAGTGGAATATCTAACGAAACAATGCAAGGCATTGGAATTTGGAATTAGACATTAAACTTGGCTTAACACCCCATGCAGTTTAAGAGCAGTTTGAACGCGCTTATGGCAAATTGAAAGTAGAATTCTATCTCCTCAGTATGCTATAGGTTTAAAACTTCATATAATTTCATGGACAACTTCATATCTCATGAAAACATTTAATCTGTTTATCAGTATTTGAATCGACTAGAACTGTTCTGATATGATTTGAGCCTTAAAAAAATAGAAAACTCTTTATTACCAAGATAAAAAAAAAATTTTGGATCCTAGCACTAGCATCCACTGTTCACTATCTTCTTCACATATAATATTTTCTTGAAGACATCAGCAATATTAATATTATTATTATTGAAGAGGGAGACGCATATTCATAGAGATTTCAGCATTTCAAATGTATAAAGTATATAATATACGTATATAATATGAATAAATTACAAGTTATTCTTTATTTCTACTTTCTCTTATCAACATGTTAAAGGAGCTTAAATTAACTTATATAACCCTCCAGATATAGATAACATACACAGATATGTAATCTATAATAGCACGAGTATAGTTGCCGTTCGACTGTTGTACACCAAAATTTACATCACGAGTGGATATCGACTAGCTAGCACAGGCAACTGAGTCGGTAGCCGCCATTTTGTGTATATTATTGATTGCTATCAACCCCTATTCTAGCACACAAAAATATCGAAAACAAGAAACTGATCTTGAGCAGTTGCCTACACTATTTTGCGAATTTTGGAATTTGAATACGTGGAATAAACTTAACAGAAATATGTATACTTTATTTTTTATTTATTTACGAACGTTTCAACCGAATAATTTATCGAAAGTGATCTTCAAAAAATCGGTGATCTATAAACACTACTAAACGATTTTTAATTCCAATGAACGTCATTGTTTTCCATTTCTTTATATTTCATTTTACGATTTATGCCACAAATATGAGTAAATTACTTTAAACAGTACTTCCCGAAAGCGTCAACTCAGGGTTGTTATCTGCGTTTTCAAGTGAACTGTCCTCAGTTGCCTTCCGTAAAGCCAAATTCTGTTATAGTATACGACACAAGTATACCGGAAACTATAATAAGCAAAATGGCTGTTAATAGAGGGAGAGCAGAAATTCTCTTATGATGACCAACTTATTACCAACTCGATTTTATGACCTATATTAAAATACAACTTAGGATCGGAAGCTTCCAAATACAATGAGTTAGGTATAAAGAATGTGTAATTCTAATATAGTTGTGTCATATATCTGTTTAGAGGATCACACATAGTCTAGTTAAGAACAGAACCATAAAAATAAGGTGTATTCCAAATAGTGTTGTAAAATGTCGAGTGCTGCGTTTCAGAAATGGAAGAACAAGTCGAGTTTGGTTCAAAAAACTATAACAGAATACATTTGATATGTCAAGGAAGCTGTACTCATGCAGTTCTTGGACAAAATGGCAACTTGGCAACAACTTATTAAGCCTAGTTGCCGAAATTGTTTAAAATAATGACAAAAAAGGTCAATAAAGCTGCCCGAGAGAGCATTGTTCAAACAAATTGCATAGCTGTCTATACTTCGGGGCTTTTTCTGAGAAAACTTAACTTATTAAACCTATAGCAAGTGTTTGGCCTCAAAGTCACTGGGTTGCTGAGCAAGCAAATGAACTTAAACTTACAGTTTTGATATGATTCTGTTAAAAAAAGTTTTACGTGTTATACAAGAAAAGTGCGCAAAAGTGGCAACACGGTGACAAAAATGTGTGTGGATTTTAAAGTTTTAGCCAAGAGGTGTCTTAAGTTGCAACAGGAAATATTATACATTTATCTCTAATTTTATATATCGGTTTTCTAATATTATATAGTACATATATATTCCAAATTTAATCAATTTGTATACATTTTGTTATACCCAGTATGTATTATCATACAAAGAAATAACCTTTTGCTACTGATATTTACAAAATCAATACGAAAGTAACATTTTGTACATACCACAAGTAGTAAATATTTCCAAAAATATATATTTATATCTGTTAACAGTGAATGTAAAACTATGCAAGTGTTTCACAAAAATGCGTTACATGTGCGATAATGATGCCAGTGGATGAGTGCTGTGCAAGTGTTATTCTACATATATATTTATGGGCGTGGACGTTCGTTTGGGCGTGCTATGCACCAAGCGTTTCAAAACTTTTATAAAAATAGTTTTTATTTTAAAAATTTACTTTTCTAACTAATTTTTTTTTTTATTCTTCACACATACACTAATAATTCGCGGTGAAAAACGCAGTTTCTGCTGGCTGTCTCGCAAGTCAGGTGATATTACGCTGTTAATACTCGCTTGCCAATAAATATATTATATACAAAAATATATTATATATCTTATTATTTTCTTTATTTGCTTTTACTTTCGACAATAAAAAACGAATGAACACTTTTCACTTTTTTCACTCTTTTTCTTTTTTATTTGGATATTTTTTAATTTTTATTTATAACTTTTTCTTTCAGTCTTCTTTAGCTTCTCTCCCACTAAATTTATTATATGATTTTACTTTTTATCACTACTTTTTACGCTGTTTGTTGTTTCAGTGTTGCTGCTGGCGAATAGAAATGGCAAATAAATTTTGTGCTTGCTTCACATTCACAATTCTATAGAAATGTATGAAAGCAACTTAACTTGATTTAGCGTTTTTATACACTCAAGTTGTAAATAACACTATTTTGATGGGATTTTCAACCAAATTAGTTAGATGAATATGTTTTTAAGTAAGTATATTTCCAAAAATTCAGTTAAAATATTTAATTTCTAGACGAAAGTGCAAATTAATTGTACTGTAAGCAAAACCTGCTAAAATCAAATAAATCGTTTTGTGAAAAATCCATATAAATGTAAAATTTTCAAAATTTGTATGGCAGATGTTTTTCGAATTCAAGCCAAAAAAAAAAAATAATAATAATTAATTCCAAGTATTTTTGATACAAACAAAAAAAAAAGAAAAAGAAACCACTCAACACGAAATTGTTTTGCCTCCGTATGATTTGGCATTTAATACCTCGATTTTCTAGTACAAACATGTATACATAAGCTAAACGTCAATCAAACAAGTTAAACAAGAATAAATATGTAAATATATGCAATAAATGAAAATGAAATGGCTAATAAACATGTTCAATATTAAATCAACTGTAGTTCGCGGAATTATAATGAGGATGTAAAATTAATGAGTGCAGTGCAATGAACCAAAAATAAGGCATTGAATATAAAAATTATATGTTTTTCATAATTAAAAAGTGATTCACTTAAAATATATAATGGTGTTAAATAAATTTAAAAATTCTAGCAGACATTAACTTTGAACAGTTGAAGCAGAAAACATTTTTGCCTTAAGTCTTTGGACTTTTAAAAACACGCACATTCTATTAGAAAAATATTTTGATTGTAGTATTTTAACCAATCACAGCTTAGGTGTGCGACTTTGATAGAAAGACGCCTAAATGTAGGTAATATTTTATTTTCAACAGCCTCTTTATTGGTGTTGTTGTAATATGACATCAATTTTTTGTTAAATGGGCAAAAGAAAATAGAAGATACTCCGAAATCAATAAGCAAGTTTAGTAAAAATGTATGAAACACTTTCCAAATGATTTATGATGATGATGAAATGATAGCGACATTTCCAAAAATCGATTAAAAAAATTTACGAAAAGCATATGCAAACGAAAGTATTTGTATTAAAAAATCATATAGATATTCATTATATGAATCATTTTTGAAATGAAAGTACTTTTGCATGAGATCAGTCTTTTCATTGGACATAATTAAATTACAGTGAAAGCTTGATGTTTTATCATGGAACCCACCACTCATTTTACCATAATTTTGCTAACTGAAACAAGAATCAGTAGTTTGAATACATATATACGAAAAAAATATATTTTTTTTTTTTGAGGTTCTGAAGATAATTTTTTTAGACACAACAGACTGCAGCAATCAAGTAGAAAGAAGGCGTCAATAATTGTTTGGGTTTGATTCAGGCTGTTGAGATCTATATGAAGGTGCTACACAAACGAATTGCATATTTTTTATTTTCACTCACTTTCAGCTCATTACCAAACTCCTTATGATTTTTATTAATTCACTGAAAACTCGCTTATGGTCAGAAAGTGGCGAAAAAAGTTGACAAAACTTTTCTAGTTAATTCTAAATTTTTCTACAGAAACATTTTTTTTTTTTTAAATTAACATTAAATTTATCGAAGATACAGTTACACTCAGTTCTTGCATATAAAACATATTTACTCTCCCAAAAATGGATTTGCTTCAGTAAAAAAATATGTCTGATTAATAATCTAATTACTTTGAAGAACCCGAAACATCATTTTTGAAGGTCAAAAGCAGCTAATTGCGAAACAAACGCCAATTCAAGTTACGCGCCATTGAATCATTCGGTGAAACCAAGCAAAAAGCCAAATTAACAAGGCAATAAGCATTTGGATGCTTGAAAAAAAAGTAAATTTTGCTAAACAAGTATTTACTAATGGCCAATACGACAGACAGACAAAGTACATTTGTATATGAGCAGAGCAAAAAACCAAAGAGGAAAAAATTATGCTTTCAAGTTCAATGTTATTTACATGCTTTTAGCTTTTAGCAGCGCTGAGTTCATTGGCATTTGCGAGTGAAGTCGTCGAAGTGAACAAAGTAAATTTCCAATGCGATAAATTTTTATCGAACCAAAAAAGCAAAAATAATTATTTAACAAAAGAAAAACACATTGCGAAGCTATTAAATACATTGAATTGACATTGTTTCGTACAATTACAGCTGATGGATTGATAGCAGCTCAAGAATTGTTGGTCGCTGGCAAGCTTATCATCTAGAAAGCTACGAGATAAGCGCAAATGTCAAGAAGAATAAAGTACATATGTATGTTTATGTATGTATAGCCAATAAAATTGATTTTAATGCGATATATTTGTTATTGTTGTTTTTACATTTAACATGAGGAAAGTGAAGATAAGCCCAAGTAAGAAAACATTAAGCACACATATCTTCACGCCACTAGGCGCTCAACAAGCTAGGCAGACAGACGGAGAGACGTATAGACGGATAGACAGCACGCACATACGATTTAATGTACTTTTGTATGTCTTTAGCCGATATGTTATTGCAAGAACAAAAAATAAATATTATATGTGAAAAAGTTTAGTTCATACAAATCTGTTTGTATTCATTATTTAGATTTTCTTTAATTCAATTTGGAAGTTTTGCTGTCAATTTAGCTGGGCAGTTTGGGGATATGAATTTTTTTTTAAGAAAAAATAAATGTTGGAAAAGTTGGTCAGAAAGCAAAATATTTTTGAATTTAATATTATTTTTAATATGCATTAATGGCGAGATTAATAGCAATTTGTAATCAAAATGTATTTATAGAAACAAAAGAATGTCAATCTACTTACAACTCGTTTACAACTATATAAGCTATCTTCGATTTGACACTTTATCTCTGGTCGCTATGTTTCAGCTCTGCTCTCCCACCAAAAAATATGTATGTGGAGAGTATACGGATACAGTTGTTTGTTTGATTCGCTACTCTCCGGGCTGTGGTAATTAGTAAGTCAACACCTTTTACACTTTCCAACTACGAGTAAACATACTAATACAGCGGACCTGGATTTATCATTTATCATTTGATCAAGAACAAAACATGAAGATTTCCCAAAACTATTAGGTAAGGATTTTTTGACGCTACAAAAGCAATTTCCCGAACTAGTACAAAATGAGATGAAATGCATAGTGGACTGAGTGTTTTACTTGATTAAATATCGGGTTAAAACTCTTCTCAACCGGGGAAACTACTTATAAGTATTAATTGCAGATATTTCCTTCTCGTAAATAACATAAATTGTAGATATTTTGAATAGTCAAGTTATGGCGGTTTTACATTTGATTCCGCTTTAAAGCTGGGAAATTCTATTGAGATTAGAATTACTTAAAAAGATTAGGTACCGAGAGTACTAGAACTCGATAGTCGATAAGATCGAATGCACCTTATTGGTATTGAATATAGACAAGAACTAAAGTACCCAATACTTAAAATAAGTCGAAAGTACTTTTTAAAAACTTTTTAACTTTTAAGAGAAATGAGAATTCAAAATTCTCTCTTTCTCTGAAAAACCTCTCAAATTTCTCTCTAAAAAAAAGAATTCAAAAATACTTAAGTGAATTTAGAACTTAGAAGAATGTCATTCTGGCACCAGTGCTAAGAATTGTTTTACAGTATCCAATACTAAATTTTGTAAATGGATCAGACACAATTTGAACGTGTATATGTATATAAGTGTAAGACTTTTTTTAGAATCGACTATGACTAAGAAAACCAATAAACTTAAATTAGTATGAAAACAAAACCTCCATGGAGTGCCCAAGTATTCGATACTCTACAAAGTACACATTAAAAGAATAGAGCCCGAAGAATTCGATGTTGGAGAATTTGCTATATTTCACCACAAAAAAATATTATAATAATATGCAAATAATAAATATTCTCGGAACAGTTATTATGTGTGCAAATTTTAAACAGCTTAATTTGAACTGGCTTGTAATAAAAATGCTAGGTTAGGGACGACAAAAGCCCTATCTAGTTGTAGAATCAAAGGTTTGAACCGATTTCTCAGTTGAACGAAATTAAGTCAATATATTCAGTATTTTACCACATTCATAGGTATTTCACAATAGAAACTAAAATAGCAGAAAGTTCCAGGAAACTTTCAATTATATTCGTAATAATATTATAAAAGAGAATTTATATATAATTCCTATACTATACTCGTATCTTATTGATTTTAACGCACTGCAGTGAAATTTCGCAGAATTAAAGCACTTCTAGATAGCAGTAAGATAGCAGTTGAGTAATGTGAAGTGCGAAGATAAAGATAGTCGCATTGGCATTTCCTACTCGAGTAGCACTCGAGCTTTATTAGCTCTACTTTGTTTCTGTGGTTCTTGGTAACAGTGCTAAGGCATTCAGAAAGTCATGGAAATATGTATCTAGACTTGAACTTTTTTTTAACAACACACGCCTTTACTAATTTAAATGTTATAAATCAATTTCTTTCACTTTCAAAACCTGAAATGTTAACCTAATGCTAACTAATTAGATAGTGATATTTGGAACATATGATAAACATATTTAAATTTAATTTGAGTTTGGTACTTGTTTGGATTAAAAAATGCGAAAATAGGAGGATATATTTTTAGACTGCAAAGATAACGAATGTGGACTTTTATTACATGCGAATAATAAGTGTTCAAAATTCTCAGAGAGCAAGGTTAGTACTAAACTGATGTTGTTAAATAGATGCGAAAGGATGGTTCGAAAGGCGTTTTTCAAAGGATGCAAAGCCCCTATGACCATCAAAGTTTAGAATGTAGTTTTCGATACCAAAATTTTACAGACTTGCAGACAGCAACATTTTTCGAATTTTCCATGGTCTAATTAATCAAGCTTTGAGGTCCCGAAACACCCTTTTTTACACTAACATATAGGTATTTGAAGCCCGGTGTACTAGGGAGTACATGAGTACTTGAATTGAAGTAGAACACTACAGTAAATGACAGATGTATAACTGCTGATGGTGTTTTTTTTTTTTTTTGGATTTTCATTGGTAAAGCAAGAAAATACAGTTAAAAATATAGAGATGCTTTGAACTTGTACTTTTGCCTTCGCTATATTTTTGAAGACACAAATTTAAATAGAGTCCCACTCTAACAAGGCAGACAAGACAGCTTGTACCAAAATCTTACAGTGCATACTTTTATAAACCTTGTGCTCTCACATTGACCAGAGTAGTTAGAGGTCAGCGTCTTCAGTTCTCAGGTCTCTCAAGTACTTGTTGACTATGTAAGGTTCGAAAGCATTTTGAAACTAAACATTGCTGCAAAAGTGGGGTGTCATAGATCCATATGAATTAACAAAAATAACGTGCCCCGGGAAAATGTTGCTACCATTAAAGCAAAGAGGCTAGCAACTGAATATTAAACCTTTTTTTTTATAAAATATTAATAACATAAATAATTATTATATATATTATTAGATGAAAACAAAAGAACTTTGTTTTGACTTTGTTCAAGATTAACATACGTTAAGCTTGAAAATATATATTTCTATGTTGTATTTTTGAAAAGAGTACTACTGTTAATAAAACACTAAAAAATTAAAATATTAAAAATAAATGATGACAAAGGAACAAATATGGATAACATTTTTTTGAAGAAAAATTCAAAAAAAAAAAATACAAAATTACTCTAAATTATATTATATAAAAATTAAAAAAAAAAAAGAAAATCAAAAGAATTTCTTAATCAAGTCCAAGTACATAGTCTAAACGAGGTCTCGCACATTCACTTTTTTAATTATATATGTAAATATTTGATTTGTGCGACAGTATTTGCCAAAAAGTGCTGTTAATTGCGTTAATAATATTTGATTTTTTTAATTAAAATTTTCATTGAAACGCATATGTTATTTTTTAAATACTTATTTTTTGATTTCAAGTGTGTGGGTGCGTCTATATACTTATTTGCGTATTTACCTTCGGTGTAATTTTGAGCAGATATTTAAAAACTTGAATGACACTTTCGTTTTCAAATTATTTTGCTTTTATATACGCAATTTGTTGTTTACCGTTGTGTTTATATATGATATATAAATTAAAAAAAATTTTTTTTTCGAAGTATTTTGTTTTCTTTTTTTTGTGTTATTTATGTTTTTTGCAATGCTATTATTATTTTTTTTTTCTGTTATTTATGTGATTTCCAACGGATGCGCGTGTGTCCAAAATAGCCGATTTGTATCGAAATTTCAAATTATATATTTTTTCACTTGCCTTTTTTTATTTTATTTTATTTTTTTTTTCACTATTGTTTCGTGCTCTGTATTTGGTGAATGCGAAGCTTTTAAATTTTTAATGCAATTTCAAGCGAGGTGAACGCTGACGTCAATTGACAAACACAGCTACAAATACAATTTTGAATTTAAATTTTGAATTTTTTCTTGCAAATTTTAAGCAATTTTTGTGCAGATTTCAATTTTTTTTACTTCAACCAACACTTGTGTGGACAAGAATGAACAGTTATTTTCACTTTTTGTAGCTACTCTGTGCACTTGGTATAATTTAGCTGAGTGCGGCGTTTACTTTCTGACCAATACCCGCTTGCATTTGTAGCTCACTTCCGGCGTTTCTCAATGGCGCCGCTGTGTGCTTGGCGTTTTCGGTTTGATTTTATTTTGAAACCCTTTTTCTTTTTTTTTTTTTTTTGTTTTCTTTTTGCAACAAAAAATTGAACCTTTTTTGTGTTTAATATTTTGTTCTATTCTCCCGCTAGACGACGCGATTGAATTTGCATTAGATATCGACAGGTGTCAATTCTAAGTCGTTGATCGATCACAACATTCAACAGAGTGCAGTTGCTGCGAGATGAGCACAGTTTCATCATTTGATGTCGACTGATGCGGCCGGTAACGCTGCCGTTACGTTGCTGCCTGGCGATTTCGCAAAGCTCGAAATGAGAGCGCGAAACAAAGCGTTTGTATTATAGCGATATCTTAACGCGTTGGTGGCGGTTGTATGGGTATATACATATATATGTGTTACACACACAAATACAAACATTTAGTTATACATTTTTCAATTTGGTTTTATAAAAGTGTGCGTGAGCGCTTTGAGTAAGCTTGTGAGTTTGTGAGTTTGTGAGCTTGTGCACCTCGAAGGGTGTTGGGTGGCGCACTCAGTTGGTCTGCGTGTTTGCTTTTAGCAATTTGGCAAACATTAACCGGTTTAATGGCAACAACAACACTAGCAGCAGGCGGACACACCCGTCAATTGTGTAAGCAGTAAATGTGAGAGCGTAGAAATGTGAGCGCGAGAGCGAGAGCGCCGCCTGTAATAAATGTTCTGCGCGCGTGTTGGTATTGTAGGAGAATTTGTGCAGAAGAAGTCTTCAATACAGGGTATAACGGCATCTTTTGACAATATTGCAAATACTTTTATTTGATTTTTTTATTGCAAAATTAAATACAACCGTGAACTAAAAATTATGGAGAACTCAAAAAGGTCGAAGTGAAAAATATGTTTTTTTGCAATATAATAAGTAAAAAAAAATATTTGACTGCAACTTTAGAAATGATTTACTATTATTGTTCAATGCAATGCTTATGCGCCTAATAGTATGCAATGTTTTTTTGACAAACGAAAATTATAATATCAAAATCATTTGGTGGTCACAAAGCATAACTACGTAACTCGATTTTCAGAGCAAAATAAGTTTGATAAAACCAAAACAATAAATAACATATGAAGAAAATGAAACCTCAGAAATTTAAGAGAACTCAATGAAAAACTAGGTTCAAAAATTTCAAGAAGTCAATTTTAAGTAAATTGAGAATAAAATTAGATTCAGCTGGCTAAAATAAAAGTCGTGAGTGGTTTTAGAAATAACAATTTTTTTTTTCGAATAAAAAAGCTACAATCAATTTTCTTATAATTTAAAACTTCGAAAAAAAAAATAAAATAAAACTTTAACGGTGATAAGTACAGGATAAGATGTAGGTGTGTCTCAACAATTCTGCAGCAGTCACACTTGGTTTAGTGAATAGAAAGAACGCATATCAAATGTTTCTCAGATATGATGACATATACGAGTGGACCCACTGTCTTATAACGGTATGGTAAAAATTACTAATAGAACAGACAATCAAGCGGAGAGAATGCCACGCGGTATTGTACAAGTTATTTCGTGAAAGCTTACTACCACTACAACAATATAATCTAATCTTATATACGTATCAGTTCAGAAATAGCACTGTGAGCGTGGCACTTTTTCACCTGACTCAACCGAGATTCGTACAAAACATTTCGATAATGCCTTCACAATACTCCGACTTCTCAAACAAGGTCACACAGAACAGCACCAGTGGAAAAGAAAAGAGTTCTTCGGATAAGGGATTGATTTTATACGTTATATATATATATCAGATAACCAAGTAAAATCAGGTACCTTTAGACTAATGTTGTTTGGAACTAAGTGAGTATGAAATCAGTTCACACCTTCTTCTAACCCAGATATATACACAATATAACGATTTCCGCCTTTCCGTTTGATTTGATACCATAACCCAAATTCTATTAACTCTAATTGGAAGACCCCTCAGTAGTGCAAGTTGTTTTTATAGGAACTGAAAGTAAATTTGGCAACCATTTCTCTTTGTAGACCGGGAGTGCGGTACTCAACAGTAACAGCAAATACTCATTCAATCAACAAAAGACAAAGAGAGAGCGAACACCAAGCAGAGAGTGTGTGTGTAATTTAATTTGCAAATTTGCAACTAACCAACACACACGCATCTCTATCTCTGGCCGCTCCTGTTCTACCGCGTATATTTGTAGGTATATTATGTATGTATGTATATGTGTATGTATGTATGTGTATGTGTGTATGTATGTATGCATGTATGTATGTGTATGTATGTATTTGTGAGCAACCTAAAATGTGTGGATGAGGTTTATTCAACTCGAACTTGAACTGCAAAGTGAAGAAAAAAAAAACTCACACACACAAAATAAAAGTAAAAGAAAGAAAAACACGCAGCAAACAGCGAACAAACACGAGGGAACAGCAAAATCGAAAACAACTACAAACAGCACATACATACATACATATGTATGGGCTGCAATGGCGAGCAGACAAAGGACGAAAAAATGCGAAAAATCCGAAATTTTGCGTGTACTCAAGTGTGTGTGTGTCTGTTTGAACAAATTAAAAACGAATTTTTTGGCCGCAAAAACGTGTTTGCACCGGTGTTTAAGAAATTGCCGGTATAGCGGTAAAAGTGCTACAAAAAATATATTGTTGTTGTTGTGCAGTGAAAGCGATTATTTTTGCGAAAAATGTTGGGGATTTGCGTGAGTACAGCAGAGATAGAGATAGAGCTTGGCAAATTTGGTATCTCTTTTCTTGCAACTTTCATACAAAAATTAAGAAAATGGAACCGGGCTTTCCTTTAACACTCATAAAGAGAATATGGTGACTTGAGTCACTCCTTTAACTTTTAACCCATGTAAATCGGTCTTAGTGTGAATTGGTAACCAAAATGAAGTATATGGGTGCATACATTTCCCTAAACCACATATAATAAATATAAGTGAGTTCCGTATCTACTGTACCCACGCCCCTCAGATTTATGTAACCGGAACAACCAAAGGCTAGCAATTCAGTAGAGCTCACCGAACTATAATATATTACGAATATTTTACGACGCTAGCCAACAACAACAAACTATAATTCCGTCCCTATGGTTAGTCATTAAATATTTCGGTTTTCGGAGAGCATTTAATGCGATTCCAACGCGATTATCGACACTTCGCTTTTCGGCTTTAACTTCCGAAACTTAAAAAGGAACTAAGCAGAGCAGATAAAGAGTGTATGACTACCTGGTTTGGAGACAACAACCACAATACTGTCGTCTACGGGCCGGACGCGATGTCAGGCATTTTGATTGAAGTTGAAAACAGCATTTAATACTTTCAAAATAAAAGCTTGTTCGAATAACCAAAAAAAAAAAAAACGTTTGTATGAAATAAATAAAAAATTATTTTGACAACCAAAAACTGACGATGAAAAACCGCTGTTGTTGTCATTTGTTGTGATGTCCTTGAGTGCGAAATGGCGTCACTTACATTCATACACTACAAAAACAATACGTTGACATTTTCAAATACGAAAGACACGCAAACTGCGACACAACTATTGATTGTAATCGTAGACGGCAAATTCTCGGAAATGATTCGCTACGTCCGTTGGTAACCACTATAAAATGGGAAAGTGTCGAAGGAGAAAAAAAAATAAATTGAAATTATTGATTTTTAAATTGCGAAAGACAGCGAGAGAAATTTCCAAGTAAAGGGGAGAATGTGGCGACCAAAGGAAGCGGTGCAGGGTAGAGCCACACTGTTACAGGAAGTAAGTGAAAATTAAGTGGGATGTGCGGCTGCCACCGAAGGATGACTACTAGTAGGTACTTGAAAGCGCTGTACTTGCAAGTAATAAATTTTACTGTCATTTATTATACTATAAAGAATTAATAAATATATTTAGTTATAGAGTCAGGGGCAAAAGATTGACATTGTAACTAGATAAACTGGACATACTCGTATGTACATACATATGAAGGAGCAATTACTGGTAAAGGTAGCCTGAAAAGGCGGGAACTAATATTACTTACTGGACACTCTCGAAATTGTTTCTTTTTTACTACTTTTTTAGATATAAAGAATATCGATTTCGCTTTTGACAAGAGGCTTCCATACTAAATGTATACAGTTTGCTTATTTCCGTAAACATAAAATTATTAGATTTTTAAGTAATTAAGTTTTACGCTAAATTGAAGCATAATGCTCGGATTGGGCTCCACTTTAGCAGTAGGTAACCGATAGTTCTCTAGTTATGAAAATATAAAACTTTCGAATTGCCCTTTTGAACGAAAAACTTAATAAAATCCCTGGAACTATTTTGAACTCCTCCTGGACTCCTTTAATTTTCGTCCAAAATCAACCAATTAACTTCAAGGCTGATTGGGCAATCACGACCGATTTGCTATAAGTTTTTATGAACTTTTATAAGCTTAATAATACTTCGCAATTCAACTTCGACTTTCGAATGTTTGACCACCAGATCACCACCAGCATCATCATGCCTGTTATATTGAGAACTAAGCAGTTTCATTTTAATACTCCTATTATGTATGGCGACTGGCGCGACAGTAGTCGTCAGTAAGCACTGCATACTTATAAGTTGATAGTTAGTATATCATTTTTCAGATTCTTTAAAATAGCCAGTATTAATCAACCTGAGCAGTTGGCCGGGAAAGTTTGTGAAATTGCGTTGGGTAACCGCAATATAAATGAAGTGAGTTAGTTAACATTATTGGGGTGTCAGTGAAAGGCATAGATCATATAATTCACGAATTATTATAAACGGAAAAGGGTTAAGCGTAATGGGTGCCGCATTTTTTGAACACTGTCGCACATTCTGCTTTTGATATGAGCTCTAAATTGAAGTAATTACGCTATGAATTAGTCCTTCACTCACTGTATTCGCCTGATTTGTTCTTCCACTGATTGTTTTCTGCTTCTAAGCCCCAAAAAGTGGATAGCTGGAAAAGATTTCACTGAAATAAGGGTGTCAATATAAAAGTAAACGACCATTCTGAAGGCCCCTAAGTTTCACACAATCGAACCGGCGCTGTATATAGTCGTAGCAATGGTTACTAGTGACTGACAACTATACCCAGTAGTCTTACATAATAGGGATGTAAATAAATACCTAAGGATCAAATCTGAATGTTGCAGTATTTGTTAAGCAAAATACATGGAAAAAATAGAAAAGTACAATCGCGAATGTTAAATCATGTCGGTCGAATATCGGTTAACTCTAAAACGTTTAAGAACAAATGGAGTTTTAGCTTGGTTTCTAAAGATCAGACCAAAAAATGTTTGGTTTCATTGATGTTTTGCTTTGAATGCAAAATGCTTTCCGTGGATATAGCATTTCAGAATGGATGAAAGGATTCTGAAAATGAGTTCAAATGAAGATAAAGGTGCATTGATCTCTGTGAATATTTTGCAAAAAGTAATTTTCAATTCGATTCATAAATATTCGACTGTATTTGTCTAACTTACAACATAAAGAGCGAATAAAAACAAATTATTGATATTGCTTGTACCACAAACTCTTTGATAATAAACGATCGCAAGTCGAAGCGACCTGATTTGCTGCTTATAATACTCCAAAACGTGAGTTTATGAGCTTTCTTGGAGCAACTTCGAGTTTGAAATGACATTTTTCCACGCCGACAAGTGGCTTTGCAGAGCAAAATATTAGCCATATATTGTATATATATATATACAAATGTATGTATATATAAGTAAGATAATTTCGCAATGTAACGAGTTGTCATTCAGTTGTCATATAAATATGTATATTGCATGTCAATGAAAAATTAATTAAATAAAAAAATTTGCAAAGCATATATACATGCATATAAAATGGGCGCCTGCTTGCAATCGCTCGCATGTAATACAAACAAGTAGTTACATATACAATTTTGTAGCCATATATTTGTGTGTGCATAGCTGCCAATTTATTTTATTTTTAAACCAAGCATTTGTTTGCCATGCATGAGCGACCCATTCGATCAGAGCAGCTTCATATCTACTTGTCGCCGCAATTTGTGGGAGTCAACACAATAATAAGCACCACAAACACACCCGCACGCACACACACACACACACACTTTGAAATAATTTGTATTTATTTATTTTGCTTTAAATTTAGAACTTTCATTGCTTTACTCTTTCGTTTTTATTTGCGCGCAATCATTTGCTTGGCAGCGTTGCGATTTCCAAGAACTTTTATTAGCGTCACAGCGCTGTTGGCCTGCAGGGAACGTACGCTCATCTAAATATATAGCTAAGATGCTTATCGTATTCTTGCAATATAACGGTAAACAATTGCCAGTGCATTTAGTAGTTGCATTGAAAATTATGTTGAATTTTATTGTATAATTTTTTATCGAATCAATCAGTGTAATTTGGGGTTACAAGGTTAATGTAACAATGGGTGTTGCCCAAATTAATGGCAACCCTGCAAGTACTGGAATAATATTTTTATTTTAGTTGATTAAAAAAAAAGATGACATTCAATCACTAATTTAAGTTTGACAAATAACAATAATAAAAAAAAAAGGTTTTTATGACCTTGAAATTCAAGGGTAGCTATAAATACACTATTTGTAAATGTTTTTGAGCTTGATTACCGCTGGTGCGAGGATGCATGAAAAGATTGTACGTGTAGTTTACTTTATAAACTTTCATTTTAAATTAGCTTTTGGACTACCCAATCGACTACAGCGGTGCTCAAGACCGAATTAGCTGTATATAAAAAAATCGACTTAACTTATTGGTTACTGAACAAACCTCTGACAATCTATGGTCAGATTTTTAGGATTGTTAATACTTCTTTCCAAATTTTTTGAGAAATGTCAACACTTACGATAATGTCACAATATTTTGATACTAATTGAATATGGTTGTGGAGGCACAGTGATTAGGCGGATAACTGCGAAGTTGAAAATAGAAGTGCAGAGTACACAGTATCCTCAAGTAATCAATACTTTGATATTTCTTTGAAAATGTGTTCTCTTCTCTCAACTGACTGGCTCTAATTGGCTAACTGGAAACGGTGAAAGAAGTGAGAGCGCTGGTTTCTCAATAGAAGCTGTTGTAAACTTCTTCACATTGCATTAGTTAAGACTAAAATAGTTTTAATGGAATCAAAATGTTTTTTTCTCTCATGGAACATACTTCACAATGTTGCATGATGACTTTTAGATCAATTTATTGTCAATTAAGTATTTAATTACTCAATTATGTGGTAAATTGAGAACAATTAGGAGCGAAATTTTTTAAATTCTTGATAAAAGTCGCTTGGTGTATGGTGTAAGTAGTAGAGAGACTAACGCAATATTATTCACCACTTAATATTCTTCCTGAAGCTGAGTTTCAAGGACTTGGGAATAACTTTTTTAGTTTTCGCTCGAACCATAGGTCTGGAGAAAGCTGGATAAATGAGTAAACACTATTGTTATGACTAAACATTATTTATCCACCCAAAATCTGCTATTAAAAGGAACCATATGTAATTTCGCAACAAGTAAGCCAATATTGGGATATAGATTAGGGGAGATCTATGATTTATGATCTCTGCAATCAGCAATATGTGATTTCGTTTATAATGCGATTTTGTCCCCGCTAAAAAAAAATTGCTAACAGAAATTCAACTGCCTAGCAATGTGGTGAGAAAGTAAACTTTTATAGCAACACACCCGGTCAACTCTCCGACAACAAAGTTACCCGGACACATAATTATACGTCACATAACAGAAATCATAAAAAAAGTAATGAATCAGAATCTAAGCAAGTGAGATTTCATAGTTAGGGAACTAAGTCAAATAGTTTTATATGGCTGAAAAGAAAATGCTAACTTTGAAATTAAGGGTTTCTCAACTTTTGTTTAAAATAATAGAAATAAGAAATTATCTATACATTAGAAGAAGGTATGCGACTAGGCGGGAAGGGTTGTCCGTAGATTTTAAATGGACGGCAGGTATGCAACGTACAAGGCCATCAATTCTACAATTATTCTCAGATGAACTTAAACATAATGTTGAAATTATGGGGTTTGCAGTTGATATAGTAGTGCTCAAGATAAAAAGTGACCTAGGGTGCGCCTTTTGCTAAATTTTGATAATCATTCTCTTTGCTTCCTTTTTTACTAGACAAACTTGAGTAACAAAACTTAGAAATTTCTTACATAAAGTTTTAATATTTCATACATGATTTTTTATTTTCATTATTTGAAAGTACCGTTATTGTGTTACGACGTTTTTGAGAATAATTTTTAGACTTTTAAAGCACTTATATAAAAAATAGAGTGCTGTGAGAATATTTAAATTAATATTCGAGGAGAAAAGTTTGGTTTTTATATTTTGAAAGTGAACCGTCATTTCAAAAAAATTATATATATATATATAATATCTGGTATAGCGGTACCTTTATGTGGGAGCATTTCACCAAAATTTCATAATAATAATAATTCTGTAGTAAGGCTTACCTGCAAGTAAAAAAAAAATGAACGAAATTAATGATGAGTCAAAGGTTATATAAATTATATTATCTAAAAAATATATATATATAAAATTTTTTTTTTTTTGATAAAAAGTTGTTGTTCACACGGTGACGTTTCTAGCGACACAAAACTGCTATGACAAACAGAAAACTTCGCTTTGAAATCGAAACCGAAACAGCGACTGGACTGTACGCGTGCGGTAAACATCACATGGGATTAATGCAGCGCGCGAGACGCCACGCCACACAAGACACTAGAAGTCTACGACTGTGTCACGGTGGTCGAGCGTGCAGTTTTCGTGGCGAATAAACAATATTAGATTTTGTTTTGTAATTCAATAAATAAAAGAAATCAATCTGGCGTCATAAAGAGGAGGTTAATGCAAACGTCAGCACAAAACAGTGTGACAGAAAAGTGTGTGGACATGTATATACGAATATCATATGTCGCAACGAGTGTGTGCAGTAATGCACTTTGCATGCCGCGTGCAGTGAGTACGGCGAATTCATGTGTGTTTCTGTATTTTAATTAAAAGGGCGAAAAGCATTTAATCTCTAAAAAAAAATATATAGATAACTACACAGTACGCTTGAATGGGGAAGTCAAGTGCAAAATGGCGTGGTGGGCAAGAGGTAAAAAAAAAGTGTTAATAAAAATTTATTACAAAAAAGTTGATAAAGACATGGATGAGACAAGCAAATAAACGCCAACAAATTACGAGTACGGCGAAAAGTTCAAAAATATGGCGCAAACACTGTGCGTCAGAAACAAAAAAAAAACAAAAGAAGTGAAATTAATAAAAAGTAAGCAAATAGAGTAAAATTTATTGCAGTGTAAATAAAGAGTATAAAAGCCAATAAAGCGTCTGCATATTTGCGGTGACTAAAAATTGTGTATCAAATTTACACCACAAACTCACAGCGTGGCATTTACGTCACAGCACAAGAGAGCGGATATATATATACATATATATATGTACGTAAGTACATATCTTAACACATTTTTTTTTTTGTTTTATTGAAGCAACAAAAAGTCACACATGAACAAATCACAGGAAGTCATTTGTGTTTGTCACCGAGCGCGCGCTTATTGAATTCAGCAGTGCGCCGCCTTGCCTTAGTGCTCGGTATTTGTGCTCGTATGACTAGGCAACGTTCAGTGGGAGTGGGCACGCGAAATTGTCGCGCATCGTTGCATTTTCGTGTGAAACGCAAGTATAATCATATTGAATTCCACGGTTGACGTTTTCAATGTCAAAAAGCCAAACGAAATGTTTTGCGTTACAATAAAATTATGACATTTTTTTGACATTAATTAAAATTAATTATTGCTTAAGTAGTATAGGAGAGATTTGTTGTTAATTTCATTCATTCATTCCGAAAAAAGATGTGTGAAAATTTCACAACCAAAAAAAAATTCTTCTTGCCTAGAAATAATGTTAGCTAGTCCCTTTATAACCTCAAATGTTCGCATAATTTTAAAGCGAAACAAATTTTTGGGCAAAATTCGATTTTATTATTCAACAGAGTTGCATTTTTATTGCATTGCATTTTTTGCAGAGTTTATTTTTTTTTGTTGTTTTTTGGGTTATGTGGATTCTAACCTGATCGCCCAGTTGTATAAGAAGGTTTACCTGCAAATTTTTATAATAAACCAAAGATGACTCAATCTTAAGGTATATGACATTTGGCTAAATAATTTCGGGTACAGAAAATGCTGAAAAATTTTTTCATGAAATTTGTCGGCAAGCTAATAGCAACCACACGATAATTCATCGAAAACGATGAATGATGTGTCAAATTCGAAGAAACATATAATAAAAACTACGTGTAAGAAAAAACAAAGTCAAAGCCATAAAATACAATTAAAAATAAGCCGCCGAACTATAAATATATATCCAGTAAGAACACTATGAGGTTGAATAATATCAACTTTTGCTTTGAAACTTCAAATATGGACTTTGTTATTTCGAAACTTATTGTCTTAAGTGACGAAGTGCATTCTGTTACATTATTTTTTTTTTTTGCATTCGGACAAGTCAATTTGATGAGACCCAGAAGAATAGCAAGGCAGGTATTTGGTAAGGTAAGGTTGGATTACTGGATCATGATTAATTATTTTTAAAATTCAATTTGATTCTGAATGTATAGAATTTGCGCACTAAATACAACTATGAAACTTTTAAACGGCATGGCCTAGAATAAAGAAAACAAGAACTACCTATATTCAACCAGTCAAAAGAAAAAAATCTTTGCTTTAAGAGAAGAATACAACTGTTTAAGAACGTGAATAATATTTTCATAATATTTGAGTATAACTCATTATTTCACATGCATAATTCTTGGAATGTGCTGGGTTGCATACTTGGGTGTTATCAGCTTGAAAAATATAGCCGCTTTCACCAAAAATATATGAATTTTCAGTCGTTTAATTACATCGGTATAATTTTTTTAAATCCGGAAACCGGTCTAGACCGTGGTCTAAGACCCATATTCCTAATATAATTATGTCCTTGTCTCTGATTTACTTTTTCCTCTGATTTACCTTCTGATTTTTCTTTTTAATTTGGTAGATTTTAATATAAATATCTCTGACAAGAAGCAAAATATAACAATGAAAGTACGTGAGTCTATAACCTGTAATATAAGTTAATAAGATACCAAATATGATTGCAATCCATTGACAATTTCTTCGAATAATGAATGTTGAATTCTTCTGCAACATTTTTATACTCTCGCAACATGTTGCTACAGAGTACATTACTAGGTTTGTATAATATAAAGTTATGCCAGCACCCGAAAGCAAATCCCCGCATCTGATCCTTGCACATTGCGAGAGTATAAAATGTTCGGTTACACCCGAACTTAACCCTTTCTTACTTGTTGGTGTTAAAATTTTTATTTATTACAAACAGTGGTCCTAGTTTTCAATTTTCGATACTTAATAGACACTTTTTATGTTAACTTTTTTTTAGCTAAATTTAAATTACACCTTTTTTCGTTAGTATAATATATGTACGTAATTAAATCACAAAAATTAGAACAACAAAAATAGCAAACATGATTTAGTGCTTGCCTGATTTAGATTTGGAAATACATTGACAATTACATACTCTAACGATGATCAAGAAGTACTTTTAGTCAAACAAAGTAGTATGTATACAAAATTACATAATATATTCCAGTACTTATTTATATATATATATATACATATATGCTACAATACATACAAGCTCACCAATTTAACAGTACAATACATAAATCAATGCATACTAATTCTCAGTACTTAAAATGTCTGACGTAATTACTTTGTCGCACCTAGGTATATAGGTATAGCCTCAAACAAATATACACATGTACATTCATCTATATATAACTATCTATATATAACTATATGCCAAAGTCCCCAACTGTTGCTAAGCATGAACAACTTTCAAAGCGAACATAACTCTCCACTCCATATGCTTCAAGGTGGTGTAGGGAGAGAGCTTTGACTAATTAAATTTCGCATACTTCTTAGCTGTAAGCAATGGTAATTAAATCGTGTATGTATTACATGTAAATAGAATAGCAATAAAGCGAAAATAAATACAATAGCGATACATTCAATTCACCAGCCAATAAAGAAATAACTCGTTTGGCGCATCGGCATAGCTGCTTAAATGGGCATTATATGAGAATTTCTTGTGCGGTTGCCCAATGTAATAAATGAGCCATATACTTCCTGCCTTTCATTGAGTTTAATGATTTTCAGATGACAGCTCACTAGTGAACTCAAAAGTGTTGTGTAGGTCTTCAAAAATTTACGATTACAGCTTAAAACTTTATTAGGTTTTATTAACATAAACCATAATTTATTAACATAAATAGATTCTTGGCAATTATTTTGAAAACTGTAGTAATTTATTATGTAAAATAATTTACTCACAGACAAGTAGTTTTATTACTTTATTGTTTTAAGACTTAATGGAGATTTATAACAACTGATAGTATGTAGAAGTCAAATGATATAAATTGAAATTGGAATTTTGATTTAGAAAAAATTGAAGTAAAGTTCAATAACTATAAGCTACTACACGCAATTAGTGAATGGTAGGCACTAATGACATGTGCCAACGAGTCAATTAGGAAATAAATTGACCCACCGTTTTCAGCTCCAGTTTAGCTTAAACAATTAGTATTTGATAGCTGTTGGAAAGTGTTTTATTCGTGAAAACTTCTATGTGAATAAATTAGTTACAACTCTGAATTAAGTTTCATTAAATTTTTTACAATTGAAATATGGAACTTTTTCATTCGACTAAATCGAGTTTAGAATCCATTTAAGTTTGCACAGGAAAAATGAAACCATTTAAAATCGATTATTGCAAATTGCATTGCAACAAAATATTTTGCTTTCTCACTAAGCAGACTTTCTTCTTCCGTACTCCTCGCATTGAAAAAACCCTACAGTATTGCACGTATATTTTACGTTAATAAATTTTCGATTAAACATTAATTGGACAATTAGTTAATTACTTCAGCGTATGGTAAATTGGGTGCAATTAAGTATTGCCCTGCTGAAATTCTCTCAAGTCCTCAATTAGCACCATAATTGGGAAAGTTCGTTAGAGAAGATTTGCTAATTACCTAATTTAAGAGGCTAAGGCAAAGAAACCGGTTTACCACTAGACTAATTGCAGCTAAATTAAACTAAAGTGAACTAAAATATATTTCACTAATCTAAATTACATTCAATAATATTAAACTAAACTAAATTTAATAAAACTTTATCGAAAGAAATCTTAGGAAGCTTAAGATCTTAGATAAGGAAGCTTAGGAACGAAAGAGACGTTTACATTAAAGGATTGGAAAACCTCAGCCTTAGAGCTAAAAATGGTGGAAGGTCAAAGCTATGTAATCTCGATAGGATTTAGGAACTTTAACTTTACTCTCTTCGAAGGAAATCGGTTGTTGTTTCATACTGCAACGCTAAACTAGTCTACACAGGAGAAGACAAGAAAGATAATGCATTAGAATAAATAGTAACCGATCCATTTCTACTTGGGGTACAGAAAAGATATTTTCGTTTTGGAAGTGATTTGACAATGAGAAAGAGAAAGAGGAGAACGCGAGAACGAATACTCAACTCATTAGTTGCTTTTAACAATTAGTTTTATGAGTAGTCTTCTCGAAGAGTCTAAAAGACAAATTTGGTACAATGAACTTGTTAATCAAACTATTGGTTATCATCTCCAAATCGGAAATAATCATCAATACACCTAGCTTCCTTCCTACAGCTCAACTGCCAGTCATGTAATTCAAAAGCTCTCCAAATTGCAGCTTAAGAAATCCACATCGTTTGTGAGGTCACTAACCGAGCCACAAGGCCAAATTCACTTGTCCCATTATGCGGTGTGGGCGAACGAACTGCACACTAAGTAATTGACGATAAAAAGCTGCGGGACAAAACAAGAAGGGAAAAACTTGCTAACTCGCTGTGCAGAAAACAACGGCAGATTGCGGGCGTAATTACTTTAGCCGGAGCGGCTTTCGTGACAACATGGCAAATTAGACAAGAGCTGATGCGACGCCAACTGTCAGTACCCCAGAACATGTCCGCCATATAACCACACTTTCAGACGACAGACGACAGAGGACAGCCGAAAGCCAAACGCGCCAATTCATTTGCGGTCAAAGCAGTGAGTGTTGAATACTAACAGAGGACCTTAAAGCAAACCGCAACTATGAAGCGCTTAAATGGCTAATAAAACCGAAAAGAAGCACGAAAAAAGATTTTGTAAAAAAAAATACAGAAAAAAAAGGGGAATCACAAATACGCAAAGAGAGAGAAATGTGAATGGGGTTATAACTTGTGGTACTCAGCGCTTGAGTGGATATATTGAATAAACCGAGGGCAAAGCGTGATCTCGCCAGGACGAAAACAGAGAGTATAAATTTAAGAGCATTAACACAGCTACCACAACAGCAGTCATAGCAATTAATACCCGAGTATAAGCCATAAATGACCAAAGCAACACAGAAGACATATTGCGGCGGGGCAATGAAAGTAGTATACTCTCCAAAAAAAAAAAAATAGGGCCGACCGACTAGCAAAGCTAGAAGAGACATATACACAACATTAACCATCCAGCGCCAGTGTTGCCTGGGAGCAGCGGATACACAGAGACGAGGCCATCGTCACCAAGCTTAGGCAGTTGTGTAGAGGGTCTTCTTTTAGTCGCAGCAACATAGTTGCCACTTAGTGTTGGCTTGTTAAAGCGGCAGGAGCAGCTGCTGATTGTATACTTCAACAGGCGAATGTGCAGACGGACAGACGAACGAACGAACGAGCGAGCGCACGACGTGACTGACAAGCATAAATTGCCAGTAAAGTTTATTGTCCTCTTATGTTTGGGGCACAAGTCAAGGCAATGAGCAGGCAGAGCGCGACAATGAGCTTGAGTGTGGCAGAAAGCATACCTACAAGGACGACGTACCGCTGGCGTTCGTTGGAGGGCAGACGTGTCACGTTGAAGGACGGACATTTGAAGTTTGCTTTTGTTCGAGTTCCTGTGCGTGTGTGAGCTGTCGTGATAGCCTTGCGGGTGAGTATGCGAATCCCCTTTGGAAATACCTTTATGTTAATTGCTTCACCAATTGAATGTGGCGATCGGAAGTGAGAGTACCAAATGTGGTATTTAGTGGACAATGAGTGTACAGAAACTCCATTTTATGGCGGCTACAGTCTCTGCGAAAAATGAGGCGCCAAGTAATATTATTTTGAAGTATAATTTTGAGAGCGCTACCGAGAAACATTAATTGAAAAAGAATTTATATATTAAAGCTTTCTTCATATAATATAAAATATGTAAAAATATATTCTCATAGCTATGCTTTTATATATAAAAAAAAAAACCTCGTCCTATGCGGATTTTAGTAATTACCGAGTGAAATAGTCATTAAATTAATTGATCAGTGATTGATTTGATAACAATTTGCTCAATATTAAAAAAAAAAGCTTAATAAATGGCAATTTAAGAGAAATTAACATATGTAAAGGTTGCCACCTGTTTATTAAAATAAAAAGTTTCAGCGATTCGTTAAACAAAAATTAAAAGCAGGAAACTTTTGAAAAACTTTGTTGCATAAATTGTACAGTAGTTGCCACCAGGGTAAATCCCTTAAAAGATTAGAAGAATTTTGTTTTCATTAAGAATATTTTTCCGAAACATCTTTAAAAATTTTAATTTTCAATACGGTTGCCATCATTTCTTTTTAATTTTCCTATAATTTAAGAGAAGTTTATTAAAATCAAGTTAAAGGTAGAATAAGAGATATTGTCTAACACATGCAATGCCAGTATTTGTAATGAAAAGTTCGATAATATTAGAGACATTATTCATACAAAACTAAATTTTTTATTAAAGAGAATATTAAAAGAATATTGATCAATATTTCATTATATTCAAAGTTTATGAGCAAAATTATATAGTACTCGTATTATATTACTATGTTATATTATATTACTAGGCGATTATAGAAAATTATTGTTTGAAAACAAAAAGAAAAGATGTTTGAAAATTAAATATGAATATTAGCCATTGGGGTTGCCATATGTTTTATTAATTGAAATAATGAAATATTATGAAATCATAATTACTATAAAAATTAATTTCATATATAAACAGAAGCTGCCTTTATGAAGTCAGCATCGTTAGAAGAACTTGAATATTTGCTAAGTTGGTTTGCTAACTTTAAAAAAAATTTTTTTTTTTGAAATACCTTTTTTTTTTGTTTTTATTAATGGCGAATAAATTCATATTGAAGTAGCCTAATGAATTTTAATTGTATAGGGTTGCCACGTAGCTTTTATATTCAACATTGTTAAATAACAAAACTAAGTGTCATTTCATTGACATTATTATATTGTATTTCTATATAAGACATTTCTGTTGGCAAAAATATGTGTTACAAATTTTAATTTTTTACACTGAATTTCCGAGTACCTCAATTCTTACATAAGAACTGAAAGAAATCGCTTTAGGTATGAAAAAAAAAGTATTTCGATACTTTTATGAAGAATTTGAGGGTTTTAGGGCCTTAGGGTGGACATTTTTATTTTTTGCATGGCAAGTCTTTGAAAAAATTCCTAACTATAATTTCGTTTAATTTAACTTGGTAACTTATTTTATAAAAACTAAGTTTTGAGGGTTTTAGGGTGGATATTTTATTTCGCAATCAATTTCTAATTATAATTTTAACTTGGTAACAGGTTTTTTTTATACAAATTGAAATGTCAGATAAAACTAATTTTTGTGCGAAGCATGAAACTTTTTAAGTTATTCTAACTAATACATATTTTAACTAATAAAAATTTGAGCTTTTAGTAATATTATATGAAAATTTTCACATGAGTGTTTGAACCAACAATTTGAAATTTCTAAGCAAACATTTTCAATGAAATTCCCACTGGGTTTGGCAGTTATCCATGTCATTTAATTTTGCTTTAATTTCTTCTGTGAGAGGGAGTGTGTATGTAGCATAAATAAGCTTTTATTGCGCACAGACAAGTTGAATATGCATTCAATTATGGCGCTCGAAATTTATAGCAAAGAGCAAATGGATTTTCCGGAAATTTGTGGAAACCGTAACGGTTAACTTTGTTGCATTTTGCTAAGTAAAATTTATTTGTAATATTTTTGAAACAAACATTCGCTTGCTGGGCTCTTACTTAGTGTTCTGGCATATACAAAATATTATAATACATATATATAGGAGAATTTGTGATGCCATTATAATTTTTTAAATCACGCTCTCCTAAAACTGCGCGCTTCGTATTTGTTTGCACATTTTTCATTTGGTACACGCTTTTAAGTTGCATAGTCTGTACTGGAGGCAGACAGATGTCGTAATGCCGACGAAATTTTAGATTTAGTTGTGTGTATACTGGAAGCTTCATTTGTATGGTTTCTTTTTTTGTTTTGTTGGGGGGTATCCAGTTTTCATGCGAAAAATACGAAACAAAGGAAGTTCAACAGACGTCTGAAGTGTTGTGGGAATTGTGTTGCAAGCAGTTCACTAACACCGCCACTAAATCTATATGGAATAATGTGGCTTTTTTTCGACAGTGCCGAAAAAGGAACAAAAACGCAAACAAGAATAAAGAAAAAACAAAACAAAACAAAAAACAACAACAACAAGAAATCACCAAAAAGCAGCGGCGCAACAAAGGTTTTGCAGACACTCGCAACCGTCAGCGGCAAGTCGCCGGCGATTAGCAACAACAACAACAACAAAAATTTACGTTTTTTTTCACACTTTCAAAGCCACATGCCACATGCTTAATGTGTTTGATTTCAGCGTCTCGCGCATACACATGCTTACTTACTTTTTCTATACATATATATATATGTTTGTGCGTGTGTGTGTGTATGTGAAAAGGGTTATCGATCGCACAGCACATATCGGCCGGGCGTAGAGCAAGTAGCAATAACCTTAATATGCGTTTGCTGCCTTGCTTCGCCTTGTCTTGACAACTTTTGGTCTGTGGCTTGTGCTCAAATGTTGTTGTTTTCTATTCTACACAGTTCAAGGACCGCAAATGTGCATCGCCAGCGGATGTCTTAGCCTGACGCGTCAGTTTAAAGCGTCGAAAAAATGTTGAGTAATGGGAAAAAAAATAAAAAATTACAAAGCTGCTTTTGAGAAGGGATGCATGCTCTTGCAAATTGCTTAGTTTAGCTTGTCTGAAGAGAAATGTCTGTTTGTCATGCTGAGGAACTATTATTACAAAGAATTATCGAGAAATTCCTTATACAATGATTATGAAATAATGTATAATGTATATTTAGTCGAGCTTCTAATTTGTATTTGGAACGTGTTGCTTGAACACACTCTTGATTATATGCTCGAAATGTTGCCGAAAAGAGACGGTAATATCCGGTATAATTCTATATTTGTTCTATTGGTTTCAGAAATTCCTGTTCCATCTTTTCAGATTTCCCCAGCGCTGAGCTTTGAAATTCACCACGTGGTTACCATGAACTAAATGCAGCCGGTTATGTCGACAGAACCGAATGATTTGATATAAGAAATAGCAAATATCATCAATAAACTCTATTAAGTTTCATAACTTGAGAGAAAATATAATTTCACGGTATCCAAAGAATGCTTTTACTGCTTGGAGACTCTTTCATTGTAAATAATATTCTACTGTGCTTAATTTTCAATAGATATACCAGAGAATAAAGGAGTGTTAAGCGGTTAGGCCAACTCAGGATTTTCAAACAATAAATTTTTTTTTGGCTTAAAGTATATTTTAGGCTCCCAAAAACATTATTCAATTGGTAATAGAATAGTGAAGTTGTTTTTTTCCTGTCCAAAACGCTGTAGTGTCGTAGTGTTCGGATCCTTTTTCTCGGAACTGCACTTTTCAAATCGGTCGACAATGGTATTCCGAGACTTACACCCATAACCACGTGAAATTTTAACCATTCACAGTGACATTATCTAGTAAACTATCCACTACAATTTGTTACTAATTTGTTTGCCCAAAAAATTTTAAATTTGGTATGGGTCCACCACTGTGTTAAAATGAATGTAAAACTTAAAAACATATATACTTTCCTAGCAGGTCTTATAAAGATTAAGATACCGTTACTTTTTTTTTTTATTCTATTACTTACTACTTCTACTTTTTCAGATGGCACGAGTTCTTAAAAACACCGTCGCTCATAGAGGTTCTCTTGAAATGGATTATTCCGAAGATTGGTCTAGTAGCGGCCATTTTGTATCAAAATGTGCATATAAAACTTTTTTTTTATAAAGTCAACGCATATTTAACCAAGCAGGAATGTCTATGGACCATCACACTGTGAGAAATGGTATGTGGCACGGTTCACCAGTGACCACGAAGCTTTAAGGAAGCACAAAGGCTTTTTAAAGCTGCAACACAACATAAACAATGCAAATAAATACTGAAGAGGGTTGTATGAAAACAAAAAAGGTGTTCAATATTCGATATTGTTTTATTGAGTGGATGGTGATCAATTTGGAAGGACCAAGGTCAAACTTTGGAAGTTAAAATGGGTGCCGAAAGTGCTTAAGTCCAATGAGTTCATTCATTTTGTATATTTGATATGTGTGTTTATACAACATATAACATATAGTCTAAGTAAAATTGAAAGTATTTATTTACGATTAAAAAAATATTATATATATATAATATAGAAATAAGAGAAAAATATTTATTATATTATATTCTCTCCACTTAAATTCTCAGCCTTCAAGGCAACAACACAATTTCGTGTTCGTGTTTTCGCTCACTCAACATCACACTGCAAAATGCATACACCAAGTTGCATACAATCCAAGCTGATGGCTGACTAAAAGTGACCTCGGTCAAGGGAAAATATATTAAGAGTCCGGCTGCCAATTGCATTGCCTACTGCCTGCTGCACAGCCCAACAATCAACCAGTTTGCAGTAAATAAACAAAAGTTGCGAATTAACAAAAACATAATAATAACAATGTATGTGCATGTGTGCAACAGCAGCGCCAATAGCGAAGGGTTCAACTCTCTATACGGACGGCACAAGAGCAACGGCTATAAAATGTGTGTGTGTGTGTGTGTATGCGTAACAATGGCAGTAAAACACAATTAACAACAGATCGACGCAATAAAAAGCATAACAACAACAAGAAAACATAACAACAACAAGAAAACAACAACAACAACAAGAAAACAACAACAACAAGAAAGCATAAGAACAACAACAACACATAACAACAACAAGAAATTAAAACAACAAATATGTGCAATGAGAACAGCAACAATATACACAACAAAGGGCAGGCACGCAACACGCATATGTGTATAAGTACATACATATGTGCAATGCAAGAGATATTACTGCGGCAAGAGCCTTCACCAGACAGCAGACTCGAAATTGTCAGTTGCATGCAGTGGGAAAGACAGTGTTGGTGTTTGTGTTGCAAGTTGCAACAATGAAAAGCAAAAGCAAGAATGCGCTCGTTGCAACAATGCAGCTAAGCCGCACACACCGGGGGATATATGTACATATATACATCAATATATATATATGTTGCGGCAAGCGAAAGAGCAATGACTTCTGACAATCGACGAGTTTTTGTGGCGCTTTTATCCGCTGCCTATAGATTATTCACTATATATACATTACATATGTTGAGATACATGTGTCGGCAACATGGCGTTGGCGCATGAATGTTGCTTTGGTAATAGTAATTATAATAAAATGAAAAAAATAGAAAAATAGAATATAATATGTATGGAAATTAAGTGAAATATAATATTTATGAAATAAAAATATTTCAAATTGTTTGAAAATATGTTTGTTATAACGGAAATTGTGTAGCTATCATTAAGACATCTTGCTTGATATGCGATATTGCTCGACTCTACTACATAATTCAATTGGATTAACGAAAATCGGTGTATTCGGCATATTCGGTTATATCGGTATTATAATCGAAAATCGTTATTTTGGGTATATGGGGGCTAGGGGGAGTTACTGAACCGATTGCATATATTTTTAGCACCAAATCATTTTTGTTAAGGTATCTCACATATTAACCAATATATATTAAAAATAGCTAGATTGTGGGCCACATACGTAAAATTATGCAAATAGTTAGTAAATTTGTGGAAAAGGGTTGCCACATGTCGAAAATATTACGTTTCCTTGGGATGGATGATGATGCTTGAGTGATTCGAAGTAAAAAAGCTGACGAGTTTGAAAATTCCATCGGAAAATGCGTGGTTATTCTCAGATTTTGCATATTTTTAAACCCGAACAAATGTTATTTTATTGATAACTATTGTATAAAAATTTAATATCATCGCATAGAAACTCACTTGCACTTTTTCAACTTTCTCACTGCATTTCTAATTGTGGCACGTCTCTGCTGTAGTTGAAAGGAATTGTCGGTTGTGGTGCTCGAAATTGTTCGCAGTTGGCGTATATGTGCTTTTCAGCCTGAAAGCATGCTACAGTGTACACGTACAGTCAACAAAATTAGCTAAATTACCAACTGCATTCAATTCAATGAAGTGCTTGCACAGCAACGCCCAACTCACAGTTCGTGCAACTAAGTGTGGCATGTGGACGAGGAAGATTTATTTTGTAGTGCATTTTACGAGCGCGCTTTATGTGTTCGATTCACACTTAAAACAGAGATTACTTGCATTACTTGCTTTTAAGGCATATAAAATTTCAAACAATTTATTTACATACTTGGGAATTGGTTTCCAAAGAGTCTAAATAACTCCACAGAGAATAATAAGACAATCTGAATCGTAAGAAACTTTCGCTTATCCTTAACCACAAGACAAGCTATGGACCTCAAGTTGAAGTTTCAGATGAATACTTCTTTTAAAGAGATTTGAAGGAGATTGAGCAGCACTAATCAAGTACTGGTAAACAAGATTACTGGAATCAAGGTGATGAATCTACGAGTGCACTTATAGCATACAATTAGGCCGCCTAGCCTGGTCTGGAATGGGTTGTCTTTTAATCGACGAGCTTAAGAACTCATCAAATATTAAATATGTAATACTTGAATTGAATTGCAAAAGTGAAAGGTATATAAAGTTTCTGGTATTCTTACTCCATCTGCATTTAATTTCTGTTGGCCTTAGAAATTTTACGATTTTCTAAGTGGTTCAAACCGACAACAATACAAAAATCGATTCGTTTGGACTTTCGGTGAAATTATCGAGAGCCTTTTTCGCTGGTTTGACGTAGGTGGACACATTTCGCATTGAAGGAATTTCGTGAAGGTTGCTTTACCACAAAGCGATTTTTTATTCCCTCGAACTGAAATGGCAAAATCAGCTTGTGAGATGTCAGAAAAACATTTGTTAACAGTTTAGTTCAATATTGGTGTTTTGATTTATCTTTTAAGATATTTCCAAATAAAACACCTCACCGTAGCCCACCCCTAATTTGTCTTTGCCATAAATTTCCAAAAAAAAAAAAAAAATATTTTATTTTTCATGTTTCGAGTTACGCTCTTCCACGAGTAATTTTCGGTGTATATAGCATAACAAACCTTGAACTTCAATGAACTCACTTGAACCCTTGCAGACTTATTGGTGGTCTAATTTCTTGTTTAATCAAAGGAAAAATGTATACAACTGCGACGCAACTAGCAAAGGGTGGTACTTTGCCCTAATAGAAGTACATAATTCGGCAATTTTCACCCTAAATGCCAGAAGCTGAGTAAACAGAAGCGACATACCACCAGCAAAGCCACTGCAAGCTATCAACCGTTCCCGAGTCAACCATATGCAAATTGAACACGAGCAGGAGAAAACATTTCATCACAATCATTTATTGTTATGATGCGATGCCAAATGTCTAGACATTGCTGAAAGTGGCCAAAAAAAATATGCTAAATGTTGACATTGAAAAGCAAACGAGAGAAAATTTTGTGTCTCAAGGACATTCAAAGCGGCTTGAGGGTTAATTTCGTTGCATATGCGAGTAAATATTAGCGAAAATAATAAAATAACAAGTAATTACGATACTAGGGGTCATAAAATTATTGTCAAATTTTTTTTGTTCTAAACTGATATAAATACAGGGGGAAATTTGTTTCTTTTTACGCAGAAAAAGAACGAAGAAAAAACGAAAACACACAAAAAAAAGGAACAGTGAGTGAGCACTATTTTATATTATTTGACTTAATTTTATTATACAATAAAAATAATATTATTGCTCAGTGTTATACTAACAAGCTTCCATTTAATAAGCTTAGTCTATGCTTAGGCGCTTGCCCTTATAAGTGTGTTTAAATGCGGTATCTACAACAAATTTATTTTTATTGTACTACATTTTGCATTGTGAGATTTTTTTTTTTAATTAGAAAAGAAAAAATAATATTACACTAGCAAGATGCGATTTAATTTATTACTTAGCCTAGCTTTAGGCGCCCGCGCTTATGTGTACCTCCTAGCCTATCACTCGTGTTATTTTTCCATTTTTTTCCCACTTAATTGATTGAATACGACTGCAAATCAAACATTTTAATTTAATTTTGCTGCAACGCGCCTAAAAGTAGGCAATACTGTATTTCTCGCATCGGCGCTACACCAGCACAACACATCAAGCTTTCGAAGTTAGTGATATGGTATGCCATTATTTGATTTAACATATCACAACCGCATACATACATATTTATAATGCACACACATACACTTACACATATATATATAGTTACACATACATACAGACACGACGGTTAAGCCAAATCAGCTTTTCACGCATTTTGTTGCAAATATTACAGACGTATATAAATTTTATTTCTGTCAACACATTTCATATGAAAGCTTAAAACCAAATGAAAGCCATAAATTCGAATGGGAAGTGGTTTATTACATGGCGTGTGATGAATGCAGCTACATTTTTGTAATACCACCTATGCATGTGCGAGTTGAGAAAGGCATGTGCGCTTTGCGTGACCATATCCGCGTTCCATTACTTGCATGTAACACGCCTATGGTTGTGGACACGTGTTGAGTGCATGAAGTTTGTTGGGCGCGCGTGCGTGAGTGGTAAATATAATGGTATAATTTGAATGTTGGAAAGCTAAAAGGCAGTAAGTATATATATATATATGTACAAGTACAAATGTAACACACACACACGCATATTAATAAAATAAACGTAAATTAATTCAATGTGATATGAAACATTGAACAGCGCCGTAAAATATGCAATGAGTTTTTCATTAATTGAGGCTACGCTCTTATAGTGGTGTGCGAATTCAAGTAATGGGCAAGGTTAGAAACTATAAAAATTTAATATAGTATTTTATAGCATTTAGAATATTACATAGATTGTAGAGAAAAGATTTTTAGTCATAGCTCCTAGAACTATGCTTGCATTTATATTATTGATTGAAGTAGTGAATCCTAATGAAGATTACTTCTAAAAAGTTCTTTTAAGTCTGGCAACCCTAGAAATATTACCACTAAAACAAATTTTATGACAAATAATAATTCTTTAAAAAGTTGACAGCCTTCAAAAAGAGTCTGCCCAACATTACTATTTCCCAACAACACGCACATGTAGCCGTTCGTCTCTAGCTTTCAATTAAAAAATAGTTGCTATAGGGTTCAATAAGCTTTTTGGCTGTCACATGACTAAAAACTTAAGAGTTATAAAATTAAAAGCTTGGCTTAGAAAGTAGTCAAACGTACTCTCTGCAAAATATTCTTAAAATATTTCAAAACATATTTAAAGGTTTGCTAACGTTACAACCTCTCAAATTGGTTTATTCTTTAATAATACAAAGAATTAATAATAATAATAATTAATAATAAACCAAACAAAATAAATAATGCCTAAAAGTATGCAATTACAATAAAAAAAATTAATTCCTGTGTATAACATTTATTAAATACTCACTATTACAGCTATACTCTCTATTATAAATATTTTTAATTAAAAACATATGCTGTATGCCTAAAAGTATGCAAAAAAATACGTAATTTGTAATCTCTACATATTAAGTTGCCACTAATAAATGGTGAAAATATATACTCTACGCCTAAAAGTATGCACCAAAGTGTACACATAACAAATAAAATTCATTAGAGCAATTCTCAACCAATAAACCAACAAATTCGGCAATTAAACGAATATGCACAAGGTAAAAATTAAAATTAATTTCATATATGGCCTAAAAGTATTCAACAAAATTACAAAAAAAAACCGGTGGTCAGTAGCGAAACCGTGTAAAAAATTTTACATTTTCACTAAATGATATTGCATATAAATTATTTTGAGCACAAACGTGCGCTTTACACAGAACAAAGTGATAATGGGCGATTGGATTTATTAGTAGGATATTTAATGTGGATTAAAATAAAATCTGATTTCGTTTTATGATGAAATCGGAAGGAAAAACCGTTTTGTGTGTGTTGTGGCGCAATGTATGAGCCTGCGCTTTAATGCCTCAAAATATGTAATAAAAACATAAAAAGCTATAAAAACCGTATGCGCAAAAGAACTTGCCCGAGAAAGTTATAGTACGTTCATTTATCCGTAATATATTCATTCACCCCGTATTTTAAATAAAACATTATCAGCCTAAAGGTATGCTACACGTGTAGTATAGCAAAGTTAGACTGGGGGTGAGTAATTTAATTTATTACATTTATAGATTAGTGGGCATTTAATTTCAAAAAGAACGAAAATCTGATTTCACAATATGGTGAAATTGTAAGCGAGCGCCTCTTCGTGTTGCTGTGGTGCCACACAGTGTGAACGTAGGCAAATGCCAACGCAAACTATTTTTTATTCTTTTCTTCTTTCTTCTTTCTTTTTCTTTTATTTTTTATTTGTAATTATTTATTAAATTACACTATATAGCGTATACGTATTAAGGAATGCATGTGACATAGAATTGCCTTTTCATAGACAGGCAATAAATGATGTACGTTTTATAGACATTGAAATCACATAGCATTTAAATAACTGCTGCACGTAAAGTCATATGTTTTAATTATAAGACAACGCCACCCACATCCAACACCCTCCCCCTCCAAAACCACCATCTAACACTCACAAAAAGTCAATGAACTTGACGCGTGTAAATTCTTTAGTATTCTCTCACTTCTCTCTCTCTCTCGCTCTCTCTCATCTTCGTTGCCTACTTGTGACTGTTATTTCCTCTAGAAGTAGAAGTCTAGGTGAAGTGGAAGCGTTGTATTACAATTCCACTCAAGTAGCACATTCACATTTGACTTAGAAAAGTAATGTTTGCCTACTCGTCACCGCAGGCCTCGTGCAAATATTGATTTTTCTTTGGCCGCACGTATGTTAATTCCTAAAAGATACCTCTCAGCATTATTTCCGCAACTACTTCTCAAACACTTGCGAATTTATGGCTTTCTAATGACGAATTCTTTGATTGGTGGGGAAAAATCCACGCTCAAATATCAGCAGGTGGTTTGTATGCAACATTGTAGCATACATTTGGGCGCACAAAATAAAGTTCGCTTTGAGAAGCCTAAACTAATGTTTGCAAAGTAACAAAGTAGCAACAAATTTTGCGGAAAATTTCGCTTAAATTTTTCCTGGAATCACTGTATACAGTTAGGCACAACTGGCATGTTTTAAATGGTTTAGTTGAGGTAATAGCCATGAAGGCATTCAAACGACCTGAGATTTTAGTGAGAGTTTGGGAATAATATAAGAAGACATGTTTTATTTTATATTGAGACCGATCTGGTTGCTCTATATAGTTTCAAAAATAGCACCATTGACAGTTAAAATTCGCTGTTCGCCTAAATTTCTTATCGGTTAATTTCCTTCCATATTCTAACTAAGGATCGGGTCAACATCTTTTTTATAAGTATCAATAGGAAGAGAAGAGATGACCAACCCATTGATGGAGTAGTCTTGCTTATCCAGGAAATTAGAATTTTTCCAGCTACAACTAGGAATCAGAAGGAATGTTGTTGACGGTATCTAGAAGTATAAGGGGGATCTTATTCCTTATTGTATTAACCCTCACTAGAAAAGGACTATTGCAACAATAGGAACTTTGATAAATGTAAAAAATTTAAAATATGTAAATAGTATATAGATTTTTCACCACGGATAGTGATGAATCGAACAAACAACTGGTATAAATCAAATACAGATTGGAAATGATACTCTCTCCTTTTGAGTTCATTTGAATAAGTTGTTAAGTTATTGTTGCTTTCGCAAATAAATTACAGCTATATTCGATTGGCTTAATATTTGAGAGCGACGAATCGAACAAACAACTGGCATAAATAACAATGGCATACACTGGTATAATAAAATTCAGTTTGAAAGCAGTTGGTATTTAAACTCGTATTAGCATGCTGCTTTCTATTTAATTTAATGGAATAAGATTGTTGTAGCAGAGAAATGTCGAATCGAACATCACTTAAGTATGAAAACAGTTATTAATACGTCATATTAAAGCCTAGATTTTTTAATAGAAACACATTGATAAATAAGTTGACTTGTCTTAAAAAAAACACCAAAAAATTTACAGCCGTATAGGTAAGAACATTTTAGAGGAATTGATAGTATGACGAATGGTATACTCATTGCTCTAAAATTTTGCGCACTGATGTCAATAGCAATCTTTTATGAGAATGTACAAATTTTCCTGTATTCTGTCAGGTTTTAACACTTAAAACTCTTAAAAATTTATGAGGAGAAGGAGAGCGATGAGAAAGAGAAGAAATAAGATGAGAAAGAGAAGAAGAGAGATGAGAAACAGATGAAATTACATCAACATCAGACTAAGTAATCGCGCCGATAGTTCCGCTGCTTCTAAATCGGAGAAAAAAGCTAACGAGGGAGCCTCGTAGTAAAAACAAGATGAAATTTCTTCGATAAACAATGACAACGTCGAAAGGGACAAGCTGGTGGTAGCAGCGTTAAAGGAAGGTCACTTCAAAGTGTGTACTAGCTGGTGGGATCATGAGTATTATAGAGGTTTTAACTCGTTAACTCTCAAAAATTTATGAGGAAGAGAAGAAAAGAGTCGGCAAACTATGAGTATGCAATAAAAGCAAAAGTAGGTCCTTGTAGTGTACGCTGAACACAACATTAACACAATAAAAGGTAAAAAAAAAAAAAAGTTGAAGAAGTTAAATATTCAATATTTGATCCGCTTTTGTGCAGCAAAGCATACTTGTATGCGTTTTTCTTTTTTCTAAATTTCTATTCAAGTTTAAAAACAAAAAGGGTTTATTTCAGTTGTTAACCCGTTAATGCCGTTAAGGATGCCTCTGGGTCTTCTCAACTTTCTAACTTGAACGCTTCTGTTACGCATTGCTTAAATTATACTCGCAACTATTATGTACCGTTAAGCAGCGCTGCACTTTTTCCGCCTACAGCAAACACGACTAGTAAAAGTTGCGATCTAGTATGTGTTATGCCGTTGCACGTTACCTGCGCTACCTAGAGGTTTACATAAACTTGGCATTTTCTGTAAGTGACACTTCAATACTTTATGCACATGAGTTGCGCAAGACAAAGCCAAATTGAGTGCCGAGTGCCGAGTGCTGAGTGCACGCACATGTATTTGTTTGCTAACTATATTTACATTAAATTACTGATGAGTAGGAATGAGTTTTTGACACAAAACAAGAAGAAGCATACACACACATAAGCACACGTGAAGATGGCTGAAGGAAATTTTCCAGTTGCTGACATGATGATGTACATATGTATATGTATGCTTGTATGTTGTGGCAACATCAAAAGAAAATTGCTGATAATATAACTTTCACCATGTTGCTTTCAAGGCAGAACGTATGCGTGTGTGTGTGTGTGTGCATTGGGTGTTGGAACATATGTGCATGTGCGTGTATATGTAACACAAGTCATTAGCTTAGACAGACAGACAAAGCATAATTGTAATAATAACAGCTTACTTTCCGAAAATTTAATGACTTTCACTTTAGCGCAAGAAAATTGTAGAAAATAAAAAATAATTTCAAAACATTTTCAAACCATGCTGCTAACCAAGAAATTAAACCAGAAAAGCTGCAGTATAATCAAGTGCATGAGAACTTAAATTGAAATAATAAAAAGAGTAGGCGAAAAATGCCATGAAAGCATAGAAGAAAAAGGTTTAATAAAAGTTTTCATTTTTTTTTTTCTTTACTACCTTAAGTTTATGCTACAGTAACGCTGTGCAAGCAAAACCGTGGCGGATAACGGCAAGTGAAAGGTTCCCAAGTCGCTAAGGAAGGACTAAATTAAATTTGCATTTCATGGCGCTGGCACCGGATGAAAAGAAATGAAGAGCAGTGCAGAGCAGTAAGCGGATATATAAAAGTTATAAAGGATGAAAGCGAACATTTTGTTTAACATTGAATGCGGCTCAGCGTCAGCGCTGGGGGGGGAGAGGAAGCCATGGCAACGCGCAGACAACTAGCAGACGCGCGGGTGGAGGTGATTGTAAATATGAAATTTAAGCTGGAATGTTAGAAAGCCAAACATAGGTATATATATATATACAAATGTAGTAGATATGCGCTTGCTTGTGTGTGTGTGTGTGTGTGTGTGTGTTTGTGTGTGCTGGCTACTACAACCCATCAAAAACCAACTGCAGCTGCCGGTGGGGCCGCAATACAACACATACTAACAACTCTCACGCTGCAAAGTATGCTTCAAAATATTGATTTTTCCCCTGGAGCACACACACACACATATATACACATACATATATAAGGTAGCCAGAGTCATGTTAGGCGACTGTGCGGCATATGCAACAGCGTCACAGCGCAACAACACCAACACAAGCAAATGTTGGTGTGCAGTAGAATGCATAAATTTTGTGCCCTTTTATGGTGAAAAAGCCAACACAAGCGAAGCAAGCAGCAAGCCACCCGACCTACTCACTCCAGGCTAAAATAAAATCACATAAACACACACACACACACATGCAACAGTATTTTCGTGCGGACTACAAGTTGTGAAATGCAGTGGCAGCGTTCGGCAACGTGCCAAGTGGAGCCAGTACCAGCATAGCGCATATACATATAATGTGTACAGCAGGAAGCTAGCAGCCAGCATTTTGTGCAACAATCAATTTTATGTTGTCTAAGTGTAGGGTTGCAACGGGGGAAAAAAACTGTGCAAATGTGTGTGTGTGCCACCTTATTGAAGTTGTAGTATACTTTTTGGCGTGTGCGAGCGCATACACATATACAAATTTATGCTATTTAAAAATTATTTGTATGCGTGTGTGTGTGTGATTTTGTTGCATACTTTTGGGCTGTGGCTTTAGTCGCTGCATATTAAGTGTGCCTGAACTTGAATAAATTTCTCTTCACAAGTACTTCGAAGGACGAATGATAATATTGCGTGCTTTTAGGCGCAAATGCTAAAAAATTCCAGTTTGAAACTCAAAACACAATTTTCAATTTTAAATTGTGTTTTTGTTGTGAAGAAATTGAAAGCTGCTGCAAGCAAGACAAAAGAGTGGAAAAAATGCAAGCAAAATACAGAGATACATATATTTTTAGGGTGTGGTTCCATAAAGCTCCTTGCATTTAGGGTAAATTGTACGAAGTTACTTATTTAGTAGGCTGTTTTCCGATTCAGTATCAACTATAACATGATTTTTCAGAAATACAACTTATAAATTAAAAACATATTCGAGTAAATATTTAGAGATTTAGATTTATAAATATTTAGAGTAATTTTTCGTTCCAGAATACACATTTTTTGGACTAACAAAAGCTTTGTAAACAATTTTTACCATTCTAACTGGCGAGTTTTTTGTCCTTAGACACGAAAATTTTTATCAAAAGCGCAGTTAAAACACCATAATTAATTTAATTTTAAATTATATGGGACTTTTTTTTGTACACATTTGGCCTATTATCTCAATTAACATGTCTGAGCAACATCGCTTTGAATGTAGATAGGCTTTATTAGTGGCTTACAGAAATATTAAAAAAAATTTTAAGAAGAAAAACGTTGCCTACAATTAGGCATAATTTAGCCAAGTCACATACCTAATGCGATGAAATGTATATACTTATAAAAGAAAAATTATTTAGGATTTATTTTCCATTAACAAAATTCCAAATATATTATTATTGTAATTAGGCGTGATTGAATGATCCTCATTGTGATTTATCACATACATATACTTATATAAAAAAAAATATAAGTAAACTGAACAAGGTAATATTTATTGAAATTTTTAGCACTATTTTCCAAACAAATTGGTTACGATCTTGCCAAAACGAGACCCATTTTATCACCTCCACTTACAAAATATTTTTCTAGCACTAACTAAGCGATAAATTCGCAAGTTATAATCTAATTTCGAAAATTTTAAATTTGAAGGAATTTTTTCTTGCTTATTAAAAAAAGTAAAATTCAAAACTCCATGACAGCAGACAAATTTGCATAGCATATAAACAAATATGCATAAAAATATTTCTTGCTGCTAAGGCAAACAAATTTAAGAATTTATGGTGGGATTGCAGCCAAACACGTTGTTAAAACTCATAACAAACGGCCATGAAAACCAAACAAAACATGCGATAATGAACAGAAACAAAAAACGAAATAAAATAAAATAAAAAAGTAGAATAAAGAAATTTGAAAAGAAAAGCAGCAACGTAAAATGAAAAAAAAATATGCACTATACAGTGGCAATGAAAATATCGCGTAATGGTCATAGAAACAAAAGAGGAAAACAAAAAAAAAACAAAAAAAACAAAAAAAGCAAAAAAAAACAAACAAAAAAACACAAAAAAACAAAAAATAAATAAATAAAAAAAAAAACATAAAAAACATAAAAAATAAAAATAAAAATAACAAATTAAAAGAATGTCGGTAAATCATTTATTGCGCAGCAATCGATGAACGCGATTAGGGCGCCTAAAAGCATGCACTCATACTGTAATTGCGAAATTTGTGTTCAAATTCCTGTGAACTGAAGGAAAATGCGTAGCGAAAAGGATTTAGGTAATACTTCGCGAATATATGACCACATATTTTCAGAAAGGACCTGTATGAAGTACATTTTTCTACTGAATTTGTAAGCCTAGTTAAAATATATCTAGAAAGATTTATATGTAGGTATCTCCCTTCGACTTTTGCAGGATTTTGTGAGTAATTAATTCAAGGTTTGTTTCAGTAAATACCTGCAGGCTTTAATCCATCTGTCAGCAGTCTGCAGTCGAACGTTAACAGTATATTGGCTTTTACATGGGAAGTGGGTATATATGCATGTACATAATTTTGCAAATATATAGCATAATCTCTTGTCCAACATGCTATGTAACTACCTAAAATAATATTTGGGCACTGTATGCTTAGAAATTAATTGGTATGTATGTTTATCTAAAAATTATGTTCGGAGTGTTTGTGCTACGCCTAATTTAAATATGTCTCATATATCCAACGCTACATATGTATAAACTGCAGACGGGCTTTTGGAAATAAGTATGATAAATTTTGATATGAAATGTATGGAATTAGACTTACTATATGGTTTCACAAGATATTTATAATCGGTCGAAGCGTTATGTAAATATTTACTTCATTGAAGATTCTAAAAATTTTTAAAAAATTAGGAAAATTATAAAATACATCTAAACAAAGATATCAAAAAATCATCGAAGGAGTCGTCCTCCAGAAATAAATCATGTTGATCTTAGAATATATTCAGGCCAAATTTCAAAAATTATTTATATTTAAATTTAGGTGGCAACATCAAATGTATAGCTTCGTACTAGGAATGTCTTAATTATCACACATTTCATACAAATATTGAATGATTTTGCTTTTATTAATTAAATATATATTTAGTAGTAATAGTAAAGGCAACTCCATTCATTATTTTACTTATGCTTAAGGCTTAGAAAATATTGAAAGTTTGGTACCCACACCATATTGCATAATTTCAACTTATTTGCTTATCTTAAGGTAGTGTTTTTATTTCTTAATCAAGTGGCATCTCCATAAAATAAATTTTACATTTATTATAATATTACTTTAATTGAATGTGGCAACGTATTAAAGTGTTTTTTGTTTTTTTTTTTTAAGTATATCCAAAATGAGATAGAAATAAGACCTGCAGTTAATATATAACGCATAAAGGTTTTTCTAGTCGTAACTTAAAGAATATAAAAATAGACAAAAATACGTTCAAATACTTCAGTTTATGTAAACGTATTAGGGAATGTCATGCAAATAAAATAAGTAATCAAAAAAACTTAAAAATATTACTTCTACTAAATAAACAAAAAAAAATTTCGGTTTTTCGAGTTGTGCATTTTTTTTTTAGTAAATAGCAATATATTCAAAAATTAAATTCATGGGCAACCCTTGGTGGGTCTTAGATTTAAATATACACGAAATAAAATTTAAACTTGCATACAGCTAAGTTGTACAATAGAATTACCCTATCCCAACCATAAAAACTGCCAAGGTTAAAAAAAAATAACGAACAAGAACAAGAAGAGCATTCCGTTTGCATTAATAGAAACACCACATAACTTAGTGATCATCTTAGTAATGAGCATTTCATTGTATTTTTTACAATTTCTTTTGTTTTCTAAATGAAAAATATCAAAATATTAATTTTTTCTTATGAGACTTTAGATAAATTTGTAAAATACTATTCACACCCCATTACGGAAGGCTACTGGATTAAGGTTGGCAGCATGCATGTGTTGGATACTATAACAGGATTTGGCTTTACGGAAGGCTACTGAAGCCAGTATACTTGAAAACGCAGCTAACAAACCTGTGTTTACATTTTTGGGAAGCACCGTTCGAAGTATTTGTAATAAAGTATAGTATAGTACAGTATAGTATTAAAAAGTGTAAAATAAAACATAAAGAAATGGAAAACAATGACGTTCATTGGAATTTAAAGACGCTTGGCAGTTTTGACTTTATTTGTACTTTCGTCATGAAATTACTAAATTTCTGTGCTTTAAGTGACTCAATACAAATTGATTAACATTGGCAATTTTAAAGAATCTGAAAAATGATTTTCTAACTATCAGTTTATAAGAATGCAGCATTAGGTACAATTATTATAATTGTAACTATTTGTTTAATTATATTAAGTACAGAAAATGTAACTTTTATCAGTTTATAAGAATCCAGCATTAGGTACAATTATTATAATTGTAACTATTTGTTTAATTATATTAAGTACAGAAAATGTAACTTTTTTTAAAGTATTTATTTAAGTTAAGTATTAATTATAATAAATTATAATATTAATTGATTATAACCTTAATTATATTATAATCAATTAGTATTAATTTAAGTATTATTTTATAGTGTTTAAAGAGCAACGATTTCTTTGAAGATCAATTTCGGTAAATTATTCATTTAGGAACGTTCGTAAAGAAATAAAAAATAAAGTATACATATTTTCCTTAAATTTATTCAACGTTTACTATAATAGGGGCTGATAGTAATCGATAATATGCACATATGGCGACTGCCGACTCAGTTGCCTGTGGTAGCTAGTCGATATCCACTCGTAATCTAGATTTTGGTATACTGTTATCGAAGGGCAACTATTATATATTAAAGCTGTTATAGAAACATCACAAGGGCCTTAGTTTACATTATATACTTTTGTGTTAAGTTTTACAATATTTTCAAAAATCATTTTATATTTTTATTACACCATTAATTAATACAATTATTTTTTTAATTTCACCACTCTATTATACTCCATTAACTAGTGGCAATTTCACATGGAAAAGAAACTGACAACAATGCAATTAAGTATTAGCACGCTTGTGATCACTTTTCCCACTCGTAAAGTAGCGTAAAATAAATACCCGTGCACAATGATATGCTTAGCAAATCGATATCAACTCATTACACGAGTGACGCTGCGGTCAAAGAGGAGACTTACACACACATACACATGTATATATATGCTGAAGCACTTAGAACACACACTTGAACAACAGCACACACGCTAACATTACAACTAAATGGGTATAATTTTGAGTCAAGGTTAATGTAGAGAGCTTACAACACAACTCATTTGATAATGCAGCATTAACACTTAACCGCAAATCGTTTTAACACGTTCGAGTGTTAATTAAAATTGAAATGGCAGCTTGCAGCGCAGTTAGGCAGCAAATAAGTGAGAAAAATGTTGTAACTAAAAAAAAAAAACAACTGAAAAATCGTAGAAGTAATTACAACAACAACAATGACTTTATGGAAAACAAATCACGCGGAGATTTTAGATGCGCATGGGCGTGGTAAACATATATAGATATATATGTATATGTATAAGTGTTTGTGTAAAAGCTGCACCATGCAAGAACCAAGCAAAGTAAAAGCGGCAGCCAGACTGGCTCTGCCCACATTCGTCAACTGTTGGTTTTGGAGGCTGTGCGAACAGCTACGAGAAGTGGGCAGCGCGTGTGTTGCAGCTTGGCTTCGAATTCACCACAGACACCTACACGCACACACACACACGTATACACATGCAATATTTGTGTGAATGGCGACGGTAAAGTGCAGCTATGCCCACGCAAAGAGAACATGCCATTGCCCACTCGATAAGCGTATGCAGCAAGTAATGTTACGTATACGCCACGTACGCCTGCACCCAGTTGTACAGAAACAAAGCCTCAGCTTCATTATTTGGCTTCATAGAAATAGCAATTTTCTTGCATTTCTCTCTTTGTTTTTTTCTTTTGCTTATTTGTTTTGCGCGTCACAAATTACAAACACATTAGAGGTTTGTAAGTGTGTGTAAGTGTGTGTAAGTGTGTCAGCTATAAACAGCTGATTCGTGGGCGTAGGCGCCAGCATACGAGTGCATCTACAGTCTACAGGCGTCGTTGTAAAGGCTGAAGGCAAAAGTAGGAGTTCCTGCGAAAGTGAAATGAAGTCGTGGGAAGTGTGGAGCCCACGAAGGCAGTTAAAAGGAACTTTAAAAAGCATTTATAAGGGATTTCTTGTGCATATTTATTTAGGTAGACCGAGCATATGCCACGCTGCCAGCATACAAATAATGATTTATAGTTTATTTTATAGTTTTTTGATCAAAAATAAATTTTGGTTTAGTCTTTTAATTTTTTGTATAAAAAAAAGTATGTTCAAATTTGCTTTTAATATTTTCTATTTTTAATCTTATCTCATATTTTTGTCATATGAATTCTGCCATAAAATTTTAATAGCCACCATTTCGCATCGGCCAAAATTTTGACAGCTGTACTCGTAAGCAGACAGATCATTTTTAAAAATATTACGAATATTTGTGTATAAATAATTGAATTTGTTTTGATTTTTTTTTGTTTTAATTATTTTCTAATTTATAAAAAATAAATTAGAGGCGAAGCACTTTTTCATCACTTTATCTTCAATAAAAATAAATAAAAAATAAAAAAAATAGTTCAACTTCGTTTTTATAAAGGGTGTTTTTTTAGGGACGCGGAAATTTTGATTGTTTTTACATTTATAGAACACAGAAAAATTAATGAAACCGGAAATATTTTGCCGCCTTGCTTAGCAAATTGTATAGCATTAGCGTCTGAACAGAAAATTGGGCATTAGGACACTGGGAGTGCGTCTTATCTCTTTCTAAACACTGTTGTTTTCTAACACCTTTTGGCTTTTTTTTTAGCCAATAACGCACCGATTTTATGTATCTTCGCAAAGAGTAGTCACTCGGGGTCAAATCATATGATCTATTTGGTATATAACTACATTCGTGCGGTTTGTCAAGAGATGGCGTAACTTGATTATTATTCCATCGTTCCAATATTCCAAACATGCTTTAAAAAGCTACTGTCCTTGTGCGTCTTTTCAAATATATGTCGTTCACTTGAAACGTAAACAACAATAATTTTTTTCACTGAAATATGTCGAACTTTTGCCGGGAGTTCTTCTTCATTACTTTAATTTACTTAACCTCAGTCGAAAGTCATTGTATTTTAAATTAATGTAATGTAAATTAAATCAAATAAATGGATTAAAAACCATTTGGAAAATAGCGGCGGGGAAGTTCTGCCTTACCCGCCTTATAGCCCAGACCTTGCCGCTTCCGACTAGCATTTTTTGCGATCAATGCAGAACACCCTCACTGGAATATTTCTATCACTGGAACATTCTTGGCCACCTAGGCGGTGAAGTTCTTTTGGGATGGAATCCACAAATTGCCAGAAAGATGGGAAAATTGTTTATGCCAGGTGGGCATTCCTTTGAATAATACTATTGCATGTTTTACTTTTTAAATAAACGTTCAAATGAAAAAACTAAAAAAAAACCCCACAGAGATATAGTTATAGACCCAATAACTCATACTATTTAAAAAATTTTTTTATTCAAAATTTTTTTAACTCGAACGTTTCATATTTTTTATCTTCAGTACTATTTATTGTTCTCGTTTAATTTCAATTTTCTTTAATTTTTATTTCAAATTTTTTAATTTTTTAAATTTTGATACAGTTAATTAAATGTTTAATTTTTTAAATTTCAGTTTACACAGTTCTAATTACTATCGAATTTGTTAACATAAGCTCAATTCGCATTTTATTTCGCTTGAATTTTTTTTTAAATTTAAATAAATAAAATAGGCATTTTCTTTTCTAAATCAATGTTTTCATATTGCATTTATGAAATTTATTTTTGGTTGTACATTTTCGTAATATTTCTTTACTTTCTGCATTTCAAACGCCTATTTGTATACGGCAGCGCACATTTCTCGCGTTTTACCGCTGTTTGCTCGTGTAGGCACAGCGGGTGTGGCGCGCCAATTTCATTCTGTTTATTTTCATAATTACTGCAGTTTGTACAAATTTAATTTCGCAAACCAACGACAGCAATGAGCCTTGACTTCCGTTGCATGGCTTATTTGCATATTTCGCTCGTCTTGGTCTTGCATATTCATTTTGCATTTCGCATTTCGTATTTCGTATTTTACAGTTAAATGCAACAACACAATGCCTAGGATATTTCAATTACACATTACCAATTATTATGCAGAGATAATGTTTTTATTTAGTGAATTTAAATTTGCATTTAGCGTTATTTTTCCCCATATTACCACCCACCCACACGGCCGAGACGGAAACAAAAAAAAAAAAATAATAATAATAACAAAAACAACAAGCAGTATTCTATCTGCGCCGTTGTCTCAGCATGCCTCGTTTATTTGGTGCCAAAAAATGTTGTTGTTGTTGTTATGAAAGTGGAATTTGTTTTTATTGTATGAAAATTGTTCATTATCTACAAAAGCTATTTTGCATGTTTATTAACACACATATTTATATTTTTGGCTGTGTCGTGTTGATATTTTTCCTGATTTTTTAATTGCGTACTTGTGTGGTGCTCAAGGAAGAGACTGTTGTCTGCCAAAGCAAACAGAAAACAAAAACAAAAAAAACCTTGAAAAGAGAAGTGAAAGCTAACCAACTCTTATCTCCTCGAAGTTCACTCCTGGAAAAGTGGGTCTCGCTTAAACTCCAATCACATAAGCTTGCGAACTGGAGCGAATATTGCAAGGTCTATGTCTAAATTTTGCAGACCAAGGTTGTAGTAACTTGGTTCTCACTGCTTGCACCTCCAGGTGATTTATTTCACACTGAAACAAACAGAATTGTGTCGAACTTAGAAAGTGAGTTTCAGGAACGACAAAAAAGAAAAAAAACAAAAATGGATTTGAAACTGCCTGAGTGTAATCTCACATCTGAGAATGAAGAACCTAACCTAACCTCGTTCAGATGTAATAATTTATACTCTTTAGAGCGTCGAGAGGAGAGTTAAAATCATCTCAGCACTTCTTGCTCGACTTACCGATTTTTCGAAACTGAACGGGAAACACCTTAGATCTGACGCCTTTAGCCTTCCGCAGCACATCCGCTGGAATCGAAATCACAAAAAGTGATCGAATTAAGTTTCGAAAACTCAAGTATCGAAGAAAAGTTTAAGAAACTTTACGAAAAGTAGCCCGGGGCATATAAAAACAAGCTTAGACCCGCAAAAATAAGTATGTATTCTTAAACAAATCGATACAGTGATTTCAATATGTATAAGATACTTCACTGTGAAGAAGGAAAAAATTGTTCGAATTTATAAACACTTAGCGCAATAATTTTATAGAGAAAAGGGAACGAATAATACATAATCGCAGGAATTTGGGAGGGTATATGTTTCTGTGTGGATTTTTCAATCGAAGAACTTAAAAAAGACTTTTTGGGATTGACGAAGACTCATTATGACCTTTATTTATAGATGGAACTGAAAAAAGAGCTTTTTGAGCTTTGAGCTTGGAAAGCTCATTTTCTGTTACAAAAACTCTATAGAGTAAATTTGAAGAATTTTAAATGATCCGATGAACTATACTTTGAGGTATCTTAATTTAAAAGTATTTCACACATCTTACTTAAGTTTTGCAGACTTTTATAATAATAATAAGAATAATATTTTATGATGAATCAAGCCTGTAGCCGAAGGAAAAGCGACCACCAACACTTCATGAGTATTTATGCAGCTCTTTGTGGCAATTTCACGCTGCAGTACAATAAATAAAAGACAATTGCACTTAGTTCTTACTTTATTTTCAGACAATTTTCACTTTCCTTGCTCGCAAAATGCAGACAGACAGACGGAGATATGCGCCTTTTATCGCACACTTTCTGCATTTGTAACAATTTATGAAATTGCGCATACCGAAGTGAAATCAAAGTGGGAGTTGAAATTTAATAGTGAACGAAGCGCAATAAAATATATGTAGATACGATTTTCAGCACGTGAAAAAATATGTAAGGAAAATTTCGAATTATTATACAGTTATTTTGGGAGTGTATTATCTTGCAGTGGCGTACAAAAGTCTGTATGTATATATGTTAAACATCAGCCAGACGGAATGTGTTGCCAGCTAGCCGGAGAGTCATCAGTCAGTCGGTCGCATAATTTTTGTCTGCTGCTCAAGTGAAAATCGCGAAAATTAACACTTCAGCGTCACCGCGTTGGCACAGACATTTCCAACAGCAAAAATATTATTGGCCTCTACCTCGTCTATTTTTAGACATTACCAAAATATATGATAGATAAATAATAATCTATATTTTTGCTTAATTTTTCGAGCTCGACGGCACGTAGGATCTCTGTTGACGTGTGCGTTTTTCGCAGATATTCTTCGTACTTGCAATATGTTTAGAGCCGCTTTCAGGCGCTTAACATTTTCATATTGTACTTGTATTTATGAATCAATTATTGCTGAGATTATGCGTCTTAAAATTAACGACTGATATTAGTACGAATACGTTTAAGCGCCTTAAAATATGCAATGCCTGCATCAAGCTAAAGGTAGGCCAGACATATCAAAAAAAGAAGGGTTTACACGCAAAGAATAATAAAATATAAAAGCTGTCATAGTAATTAAAATAAATTGTATTTGAGATTTGCTCTTAAACCCCATTGTAGATATTTATATACACAAAAATATTGTGCACATCCATCTTCCTTAGCATACCTTTAGGCGCAAATACCATTTTATTGTTGCGAGATATTTGTGCGCTCGCATTTTTTTTTTTAAAGAAAATATGTTGCCACCTCGCTTTTTTCGCACTTACTGTGTTCCTGCTCTTCGTTGTGTATATATAAAGCAAATGATGGCCTAATTTTTGTGCCAACTGATTGCATACTTTTAGGAAAATTACCATGATTACCTAATCAGCAAATGCACTCACAAAAGCGACGAAAAGTGCACGATAACAATTTGGACGGTAGTGGATTTCATAATGGTAGAGCATGCCAAAAACTTACCTGTAAGTAAAAAAGAAAGAGAAATGTATAAAACATATGAGGAAAGAACAAAAAATTTTTAAGTCATGTCGAGTAACGTTTTCGAGTAATAAGAAATGTAAATATAAAAGGCATAATTATTAAAAAGTGGGTATAAATTAATTCGCTGTGGTAAAAAAAATGTGTTCAAATTTAATCGAATTATAAAACGATCCTCAATCAGACCTGCTAATCAACAATTGCATTCGGGACTGCATAAATTCGTGGATTTCAGCTTCACTCCATCAGTTAATGGAGAGTCGTCTGTTGTAGAAAACAAAATTTTTACACACTGTCACTGTAAATTCAATGTCTGGTGTGATCTTTTCGAACATTATTCCCTCAGAAAGGCTTTTCAAAGAAGCAGAGCGACAATGATGTTGTTGCGAGTGGTGAAATGGTATCATGTGAGCTACATATATGCTGAGCACCGCTGGTACAGAAACTAGTATAAACGCATTTCGCCTAAACATCCAGTATTACGAGTACTATATTTGTTATACACTATCTTGCACATAAGAGAATGGATGTTTGAGATGAAAGGTCTACGAAGGATTTTTAGATCGCAAACTAAGATACTTCGATAGATTTATGAGCTTAATGAGAACAACAATATAGTTTAACAAAACTAAAATCCAGCTATACCATTATGAGGCAATGGAAGACACTCTTGGTGATGGTGACAGAAGAAGAGAGACCACTCATTTTTCACACTCTCTCACTGTTTTAGTTCACTTGGTATACCGACTTGAACTTGAAGTAGAAAACAATTTGAAGATGGTGTTTTCTATAAAGCATAATGATCATTATTGGTACTCAGGAATAGTGCTTGAATAAACATTAAAAGCACAAGAATGAAATCAGATCAAAATCTATAATCGGTTCCACGAAGTTTAAAGAATGCGACCAGCGCTTGAGATCACAATTCAGCATTTTTTTTTTTATCAGGAATTAGCAACAAGGGTGTATACATTTGTGAGACAGTCGCTCGCTTTTTTCGTTTTTTTTTTCATGAAAATTTCGAGTATTTCGAGAATAAGACCAGGTAAGAATAGAAGGGGGAAGAGAAAAAAGATTTCTTTAAAAGAAAAATACAGTTTGCATGACGAATACAGAGCACTTAAAGCGCTGGCTTATCAGCGGGCGAAAAAAATATGTTTGAGATACGTATATTGTATTAACTTAAGTAAATATATGCTTTAAATTAAGTTTTCATACTCTCGCAACATGTTGCTACAGAGTACATTAGTTTTGTTCGTTAGAATAGAGCTTGTTGTAAGAACTAAACGAGTTATATATAGACATATATATATACATATATATATATATAAATGATCAGGATGAAGACGAGTTGAAATCCGAGTGACTGTCTGTCTGTCTGTCCGTCCGTCCGTCGTGAAAGCGAAAACTTGAGTAAAAATTAAGATATTTTGATGAAACTTGGTACACATGTTCTTTGTCACCGTAAGACGGTTGGTATTTCAGATGGGCGAAATTGGACATCTGCCACGCCCACAAAATGCCATTAATCGAAAACAGATGAAGTGCTATAACTAAGCAGTAAATTAAGACATAAACGTGTAATTTGGTACAGAGGATCCTAGTAGGATGGGGCATGACAAGATGACAAATATGAAACCACTGACAATTTCGTCGAATAATGAATGTTGAATTCTTCCGCAACATTTTTTAGTATAAAGTTATGCCAGCACCTGAAAGCATTTCCCCGCCTCTAATACTTGCACATTGCGAGAGTATAAAATATTCGGTTACACCCGAACTTAGCGCTTTCTTACCTGTTTTTGTTTCTTTTTTTTTGGTTTTGAAATGTTTACACAATAAAAAATTGCAAAATACTTAAATATACGTGAGCGTGGCATATATGGAAAATATATACAAAATCTATATCAACTCGCCAGAATCTCAAAAGAAAGTAAATACCTACATACATATAGATATGTATGTGTGTGCATGGTCTGGGAATGAAATGGCGCGACGTTGTTGTTTTGGAAAGCTGAAAATGAAACAACAGCTAACAAGCATTGACGTAAATGACGGGTGAGATATGAATTTTGCTTTACTTTTGCTTTTTTTCATTTCACATTTCCAGCAAAAACACATTGGGGGAACGCGAACGCGTGCAAAACACTCGAGAGATCAACAAAGACAGAAAAAATTATGTAAAAAAAATTTGAGATAATGTCATTTCGTATTTTAAGTTGAATATTTCCAATATCAGATAATGAGTATGAAATGAAAATTATTTGATATTCAAATAGTTGTGTATAGTAAAATCAACGGTATACATATATATTTACATACCGTTCACATATAGTTTTAGCGTCGAAACAGCGACATTTGAGCGAAGAAAAGCGTATGTTGATGGAATGTAAGAAAGAGATAGCAACGTATAAAAGAACTAACTGGTTGAGAATTTAAACAGCTTTTCACTATACGAAATTTTGAAATCAAAACTAATTTCTTAACACTATGCAGTATTGGTATCTGGCACCACTACAGAGCACAATTTTTTTAAAACAAAAAGCATGAAGAACACAGAACAGAAACACAACAAAAAAAGAGAAAATAAAACTACGAAAAACGTTTTACAATTTCATTTGAGCTTATATAATGCAAAAGCCCACCTTTTCCGAAATTTTATTTTTTATAATTTTTTTTTTTTTTTTTGAATTTCGCAATATTTTCCAAAGTACGTTTTTAGCGTGACAGAAAAGCATCCGTCACATTGCCAAGACTACCGGTACTACACAGTTATGGAGCGAGCGAGAAACTGCTGATGTGATTCTGTGTATGCCGCCACCGCTGATATTTTTCTCATTTCCCTGCCTTTTATTATTATTATTTATTTTTTTTTAGAATATTATATCGTCTTTACTTATCTTTTTAAATGACGAATAATAAAGAAAACAGCAATGTTGATGCAAAATAAAACAAAATAAAACAAAATAAAGCAAAATACTTCAAATTACTTAGTGTGTGCGGTGAGATCTTTTTTTTTTTTGTTAACCCTACATTTTTTTCGCTTTGGTTTTTGCTTTTGTTTTGTTTGCTCTACTTTAAAAAGTAATAAATTCTGTGTAAGTATTGTGTATAAGTACAATAATTTTCAGCGATTAGATAAGTTATTTTGCTTGTCACTCACTCGACATATTATTTTAACTGGATATAAGTAGTTATGTGGCGAAAAGAGGGGCGCGTTGCGGTGGACTGAAGTGCCGGATATCAATATGAAATTAAATTTTGCGTAGTGACAGTACATATTTTTCAGTTGTATTCTTTTATTCCAAAGAGATAAACAAAAGTAAGTTAAATCCTAACCGCATATCATACAACACGGATAATTCTCAGAACAAGCAACATGTTAAAAAATTATATAGTAACAAGGATATTAATAATAAAGATAAGAACCCACTGTCCTCTACCTTTTAGACGAGTTCAATTATTTCGAAACTTGATTCCAAGAAAAGACATATTGCAGTCTTATAAATGGTAAATACCAGTAGTAAGCTTCGTGACGTCCATAACGTTCCATTTGGGTTTCTAACAGCAAACGCTGAAACATTTCGAATTATAGGAAGAAGCTTATCCAAAATGATTTCCTATATATTCTTCATTTATAAAGCAGAGAATTTTTTAGAAATAAAAATTATATAAAAATTGTTGTTCTTTTTCAATATTATTTACGACTTGAAATAGTATCTATAGAGTAGCAACAAGTACTGATCACTGATCCTGTTTTGATCCAATCCAAACCACATAATACTACTTAATAGTTTTACAAAAAAAATTCTTTAAAATTAAATTGTTTTTGTAACGGCACACATCTTTGTCAAAAACAATATCATAATCTCTACCTAATATATTCCTTGATTTGGAACCGTTACAACCTTTCTTTTCTCCATATTTCACACAATAGTCATCTTCGATCCACCACTTCTCTACTTTACTTTGTTAGAGCACTGCTCTCATTTAAAAAAAAATTTAAATACATATGAGAGCAACAACAAACTTTAATTCAGTACTATAGTGCTACGGTATCCTATTAAAACTAAACCAGTTTATTCCTTTTATACCAGTTATCTGTTAAAGTGATAAAACCACTCGCCAAAAGCTGCCACTATTGATTGCATTATACCAGTTTATTGCTTTTATACCAGTTATTGGCTCGATTTGCCATTCTCAAAGGATTGAAGGCACGCAAAAAAACCTTTATTCGAAGCGATTCCTTTGTCTTTATTTTAATGCTATGGTAAAGAAATAATTAAAACTCATCATTAATGTATGTATTATGCCGTTATGCGATTTCAAAACGAGCCCTCTCGCAACTATGAAACAAACTTTACGTTTTAGTATAATATTTTAACATGTGGCCGACAAGCACTTAGGCAAAATATATTTTCCGAAGCAACCATTGGAAACCTAGAAGTAACTCAGAGTATATTAAGCTTGGAAAGAAAAATCAATTTGTGCTTTAAATTCAAATTGAAAGCGCCACTTGAATGACATAGTTATTGGTGTAGTAAAAGGTAAAACTTGCCGTTTGTACAAATGGCAAAACATAAATAAAAAGCAACAAAAAAAAACGAAATGAAAGGAAATGAAAATGGAGAGCAGCTGTTGTGGAAGTTGAACGGTATATACAGCACAGAAATGGCTGAAAGTGTATCTACAGCACTCATATCTTCAGCAAAAAAAGAATGCGAAAATGTCAGAGAAGAAAGGCTTCAAAAAATTACATAAAAAAAGAACAAAAAAATTGTTTCGTGTATTTTAAACGCTACTTTCGGCATGCCTACTTTAATGGAAATTTTTTGACTTTATAAAAATTACAAACGAAATTAGAATTTTAAGCAAAAATTAAAAATAACTTTGACTTTGCAGGTGTATTTTGTTAAAGTGTGACAAGTTGAATTTGCACATTAATGCCGAGTGCTAGTTTCCAACGACATGGTTACGAACGCTGCCCCGCCCTGCGCACCGTTGGCCTAATTGTCATGCCGTTAAAATTGTAAGCGTTCACTAGTAAACCAGGTCAACGTTTTGTCGCTGGCAATGCGCAGCGACAGTACTAGGACACGCTACAAATATGTACTGCCCCCCGCAGCGTGTGACGTCACGCGAGTAAAAATACATTAATGTGTGGAAAGGACAATTCCAAATTTCCAAAATTTAGCGGAAAATACAAGAAGAAGTGAAAAAAAAAAAACAACAAATAAAAAGCTTAAGAAAATAGAAGGTAAAATATATGAAAATATAACTAAAAATGGTGCTCCTAACCTTAACACATTAACCATTATGCTTATTACACAAATTAGTATTGTGAGGGGGTGGAAAAGTTTTCAGAAAAGTAGGTCGCTTTGTTACAGTAAAAAAAAAAACAACAAGAGTAAATAAACTATTATCGAAGACAAGCGAAACAAAGGAAACTAAAATAAACATAAACACACAAACAAAACAAAGAAAACAAAGAAAAAACATAAGGCAAGTGAAAGATTTGTGACACTGCAAAAATAAAAATAAATAAAATAGATAGAAAATAAAAAAGAATCAAATAAAAAATGAAAATAAATAAAAAATTAAAAAATCAAAAAAAAAAATTTTAAATTTAAAAAATTTAAAAAAATTAAAAAGAAAAAAAATTAAAAAATTAAAAAAAAATAAAAAAATAAATAAATAAAAAAAAATTTCAAATAAACAAAAAAACAAAAAAAAAAATTAAAAATTAAAAAGAAAAAAATATTAAAAATAATAATAATAAAAATAATAAAAGTAATAATAATAAAAAAAGAAAACAAAAGTAAAACAATAATACAAAAAAAAACCAGGAAAATAAAAACTATTAAAGAAAAAATTCAAGGCATAAAACAACAAATTATAATTTTATAATTCACCTAGTGTATTAAAATCTGTAAATTCATTACTAAATTTCTGTGTGCTTTTCCAAATTTGAATTGCTTCAAATTGTGCTAAATAAAAAAAAGCCTGTGCTAAAAAACACAGGCCGAAAAGGAACAAGTAAAGAAATACAACAAAAAAAATTACATATATATTTGCCAGACTGTGTCTGTTGCCAAGCGCTTTGCGAAAATTCAGACGTCAGACACTAAAAATTTTATGTTTTATTCATGAATGTTCTAGACACACTTTTCGCGAAGAACTCAAGTATGCGTATAATGAAAAAAAAAAAAGAAATGTTGGGCCTATTTTGAGTTTCAAAAGCAATTTGCAATGCAAAATAAAACGGTTGTTGTGTAAGATTTTAACTGTTAATAACTTTAGCTTATCGAAATAGAAAAATGGGTCAGCAAAAACCAATTACAAATAAAATAAAGTACTGGAACATATTACAATAAATGCGCAAAACTAAACGAGATAAGTGGAGAAGAATATTATGTACTATTTAATATAAATTCTTACAACGGCAGATGTTTTCTTATCATCTTAAGAAACGCTTATAATGTCTATATTTAATAGTAGATACTTAAGTCTGGCGAGAGACAACGTTTCCAGTCATTCAAGTTGATGCAAACAAGTAAGGGAGCGCTAAGTTCGGTGCAGCCTATAGTGTTCGGCTTTATTTACTAGAACTAATGGCGCCAAAATAGTTGTGGGTGTCAGTAAAACTTTATACTAAAAAAGTTTGCTTATGAATTCAAGTTTTGTTTTAAGATGAAATTTTGTATCGATTGCAATCAACCAGCAGGACGGAAGGACGTTAAATTGGGTATATGGCGGTTAAGCGAACATCTGGATAGATTTCTTAAATTTTTAGCACTAAATATATTTATGTCTGAAGCCACATTTTCACTTAATTTCATTAAAATATCATACATATAGACGAAATATATACGGCATAAAGACAACCGGAAATTCGAAAATCATTATGTTCTGTGTATTAGGGCTAGGAGAAGGTAGGGACTGATTTCGTTTACTTTTTGCATTAAACATAATTTAAATATAATTTACAGCTTGACCGATTTATTCAGGACAAAATCAGTCAGAATACCGAAAATCATTATATCCAGTATATGGGGGCTGGGATATTTTATATACGGATTTCACCCACTTTCGGTATCAAAAACTCGTTCGTTTCGTTAAGATATCTTAAATATTAGTCAATATATAGGGAAGTTTGGAAATCATTATTTTGGGTATCTGGTGACCATTTTTAACACACGGCCACATTATTGACAGGTAATAATTCTCACCTAATATCATTACCATTACAGATTGACCGTTATTTGCGGTAAAAAGTCAATCATGGGCACTGCGGTCCGCACGTTCGGTATTTGAGGCCTTGAAAATTTATGGTCCAAATTTGGTTCAAATTTGTCGAGTAGTCGATGAGTTATGGAATTTCAACTTAAATTTGATGGTGGTGCTACACTCAAGCAAACGTTCTTTAATATCTTTGTGGTTAAATTTACTTTTTCTGAGGTTTTTCGCTGGAAAAAATACTATAAAGACGAATAATTTGAAACAATACTGTTGTGTGAGGGGTGGGGGCGTGTCTATTATACGATTTCAGCCATTTTCAGACTGTATCATGAAATGCTAGCTAGGCTAATATTAGGTTCTAGTCTAATTTATATTCGTTAGTATAGTATTGGCATCTTCGGTTGCGGTTTTGAACATCCCCTAATTGAAAATTTTTTTTTTTTAGTTAACATTTTAGACATGTAGATAATAATGAATTATAATCACAGGCAATACGAAAATAACTTACAAATAACGCACTAACTAAAATTTACTTTTACTTATCATAAGGTATATTGTATGTATCGTATTAAGTGCTTTGAAAAGTAGTTAAGATTCCACAGGTGTCTCATTGATACACTAGAAACAAACATTTATTAAATAGACTTCCGCTTTCTAAGCATGGGAAGGCAATTGTACAGCTTATAAAGATTTGACACACAAAGCCACTCATCGAAATTGAAATCTTCGTGCAAAACTGAGCCTTAAACATTTCTTCACACACGCTCATTCCTAACACTTATCTTCGCGCATGTCTCAAGAATATACATACATAAGATATATGGCTGCACACGTGCCTTGAACTCTACTTTAGCACACGTTTCCCTTTTTTGCCTTGCTTTATAATTGTTCGGCACGTTGTTGCTATGGGCAAAAAAAAAACGCACAATATAAATATATGTGGAAGCAGGTGTTACCAAACTGTTCAATACTTTCTTGGAATTGAGATATAAGTTCGGCAAGTTATTTGTCCAGCCATAATAGAGTGAAGCCAAAAGTAAAGAAATATACGCTATATATTATACTATATATGATAGAGTATTGTGAACATCTTATTAGTTTTGTTGCATTTTCACACTTTTTTGTTGCTGTTTTACTTGTTTTCAATGATTTGTAGTGCTGAACGCAAAATTAACCTTGAACTTCATTTAACACGTAGAGAATGGGGAATCACTTTATTGTTGTTGATGCTATTCGCAATGTGTTGTATTTGTTGGCTAAGGGCATTGTGAGCAAAGCATCTCTTGACGACACAAACAATATCTCTCTCCCTCTCTCTCGCTCCCGAATATTCGATTCGCTGAAAGTTCAAAACAAAACACACTCAACAAAGTTAAATTATTTTGAAATTTTTAGCTGGTGAAGATACTTTCGAAGCCTATAATTAGTTGAATAAGGAACATAGCTTTCAGTAGAGAGCTAATTTTTTGTTTAGCTATCTCTTTTCTCCTTGTACACATACGTATCTAATACAACTCTTGACATTACATACATATAAATAGGTTCTGATAGATATAATTAACTTAAGTAGATGATTGTCTTCAGAGGGTTCACAGGCTAAAGCGATACTGCTTAAAATCATAAGAGTAAAAATATGGATGGAGAAACTTAGTAAAAACTAGATAAATGGTTACCGAGGTACAATTTGTTCTATTTAAAGATGAAATATAAAGACATGCAATAATTTAGGAATTAATGAAAATGACGCAGGTAGAAGTCAGGTGATAAACTTCTAAGACAGCAGAAACTTGAAATTATCGAAAAATTTACAATGACCTCTATATTGTATCATTAAGTTATTCTACAAAAGTCTTATGAATATATTTGTGATGGTATCGATATGAAAGAATGTTGTAGTATGGACTCTAAGAGAAGAGAGAAGAGAGAAGAGACTCTTTAGAAGATAAGCGGACTTGAAAACAGAAGACTCGGTCACAAATTTTCTAAGAACAGAATGACAAGGAAAGGGAAATCAGTAGTTGATTTTTGAAAAGGCGAAATCCAAGTGGATATTTTTGTTTGGACTCAAAACCGATGGAAATATAAAAAGGTTGCTTAATAAATCTAAGAATTCCGAGTAATTTAATTTGACTCTATAAAGTATGAAATGTAAAATGAAGCTCAGATAACTGATGCTAAAAAGATAATAAAGGAGGTTATATATATATATATGGACTTAACGGTCATGAATATTTGGGTATGCAGAATCGTATCTGCAAAGAAGTGTTTTTCCTTGTACTTAGACCTCGCTTAAAGCTCGCTGGAAAAATAAATGTGCAATATTAAAGAGATAATCGTCCAAACCGAGGTCCATTTTGATGATTTCTGGTATATTGAAAATTAAACACTAAAGAAGAGAATGTAAAAAAAGTCGATTTGTTTAACTAGTGTAATCAACACAATGACGAAAGTAGGCGAAAAACAGTAAATTGCACAAAATTGCTATAGAAAAATAGAAGTGCATGTTGTCTTTGTATTTGCTTTGCTTTTTTTTGTTCGTATATAAGTTTGCTGGCATATGTGTGTGTATGTATGTATTTGCTATTTATAGAACCATTCAATTTCACAACTATTCACAAGTGGGAGTTTGGGTGGCGCACAGCAGCTAGGCGCTGCAGTTGACAGCAAAGCTTAGCTTGCGAAGCTATGTACACACAAACACACAAACACACACACACATAAAGTGTGTTTGCTGCGATCGAACACAGTGTGTGTGTGGTGGTCTATCAAATCCCAAGTTACTCGTTGTATGTCAGTTGAGCTGGTAGTATATAGTACATATGTTTGTATGCATGTGTGTGTGTGTGTATATAGCGGTAGGTGTGTACAGTGAACCACAAAAATAACTGCAATTTGCCAACCAATACAAATTGATGCCAATACAGCATATGTGCACAGATATACATACAAATGCACCTATAGTATATACATATATATATATATACCAAGTTTAGAGCAGTGGCAAAGGGAAAAAGGCAAGCAAACTACTCATATATAAATTTTAATTGGCCTTGCTGTACCTTTGTTGTTATCTACGCTTTTCTTCCCCGCTTATTTCCGTTATTTTTTTATACTAACGCAAGATGTTGCAGAGAGTATAACAATTTTGTACACCTAACGGTTGTTTGTAGTTAAGGTGGTAATCTAATCGAAATCTAATAGAGTAAATCGAAATAAAATAGAGTAATATATATCAAAATGAGCAGGATGAAGTGACGAGTTGAATTCCGAGTGATTGACTGTCCGTCCATCCATTCCAGCGTGAAAATTGGCAAATTTGAGTAGAGAAATCACGCCCACCTCTGATAAAAGGATTATTTTCGAAATTATTAAAAATGTGATAACAATGTAAGGCTAATGTTGGGAACGTTGAATTTAATGCCAAGGATGACATAGTAGCCATCCATGAAATTTGTCCATCCAATCCAATTAATTTGAGTATCTCCCTCCCGCCGGTTGAACTGTATATCGCATATCCGTCAATATTTAAGTTATCTTCATATAAGAAAGTGTATATATTTTCGGAGACATAAAAGGGATTAAGGCAAAAAAAAAAAAGAAAATGTTGCTCAGGTTTTTCTAGTACACACAGACCAGGCACATTATAGTGGTTTTCCGGTTCCGGTTGACTTTATACTATATAATAGTCAACACATGCGATATCTAAGAAAAATGTTTTCTGAGTATTTTCTTACTTAAAATAATGCAATGTAGGGTAAAAGATTTATAAAAATCGGTCTATATCTTTCTCAAAGTAATACAAATAACGAAAGTGTCTAACTTGCAGCTTTAACCGTACTTGCCACCTCCTTACTTGTTCGTTTTTTGTTCAGTGTGTCGAATATGGTGATGGCACGTGGAGCCAACAGAAAATCGATAACTGACGCGTTGCGCTTTATGGGAAAATAGCTAGCAGAAAACAGACTGAAACAACAGACAATTGTCAGAATGCACCGCTATATAGAAACAAGGCGTGCTTATATACATACATACTATTCAGCTTATCTATGTGTGAGAAATATTGTTCAATTATAACTGATAAACAAATAAATGTCAAGGGTTGTCTCAATGGCGGCGATATAAATGGAAAATTGAGTTAAATAAATTCAATAGAAACATTTAAGAAAATTCGCCGAAATGTTTTTTTTTTTTTTATAAACAATTAAATTCCTATTAGTTTGAGTCAACAGTCTACCCGGTTCCGAAAAAGACATACATGCTACTTTTGAACAACAATGACTTGATTATTTCGACCGCCGGATAAGGATCGCTAAAGCAATGAATTGGGTGCCTTGGATACTGTTGCGCAGTTAAAAGTAAAATATTGTAAAGTAATAGTTACAATAAGAGGTCTTAGACCTCGGTAAAGGTTTCTTCTTCTATACTAGTGTGTGTAGAATCGACCACCGGAGGTATTAGTTTAAAGTTTCATCGTCAATGACTCAGCAAAATCTAAACAATTCACTCTGGAAACCCGAGAAAACATGCATTTAAAGATAATAACAAAAACTAGAAACTCGGTGCCTACGTCAGTGACGCACAATTCGGGTTCATGAGCATAAGATTCACGAAATCCAGTTGTATAAACGAAATTATTGAAAACGAGATATTCCAAGAAAAAATAAAACCGGAGCGAAAAATGCGAGCTGGAGTTTAACTGGAACTTTAGTTCAAAAAAAAAAAAAAGTTAAAAAATCGAAGAAATAAAAAAGCAAATACTTTTTTTAATACAAAAAATAATAATAATAATAAATAATTAAAACTGGACTACACTATAAATAGCTTCAACACTTGAGTTTAATGGCTAAAGACGGCTTTATTATGTATTTAATTCGGCGCCAGTTGAGTGGAACGATAGTTAAGCGTTAAATAAATAAATAAAACTGTTTGTATATTGAAATGTTATTGTGATTTTGGCGTCATTGTGAAATATATAAAACAAAGTGCAATGTGTATGTGTGTTGTACGAATTTGGCAACGTTTAAAAGCTCGACTTTCAAGCAATATTTCTCATTTCGGAGAAACAAAGCTTGCATGAATATGTAAATATTCACATAAACAAACAGTTGCAAGATATTGTAAAATTTGTTTTGTCTACGATCAAATTGCGGCAACACACTTATATTAATTGAAGCTACTGCTATTGCTGCTGCTGTGGTTGCTCAAACCTAAAGATAAACATTTAATGCATATGGAAAAATGTCTGCATAAATCGGAAACTATGGAAAAAAGTATTTTAACAAAAATTTGTACTTTGTACTACGGCAAGAAAAAAAAAGTTCGACAATTGCAATTTGAAGAGACAGAATGGAAATTGGCGCCCCAATGTTTAGAATATCTAATTTAAAATGAAATTGAAAATAAGATAGATACATATAAATATATGGCAATTTGGATATCTTTATGGATATTTAACCGGAAAAAAGTATCAGCATTTTGAATTAGAGAAATATTTTTATTATGGCCTATAGATCTACGAACGGAGTTAAGTTCAAATACTTGCACACCTCATGTTTTGAAATTCTTGCCCACAAATGTTAACTTTTTCGGAGTGCTTGGTACCCTTCTACTTTTTTAACCGCAATTTCTGGATAAAACTGTAGTCATTTAATTGCCAATATTGTACTTAAACAATTTATAGATAACTTGTTTAACACATATATTTGTAAATTCAATTTAATAATAAAAAATAAAACAAAAATAAAGAAACAAAAAAAAAAAATTAAAATAAAAAAAAAATTAAAATGAAAAAAAAAATTAAAATAAAAAAAAAATAAAAAATTAAAATAAAAAAAAAATTAAAAAAAAAAAAATTAAAAAAAAAAATTAAAAAAAAAACTAAAAAAAAAGATTAAAAAAAATTAAAAGAAAAATTTAAAAATAAATTAAAAAATTTAAAAAAATTAAAGATATACAAAAATAATAAAAAATTTATATCGAATCTTTAACTATATTCGTGTGGTTTGCCAAGGGATGGTGTAACTTGATTATTATTCCATTCTTTTTCAGTATCTGTCATTCATTTGAAGCTGAAAAAGTATTTTTGCAGAGTTCTTCTTCATTACTTTAATATAAAGAAAGCCTTAGCTCTCAGCCGAAAGCCATTTTCGTGGAAGTTTATGATGAACATGCTTTTGCTGAGCGAAAGTGCCAAAAGTGGTTTGCGATTTAAAAGTGGTGATTTCGGCTTGGAAGACGAAGAACGGCCAAAAAAGTTTGAAGATTAGAAACTGGATTGTTGTCTAACACTCAAGCGGCCATTTCAAAACGTTTATATGTCTAAAAGCAGTCGGCATACATTCAAAAGCAAGAAAACTACGTGCCATATGCAGGAAAGCCAAGAGACATTGAGAGACGATTTTGCACGTCAGAAATGCCGCTTGAACACTACAAAAAGAAGTCGTTTTTGTATCGGATTGTGACTGGTATGAAAAATGAATCCATTACGATAACCCTAAACGCAAAAAGTCATATATGAAACCTGGCCAACCAGCCAAAACAACGACAAAGCTGGATATCTTTGGAACCATGAGGCCAAGGTAATGCACTTTATTATTGGTGGGAGCAGAAGGACGTGCTGAATTATATGTTTTTAAAACCGGGTGAAAGCATAAATGGGGAACGGTACCGACAACTTATCAAACTGAAGCGAGCGATTGCCGAAAAACGCCCAGAATTTGCGACTAGATACGAGTCAATAATTTTCCATCATCATCATGACAACGCTCGGACTCTTATTGCAAGACCTTTAAAAACTATTTGGAAAATAGCGGTTGGGAAGTTTTGTCTCACCGGCCTTATAGCCCATACCTTGCGCCTTCTAGCACCTGACTAGCATTTGTACCGATCGATGCAGAATCTGGGTCTTCAGTTCTTGGTCAGCAGTTTATTTGAGATGGGAAATGTTATAGATTCAGATGGGCGATACTTTGAATAATACTATTGTACGTTTTTCTTAAATAAACGTTCAAATTTTGAAAAAAAAAAAACCAGACGGACATAGTTATAGACCAAGCATAAAAATGTTAATACATTTCTATTATATATTTTATTCTACAATGTTTAATATTATTCGTTTTCATCATTTGGAACACCCACTTGAAAATACAGGGTGAACCACATTCATGTAAACAATAGTAATCAGCTGTTTAATAAAAATGAAAGGAAAAATTGATTTCCAATTAATTCAATTTGAAAATAAACACTTTAAGAAGCCTTGCTTTGAATAATACCATAACATTTCTATCAACTAAAATTCAAATTAAAATATTGTTGACAGTTTTAGGGTGTAAAAGGTACACAGCAGCAATCTATTACAAAACTTCAATAAATATATACATATATTTTTTTCAATTTACCGACTCGTCTTACACAATTAAATTGCAATGATTGTACGCATAAATTTCCGCTGAATGATTTCTATAGCAATAGACAAAATGCAGCCGGCGAGTAATTGAAAATTGACTGCAGTTTGCCTTGGCATAAAAACCTCCATTTTGGTTTCTTTTTTTGTTTGGAATTTTCAACATTGTATGTTTGCTTTAGTGCAGCATGCAACAAAATGCAATTGCTTTAGAATATACAAAGTAGGTTTAGGTTTTATTTTCTCATACGTAGTTTATTATGAATAACAAAACCGAAGATAATTGTGTAACACAAGTTAACTGTGGCATTGCTTTCTTAACTTTTTACATTATCGGCATATAGAATAGTTAATGGTATCCAAATACGGAAATGTTCGCGCGTTGAAAAAAAATAAGCTGCAGGCGTTGAGGTATATATGTACATACATACATTTATTCGGAGTTTATTTAAAAATACTGAATCTAATAGCTACATTAGCTTTATTACAGAAAATTACACCTAATTTGTAGTGATTTGCCGACTTCAAAAAGCAATCATTACAACAGCTGATAAATAGCTAAAAATGTATATATTTATTTGCACATATGTATACACTTTTTCCCCCATATTTAGATAACTACCTACAGCCGTCAGCAATATGACCTGCTCCACTTGTTGCGTTTGCAACAACGACTATTTTACTTTTAGGTTTTTAATGACGTCATTGACAAAGTTTACTTACGTAAATGTGTAATTGAAGACGCACATACTGAAACATACAAACACATGTACCTAATAACAATTGTAAGCTGTGCGTCATTAAATTTTGATTTTGAGATACTTGAGACTTCGAAATGCCATTTAGCGAAACAGCACAATATTTGCAAAATTACTGACACAAACTTTGTTATTAGTCATACAAAGATTACAGCTGGATTTGTTGCATTTATTTCAGCCTTAATATAAAAAAATTAAACTATTTTATAGCAATTTAAAGATAATACGCTTTATTAAAAACTTGTGCTTGTGCTTGTGTTGTAAAACTAAAATTGTAAATTTTGGTTATTTTCCGAAAATTCCAAACAATTTCTCAAACCGCATGCGAAACTGGTGGCCTACACTTGCATTCAATGCAAATATAGCAACAAATACAGATGCCATATGATATGCACATGCACATATCTGAGTGATGAGCTAGCTTGCAATACAAAATTGTTACGCGCTGATTATGTATGAGTAAGAGCGAGTTGGCAATATATTGCACAGGGAACAGCACCCAAAATATTTTACCTATAGAAAAATTAAAATGTAAGATTTTAACCAGTTGAAACCAAATGTAATTAAACGAAAATTAGCAACGATACAATGCTTATGAAAAATAGAAAACAAACTGTACTTGATTTCTATTCTATATTTACTTACCACAATAGCCATACACATTTGCGTCCGCCTAAACAGAATGGATGTTTAATTTACAGAAATTTCTGTATTGAAAGCGCACAAAAAAGATGTTTTCTGAAGTCTATGCAAATATGCTTTATAAGAACAAACGTACACTAGACACTTGTTAATGCAAAAACACTTGTAAGACTACTATAGCGCAAAATACATTAGCGATAAATTATTGATACCTTGCTCTTTTCAACAAAAGTTTAAGTGAAAACACCGCGGTTTAATTAACAAATTTTTCATCAGTAATTTGACTCATTAGTCACTGCAGAAATATTCAATAGCCGCGACACTCCAACGCGTACGGGCGTATAACCTCAATTTTCAACAGCGAATTGCTACCAAAAATTTGCTTAAAAAAATTCGTATGCCAGACTTGCCTACAATAATTGGCGGTATTAAACAAATTTATTTTATTCGATTGAATCGGCGTATACTTAAAAATTGCAGTAAAACCACAATTTAATGCACACAATTCAAGCAGAACTTCTCAACTTTTTGGTAGATTTAGAAACGCGTCTGAACAAACTCTACTGAATATTACCAAAGTACTAAATGCCCAACGTTGTGACACGGAAGAAAATGTCAAATTCTAAATTTATAACATATAAGCTGGAGCTATTTAAACATGCTAAAAAGAAACAACTACCATTTTTACAGCTGGAAAGTCTATTGATTTCATTTTCACCAGCAGCAAACCGGTGTTACGCTTGCTTTGGAAACACAGCCACACAGCTGTTTTCTAGCAACTGCTGTGCTAGACAGCATTGAACATACTTTGAAAAAATATTGAAGAACATTGCCAGTTGCTTGGAAAATTGTTGGTGCTATAAATGCTAATAATACAGCAAATGCTTTAATATAAAATAACGCATAATTAATATTTTCCAACATTAAAAAAAAGTTAAAAATAATAATTAATAACTAATTTGATATTGAATAATAAAATGCACAGAATTTTTTGCATTACATAATTAATTAAAAATGTTTTGTTTAATATTAAACACAGCCTCCTGTCATCTAAGCTAATTTATTGATATAAATTTGTTGGGTAAGGCAACCGCGTTTGCGAAAATATTTTATTAGTGCAATAATAATTCTTAGTATAAACGTGCGTTATTTATTTTTGGTATACCTTGCTGGTGCGCTGCGATTATATAGCAACGTGTGTTAACGGTGTAGTGTGTAAAGTTAATTTGTTTTTAAAGAAATATTATTAAAAATGTTGGCAACTGTTAAACATTTACTGGCGCAAAAGCGCATTGTATTGGCGAGCAGTTCTCCACGTCGTCAGGAGCTCGTAAAGTCAATTGTAAGAGTGACAGCCTTTATTATAAGTTATCATAAAATTAGCTAGTAATCTCAACATTTTCAGGGACTCAATATTGAATTGTGTCCATCTAATTTCGAAGAAAACCTGGACTATCGTGATTTTAAGGAGTTCGCTGAGTTTGTTGAAGCTACTGCTGCTGGCAAGGCTGAAGAGGTGTATCAACGCTTGCATGCCGCAGACCCGACATCGGATTTATTGGTTATAGGCGCTGACACAATGGTCACGTTGGGTGAAGAGGTTTATGGCAAGCCAAAGGATGCTGCCGATGCTGTGCGCATGCTGACCAAGTAAGTAGCAAAGCAAATGCAGTGTTGCAAAGCAATTCTGCACAATCAAAATGATTGGCATTGTGTATATTTGTATTTAATTACATTAATATCCATTACCATTCTTGTTGCAGTCTCTCTGCCAAATGCAATCGCACGCATACGGGCATAGCGCTGCGTCACAGTAAAGGCAGTCGACATTTTACTGAAACTACTGATGTATACTTCGGGGAACTGACCAAAGCGCAAATACAGGACTATGTCGATAGCGGTGAACCGCTGTAAGTACCTAACTAATGCCGCCTTTTAATTATTAAATTTCATTTCAATAATTCCAATTAAATAATAATTGTTATAAATATATTGTTTGCAGCGATAAAGCGGGCGCCTATGGCATACAGGGCATTGGTGGCTCCTTAATTGCCAAAATTGAGGGTGATTATTACTGTGTCATGGGCTTGCCATTACATCGTCTGTGCAAAGAATTATGTGCTTTGCTTGAAGAAGCTGAAAATGGTTGCTCTACCGAAAAGAAAGCTAGAAAAGAGTGATATTTAGCAGGAATGATAAATAATATATTATCCATGTTATATATGCATATTGAATATAAAAGTCATAGAAGCTGTGTTCATAATAGATATTAGTAAATTACTAACTGGTATAATTAGTATGACAATATATTCAAAGCTGTAAAACAAGGTATGAATTTTACGAATGATAATTTGCTGCAATAAATATTTATGTATGTCTGAGAGAAATATGCAACTTGTATTACATGAAATTTTATTAATTTTATAATAGTAGTTGTTTTAATTACATTTTGTTAAACAATTTATCAAATTTTTGCTAAAAGAGCAAGCAAAATACAAATGTGCAATTCATAGTAATAAATTATTTTATAAAAGTAGTTCTTTTGTATGCCTTTTATTAAATAATGTGTGAAATGTATGCAGAAAGAAAATACAAACAAATTTGACCTAGGCATATATAACTTAGAGACGATTCGGCGACGAAGCCGCAATTATAATTAGCACATTCAACGATTAAGTATTGGTTTCGTGAATTTGGTCGTAACCGTAGCAGCACAAAAGATGCATCCCGTTCAGCACGGCCACAGGTGGCAGTAACGTCAGTAAATAATGCGGAAATTACTGAAATTATGTTGGGTGACGGTAAAATGGAATTGAGTGAGTTAGTTAACATCATTGGCATCTCAAAAGTACACCTAGGTCATATCATTCAAAATTTTTTACGAATGAAACAAATTTTTTTCTTTCACCAAGACAACACTCCGGCTTATAGAGTTTGTGATACCACCGATAATGATACACTTGAAGCAAATGTGCTATGAATTAGTCCCCTACCCAACGTAGTCACCAGATTTGGTCCCTAGTAAATATTTCCTCTTTCCCAGGCTGAAATAGTGGCTAGTGGCTCGCCGATAAAACGCCTATTTTGAAGGCATCGTAGCCTTGCAGTATGGAACCGTTAGCGAAATGTTGGTTGACCGTTAAAACAAGTGCATTACTCTAAATGGAGATTATGTGAAAGAATAAAGTCATATTTGCGTTCCAAAAAACGTCTTTTATAGTTAGGTCAAAGACTTTTCAACCCATGTCTTGACTCTACTTAGTCGTATAAAAATCCGGTTAAAAAAACGGTTACGTAGACCCGACTGTCGATGGAACGGACTTTTGTAAGCGCCTAAAACTAAGAGCAACACGAACTTTCGTCTTCGATCGAAATAGTCCTAATCCTCTCTGGCTTCTCTGGTATCTTGAATGACAATGGTGTCAGCCTTGTCTTAAAGGAAGGACAGTATTACAGAAAGTTTGAATTTTTCGAATGTTCCACAGCTTACTCATTAAAGAAATATGTTTACATGGTCGCAATGCCAGAGCGCGATGCTGATATCTGAGTTATATCCCACCAGATAAAATTTATATTTTATGAGCATAACCTTGTTTGCGCAGAGCTTTCTCTTAACGTCTTATCGCGTTGCACTTAACAAAGCTCTCTCTTAATTTTAGTTCTCATATCATCAGGTCGCCACGGCCAGATTTCAAGTAGAATATGTTGAATTTTGTAGAATTATACCCGGGAGCACACATAATATATATGTATAACCGACATTTATGCCCAATCAACCCAACAGTAAGCTGAAAACCCTCACTTAGTTTCTGGTCAGAACATTAGATTAGGTTATAAAAGAGTTGCTTTTCCAAAAAAAAATAAAAGTAAACTTTTTCGCTGAGACGACAGAGATAAAAATAACATTAAAAATTCAGAAAGTCAAAAAAGAACTTTCGACACAGTTTTCTGAGGATTGTTTAAATCGAATGCTTAAATTGAAAGTTGGTTTTTTTAAATCTTAAAAATCTCAACGATATAAGATCTAACGGATTAAAACAGGGGAGAGAAGAGAGAGAGAGAGGTGAGAAGTATGACAGATGGATATAAGTTTGAAAACATTTGCTATTGAGCCTTATGTCGAGAACTAATTTTGGAGCCCTAGAAGGATCCTCCAACTAAAATTACTTGGAGTAGTTTGATTAAGACCTCAGTTAAAAGACGACCTTAGTAGCATAGTTCTTTGTCTTTAAACTAGACAAGACTGCATTACATATAAAACCCTAAACTAAAAAAGAAAATTTACTTACCGACAATGATGTGATAAAAGGGATGAATAGTAATAGTTTGATATCAGGAATTTCCAAAAATAACTCATATAATGGATATCATAAATATTTTACAATTTATCGCGGAGCTTTCATCAAAACTTTTCGTTGTTGAACTGCATAAATTAGGATATATATCGTGCTAAAAGTATTTGATATTCAACTTTAACCTCAAAAATGTACGTAGCTCTAAAGATTTAAGCATATAAGTAATTCTGTGCATATTTTGCTAGACGTGAGCAATACTGCTTCGCAGAACCTCGATCCCATCTCAGATTGCGAGATACATCTAGCAAGACAGTCCGACTTGAAATGGCAGCCATCAACAATCGTAAGGTGGCACAAAGTGTGTAGTTACCTCTATTTGTCGTATAACATCAAGGCAAGTACCGTAAATGGACGGAGATGCACGGCCAAGCATTCAGCAAAAGTTAAATATAGTTAATGAAAGGTTTTACCCTCTTCATGTTCGCTCGAGACTTCAGCAGATTCAGGAGCAATTTACAACTTATAATGTTTATAAAATTAATCTGGTTCTTATCGGGTTTGCAGAATGCGATTCACACTTAGGCAAGACATCAAACCCTCAGCGATACAACCTTTCAACCTACTAATGGTATTAAACCCCGACTTCCAGTTAGCACTACCCCCTCTAAACTACCATGATTTATTAATCGATTGGCAACATTGTGTTCTACGGACAAGGCAGCAGTTCCTGTTGAAGATATTTAACATACAAATCGTTGGAATTCTGACTTTCACCTGGTCTAAAAAACTCCAAACATGCACTGCTCATAAAAAATTACAATACTCACTCATCTTCTCATCTTCTAATAGTTTACAATTGTGTATTTTTTACTGGTATGAAATTTAACTTTTTCGGAGTACAATACACATTGTATAAGAAATCGTACTACTTGTTTATACAGGGTGTATCAAGAGATTATTCAGTAATTTATTTCAATCGATTGCCGATGGATTAAGGCTCTCATCATTCAGACAAGGCAGCTATTATTGAATCGACTGTTGAGGTATAAACATTAATAAATAGTAAAGAAAAAATTATATTCACTATTTGAGCTCCTCCGAAAAATCAATGGACGTCATACATCAGTAGATTCATATCCTTAAAAGGAAGTTCCATATGTTGATCTCAATCGCTTCTGCTGTCTGGTGAACTGTGGTGATGCTTTTAGGTTACCTATAGGTTGTCTTTTCCATTCAATTCATTTCAAATACTAAGGTTACACTGATTAGGGCTTAATCCAAGCTCTGTTACCAAAGCAAATAGACTAGTGTTGACCTGGTCTGCCGCCACGGCAAAATAATATGAATGATATTACAAAGTAGTGCATCGTTGTTATTGTTGGGTCGGATTATGAGCTCATCATTGTAGCTAACGTAGTTTTTTGGTGGTAACCTAAAAATATCAATATCGATGTTCAATATATTATTTCATCCTTTCGGGTAAAGAAATGTCCATGCTAAAGGTCATACAATTCTTCGACCTACTATTTCCCAGAGCCTTTAAAATATCAACTCATTAACAAATAAACACCAAAGTGAAGATAGAGAATAACCAGATTGCCGCAGATCCTAGTATGTTTAAGAACCTCGAATAGAGACACCCTGTGTATGCTAAAAATACGATTATTTACATTTCATTGCACGGTGCTTAACTTTAAAGTTAATAATTCATAAATTATGCAGGGTACACCACTTAACTATTTATACTACACATCAGTGAGAGAAGAGGTGTGTATTTTAATGAATGTTATGATTTGATAAGAGTATAACGAAATCAAGAATGAAAAATCTATTTGTAATATTTGAGCGTTTCAATATTTAAATAAATAAAAAGCTATACATATATACAAGCCCATGTCGGATGTATTGTGTACCCTTATCGCCACAAACGCCTTTGCAACAACTTATTCAACTTAGAGATAGTATCGCTGAAGCTAAAGCGATGTGACGATTTTTACCATAAGTGTTTCCTCCACATGCTAATTGCTTAACAGACTACAAATAAAAATATTAAAAACCAAGGTTATCACAAGTGGCCGTTAAACAAATATTTTGATTGAATTTCGGCAAATTGGAATAAAGCTTTTAAGCTTAAATTTAAGAAAAAGCACGATTCTTATAAACTCAATCTGTTCGCTAATAATAAGACATTATTTATTCGATTATAATTTTTTTAAATATCAAATAACTAAATTTTGGTGCTTTTTCTAGTACACCTCTTTCTTAAGTAACTTAAGGCCCGTAAGAACGAAAAGCATGAATTATAAACCAGTGGCTCGAGCTTTTTGTTATGTTGAGGGGAGCTAGTGACAAATAGTGTTCTTAAATGGAGCCAGACTGTTTGATAACGCTTATTAACTAAAACCGTTAGATGATTTGAGTGTGGAGTAAAAGTTTCATCAGTTATTTCTAAGCTTTTTGAAGTTTTGCCGAGCTTTTATATTTTAAAAGCGTTCAAAGTTTTTACTTTTCAATTTCTTTTGCAGATGCTCGTCAATATACCGAGATTCACCGGTCCTCACGTAATTTAATAGCTGCTTGAATTTGTACACATCATATCAGACCTATGGGATTTTCGCTTGAAAACAAGACACATACAGGTTCTAAATCTGATTTCGTTGGTACACTGCGACAGAGAGCCGAAAACCGAGAATATTTTGGCACAGCATCATTTAAAATACCCATAACGTGGGCAGGACTATGCGACCGAATATCGAGTGGAGAACGCATATCGTTTTCGGAACTTCAGTCCTTCTCTTTGTTGATGTACAATCTGTCTATGCAAATCTGCCTTGAAAGAGGTTACGTTTCAAATATTATTTTCTTTCTGGAATTATCTTTAACTTGTCATAAGGAAATTCTAAGATCCTTATACTTTGCTACTTGAAAATTGCTTTGAATAATCGCTTCGTTACTAAAGATAAAAAAAATCGTGTCTGAGTTTTTGGTTATTTAGTGGCGTCTGAATTATCAGGCTCTGTTAAGAATTTTTACTCACATTTATCAACACTTTTCTTTGACCTTATAAAATAAAGTAGCTCACAGAAAGTCTGAATCGGTGTAAAACAACGGAAAGTAGCAGTTCCATGATGGTAGGAAAATATATGAGTAGGACCACGTCCTATTGTTCGTATTACTCAGCAGAAGTAGCATTACGTCCAATCTCCACTATTGGGTCAAGTCGTGCATTAAGGAAAGTACAGCAAGATCTGCCAAATATAGAGTTCAACGTTAGCTTTATCTCATTCTCAGCAATTAAGCGGCTACCAGCCGTTGGATGTCTGTTCACATTTCAAATGCTGTGAGCCGATTGCCGCTGCGATGTTAAGCGTGAATCGAAATAAAATGTGTGTAATAATGAGTGTTAAAGCATTGTATCAATTGAGCATTAAAATTTAAATTTCCATTAGCAAAGCTTTTCAACTAACAGTCTACGTCAATTCATCACTATCAGCTATCAGCTGTATAAGAAACGCAAGTGCGGCAATAATTCGCTAATCAATTTAGAATGGAGATAAGGCGAGTATCTCGCTGAATTTTTTACTATAACAAGCAAATAGCGACAAGGCAGACAGTTGTGTTCTAAATTTTAAACTGCACGGAACGTGGCTTGAACGAACGCGTTTCGCTTACGAATTCACCGTGAGCCGAGCCGTACCTTTAACGTCTTATATACACACAGGCCGTATAATGGCCCAACAATTGTGGGGTGGACGTTTCGGTGATGCCGAGGGCAAAACAAGTGAATGCCTAGCCAAATTGAATTGCAGTCTGCCATTGGATTCGCGTTTCTATGCCGAGGATATCGACGGCAGTATTGCCTATGCAGAAGCCTTGGCACGTGCCGATTTAATTACCGAGAAAGAGGCCGCCGACATTGGCGCTGGGCTCGAAGTGGTGCGTCGCGAATGGAAGGACGGTAGCATTGTGTTTCTCAGCAGCGATGAGGATGTACACACGGTGAATGAACGTCGTCTCACCGAACTGATTGGTGATGTTGGCAAGCGCTTACACACCGGACGTAGTCGTAATGATCAAGTGATCACCGATATGAAATTGTGGTTGCGTCGCGGCATACGCGAGACCTTGGCCGGTCTGCGTGCCGTCATCGAGGCCTCCGTGGAGCAGGCGAAGCAGAATTTGGGTACGCTCATGCCGGGCTATACGCACTTGCAACGCGCACAGCCCGTACAATTCTCACATTGGATGCTCTCGCATGCGTTTGCTCTGCAAGCGGATTGCCAGCGTTTGATGGCGCTGAAAGAGCGCGCCAATCTATTGCCTTTGGGCAGTGGCGCTCTGGCGGGCAATCCTCTGGGTGTTGATCGTGAATGGCTGGCGAAGCGCTTGAATTTTGCCGGTGTCACGCCGAATAGCATGCATGCGGTGGGTGATCGGGATTTTGTGGGTAAGTAGGCAACGTGTGTGAATAGGCCAAATGTTGAGTTAAATTAAGAAGGTCAAATGTTATTTGAACCAAAAAACTTTTTACAGTCTCATAAGTGTGTGTGACCATACGATTTGCCGGCGTAAGTGTGGAGCTTTGGAAGCTTATTGTTTGTATGTATATAAAATGCGTTACACAGGCTTATCTCGCGATAAGCGCAAGGTTTATATTGTTATTCTAAAACAAACGCCGCTTTTACGCTTTTGTGCAATGCTTTGAACACAAACCTCTTATTTATCATTTGAGTACGAGTGTTTACATGGCGCTAATCAGATAGTGGCTGATTAAAATTGTATACAATGTTTTACAAAATTCGCAGTAATTAAAATATAGGGCAGAATAAATAATAGTAATCGGCTCTACTTGTCCAATCTTTTTTCCGCAACCGCATTTGAACATTGTAGAGCCCCTTTATAAGTTGCTAAAGAGCTTTTTTCACAAATGTATGAAAGTAGGTCTTGGCATTTCAATTAAAAGAGACAATAGGGAATATAATACGTTAGTTCAAGGTAAGTATAGCCACTGAAGACGGAGGGCCTTAAGAGGAGTTTAGTATATTTGAGAAAAATATCGATAGAGAGACTTTGACTTCACTTAACCTAAATAAAGTTGAAAAATTTCGGGTTTGGTCAGAAGTCGCAGGTAGTTACTACTACATACTTAGCATACCTGAACGCTTATGCTCCAATCAGTTGCAATCAGGAGAATTCAGGACATGATTCGGGAATGATTTCCATTCCACAATTAAATACATACAATTTAGGGAATTGGTAATGATGAGATTAGAGAATGCTTAGTGCTCATGACACAAAATATTGCTCATCAATCCTTGAAGTAAAGTTCAAGTTATTGTTCATTTCATTCAATTTATTGTTAATTTTCTGCAACAACTTATCTACCATAAAAGGCAAAACGATCCCAATTAACTAAAAATATCTTTTCTGCGCATTTATGTCGTTGCTTTCTTTGTTGTTGCCGAGTAGAAATTACCACCTATTTGGTCGATTACTTTATGGCTTCCATTATTATAATGTTTAACACTCCTATTGTATAAGGCAACTGATATATAGTTTCCGGTATGCTACCATTGGCTACCATATCAATATTTTGTATTACATATGGCTACTGATCTCAGTATATTTGAAAGAGCAAACAGCATTACTTATTTTATATTTTTGAGAAGCACTGTTTAAAGTAATTGGTAGCATTGCTCAAATTTGTAAAAAAATCTTAAATTTTCTTTAGTGACTACGATCAGCTTACTACTGATCATATAACATATATTGCGGTGTTTTACTCATAAATATTTTATTACTCGCGAAATTTTCACTGAATGGTTCTTTTATGCAATTAGTCTATAATACAACATAGAGGATAATACATACGAAATTTTGGACTTCTTTTCCGACAGATTTGTAGATTTAATAAGTTTTCTCGGGCGCCCTTATAGATACCACGTAAATATTTGAGTACCAATAACAGGAAATGCTTTTAAGGTTTTTAGACTTAATTTATAGTTAACTCTGGATGATATATAGTATTTCACAAAATGAAGATAGAGTCCGAAAAATATGGGAAAATATATGCAGTTCTGGTCCGTTAAGTGTTGAACTGATTTAATGATTAAATTATTGAAACAACCTTCTTCTTGAGATACTCCTATAGTAGTTTATAAACTAAAAATGGAGTCTTAAAAGATGGATGTCGTCCATTGAGTCCTGAAAAATCAAATATCATGCCAATAGCATTACTAAAGAAAGCCTATGTATTCTAAAATTAAATGAGCTTTTTGAAAGCATTTTCGAAAAGTGTTGAGTAGATGATAGACTGGTTAGTTAGACTAAATCTTGATGCGTGGTAAAAGCATAGTCTCTTCTGTCATTTATCCTTCCTCTCGAGTTCATCTTGATGAGTTAACGTAAAGAAGGGAAGACCTCAAGTTCCATGCGGTTCATCAACACTGTCGGTTTTGCAAGCCTTTACAAGGTTTGGCTGTTTGGTCTGCGTACCCAACTATTGCCTAAAGACCTATTAAAGACGTAAAAGTTGTAGAAATATTGTATCAAAATATGGGCAGTCGAAAAAGCCTTATTGAAAAAAATTAAATAGAATAGATTAGAGAATAGACTTTCTCCTTCATTACAAAGCTTAATGCTAAATTGAGTTTTTAAAAAGAAAACTATTTTAAAGAGAGAAAGAGATAAACGGTTTTAGAGAGTAAATAATTTAATTTATCTCCCACAGTTGACTTCATCTACTGCTGCTCATTAGCCAGCTTGCATCTCTCTCGCCTGGCTGAGGACTTAATACTCTATGCAACTAAAGAATTCGATTTCATAAAAATCGCCGACGGTTTCTCCACTGGCAGCAGTTTGATGCCACAAAAGCGTAATCCCGACAGTTTGGAATTGGTGCGCGGTATATCCGGCAGCATTTGCTCAACGCTGAGCGGTAAGTGGTGGCCGATATTTTAAAAAAAAAAAATACAAATTATAATACTTTTTACCCACATTTTAGGCATCATGATGACCATCAAGGGTACGCCATCCACTTACAACAAAGACTTACAATTTGATAAGCAATACGCGTTCAATGCCTTCGATCGGCTGCAAGATGCGCTCACCGTTACGGAGGGTGTCATTAAGACCATGCAATTGAATCGTGAGCGCATGGAGTCAGCATTGAGTCCAGACATGTTAGCCACCGATTGGGTGAGTTTTTTTTATATATATGCACATATACATATGCAACTTTTAACTGAAACTATTTATACTTGTAGGCTTACTATCTGGTACGTAAGGGTGTGCCATTCCGTCAAGCTCACCACTATATCGGCGAGGTGGTTGCTTATGCGGAAAAATGTGGCTTGGAGCTCACCGAAATACCTTTGGGTGAATTACAGAAAATATGCAAAGAATTCAATGTCGACATTGCGCATGTGTCCGATTATGGTTGCAATGTGGATAAATATGATGTAACCGGTGGCACCGCAACCAAATCGGTGAAGCAGCAATTGAAAACACTGAAACATTTCATAGAGGAGCTTAAGAAGTTGAAATGAATGGTTAAATAAAACAACAAATTAATAGAATGTAGCAAAAAAAAAAAAAGCTCAACAAAAAAAAAACAAAAACAAGTAAGAAAGGGCTAAGTTTGGGTGTAACCGAACATTTTATACTCCCGCAATGTGCAAGTATTAGAGGCGGGGAAATGCTTTCAGGTGCTGGCATAACTTCATATTAAAAAATGTTGCGGATGAATTCCACATTCATTATTCGACGAAATTGTCAGTGGATTGCAATCATATTTGGTATCTTATTAACTTATATTACAAAGGCCCAAAGACTCATGTACTTTCGTTGCTATATTTTGCTTCGTGTCAGAGATATTTATATTAAAATCTACCAAATTAACTCAAAAGTGATATAGGTGATATAAACTCAACCAAAGTGGTTTAATAAATATATTAGATATATGAGGAAAAAGTCAACCAGAGAAAAGGAAATCATTATATTAGGAATAAGTGGCTTAGACCATGGTCTATACCGATTTCTTTCATATTTAGCGCTAAATCACATTGTGTTTAAGGGAACATATCCACTTAATTTCATTAAAATATCGCACATATTGACCAACATAAACGGTTTAAAGTCAGATGGAAAGTCGGGAATTCTTATATCGGGAATTTCTGGGATAGAGGAAGATCTGCACTGATCACATTAATTCTTTTCTTTATTCAAGTATATTAGGGAACATGTTTTCACACAATTTTGTGAAGGTAACTCACACATTGACCAACATATTCGGCAAAAAGTCTGCTAGAATAGCGAAAATCATTATACTCGTATGTGGTATATGGGAGTTGGGATAATTCGTATACCGATGTCACACATTTTCGGCAGTAAACTATGGCATATCCGATATTACACGTTCACTTAATTTTGCTGAAATATCTTACATATTGACCGAAATATATGGTATTAAATCTACCCAGAAGTGCTTACCCGATTTTCACCATTTTTGATACCAGAATACACTATTATCATGGAAAGATAATCCTCCTATTTCATTACAATATCTTACAGATTCCCCGATATTTTCGATAAAAAGTCAGATAGAGACACTCAGGTCCTAATATTGGGTATCTGGTGGATTGAAAAGTTATAATCCGATTTCATCCATTTTTACCCATGAAATGACATATCTTGAAAGCACTATTTATGCAAAGTTTGATTTTCATATCTTGACATAAGAATACAAATATAATGTCATATACACCAAATTTGATTGAAATCGGTTAAGGGGTTCTTGAGATATGGGATTTTCATGCCCATCACCAACATTTTACACCGATTTCTATGCAATCCTTCCGTATTATATTTTCTGCAGAGTTAACGTTTCTAATGTGTTTCTTCAGCGAGTTATCGCACTTTTAGTAGTTTTCAACATAACTTTTGTATGAGAGGTGGACGTGGTTATTATCCGATTTCACTCATTTTTTCAGTGTATGAAGAGATGCTGGAAAAACTTAGTCGGAGCAGGTTCAATTTATATAACTTATAGCGTTTCCGAGATATATATATTAAACCTATTGGGGGGCGGGGCCATACCCACTTTTTAAAAAATGTTTGCCCACAGATGCCCCACCCTACTAGGATCCTCTGTACCAAATTACACTTTTATGTCTTAATTTTCTGCTTAGTTATAGCCTTTATCTGTTTTCAATTAATCTCATTTTGTGGGCGTGGCAGATGTCCAATTACGCCCATCTGCAATGCCAACCGTCTGACGGTGACAAAGAACATGTGTACCAAGTTTCATACTGTTCCAAGTGTACTTGCACGGTCGGACGGACGGACGGACGGACAGATAGTCACTCGGATTTCAACTGGTCTTTTCAGCCTGATCATATATATATATATATAAATATATATATCTCTAACTCGATTAGTTCTAGATGTCACAAACAACCGTTAGGTGTACCAAACTAATATACTCTGTAGCAACATGTTGCGAGAGCATAAAAATAAAAAAAATTTAATAATAAAAAAACTTGCACCTCACTTGAATAACATTTTCATTTTATTTGACATAATATACTTGCCAATACAGTTAATTGAAATTGCATGCTATAAATATGCTCTTTACAGTTATACATGTAAGTTTATGCAAAATGTGTTTTATACTCTCTTCTTAAAGCACAAATCACAACATTTGATAAAAAACTACACTTTTATTGCTGTTGTATTTAAAAATAGCTGCTATTGATAAACAATGAAAAAAAACTTTTACTTTTAGGCACTTTACTGTTATAATCTTATTTGTTGGCCATTTCGCTTCGCTTACTCACTTCTTCTCCCTCTCCCTCTCATTTTTAATTAACGCTGGGACTACTTGGCGTATACGTAATCGGATCATGTTCCATATAACGTTCAGCACGCTCCAATTGTGTATAGCCGTTAATCGGTGAATTGGCTGGTGGTGCTACCTTACCACCGGAAATAAGTACACCCAAGCTTTGTTGTAGCTGCCAGCGGCGGGCTGCGCGTATCGATTTATTGCGGCGTAGCGTCTTGGCTAACATGAAGGCGCAGAGAACGCCAAGTAACTGTAAAGAGAGGGAGGCGTCAATTTACAGACATATTTTTTATACAATTGGTTTGAAAACAAAAATATAATTAATACAAATTTATGCTCTGTTGCGTTGAAAACCCGTAAAAGATAAAAAAATGTAACACAGCGACATCTAGCGAAAGCTTTGCGTAAAGATAAAGATCAAATAATGTATCAAACACAAAAACAATGATATAGCATAAATTTGCAGAGAAATTCCATTACCTATTCAACTATTATTAAATATTTGCTTATATAGGGTCAACAATTTTAAACACGCTTGAAAATACTAGATCTATACAAGCAAGCTTTTCGTTCTTTCGGTTTAATCAAACACGTATACATTAACCTTAATTTTGTTTGTATCACAGCGCAATAGATATGAATACGAAATTAAATGTAGTACATAAGTCCTCGTCCTTACTCGTACAACCTCATGCCTACCTTTAGATATTAACGTAAGACAAAATGATCATCAATCGATACGTGTGACTAGTAGACTAGACTAGAAAGACTAGTAGTTCACTAGCATATTGAATAACTGTTTCAGTTACAGCGAATTTTTCCAAGCTAGTCGGTGGAGCTTGGAGCGTTGGATACTAATTCGCCAATTCTCCGAACTTTTTCACATAAGAATTCATCTAATAAGCACTCTTAGATTTTCTCCATAATCCATAAATTTAATATAATCCACAAAGTTTTGTATACAATGAGGAAGACATGCGTTACCTAACCTATCTGAAGCTTTGTTTGGTATAAAAAGTCGGGAGACTTTTTTTCGAAATTCTTATGGTGATGGTGGATATATAATATAATGGATATATCCATATAATATGTGGATACTCAGCGTGACTCATATATTTTGCTATCAAACACGGAATAAAAATCTCCTGCAACAACAAAGTCGGATTATTCGACCAACCTCAACCATTTACAGTTTTTATCATTTCGAAAAGTGAACTCTGGATAAAATCTCGCCAAATCTCTATAACAATAAAGTTTTCGGAAAGTTATTGAACTTCCTTAACTATGTGTCATTCTTGTCGTCCGTCGCATGGTTCGATCTATATTTTTCTGTAACTTGCTAAATATCTATTAAAAGTCAAACTCATTTCTAGAATCAAGGTAACCAATAAGAATTGGAAAGAATTTCAGATTAGATAGAGTTCTGAGTACGGTAGAGCTACATTAATTGGTTAATACCTTTCTGATATGAGGTTTTATGACTATGATTAAGATAATATGCTATCTCTATATTACGAACCATTAAGTAAGTATTATCTCTATATCTTATCTTATCAAATTTTCATTAGTTACCAACAACTGATAGCGTCATGGACGAAATTCTCACATACCTCTCACGGCCTTGGTCAGTTATTTTATTGATCCAAGATGTTAACGTTCGATATGCTAAAGTATGTAGGTTGCTTTAGAAACTCGAGTTTAGAGATTTAAGTTAATGAACAAGTGATAATTTTATTCAATGCGGTGTTTAAGAAACCTTGAGTTTAATTTGATATGTTTCTATAGAATGTATGTATATATACGACAGTGAACTGTCGAAATAGAAATTGTTTAGATCTTCTGCCAAATAAATCCTGCACAATAATTTTGACTCGTTCTTTTGGTCCTAACTCATACATTCAACACTTTCAATTTCTTTCTTACCTGTACAAAGGCCACAGTGGTGGCGCCGGTAGCAATTAGCATTGTGCTCTGGGAAATAAGGAAGTCCATACGTGGCAAGCAGCCGCTGTCGTAAGATCTGATACAGTAGTTGATATCCCCGTAAGAGAATTCTTCACAACAAGAGGATGGCACCTCAATTTTATCGACACTAGTGCTATTCAACGGTTTCCAGTCCATAGGGCTATTCACGCCGCAGCAGCCAAGCTAAACATGTGCCAAGTGAAACAAATAAAATCAATGATTACTACAGCTCTTAAACTATTTCTAAGAGTTAGCTACTTACAGTGGCTTGCATGAAATCCACACCGACTTGCACGAACTCATTGTTATTATATTCCAGCAGTGATTCGTTCATGGTGCGCATCAGCATGCCACGCACTTGTGTTTGCATTACAAAGGCGGAAATGGCAGCAGCCGCTTCCAGTATGAACACCAGGAACAAGCTAACGCCATACTATCGTAAGATTGATATAATTGCAACATTGATGATTGGTGTCAAATAAATCAAAGCCAGCTTACCAAATTGATTAGCATGACACTCTCCTTGACCGCACCATAAGCGCCCAATGTTGCGACGAACATCAAAATGAAACCGATGGCGATGAGCAATGCTGGCGGTGAGGAGAAGTGACCGTCGATGAACTGACTGAAGTCGCCGAATATTGCCTGAATTGTCGACCCGACCATAATAAGCAAAACTGCAGTGAGCTAGGGAAGAGAAAGACGAAAAAGGAATACAAATTAATATTAAGCGAATCACCAATAGATAATTATAGAATTAAAGCAGAGTTTTTGTATGATAAGTGTGATGAAATTTTAAGTTGCTAAGATGATGGGCTTTGAGATATGCTAAATTTAAATGAAATATATACTTTATATATGCATATATATATATGAAGTGCATGGAAAATGTGTGAATTGGCCCAGATGTAACTTTACTTCACTTGTTCGAAGCCCCCCAATTGGGAAAAGCCTCCTATCAACATTTGATATTACTTTTAACATTACTTTTCTGCGGATGCTTATGTCAGTTTTGAAAATGCTTACAGCTGTCATTAAGCCTAAGAAGCTTTTAAATAGTAAGCCAACGTAAATACAATGAAGCTAGTATTAATAACCGAAACAACTTTTTTGGGTCAATACCTTAAGACTGAAAAAGAGAGATGATATATTGTAGATACAAGTTAGGGTAACCCTAAAAATCAGTTTAACAGTTCTTTCCGACCTGATTCTTTTCATTCTAATGACATACATAAAAAAGCGATTTAAACCAACGGTTCTTGCAAGCTTTCAAAACAAAGCAGGGTAAAATAGAGCAAATAATGCCTGTAAATATAACGCTTATTAAATCTGAATGAGATGGAAGAAATATGTCTAGACAATCGAATATAAAGTTCATAATCTTACACTAAATTTTTAGATTTTTGAGTAACATAAACTTGCTGAGAATTGTATAATTTAGTGTCGTCGAAAGAGATGTGCGAATACCGATTTATCTAAAAAAATTATTCATTCTCCAAAATCGAATATCGAAGTATTGTGGTGACTTTTTTTTATAGCAGTTTCAAAGCGCACGCACTCCATACATATTACTTTAATTTTTCAGCGTAGAGTTATTAGTTCAATTAAGTGCAATATTATATTCATCAAGTGTTTTCTTATGAATAATAATTAATAACTATTTCTTTAGTATTGATATTAACTTACGAATAAATTAGCGAGTTCGCAATTTCTTGACTTACAACTAGTTGTCGAAAGCACGGTTTTGATATAATGATATTTTCTGAAGTACGTGTATAATCTTCACTCTCCAAAAATTATTGATTCATAAGAGAGGCTGTTATAAGGTTAAACTATTCCAAAAAATTATTTTTCGACAATTCGTAACAAGACTAGGTCCGTCAATACAATTTACACCTTGAATTAATGAAATTCAATTAACTTAACTTGACTTGCTACCAAAACGCACTAATCTCTAAATAATTGAGACCAAATTCCGTACAATATATTGATTACACGAGGGACCAAAAAATAGTCGTATAAATGAAGCTTCAACAACAAGGGTCTGATGAATTCTTGCTTAAGAGATCTTAACCATAGAGGTTTACTATTGTTTGCCAAAGGTAATTGCTATTATAAAAAAGTTGTAGTAGCTTTAGGTAATTTGGGCTTAATGGCCGCTAACTGTATAGACCAAAAACGTTGCCAAAATGTGTATTTGATGAAGAAATTAGTGCTCCAAGTTACAAGTTGGATTATATAAATTATTTTATGAATTATTCTAATAAGATTGGACATTTTATTAGATGGACAAGATATTATCGGGAGAAAATATTGGTAAGAAGAATGATTAATCATAATAATTCCATACATTTTTAGACTATTTTTTTGTTTTACGACGATATTTGGATAGTAGATGTCAGCTATTGTTATCGTAATACCGTATTAATTATTATGCTATAAGCATAGATTACTTAAGATATATCGCTTCTGCTCCGAGAAATTGGTTGTAGAGGCAATATAATGCTCGGATAGCAGTATACAGGGGTTAGGCAATAGTATGGACTAGTTTCTGCTAGTAGAAGAAGAAGAATTAGTATTTCGGTCTCTTTATCGTTATTTGAGCTAATTCTCAGTTCAATTAGGGTGTTGTCGAGTTACAGAAGTTGGCGTTGTATAGAAAGTGGGCATGGTTGCACACCGATTTTGCTTATTTTTAAACACAGTTACGTCGGACTCATGGTCCGACATTTACTTAAAAGTGCGTGTTGCCATGCTATTTATCAAATGATGCTGATAATAATTTAAAAGTAGGAAGATGGGAAAAATATATATTATTTCCAAGTATTTTTTTTTTTTAATATTATATACGTAAATGTGTGTCCATATATATGTCTAGGAGTAAAGGCTTCTACGTAATTAATGAGTAAGAATATTTCCGGAGACACATAGTCACACATGCATAGGTTGATATACTATATATATGTATTTATATATTATATTTACATCAATTATATAGTATTTGCTAATCAAATAACGGCACTTTACTGATAATATCGTACGATACGAGCACTTACTCATTCATTCACTTACAAATTTGAATGCGCTAAATATTTCGCTTGATAAGGCGAACTTTGCTATTTCGCAGGAAAGAAGTTTTGATTGAATTATTATTTGTTCAAATGTGTTAAATGGCTGTGTATACCATAGTAAATGCAATAAGCAGCAGTATGAAATGCAGCCATTATAACAATTATTTTTAATAACTTTGAACTTGAGGTCAAAATTTATAACAATATTTAACATTAAAATATTTGGCTATAAAAAATAAACATACTAAGTAACATTATTTTTGTGGAGGCCACCTCTTGAAATCAGACATGCAAAAGAACTATTAAGGCCAAATTAAATCTGATTGTTCCGTTACGCATGTTAATGCAAACATATTTTGGCAAATATGTATATATGTATATACAAACATGTGTATTTATTTTACCAAAATTCATTGTGCAGTAAATTTGGCATGTATAGTACAATTATCTCAGTATATGCACAGTCAGAGTTGCCATATTCTTATCTTAGTATGCTTTTATCACTGTTTACTACTGATTACGAAAATGATAACAAGTTATATACTTTTGTTTATATAAATTAGTTATATAAATTTACAAACAAACAAACAATGCAGTGACGTTAAAAAACAAAGCTATATATTTATAAATAATCAGTGGTTTACACAATATTTCTAAAGCAAATGTTAGCTGATATAACTCTGATATATTCAAGTAACCAAATATCAGCAAAGCAACAACGAAAAACCGAATATTTTGTTTGAAAATTAAAAATTAGCACAGCGTTGAAAAAAAACCCATGGCGAATGGGCACTTGAAAAATTTCAGCAATATTTCGTAGCCAACTTCGCTCGAAAATACTACCGTTTATTGAGGCACGAAGCACTTTCTATATTTAAAAGCATTCACATAACCTCTAAATTTTAAACAAGTTGGCTTTAGAATTAGGAGCGGAGGGAACAGCCGTCCATTCATCAAGATACAAAGAAAAAAATTTATGAAGTTCGGTTAATTACGTCACAAAGATTTAACGAAACTATTAAGCTATTCAATAGAGTTTTATGGTCAAATTATAAAACTTTGCTTTGCAAATAAGTGGTCGTGGAATTATAGTGTTCTTCAAGATAAGCCCTTAGAGATTATTCAAAAGAAATCCCAAACATGAGTCCGAATGTTCACTGAACTCTCTGTTCACATTTGAGGGATTACTTTAATTTTGGAATACTGCAATTTTGTGATTAGACCTAGACAGATTTTTAGGGGATACAAAACGGCAGATATTCTGAACGAGCCATTAAAATGCGAATCATTTGTTTCGATGTCTTCGAGATGGGCTGCAGAAGAGTGGAAAGGGTTTATGGAAAAATCAATATTCCTTGCCATAGCACTTAGTTGAAGAGGCCACAGTAAGGTAGTGGTGAGAGCAGCGCATTTCCACCACACAGGAGCAGATTTTGATGAAAATAAATATTTGTTTTTCGTAGTAGCTGTAACTTAGAGTCATATAATGACCAATCATTTCATGGAAAAGCTTTTCGTAAAATCCAGTACGAGGTCGGAGCTAACCGTTGTGAAATTTGTAGGAGAAGCTGGTTCAAAGATATGGTTGAGATCTCTAAATGTGTCGGATAAAATCAAAGGGCACACCACGAATAAGAGGGTCACGATCAAGCGACTGGCAAAGGCGTAATTGTCAATTATTGTATATGTGTATATGCATGTCTATATAGCTCGAAGTTAGAAAAAATTACCGTTAGATACAGACGTACTATGTTTAAGCAACTATTTTCTGTTTTGAAATTTGAGGAAGTGGTCGGTGATTAGACTTTTAGTTACCAATACCAATACAAAAAAACCAGTACAAAAAAAATGGTTACCAATGAATATAGAGACTACTTTAAGGTACTTAATCCTCATATTTGTAATGAAACGTGTAATGGAAATAGTTTTGTACTAAAAGTAGAGTAGTAATAAGTGAAATAATAAGCTAATTCAAAAAGTTACTGTTTTATCAAAATGCCTTTGTGTTTTATCTAAATTTTTTTAAATGTTTTAAATTATATAAATTCTTTTCTTAAAAAAATAATAATTATTAATTTATTTTGACAAAAACTTTTTTTTTTAATTACTGTTTTATTAAAACGCCCTCGTATTTTAACTACATTTCTTCATTTATTTAAATTATATTAAATTTTCTCTTAAAAAAATAATTATTATTACTTTATTTTCACAAAATTTTTGAAAAATTTATTTCTAATATTTCATTTCACTAAATATTGAGAACTCAACAACAACTTTTGTTATATCAAATAAGTGTTTAGAGAAATACTCGTAAGTGTTATATTTTGAATGACATTAAAATAAATATTTGTAATCATAAATGTGTACTAACACAATTGCGCTGTTACTGTACAGTAGGCAACTGGCACTGTAGACAATTGTACAAATACCAATGTCAGTCGATATGAAATGCGACTAGGTGAGTGGGTTCCGAGGTGTGCTATCCAAACGCTATCAGTTAGCCAACAAATCTATGAGTAAGCATGCGTCTATGTGCGTTTACCTTTACTTTGTTAACTACGAGTTATTAATGTGTGAGTGCATATTTTATGACCAATTATTTGGAGCCGATAAAATTGTGCTATAAAAAATCAATAATTTCACCAAGTTCAGAAAATGAGTTAATGGAGTGCATGAAATGAATATAATAGATGAGGTTAAACTTTTTTTATTACTCATTGTTAAATATAATATGATTTATGCATTAACTTACCGCAAACATTAAGCTTACAACGACTAGCATAAATTTTGCACAACGCATGCTGGAATTCAATTGATCGCGCGCCATTTTGTTTTCTGTTTTTTTTTTTGTAATTTTTAAACTCGTCGATCACAGAGCTTGTTTTTCACACTTTTACAAGTAGGACCCTTTAGTTGTCCGCACACTTTTTTCGCTGCAAAAACAAAATTAACAATAAAAATTATTTATTTCGTTACACTTCCTCATCTATGTGCTATTCTAAATATCTATATACATATATATCATATTATATATTATCAATCAACTATTATTTCTTCGTTTTTTTTTTTATTTTTCACTTTTGCTCTTTCGTTTTTGTTGTGTGCGTTGTCAAAGTGCTATTTGTTTTGTTGTGGTCATTACCGTTTCGTAGTAACAAGCGATAAAGAAATATAGTTATTTTTTCTTGTCCACACCGTTTCAAAGTCACTTCAATACTGAGTAGAAAAAAGCTCGTTAAGTAGTGCAAGCAGTGGCGCTGCCGCTACGCCAGCTAATGTATAAATAATATATGGGTATGCATGAAAAGCGGGTGGCACCAAAACATGTGCATTTTTCTTGTTCAAAAAACAGTTATTTTTGGCGCTTACTTTCCTTACGCCAACGAAAATATTTTTCCCAACATAGGACAGACCTTGCCTCGACCCATGAAATTTACTAATCTAAATATACCGATTTCTGTATAATAGGTTTTATTATTTGAGCTACAGAGGCTGGCTTTACTTAGCCTAGTGGTTTCTCTGCCTAAGTTAAAACTTCGAAACAATAAATATTAAAGAACATAACCTCAATAATATTAAATGCACTTATGTGAGATCCTTCCGCTTTTCACAAGTTCGTTAATCCCTCACAGACGAACTAAGACGAGGCGACATTTTCAACATTTTACATCGATTTTGCAGTACTGTGTGTTCCATAATATTTAACACTAACTCTGTACTACAAAAAAAGAAGAACATAACCTCACAAAGCATATCTCGTTCATTAAGTTCATTGAACTCTCAAAAATAGCAGAATCTGAGAAGATTGATATAAAAGTGATCATATCAGGCATAAATACCTGCCTACAGAATATAAACTCAGCAATACCGCAATTACTGAATTACGGGATCTGTAATCTTATATTTTTTATAGCGCAAAAATAAAGCACATAACCTCAATCATATTTTAAGAACATATATGAGCGCTCTAAACTCGTTCGTAGTTGCACACAACCGAAGTGTACTGAGAAAAAAAACTTTTAAGAAACTAGAAACCGTTATAGAATCTGGTTTTGTAGTGAGTTTCCATAGAAATTTATACAATTTGGATTCAAAAGCAATTAAGACCGACTATTAGTTTTCCAGCCACTGTGGTCGGAAAATTAATATTCTAAACTTCAAATTTGACATTATTTGGGCAAACAATTTTCGAAAGCACACACATTTCAAACAATTAAAAGAAAAATACGTTTAATATTTTCACACAGAAAAATATTTGCACCACCCTTTATGTGCCGACTACGCACTTACACTTAAAGCACAGCACTTTCCGCGCACACTGTCCTGCCTGCGCTCCGATCACTGGACGAGCACCTTCGATTTCGTTTTCACACTAACTTAGCACACATGCTTAAATATATAGCTGTATATACATTTAGATAGTATAACAAGTTTTGTTCTTGCTGTTGTTGTATTTTCATTATGGCGCAATATGTTTTGAATGTATTTTAGTTGGACTCTCAATTTTTATATCGAGTTTCTGCTGTTCTTGTCATTTTGCGCCTTATCAGTTGCCTTTATTTGCTTAGTTGATAAGCATTTTTTCAATTAACAATTTACCTGCAAAAGTTACAAAATAAGTGGTAAAGAGAGCGAATAGAAGTGACGGGCCGGATATGAAAACGTGGGGTAGTTTACTTTGTTATCGTGATAAGCATTACTGATATAAGATTTTGCAACACTTGCGTTACAAATGAGTTGCAGAGCATTCTAGCTTATAGTGTTTATAACTGACTACAGTGTGTCATGAAATGACACACATACTACACACATTCACATACTAATGAATAAGTAAAATATTGGACAAGTTTATCTGTAAGCTAACTTCATCTCTTGTGAAGCCCGCGCTAAACTGTGATAGTTGAAGTTTCGTTGGAGCTCCTCCTGCATTTTCGGTCTAACTGACTTGACTCGACTCTCTCGACTCGACTCGTCTCGACTGGGTTTGGCACCGGTTTCGTAAAAGCCATAACTACTAAGAGATTACCAAGCCTCGGATTATAATTTTCCTTTTACGAAACGCTGTGCGGAAATTGCACGCAAAGTTCATCCGAAAATTCATATAATTATGAAAAAGAGTAGCTGAAAATTCGGCATATGGAAATAGTGGATTTTTAAAATTTAGGGGAGGCTTGACTTTAAAATTGCTATGAATCTAAAAATGAAACATTTCAAACTTACGCTAAATATAAGTTCGTTCAACTATATAAGGTACTTATTTTAATTATTATTATTTCCATCATATCCGAGTACGATACGAGAGCGTGTGTGGTCCACCAAATGTATCCGTATTTCTGTCGTGAAATTTCTAGTACATGAAATACCGAGACCTTTTCATTCCTCTACTGCCACCAAGTGACGCAAAATTAAATACTTTCACAGCTGGAGGTTGACACAACTCATTCATTTTTGTCACTTGGTGTTTTATCCGGGGTGCGATAGTGCCACTATTAAGCAATTCAGTTTCTGAACTGAGACTTGTGAGATAGCCGAAAATAGGAACTCTGAAATATTTTTCATTTTATTAAATAGTTAAATTTTTATTTGTAAGCAGTCCCATAAGCCTTACTCTCTTCAATGAACTTAAAATGACAGAAAAGTTGGAGGCTTACTTCGACAAAATAATGTGTGCCCTTTTGAAAGAGTGCACTTGAAGAGCTTAGTTCTGTAGCTAGAACTACTTGCTGCAATACTATTTAGATTAGAGAAACTGTGTATGATACCAAGAGAGTTCGAGTATCATTCAATTCTTCTCAAGTTGGACGTAGTTCGTCGTCTTACTAGAGTTTCGCCAAATAGAAAAGCTGTTCAAGCTGACGTTATACAGATCTATTGCAGTAGTGATAAGATCCACTAAGTCCATTATTAATAGTCAGTCCTTTACAATGTAACCTACAAAGCATGATCTAGAAACCTAAACCTGGAACCATGACCTAGAAAGCAGCTCATGTAGATGGTGAAAATTTCCATCTAAGAGTTTTGTGGGTATTCTACTAAAAAGTTTGTTCAAACAATAGGCGAGATATTTCATAAAAAAAGGTATATGAAGAATACTCAATATCTTTTTCGTGTGATCTATTTTGTCTTCTTCTTACAGGAGTTAAGCTCTGTCTCTAAAATTTCCAAAAAAACCTTCTTCCAGCTCTTTTTAGATTTAATCAATGTGTAAGTGGAGGACTTTGAGTGTTACTAGATCCTATCTCCAGCCATAAAGAGACCACTAGTAGATCGTATATAGGATTTCTGTGAACCCAAGTTGAGCTAGGCAACTAAGTTGAATAAATATTTATTTTTGCTAAAACTTTTCTTACACACTGTATAAACGTACGTAAGTATAAATCATATTTCCAAGTGAATTTGCGCTAGTAAAATTGTGCACACATAATCACCTGTGTAAGTATGTACACATTAATATGTAAAACATTATTTACAACGCTTTATTTACGCTCTTAAATGTTCAACTGTAGATTTTGCCGTTTTCATGTTCAATTTGCGCTAGTTTTGAACACTTAACTTGTCGCCGTTTTGTATTCGGTACGTTAAGTAGTTAACAGATGCGCCTACTTGAATATTCATACAGCTGTTGCATATCAATATTTATAGATTTATTCTCGCAAGCTGCTTATAGTATATGTATATAATATATCATGAGTGTAATTGTCAGCAGTTATATTAATTAGCAATTACAAACATGGTTAATTTTTTTCACTTTAAATGCTTAAATAAATATGTACATATAGACATACGGACAGAAGAAACCAGTGTTATCGATATGGAGAGGGTTTAAACTGGTTAGTATTATAGGGAGGAGATGCTCACGAAATTTCAGTTAGTTAGTTGGACCCATATATTTTGTATTAAGTCAATAGTAAGCGGAAATGTTCTCATATTCGGTATTTTAAGCTTTGAGATCGGACAATCGGACAATATGTTTCTGCAAACAGAGTTGCCACATTATGTGTAATACTAGTTATAAAATGCTTAGTGTTTTTATCTTTATAAAAAACTGATTTGGCACAGTTTTTGTTATCAAATCATAATGTACTAGTAACTCATAGTACTGTAATGTACTACTAAAGTCATAGTAACTAAGATATACTGATTACATTGATTAAGTTAGCTCAGAAGAAGGGGTTGTAGTTGTTGTCTGTTGTAGCTGTCCTGAATTATTAAACCGATTTGATGCCGCGTAGCAGAAAACATGTTCTCATTTGCGAAGAAAAAGTTGCTCTTCCTCCATGACAACGCACCGGCTCACAGCTTCGCCGTTACCATGGCCAAATTGGTCGAATTAGGCTATGAGTTGGTACCTCAGCTACTGAGTTAACTTTTTTTTTGGTCTCATGCGATTTATTATTTTCTTTTTAATTTGAAAAAGTGATATGTCGTTTATAAATTTGAATCGCATGAGGAGTTTACCACCACCAAAGAGGCCTAATTCGAAGACCTCCAAAACATTTATTTTTCGGACGCGTTAAAAAAGTTGAAGCGTCGCTGGAATAAGAGTATCGTGCTAAAAGGAGGCTATGTTACGAAATAAATCGCTATTTTTCCAAAATTTTTTTTGGATTTTTTTCTAGGCTAAATAGTTATCGGCCCACCCGCGTGTGCCAAGGTAAGAAAAAATGGCCTCTAATAATAATGATCGAAAACAGGAGGTAAGCACCTTCCTCAATACACACAAAGTCCTTCTTTTACATGCTATTAATTATAACCGTCTATGTAGTATGGGCTCGGATCAGATTGTAACTTTGACTTAGATGTCAAATATATCCTATGAAGTGAAGATAATTGATTGCTAACATCTAAGAATAAGATAATCTTATTCTGCTGGGTAAAGATGAAGAAGGAGAATCTTCGTTGTGTTGGAAAGATCGAGTGGAGAAGCACTTTCAGTTGGTGCTGCGAATTTTCCGTTAACCATAGGTGGTTTTAGCACCAAAGCGGGCAGCTAAAGAACCAGAGAGAGCTAAAGAGAGTAGAGAGTACTGCCATTTCAAATACCTGTATATTTTTGAAATCCAAATTGATTTTATTCCATTTCATTTATTAAGGGGTTAGGGCGCTCTATGATTTGCAAAAAAAATACGTTTTTTGACTTAAAATACACTTTAGGAGTCTTAAAAGCATTATTCACTTGTTAGAATTGCTGAGAAATAAATGTTTCCATGCCCAATCCGATACAGTGTCGAAGAGTTTTTCTCAGTCAGCTTCAACACGTAAAACTTTAAATGGACTTTTCTCGAAATTGCATTTTTCAAATTCGGCGAAAATGTCAATCGGAGACTATTGCTAGCATCTGCAAGAAATTTTAGCTATCATTTCTCAATATGCGAAATTTATTTTTATTAAAAATTTACTGGTCTAAAAAGTCTACATTTCGCCAAGAAGCGATATAAAGCTGAAAACGTACCTACTTGAACTACCAAGTCTTACCTAGATTAAGATGCCATTTATTATTTTGTTTCAGTTATAATTTTTGGTATTCTATACTGAACCACTTAAGTATACGATTCTCTCGAACGCCGAGAGAAAATGACTTCGAATTCTTGTGGAGATTTCGCATCGATTTGAAACAAAAATCTGAATTGCACGGGAAGTATAAACTAAAAAATATTTTATAGACTATGTTGCGATAGTAAAAGCGATTGTTTTTTGTTTTTTTTTTATATTTATTTAAATGTTATTTTAAGTGAATGCCAAATACATATCTTCAATGAACAACTTAAAGCAAAGAAAAATGCCAGTTTACTTAAGTACATAAGCGCTATTTAGTAATATATATGTTTATTAAATGGTTAATTTATAAACAAAACTAGTTTAGGAAAGACGTCACTTTTTTAACACGTAGCACCTGTAACACTATCCAGCTGCCGTTTTGACGCATTCATCCCATGAAACCGGTTATGCCATTACGGATTTTTATCTCACGTGCAATATAGCAGGCGAACAAGACGCCAAAGAACTGCAACATAAACAAGTGCAAGTAAACAATTAAATAAGCATGTGAATATTATTAGAAACCGTACAACAACTAACCTGAATGATGGCCAACACAATGCCACAAGCGCCCAAACTAACGGCATGCGCTTCTATGAAATTCGCAAATTTCGCCAAACAACCATCCCCATGACGCCTAGTATTCTCCGAGTCTACAGTACAATTGTATGAACCAACAACACCAGCAGGAATGTCACAGCAAGAAAGTGGCAAGCTGCCATTGAATTGTGTCCAGTCCTTGTAGCTTTGCACACCACAGCAATCGAACTGTAATAATTAAGCATTAACATTTGTAAGCACATGCATAATTGCATAATAACAGTAAAAAAAAAAACAAAACAAAAGAAAAAAAACAGTAAACAGTTACATTAGTTTGCACATAATCCCATATAAGTGTGTACGGATTGTTCTCATTTGTTGAATTGTATTCTTTAAGTGAACCCTGCAGACTATTTTGGAGTAGATCTGAGGCATCCGAACGCAAAACATAACCACTAATGCCGGCTGCCAATTCCAGTATGAAGATAAAGCCAAGCAAAATGGCGAATATGAGCGTTAGGCAATAGTTCTCTTTGAGCGCACCCCAACAGCCGAAGAACGAGATGAATATGACGAAGACGCCAATGACGATAAGGAAAGTCGGTATTGAGAAGAAATTTTTGGCAAGCAATACTTCGTAGCCGTAGAAAACGGATGCTACACCAACACCGACGGCAATCAATACGATGCCAGTGATCTGGAAAAGAAATAGGGAGGATATACTTAGAATGTAGATATATATAGCAATAATATAAGTATTATTATTATAGGTATTAATAATATTCCATAAGTCAAATTAAATTCGTTCAAAGTGTATTGTACAAAATTCATGGCAACACTAAAATAATGCGAAATTTATCATCATTTAGTAGTATATATTCTATTTATTATTTTATTATTTAACATTATATAACATGTAGATAGTTGGCAACCATATGCAATAAAATAGTTTTCGTTCGTATTGATTGTAATGCACTTAAAAACTTCAATATTTACCAGTCGAAAGTTGTTTAAAGAAATAATTCATAAAATTTTGAATTTTCGGTGGCAACCCTACATGATAAAATAATATTTATATACAATTTTTGCAATATATGCATTAAAATATTTTTAATAAATATTTCTTTTTTAATTCACATAGAGATTTTGACATTTATCAATCTACAGAATTCATAAAATTCTTTTCATTTGGTGGCAACGCTACTTGACAAAAAAGTTTTCACACATATTTATTGCAACTTACTTAGAATTTTTTCTAATTAAAATACCATGTCTAATTCCAGGCACAAATTTTTGTGTTTTTTGTATTTAAAATTTACTAAATTTCAAGAAAAAAAATTAATCTCAATTAAATTTTTATCAAAAAAATTTTTATTTTTATTTTTATTTCGAAATAAAACTCGGAATTCATTGTTAAAAATTCACCGCTACTAAAGCAATAAAACAAATAATCCTCTGTCGATAATATTTACTGCTTGTTGTTTAAGTTGGCAATATTTTAGTTAAGCTCGTATTAAACAATGTTAACTTTGCCTTTTTAGTTCCTGATAGTAGCCACTTTGATAAGCTATCAAGTGAACATACATATTTGAAACGATAAACTAAGCAGTTTTCGAATATATAATATAGACCATTATACTTTATAGAAGAATAAGCACCATTTCGTGGACTTTACCCTTAAAACAAATTGAGCATATATGTAAATACACCTTTTGATTTGTGCCTTTTCACTATTGCTAATTATGTTTTGGGTGTCGACACATATGAGTCATCCAACTTTATGGTTGCTCAACAAGAAACTTGTATAAAAAATTACAAAATTTGAAGAGATTAACGGAAATACAAACAAACAAGCAAACTAAAATAGCCATAGTCTTCAGTCAATAAAGCTCATTGAGGGTATACCCACTACTAGTTCAGCCGGTATGCCATGTCGTATGAGTAATATGAAAAATTAATATATGCGATACATTTTTGGATTATATTTTAGAAGCACATTTAAATGTAAATAAACTAAATTACATATAAATTATAAAATAAAATAAAATAAATCGATATGAAATAAGATAATAATAATAATAATAATATAGGGTAAAATAAATTGAATAAAGTAAAATTAAATTAAATAAAACAAGATGAAATGAAATAAATTGAAATAAATTTAATTAAAATAAGTTAATAATAAAAAGATAAAATAAATTAAGTTAAATACGACAAAATAAAACAAAACAAAACAAAACAAAACAAAATAAATGAAATAAAATAATATGAAATAAAATGAAATTATATTAAATAAAAGAAAGTGAAATAAATAATAATAATAAGAATAAAAAAAGAAAAATAATAAAAATAAATTAAATTAAATAAAACAAAATAAAACAAAGCAAAATGAAATAAAAAAATGTAGAATAAAATTTAAATAAATAAAATTTCAAAAATTTATTTCAAAATAATATGAGACAAAATAATAAAATTATAAAAAAATTAAATCAAATAAAAGAAAGTGAAAGATTATTTATTTTTTAGTACCAGAAACCATGGTAATAATTATTTTTGACAGAAAGAAATATTATATTTTAAATATTTTATTTTTTTTTATAATAATTATTATTATTTATTTTATTATTAATGGTATATTTAACATATTTTAGCATTAATGGTATTATTTATATTTGGCAAAGTTTTCTTTTAATTTTTTCGATTAGAGCTGCCATGCTACTTTTCACTTTTACTGGTAAACGAGAAAAAGACAAATACAATTTACCGGCAATTATAAAAATAAACAAAATAAATTATCGCTTTACATAAAACTAATAACTCTAGCAATAGCTAAATGTTACCAGCTATTTTTAAGAGCTTTTATTGAAAAATTTAGAAGAACATGCTGTAGAACCAGTTCTAACTATTAATTTAAATTTAATAATTAAACTATTATTTAAATTAGATATTAACTATTAATTTAATTCTATTAAGTTCTAAAAATTATTTTCAAAAATAATAAAATCATTTTGAAATGGTATAAAATTATTTTAATATATTATATATATTAAGTTATTCAACTCTTGGCAAACCGCACGAATATAGTTACAGACCCAATAAATAAATTCTTTTTTTAATGTGCGGTAATTTAACATAAAAATGTGTTATCATTTGAAATAAGGTTGCCAGCCTTATTTTATTATTATTTAAATTGAGAAGTTTACAAACTGATTTTTTTTGAAAATTACTGGTACTATTTATTTTTGTAAAAAATTATTAGATACTTTAATTTTATACAATTTTTTTAAGCTTACCATAAATATCAAATTGAATGCGAAGAGCACATATTTGATAGTATTCGCACTACCCGTCAGTAATGACATTTTTCTGTGTTATACTGCAACTTTCCTTTTACTGCAATATATTAAAGAATTATTATTTATAAATACTAAATATATTTTTTATACATTTTAATTCCGTCACTTTGGTGCTGAAGCGTGTACCAATTTTCGTTTGTTCAACTCGCGCAACTTATTATCAAATACTAACAAAGCATCATTTTGCTGTATTTCATTTAAGTCGAATTTATTTTCAGTTGCTTATCAATCTATATACAACTTTTTACAATCTTCAAACAAAGCAAAAATTATTTATTTGCCATAAATACTTATCGAAGTTCAATGGTAAAAATTCACTTTATAAATGTTCTATATCTTTAATCAATAATGATAGCTAAGCACAGGGCTGCATTATCTACTATCTTTCAGCGCTCTCATTCTCTCACTGTTTCGCGTACACTCATTCACTGTACATTCGCTCTCACTCTACGAATTTATTTTTTTTTTTTTTGTATTATTACTATCTCTGGTATGATTTAACGGTTTATTGCCATGGTTGCATTTGTTTTGACATTTTTGCACTGCTGTTCATGTAGTCAAAGAATTGCAGATAGGTAATCAATCAGTTAATCGTTTAGATAGTATGGTGTCATAAAACTGCATTCTGCAAATATTGTATGTATATAATAAAAATATATTTATGAGGAATTTACAAAGCTTGCAATAGAGATAAAATGCAGCGTTACTAAGCTGGACAACTATAGCGATTGTAAAAAGTAGTAATAAATAGCAAAAATAACGCAGGAAATTTTCTAATTGTTGTGAAATACCATCAAACTTAATATACATTTCTTTTTATTTAAGTTAAGTGTTATATAGACCGGATTGGCGTTACTCAATTGGAAGTAAAATCTAATGAAAATATATGAACCAAAGAAAATTCTTAAGAACACCTATAGACCAACCAACAACTTCAGACCGATCAAAATCTAGATTGATTTCCAATATGGAATATGTGTAGACTAAAACTATGATTTGCTAAAATCTTCTCTCACAAAACAATCTCTCAAATCAAAATCAAACAGTTCTCTTAAATCCTCTCTGAGAGCAATGCATTTGCAACGCCAACGCAGTATCTCACGCACTCTCAACTACTACTCATTTCATTACTAAGCTCAACTATAGCAACAGCTGCTAAGCTTCTTTAGCTCCGGAGTCAAACTGTGGCTAATGCGAGCAGTTACTTGAAACATTATGTGTTTAAACCGTCTTTTTAGACATTAAATCTTCAGAGATGTTTCTGTGAAATTATTGCTTTTTAAGCCGCTCCTAAAATCTACGCGGTAACCTGAGAATAACTCTTTTCAACTTTGGTGGGAACCCACTTTAAATGTGAGGAACATTAGTTCTAGTTCAAGTTCAAATCCAAGTACTCTCAAAAGGGAATTTTATCTCTTAGTCCTTCTAGTGCTCTTTGTATTTGATTTGTTATAATATAGTTTGCTCTTTCTAACACAGACCAGCTAAAGATATATTAGGACTAATTCTATGTAAGTCTACGAGTATTTTCATCAGATTGGCCTTTGAATGCTGCTAATAAAGCTTATCAATCCAAATATTATTTAAATAAATTTAATCGTAATTCCACGTGTGTCAAATAGATTGTTGATAAAAATAAAGTGACCTTATTTATTCTACGGTCTATTCTGTGCTCCAAAAAGAATATCTACAGCTAAATTGTTTCTGTGAAATATTTCCAAAAGTTTTACCTATTTATTAAAGATATAGTATAATAATAGATAATTGGCACTGCTCGCCAGGGTTAACTCTGTCATCAGGAAAGGAGAGAGTAAGGAAATGTAGACAAGCGATCTTCCTATTGTTGTACAAAGAGAGCAATGTTCAATGAGGATTTTTGAGCATTAAAGAGAATAATTCCATAAAAGTGTATAAACACCTTTCATATGAGAATTAGGAGTATCAAGATGGAATATATTCGACCTCATTTGAAAATTTTGATTGATATATGCATGTTTTGAGAGAAAACGTCATTCGAGCATTTCATGACCACGACCAAAAACACGCCATACGAGCACAAAAAAATAATCACGAAAATTACATTTATATACATATATATATATATATATACAAATGCATTTAAATCGATGTGAAATAAGGTAAACACTAACAAATCCCCTGATGGACAGTTGTGTCCGAATGCAATTGAAGCGAAAACAAAATTAACCACAACTGCTCATTAAATTATTCAGGAGCATGACAGGTGGTAATGATTCCACCTTGAGAGATGTAACAACTGCTGCTACATTTAAAGCGCAATCGATAAAATTCATTAAATCGCAGACAAACTAATACATATAAATATATGAGTATAATTATTATATGCTTGTACCTATTGTACATTCACCCTCGAATAAAATTTGACCACATCCAAATTTGATTGCTATAACAGGAGCATTCTACATTAGAATGAACTCAATAACTAGAGCAATAAGTATTAGAAATATTTTACAATCAAACTTTTCAAGACATTAAAATTATTAAAATTATTTCGATCATCATATTCTAAGAATGATATGATTAGTTTATATACATAGCCGCAATGCGATTTATAAACTACTGGTCCCAGCTGTATGTCAAAATTCAATGTACGTCAAAGAATTGTCAGTATCTTCTTTTGAATACCAACATTGTTGTATTGCATTTATTTTCACAAATTGTGATGGCAACTCTTCGACAAAATTCTCCAAAAGAAATATCTTTTTTGCTTTCAATATTTCATTTATTTTATTAATTTAGAAATTTAATTAAAAAGGTAAAAAGGTGGCAGCACTGTCCAAAAATAATTTCCGCTCTAAGCTTTCTTAGACCACTTCAGTTTGATACCCATATTATAATAATTCGTTAACTATATCACTTCAAATTTATTTCAAAATTATATTCAACAGCTGGCAACCCTTATAAAAATAATTTCAGCTTTAAGTTTGCTGAAACTTCTTCAGTTAAATATCCATATTGTAGCCACTCTTTATCTTGTGCATTTTTGAGCTAAAATTTTCAAACAGGTGGCAACTTTATCTTTCGAAATATAAAACTTTTAGTTATTTGTTTATAGTACATTATTTAATCATTATTATATTCCATAAGTTAGAACGAACACGTGGTTTTATGACAATGTGAATTAGTTGCACGGAAGGGTGTTTATATAAATTAGGGTGGTACTTTAATGCAGTAATAAAATTTCCATCAGATTACATAAATCTTAGATAACCCCAGTTTACATCAGTTCAGACCGAAATTTGTATTGTTGTTTATTAATACTGTTGCGGTGTGACACAAAAAGAGTTTGATGTTGGTTTTGGTCTTTCCAGCATACTCGTAATCTTAAATTTCAGCATTACGATACAACTTTTGAAGTCTTCAGTCGCGTCCAAAATTTATATGTTATGTTCTGAGGATTGCCCAAGGGACAAATGCGGTCTTGAGACAGGAAAATATCCTTCATTAAACTTGTTGGGAACCACCCTAATGGATAGTTTCATTTCTGTGTGTGTGCTTTTAATAACTTGTTGTGTTTCATCAGAGTTTTATTAATTAAAATTTCAGGTGCGTCTTCGTGACATCTGTCGAATGGAAGTTTCTAAAAATTTAATTGTATTGTTCTAATAACCCGTGAAAAATTGAGTACTACATCCATAGCTTCTTTATAAATTCTCGAATATTAACTTGTTTGGTTAGTTGAATGAAAGGGGATTTCGGAAAGTCTCTTGACTTTAAAATTCATTCAATTTTAAGTCCTTCCTTTAAATCCAATTTCCTTTATTATCGGCTAAAAGCTCGAAAATAATCTAACGAGTTGACCATCGAACGACACTGAGTGGTTCAACCCTCCCGCTATTTCTCAATGTAAGTCTATTAATTAACCTCTTGTATATTCACAATGCTAACGGATATGGATGGTACAAACAAATGAAAAGAGCAGGTGGATCTGCTCTGTATCCGAAAGCTTAGTGGAACAGTCTGGAACTCACTTTAGTTAATCTCTCTGGTACTCTCCAACCTATCTAAATAATACAAAGATAGTTTTGGAATTGGGTTTCAAACAAAAGATTGAAAGCATTATAAGTCTATAAATGGACAAGAAGAGGGGGGCGTGATAACCAAGATACGTTCGTTATAATAATAGCATGTATGGTTTGTGGTTAACTGTTAAATTTAGCGTAAATTGTTGAACTAATTGTGTGTTAAAAAGAGACACTTCGTCCCACAAGCCCAAAGGAGTTGAATGTACACACACGCATATAAAAAAAAAATTATGAAAAAGTAGTTTATCGCCAATAAAATGAAATCCCATGAAATGCACACGCACATACACAAGCGTATAGCTAAGTTATAAGATAACGGTTAATGAACATGCAAACGTTAACTCCAGTTGAAGTGGCAAACCATGGAATGATAATTATTTAGCTAATGGTGTACATGGGGAATATTTTCAATTTTATATCATTACATATATATATATATTATTTTCTTTATTTTAACAAAATTATCAGCTATATCTTTGTAATCATGGTAAACAGAAATTAGTAAGGCCAAAAAGATATTGTTATTACAAATAAGTAAGAATTATAAAAATTGGTGGCTAAACTTTTGTTGTTTCGAAATCATCCGATAGAGAGAAAGAAAGAAAGAGATAGACAAAAGAAAGAAGGTAGAGAAAGAAAGATAGAGAAAGAAAGAGAGAGAGAGAGAGAAAAATTAAATTTCGTATACTAATGCCATAATAGAGGAAGATCGGTCTAAAACTGAGTATATCTCTTTGGTACTATTGGGTTGTTCGGAAAGTCATTTCGTTTTTTCCCGCCAGAGGACTTAATTACGTTTTTTCGAAACTAACTTCACACTTAAGCCCCATAACCATTATATGTCATGAGAGCTGATATTGCAAGGCTTGTGTGTGAAAAAGTTCTATTAATTCTACCCAGTAGTTTTTGGTTGGTGCCTTTTTAAATATGGAGAGCAATAAGCAGCATTTTCGTCATATTTTACTTTTTAACTTCAGAAAAGGTAAAAATGCTGTCCAAGCGAGAAAAAAATTGACGGATGTGTATGGAGAAGGCGTGTTAACAGTACGCCAGTGCCAGAACTGGTTTGCAAAATTTCGATCCGGCAATTTTGATGTCGAAGATGCACCACGGTCTGGAAGGCCGGTCGAAGCTGACAAAGATGCGATAAAGGCATTAGTTGATGCAAATCGGCGAATCACCACACGAGAGATCGGTGAGAGGTTAAATTTGTCGAATTCAACTGTTTATGGCCATTTGAAAGGCATGGACTTAACCTCGAAGCTCGATGTGTGGGTGCCCCATGTCCTTACCGAGCGAAATTTGTGTCGTCGTGTTGACGCGTGTGATTCGCTCCTCAAACGTCTAGAAAATGATCCATTTTTGAAGCGGATTATTACTGGGGACGAAAAATGGGTTGTATACAACAATGTTAAACGCAAGAGGTCATGGAGCAGAAAAGATGAACCGGCTCAAAGCGTGTCAAAAGCCAACATTCACCAAAAAAAGGTGATGCTCTCCGTTTGGTGGGATGTCAAAGGAATCGTTTTTTTTGAGCTTTTGCCGGACAATACAACGATTAATTCAGAAGTCTATTGTCATCAGCTGGACAAATTGAATGATTATAAATATATATAACAAATATTTATTCATTATACGAAAACTGTCTTTCATGTTCCCCAAAAAAAACGAAATGACTTTCCGAACAACCCAATACATGTTTTAAATCGCGTCCGAAGAACTTCAGCTTCTTTAGTGGGAAGTTTTTGGTATTAGAAAATCCTCTTGATATTGACTTTGTATATGACGATTTAGATATATCATATGCTAGAGGAGGTTCAGAGAGAGACTAATGCTACAAATTTTAAGGCACATCTGAAGAAGGGCTGGATTTTGTGTGAACTTTCAGCTTCGTAAAGGGAACATTAAGTTTGACTTAGGCCGGAAAACAAATAGTTCGAATTAAGCGCGCTACTAGCATAACAAAAAAATCTTAGGTTCCACATTAAACAAGAATTGGTGTAAGTAATATTCTAATGGGCCTCCAAATTCTTTTAATTATCACTTAAGGCATTCCAATATATCTTCAAAATTCTATACTCAACGAAAGTGTTTACATGTGCTAAAATGTAGTTGCCTATTTAGTATGAAACACATCTTGACTCAACTGCCAAATTTTAAAACACAGTAGAACTCAAGAAGTAAGCTCATGCTGTTTTCAGACAAGGAGTAACTCCGATTGGTGTCTGAAAAGCGGAGTTGTGCTCACTATGAATGAAGTTTCTTTCGGGACGGCCACTCATTTGAGCCATATGTCTAGATATCATCATAAGTGGAGGGGAATGACGCTGCTTGCTCTCAACAAATCTCTTTACTCCGATCATAACCACAGTCTCGCTAGAGTTCCACAAATAGGTTAGTACCTAACCGCGCGAATATAGTTATATTCTCAATATAAGATCGTGTACAAAAAGATTTGAAGCTTGAAGCAGTCTCATATTAATCAGATGTCTAGCACCTTTGAGGCGCTAATTCTTAAGCTATCGCGTCACTGCTCCTTTGGGTACTTGATAAGCCACTTCTTTAGATCCGACATATTTAAATGGCATATGCAACTGATAATGAATTCTGCAAAATGTTTACGCCATAATAATGATAAGAAATTTGTTCAAACTCAATGTTATTTCTTCTTTTACGCGAATGATAATCGATTGTTTAATGCATAGCTATCTGCGAAGAACAAAGAAAGCTTAACAAAATACTAATGAAATTACTCTGAATGCAATCAACTTCAAACTAAATTGTGCTCCTCTCTCTATCTTTGTACATCGCTTCCCTGCTCTCTCTCATAGACACACTGTCGCAATAGAGAATGAGAGAATTTTCATATCTCTCACTCAGCTTTTATATTATTGTTATTTCTTATCATAGGTGATTGTGAAATATTATAATTGTTTAAGGTTTAATTCCATTTTTTAATAAATGCATAGATAGGTGTTTAAATTTTCGAATTTTAGTAAAAAAGATTACAATTATCTAAAAAAATATATTATCTAAAATTGCAGCCTTTGAAATTAAGAGTTTTTTAACATCTTCAATACACATGAGAAAAGTTCGCGATATTTTCTTCCATTTCAATATATTTATACATATATATATATACACATATATAAAAATCATTGGCTTGAAATAAATTAATTCATATGTTCGTGTGTTCATTAATTTCTTTGTGCTCTCGTGTATAAACAGCTGTCCACATAAAGCAAAAGTATTGAAAAAATAGACATAAATATATATATATTATATAATACGTAGGTTTTATAGCTGGCCCTAATGTATGTAGAATACAAAGTATAAAGTAAAAAAGTGTTGAAAATATGAGAAAAAAGTTAGCTTGCCGATTTATTACCTTGATGATAAATCGGGAACATATATTTATTGTTCTAAATAATGTTTCTAAAAATATTTTTTCCATTTTTAGAGAGATTCCATTTCATAGTTTTTCTAAACGTAAATAAGAAATCCCTTTTGTAATAGGAATAATTTATTTTTAGTTAAAACTTTTTAGCATTTTTCCTTATTTTATTTTTCTCATAAAAATTTTTGTATAAGCAACTTCCCCGTGACGAAGATATACATATATCATATAAGATATAAAATGAACTATCATTTATTATTACTTTCACAATGAAACTTCTGTCTTAGAAATAATAAAGGAACATCTTTTTCCAAGGAAAAATATCAAGTTATGAACAGTTGTACTACAGTGCCACCCAGCGTAAGCTTTAGAGCTTTTTATACCAGAAAAAAAAGTTTTTTTTCCAACCCTAGAAAATTGTAATATAACATTGTTTTCGAGAACATTTTAATTCATTGCAAAAATTTTTCTTTTAATTTTTACTGTATACAGGACATATTTAAATATATAAAATCGTATAGAAGACACCAGAGTTATGGACTACAGTGTCTTTAGGTCTTTGTTATTCAATGAGTAAGCTTTCAGTAACTAGCATTGAACACAGTACAGCTAATCTTGTTTCAATATGATAAAAAGTTTATCCAAATATCAAATAAAAGTGTCAGCATTAGTTGAAAAAGTTTTTGAATGCAAAAGTTGTTTACAAAGTAAAAACATTTTTGATGTACCTCATTTCAGAACACAATACAGTATTTGTTCAGCTCCAGGCTAACAAACACAATTCTCTTAAAGTGCTGATCACTATATATTAATTTCGATTGGAGTTCTAGACTGGATGGATGGATGGACTTGGATGGTTGAGTGGTTCTTTGTGGAAAAAAAAACTCAGGCAAACAATTATTATGGGCTTTGAAAATTTTTTGTCATAAGACCTGAAAAGGGACCTTTCCATAGACTATATGAAAATAAATGAAATACTTTGATAGCAAATTTAAACTAGTTAGTAAGCAATTGAGCTCATACATATAGCCCTCTGAGTTTCTCAAGTTGAGAAACTCCTTATAGCATGGGAGATCTAAGTATGTTAATATATTCCCATAAATATAATATAAACATTCCGATAATAGCTATATTATGTTTCTCAAAACTGGAAGAAGCGACCGAACAACTGGTATAAATCAAGAAGACTGGTATAAACACAAGTATATATATATATATATATCAGCGAGCGGTTCTAGTTGTTTAATGAGTTAGCCACATTTGATATTCTCTTGTATTGACCTAGATTAATTTGTTGTTGCTTTAATATGTAAATTGCTTGACGAGTGATTAGATTTTCTGGCAAATCGAAGACGACTAATATTGCGATTTTTCTAGGAAGTTTAGTGTAACTCTTTCGTGCGGATATTTCGCTATTATTAATATTTTCTTTAAATAAAGTGTTAAATAGGCTGGTAGCTAATTGGTAGCGACAACTAGAAACTACTCGTTAATCATTTTAACGACAAAGAGTTTGTTTTTTCGTGTAAGTTGTTTGAGAACAGAGATTGAACTTAAGCTTGCTTGTTTGAACTTTATAAATATTTCACGTTTTCTGCTTTTCTAACGAAGAAAATCTATATACAAAGTGGGAGAGCCGTGCTCTCGGCCATAATTGCGACAGTTATTATTACAGTTATTCGCTCTCTAAAAATTTCTAAATCAATGGTGGTAATTTATGGCGCGTACTGGCGCTATCTCTAGCTCTGGCTGTAAGCAAAAAAATTAACAAACATTTATTTTTCTCCCTCGAACACTTAAAATATTATTAATATTTTATAAACACGCATGCTTTTGAATTTCATAATTTCATAGTAGACGTAGCACCACCGAGATGCCACATTTTAACGCATGTTATTTTTTAAGCCACACGTATACATTATTTTATGATGCACTATGCTACAGGGTGTGGTTGGTTGTTATATGGCACTGTATAAGTTAGCGGTAAAACGGTACAAAGTGTAATTTGAATATTTTATAGACTTTTGTAGAGCATTAACCTGATAATTTTTGAGTTATGTGGTATTTAGCTATACTTTTGAGCAATTTGAGGTTATGTTGAAGACGTCTTTTTCAAACAAGCTACACACATTTTTTGTGTGATAAAATTTATATGATTTTCTTCTTAATATTTTTCCGCTAAAGTCACATAAAAAACAGAACAAATTGATGATGATTGAAAATGTCTGTGATTGGAAGTATTTGAAGAGTGTTGAAAATAGCTTAGGCTTGCCAGCTTGCAAGTGCATGAAATATATTTATTTTAAAACTAAACTTTTATATGATAAATTATTCATGAGAAATTATATTTTGCTTTCAGTTTTTATCTTCAATAGTTTACATTTGTCTACAATGTTTTTATTTTCACCACAATTACACGAACGCATCAATAATTCATAGGGAAAATAAAAACAAAAACGATTTTACAAAGATTTTGTCACATTTAGCACACGCCTCAGCACCCAGACGCTTGCTCTCTTTACTCACGCTGATTCAATTTAAAATATAAAAATTAAAAGTTTTCACAAACTACGTACTCTCTGTATATATATAGAATATTATGATTTTTTTTTTTTATTTGACTTAAAGTTCACTTTTTCCGCGCCTTCTAACCGTTTTAACTGTAATAAATACTAAAGCGCAACTGAAAAGTGAATTTTTTACTTCAGCTAAGCTAATTGAAGGTGTACAAGTGTCAATATGTACGCTCTCAGTTGTAGGTTTTGGCATGAAAGTGTTTGTAATATGCACACACAAACACACACATACAAAAATACATATATATACGCTTACATAGGCATACAGCACAAATGGGGTGATAGCAGCCATATTATATATATGTAGAATAACGCTCAGTTGAAACAAAAAAGCGCAACTATTTTAATTATTGTTGTTGTTAATTATTGTTGTTCTTATTGCACGGCATATATATTTATATGTCAGCCTTATGATTTACTGTTTTTGGAAAAGCTTAAGTAAAAGCGCAGAAAAGCTTTGTGGCGCCCCAACAACAACAATCGAGTTCTCATGTGTGTTGTTGTTGAGTTGCTTTTGCTTTTTTTTTGTTTTTTATTTTTCACTTTGTTATCAGCGCGCTTATCATTTCCTCTTTCAAATCTATCTCTTTGAAAACGTCTATAAGGCCTACGTGGTGTGTACGCGGCGTATGAGTGATAAGCAAATAGCAGATACTCTGGTTGTCCGCAGTCTTCAACAAACAAATAATGCGACGTTTGTTGCTCTTATTCTCTCTTTTTCACTGACGTGAACCTTTTCTAACATGCTGAAAGCATAAGCACACGTTTTTTTTTTTTCATCATAAAGTAGTATATATATAGATGTTTTAGTTGACATGAAATGGTATTTTCCGCAAGCAAGCACGAACATCGTGTTTTTATGGAAAAAATAATAACAACAATAAATAGTAATATATGTAGATATAGCAAAAGGGCGCACATTTATCAATGAAGTTGACTTTGGCAGTATTTTGTGTATGCACTTTAAGACTTATTTAATATATTTTCATAATAAAATTATAATAAACATGAAATTATCACGCTCAGTTAAAGTAAATCAGCTTAGAAGATTGTGTTAAAAATATAAAAATATAATACTTTTCTCTGTAGTGGCGCATTTCAACAGAAAAAGCAATTTTTTTGTGATTGTTATTTCAAATGCTTTCATATACTATAACACATATATATTTGCATAGCTGTCAAATGTTTTTATTCTGCTATGCTGAGTCACAATGACATCTAATTTACAGATTGCATGGAAAATGTTATAACATCCTAACAATTTTTTCTAAATATCATTGCAAGCGCGTTACAACTGCTAAGTTGGTTAATTGATTAAAAATCAATCAAGAGCACTACTTGACAGTACTTAAGGGTGCACCATTAGGAATACTTTTCGTTGCTTTGCTAGATTTACATTTGTATTAAACAAATCATTTACCGAGAAGAAATAATAAAAGAAAATCTCAAAATAGTTTAAGTCAACTTAAGTAAAGCTAAGTATTTTGATGTCTATCAAAAATTTGCACACAATCTCAAACTCAATTTTTACTTATTTGATAGGCAGTGTTCAATAACAAATAAAAATACAACGTCGTTTCTCATATAAGTTGTACAGAATAACCCAAATAATCGGCAATAATTTGAGTTGACTTAAGCTATTTTAAGGTATTGTCAAAGTAATATAATTTGTAATTCGAGATTTATGCAAAAACAAAGTTAAATATTGGAATTAGAGAAAGTTCAATGTTGATATTCTCTTACACATAAAGAAACTTGTTCAGCAGGGACTGAGTACGAAAGTCTAGCCTAGTGATATGTTGTATCGAACATGACGAAGATATCTAATTCTCAACTATACAATAAAAATAAATTGAGTTGGCGATATGGTTTTTGTATTATTATGAGGGCTAGGGAAACATAAAGAAATATGTTATTATCGATTTTTTCGACAATTGGCCTTCCCGATAATGGTGTATCTTTCATATCAAATTATCCTACCGGAATCGATCAAAGAAATTTTTGCATGATTTGCTGTTACAGTATCAGGACCATAGACACTACGCACATTTCAGCCGCCTGACTTGCGTTTTCACTTTTATAGAAGGAAAATTATAAAATATGGCATAATCTCATAGCTGGTGTCCATTTCTGACGCATGCCCAAACAATAGTAAGTCAGTTAATCAAAAAGCTGCCTGAGAAGTTTATCTAGTGCGTAATCTTATTTTTCTAATGTCGTATAGCGTAACCCAATCGCACTTATGGAACGTGAGATACAGATTACTAAAGCCATCTTTTGTAAAAATATTAACAACATTATTATATGAGGTAAAATCTCGATAAAATTAAGAGGGAATATTTCATAATCATTTCAGAAGTAATGTGATGAAAGTATAATCTTTTGTTAACCAAGCTGACTTTAAAATAAATATTTCTTATATTAAGCTAGCTATTGGAAGTTAAGTGAGCCCTTGACCTATATATGTTGCGCCATATGTAGCCTAAGTTAATCTGACGCAGTCACCTCGAAATCTTTCAATTCGTCTTTATGTCATACAAGTTTCGAAAGTGTATAATGTTTAAATAACATCTCTGTATACTTACTCCACTATTATGTATTCGTCGTCATACATGCATATTAATTCAAATGCATAGTGCTTCAATGAACTTTATGGTTTTTCATTTCTTTTCGTTTCATTTTACAAATTATTACATAAATTTGAGCATTGCTGTCAAATACGTTAAACAGTACTTCTCAAAAATGGAAACTAAGGGTTGTTAACTGCGTTTGCTGCGTTACTGGTTTCAGTAGCCATACGTAATACAGAATCCTGTTATAATAACGCAAATAGACTAGCAACTATACACCAGTCGCCTTACGCCAGAGACCTGTTAAACCTATTAAATATTTCGAAATAATAATAAAAAGCATAGCAGTAATTTTCAGCGGTGTTTATTTATAATTAAAAATAATTTGTATACATTATTATGAACTCACAATATTTAAATGTACATTAATTACCAGGAAGGACAATTTAAAACTTAAAATATTCAAATTCTTCAAAACACAAAAAAAAAGAAAAAATACACAAAACCAATTTTAAATGAATTAAATGATATTTAATGCAACAACAAATTTAATTGAAGCGCAAAAAACTTATTAAATACTATTAAAATTATAAGAAATGAGAAAGTCAAAAATATGAGTATCATTTGTGGTTATAAAATATCAGTAAACTAAATTAATGTGCGCTTAGTTTCGTTGTAGGAATGTATTACAAAAAAAAAAAAAAATGGTTTAGTGGCAATTAGTAAATAATTTTTAAAAAGTCAACAATTTTAATACTCGTTTTTCCTCGCTTACACACTAATAACGGTTAGTAAATAGGTTAGAATGTTATTGTGCGTGTATATGAATATCATCAGTAATCAGTAGTGGTATGTCAAAGAGCATATTAATGCATTATTTTCTTTAAATATATTAATTTTAGTTTTAAACAATTTTAAGTGTGGCAGACAAGAGGAACTATTTGCTACCGCAGCAAATGAATTAAGTCTTAGTGTGCTTAGTTAACGCTGAAATTAGTTAAATGTCATGCCATACACAAACTGTCACAATATCTTCATTTTTTAGACAAAAAAGTCAAATTCAAAAAATTATCAATATATCGGAAACATAGTTTTAGGAGCTTAAAACTCACTGCTCTACACAACAATACTTACAAAATGTTTTACACAATTTCAAATCGGCGCTGCCACTTTGTGAGGAACACATATCAGCTGTGCTCTCTCTACTAATATTCTGCTAAATTTATTATAAGCTTAAATAAACTTTATAAATATTTATTAAAAAGAGGGGCAAGCCTGTAAGCACGCTATGCTTTTCGTGCACTTCTCGAAATTCACGCAACCATTTGAATGCTTAACATATTTATGTTTTACGCTTCATTTACGTTCTCTTGCGCTATGTTCACTACGTTTTCTATGCGTCATCGTCGTTGTTGTGCTCTCATTTTGTTGTGGTCGTGTGTGTACTCGTTTATGATCGTTATGCTTCTGTTGGCCATCACGTTGTCCACTGTGTCGACCATTTATGTTTTGCGAGCTTTTACTATGTCTAAAAGAGAGAAAGGGAAAAAGAAAAGGAAATTTTTTTTAAAATTTTTATGCTCATTGGTAATGAAATGCGCTTAAGAAATGATACTACATACGAGTACAGGCTACAAAGTGAAAATCGGAAATGTGAAAATGAGTTGAGGATGTCTTTGAAAGCCAGCATATTTTCTGTATTCATTAGTAGTCTACGTTATTAAAAATTTCGGTTGAGTGGAAAATGTTTTGTGAAGAAGCATCATTGATATCGAAATTTTATGAAATGTATTTTATGTATGAAGGTACATTATTTGCAATGTGTCAACTTCTTTGAAAATTATTTTATGTTCATTACCCTATAAATGCAAAGCCGTGAGCCTAAATTGAATACAGTAGTAGTAGCTAGTACAAAAGCTCCATGTAGCTTGTGAACATTTCAATTTGGTGAGAACGTACTTTGTTATGACCACACCCAAATATGCCATTAATTTTGTTTAAATATACCTCATTTAATAAAAGAGTTCATCTAGAACTAGAACGAAATCCCGAAGCCGTATATTTAATAATAGAAATTAAGCCTGAGTCAAAAATGTGAATGAAAGTAAAGGGTGTTTTTAGAAGTATAGAATTTCTTAAAACGTTAGCTGTCAAATCAGCTGTCAAGGTAAGCAAATACAAAAGCTGTTTCAAAATCATGGAAATTAATTTCCGAAATTCGACGTCTACGCTAAATAGTTTAAAATGGAAGAGTTCCGTGTTCCAATAATACATTGCGGGGAAAAAAAAATCAGGAATATAGTCGAACCTATGAGGTAAATATCATCTGATTAAACTTCACTCTCTTAAACTAAGCCACGTGAGCGAAATCGCAAATTTGTTATATAAGTCTTGTAAGCTGTCAAAGCTTTGACATTCGGCTGAAGAAAGAGCGAAGTATGACAACCAGTGCTCGGAAATCATCGGGTTGGTATTAGAGAAATGACAGGGGATCTCAACACATTTTGGTTGTTGTTTCGGGTATACGAATGAGAGATCCGTTTTTTTTTCTTTGCAAAAATATTTCCCAAAGTAGCTTTTCACAAAATCATAAATCGCATGGAATACGTGACGTAATTAATGTCAAAGCTGGCTTCGAATAAACACAACAATCTTTGGAGACAATTTATGAAGAAAAGTTGAACAATTCTAATTAATAGCTTAGTATATAGTTCCTAAAAGTGTGTGCTCCAAAATTTAAACTAAAAACTAAGAAGAAAGATGTGACAATGAAATATATGGATAGGTAAAGACTTTCATTTATATTGTAGGTTATGTGAGGTTAGCGTGCAAAAAATACTAAATACTTCAAACTACAACTACAATAAAGGTTTCAGCAAAAAAATCACTGCTACTGTATTGTATACTACACATACGAGTAAGTTAAACGAAAGAGAGAGAGAGTGTGTTGCTACGAGCGAATGTGAAGATATCTACGAGAAAACTAGAGCGTGTGCTTTTAAAGTCAAAACGAGTTTAACAAAGGCATACTACTGCTACGTGGAGAATGTAGATAACGGTAAACGAAATTTAAACAAAACTGCTCTCTTACACTGTGAGAATGTAAAAACATATCCACAAAAATTTTGCATTTAACAATGTCGAGAGTGCTGGTTTTTTTTTTCTACGTGGATATGACACACAAATACACACACACACACATGTAATAAATAATTTAAAACTGAAGTGCGTTTATGAGCAGTGAGTGGGTAGATGAGAGTACGTGTTTGCGCTTTGGCAAATAGTATTTTGGAATTTTGAGATATTTATTTTCAAAATTCTGCATTTCGAAAAGCACCCAAAATGTTGTTAATATATGTAAGCAATATATCTATGGTGAATATCTCCTTAATGTGGTGCAAAGTCGTGTTGACTTTTAGGCAGTGAGAAGTTTTGTATTCTAGTAAATCGCTGTTTTGGGCTCAACGTGAGCTGTTGTCGTTTTAAATGAGATCCATTTTGTAAGAATTTTAGTTTCCTTGTTATTTCATTTCCTTCCTTTTTGCATGTGCGGTTTTCAAGAGCATCTCTCATGCGCAATTTCTCGCTCATTTTCATTGCGTCATCTCTTCATCTTTTCGCTTACTGCGCTGGCTCTCTTTCGCACTCTTTCTCCTGCGCCCGCACTACGAGCATGCGCACAACCCAAAAGGATGATGCGTCGACACATGACTACGCATTGCGCGTAACCTCTGTGGCCTTTCCGGCCGATGCAGCATATCAGTATTCCAAAATGTCGCCATCTCATCTGCAGTGTGTGTGAGACTCAGCGGTTTCGTCTCAACTTTCGCGGGCGTTGCATATAACAAATAATTATGATAAATATGACTCGCGTCGGATGGACGTTTACCCGGCGCAGCTGGTAAATAGGGTAGGAAGGCGAATGAGGAGGTGGTCGATTGTGTTTGCGATGGTTTGCGCGCACATGGGAACGATATGGGCAAGGGTAAGGCACTGCGTTTGCGCATAATGCGCTGCAATGAGCACTTACGTAACGTTGACTGATTGGAATATGTTGGTTCGGGTGCATACGGTACAGGCGGTATGATTTGCGCATAAATCTGATGCTCATAAGTAATAGGCGCAGATGGAGATGGGGATGATGGTGTTGACGTTGGAGTATTAGGATATATGGGTATGGGTATGAGTGATCTGCGACGCTTTCGGCGTGTACGCGGCGGTGGTAACGGTGCCGTAGTGGGCATCGTACAATCGTCGAATTGGGGTGAGCATAAACGCGCGTGTCGCTCATGTAGCTCGGTTAATGTGCGGTTGCTTAAAGCATTGGCATTGGCATTGGCATTGGTATTGGTTTTAAGCTCTGACTTTAGCCGCGCATGTTTGTTACATTCTTGTGTGGTGTGCGTCATGGCTTCGTTTGTGGTTTGCGTCTGTACTATACTCTCACTAATGTTGCTATCGGTTTGTGTATGTGGTAAATTCGTTTCGATTTCGTATACGTACGTTGGTGTTGTGGCTCGTTCGTGCTGCTTCTCTACGGCAGTTATGGCTGATTTCTTGTGTTCGCGTGTTTTACTGGATATTGTACCGCTATGTGCGGGTAAATGGTGTGTGTTAGTGTCCGCAACATGGTGGTGGTGCTCACTACTGCTGCTGTGGTGCTGGGTTTTGCTGGTTGAGTGACCTGTGAATGGTGGGCAATAGTTTTTTAGAACACGTTAGAGGCAACATTTTTTCTTTTACTTAGGTGGAACATAGTGGGTTAAATTTATTAGTGTTCATTTATTTGGTTTTTGTTTTTTTGGACGACGAGATTATGGTTAGGCGCTACTTGAAGGACTCATAGTTGCTTAAAAAATTGCAGTTTGATTTTGGATCAGTTACAATTAGCGCAAAATGTTCAAACTTTTGTGCGTCAGTGCATACGAAAAATTGCTTGTGAGAACCAATTTGTGGTGCATGGTGAAAGTGTAAGAGTACAACGGATATTTGTATTTATATATTATGTTTACTGCTAACCTAAGAGTTTTGTGTAGTGTTTGCGGCTGTGTAGCACCCATTATTAAGATGCCCAAAACAAGCAGCTCTGCAAAAAATATATGCATATTTACAGTTTAATTAAAAATTATACTCGTTTCGAAAGTGAACATACAAATAAAACCACCAGCAACGTTTTGTTTTTTTTTTACTCGCGAGCGATATCACGATATCACAATAATGTTACGAGCACAGTCCTAACCAAATATGATTAGCACTTACCTCGCGATTTGGACTGCAACTCCTTTTCGCACTCTTTCTCATGTGCCTTATCACGCTCGCGCTCGCGCTCGCTGATGGAACGATGTGCGGACGAACGCTGCTCCGTGCTGGACACTTTACCATCGTCCGTGCGTCCGACGCGTAGTGAACGCAATAGACGCACACCGGCGTTAGCGCTGCTACGTGATTTATCGGTGGCATTACGTGAGCTGGAGTGACGTCCGCTACTGCCACCACTAGTGGTGGCGTTGTTCGTCGTATGTTCTTCACGGCGTTTGCTGCTACTACTGTGTCGACTGCTTGTGGTGCGCGGTTGTTGTGGCACAGTCACGCACTCAGCGCGTTCCTCTCGCTGAGAGGCATGCGTAGTGCTGCTGGCCGCGCGCCGTCGCTGCTCAGCATCTCTGCTGTTTGTTGTTGGGTGATGACCATGCTTATCAACATTGCTCTCCTTCTTATTACCACTGCTGCTGCGCCGTTCACCACTACGACCCATTGTTCCACTCATTGAATTGCTGCTGCGTTTAGTCTTCACGCGCACACGTTGTTCCTCGCGTGGATTTACCTCATCGCCCGATGAGTATGGCAAACGCGCTGACCGTTGTGATTCACGTGAACTGGAGCGATGTTGTTGCTTGCCAACGGCTTTCGATTGAGTTTTCGTGGCGACTGTTGCGGGCGTACGTGTCGGTTTCGGTGTACGTATGTTTTCGTACTCACGTTCGCTAGATAGTGAACGTGAACGTGCGCGTGGAGAACTTTCTACCGAAGATTGTGATGAAGTACGTACTCGTGTGGTTGTATCGTGTGGATTGGGTGAAGTGGTTGTGTTACGTGCGTGACGCTTTGCTTCGGAGGCTAATGTGCCACGTGACATTTTCACTGCAATGCATGAGTCGTTGGTTTTCTGTGTGATCGTCTTCTCTTCGATCGTTTCCAGTGGCTTAGAGTCGCGTCTATGGAGCGAGGATCGTCGTCGTCGTCGCCGGTCTTTATGGGCGGCCTCATCGGAGAGCGCCTATGGGGCGAGAGAAAGTAAAGGAAATTAGTATTGAAAGTAAAGCAAAGGCGTAAACAAATCAAGTTGGGAGCTTGATCTAGGTAGGCAGAGAATGAAATTGTTGCCGCAGAAGCATTGTCCTAACCGGGAATTGAACTTTTAAACTCGGTATTGCTGAAACTGTAAGCGATTAGAGTTTCCAAAAGCATCTGAGAACTCTGTCAACTGATCTAAGTCAAATGAAAGACAGAATCCCAAAAATTTTTTGATGATATAAAAAACGTAGACACAGAGTTTATGGAAATATGGAGCTATATCAAACAAGCGACTGAATCCCAAACAGCTCCTGAGCATCTAAAGCGCACAGACAAGGCGATTATGTATACGGTTGTGTCATGTAGATTTTGGGGTGGGTTTTGGAATTGGATTAATTCGATTTGAACATAATTGGCTGCGTAGATATCCAGCAAAAAATGGAACCACCAATATGATAAGCGGAAGACTTACCTTCATAGTCAGATCGGCATTCTCATTCATCTCGTTCAATATAAATGCGTCCCGTTCCACATCCATTTTACGATCGTACGGTTGTGGTGACTTCACTTTGAAGACAGGTGTCATTTCATTCGTTATATTTTCATAATAATGCTCGTTAGGGTCATCATCTTCATCAACATCATTGAGCTCATCTTCTAATCTCAACTCTTTTGAGGGCATACGTTTGTTACGTTCCACGGATGTGCTGTTACGTTCACGTTGCTGCACATCTGCTGTACGTCGTATCAATTGTGGTTCCACAGCAATCGGACTGTGTCGTAGTAGATCGGGTTTGTCATTCAACAATTGCCATTTAGTGGCCGTTTGTGCTTTCGTTTGAGCTTTCGTTTGAGTTTGTGTTGTACCACTCGCTGTTGTTGTCGTTGTTGCATCTGTATTATTTGCTTCATGTCGACGCATCGATTTCGTATCATCGTTACCAATAACAGTTAAACGTTGACGTGACGGTAACGAACGCTTCGATATACTCATCGTATTTGAGTTGCTATTCGGCAGCAGTTTCGGTTTTCTTTCGTTGTCTTCGTGGTTATGAGCGTGCGGTACGCCAAAGTATGAGAGTTCATGTTCGCGTAATTTACGTGCGCCACGTGCTTCTTTGACAATTTTCAACGACTCGCGTTGCTGTTCGGCTGTAGTAAAACGATCAGCTGTTTGCTTAACTGTTGCGGCCGCGTGTATCTGTGGTTGCTCGGTGGTGTTGACAGCTGTAGGCGAGGAGTTTTTGTAAAGGTTATAGACTTTGTAATTGCTTGAACTCCAGTGTTTATACTTACCACTGGTCACAGTTCTTGGTTTGGCCACTGGCGGCGTCTGGTTGCGTTTAAAGGAGTCGCGTTTCTCCAACGCAATTTGTGGTGAATGTAGTTCTATGCTCATGATATTGGATTTAGGTAAATCTAAACGAAATTAAGTTGACAGAAAATAAAGCTTAAGTACTAATTGCTTAGAGTCTGCACCTAATATGCTAAGCTCTTCTTGCGGTTGATCTACTATAACAATTTCTTATAATCCTTCATGCCTTGCTTTGCGCTTAAATTATTCTCATTATTACTTTTGTATTATTTAAAATATCTTTCTCATTTTTACTTCCTTAATTACCTGCTTTATCCAACACGGCCGGCGTCGCTTTTCGTTCTTCCGCTTCGATCTTCCAAATCGTGCGCTTCGCCTTCAAGCGACTCCAACTGCCGCTAGAGTATTCAACCGCGCGCTCATCCTCCTGCGAAGAGCTCTCCAATGTACCGCCACCACTATCGCTTTGTTCCGTTTGTTCGTGTGCGCAGAAGTAGCTTTTTACCTCTTCATCGGCGCTATCGGCGGCATCTTCATCATTTTCTTCTCGTGTCGCTGCAATATCATACATTCGTCGTAACTGTGAAAGCTGCTGACTCACTGATATCTCGGTGCTGCCAAGCAGTTTCAGGCGTGGTGCTACTAACGGTGCCGGCGGCAGACTTAAGGGTGTCACGAAGGCGCTTTGACTTTCGTACGACAATCTACGACTAGTTGTGGGCTCCGTTAAAGACGAAGAACTACTCGTATGGACGATCGTTTGTGTAGTTAGCTCGCGTTCCGTGCTCTCCAAGGAGGTGTTGGAGTAACGACGTACAGCCTCCTGATAGCTATTCGAACGCAATATTGGTGTGGGCACAACAATTGCTGGCATTGTATTCGACTCCAGTGAAATTATACTTAGACGCCGCATAGCTTCATCAAACTCATTTGCCGAACGCATTGTTCTGATGATGAGCGATGTGGACTTGAGTCCCTCGTCGAGCATACGCTGATGTTCGCGCAGATCTTGTAGTATGAGCTCTTGTGCGCTTGGACGTCGATTTGTGTTGTTGGGTATGAGTTGGTTGTCAGTGTTTGGCATTAACTTGGGAGCACCTGAGTAAAAGTGGTGTGAGTTGGTTTTTGTTTTTGTTTTTGCTTGGCTTTGTGTTTGGTAAAATCGGGATTAGCAAGTAAGACTGCTAGTTAAGTTTTGAATTAACAAAGTTTACGTAATATTACAAATAGAAGTTAGGTTGCGGTATTTATAGAAGAGGGCAGGATAGCAAGGTATTCAATTATTTTGTAGGAGAAGAACTAACTCAGCCATTTATAAAGCAGCTGAGATAGATTTTCAATTAGAGAAGCAGGAAAAATATATAGCAGTTGTGCATGTGCTAGGGGCTCAGGAAATTCAGGAGGGCTTTACTAGAAAAAACTAAGCCATGCGGCTAACTTAATAGCTTAAATAGTAGTCTTTCTGTAGATTAGCCTATTAGTTAAGAAATTTCGGTGTGATCTTAGTGAAACAGAGTTAAAAAGAATTGATATTCATTAATTAATCGAAAGTCCAGTATCTTTGCGGTAAATATAGTACAACTACTTCGACAGTGATAGTTCGAGCTATCCTGGGAGGAAATATAATTGCATATAGCTCAAGAATATGGAACAAAAATCCTAATCTAATGTAGGTAATGTAGGTAATCTCCTACACTTTTATTTCAAGCTCATTCTAAATTTATGGAGTCTGTCAAGCATCGCATTGAAAACAATAGATAGCTCTTCTAATGGAGCTTCAGTAAGAGGGCTTCACATAAAAACTCAATGTTGAGTCGCAGATATAATGATTTTTGATAATATTTTACCATATATAGGAAACATATGACTATTTAAGAGACTTAGTATTATATTTGGCTGTGAAAGTCAAAATTTCAACGTTTAATCATCTTCAAAGGAATAATATGTTTATATAAAATGCTTTTTCGTATCTCGAACTTGCCCTACGCAGACCTACGCTAACTAGGAGCTACCGCCATAGAAGTTGCTTCTTCAAGCTTGTAGAATCTAAAACTTTCTGTAGAGTTTTAACGTCGAATAAATACGCCTTTGGAGATTTTAAAGATTTGTCGAACATTTTTTGGGGAGTTTGAAAAATCGGGAATCATTTGGGATATTAGGGTTTTAGTAATTACTATTTTGTAGTTATAATTCAATAGATTAATATGTATTTAAGCACAAACAGTTTTAAGCCATTTCAACCAAACATAAATGATAGCGGTACCTAAAGAGTTTACGTGGCATGCAAATGGTTAAACGATTTTTAGTAAGAGTTATTTAATACTTTCCATTAGTTAAAAAAATATAAACCAAAACATGTCAGAATAATACAAAAAAAAAAAAATTAAATCAATAAGAAGTAAAGGAGGAGTAGTTCAAAAATCACAAAAACTAAAAGGACAAAGATCACATAAATAGTAGATCAACCCACAAAAAGGAGTAACTAAAAGTAAAGTACTTAAAAACATTACAAACGTAAGACTAATTATATAAACTTTAACTAAAGTAAAAGTCACCAAAAATATAACTTTTTATATATAATAAATTGTAGTAAAGAAATTCTCATTGACTAAACTAAAACACTACAAAATAGTTAACGAACTATACATAAGTACGAGTAGGTTAGACTTAGTGGTAGAAATTTACTCATATTCATCTTACCTGCGCTTGGCCAATCGTGCGCCGCTGCTGGCTCGTCCAGACTCAAATTGATTTTTGTGGAGTAACCATTTTGAGCGTTATGCTCATGACGTTTCTCCACAATGCGTACGCGCTCCGCCACGGTTTTATTCAGCACAGCAGTGGGTGAGTCTTCTATTAAAAAAAGCACACCAAATGAAATCAGTTATGCGCCTTATTTCACTAATGAAGTAGAATGAATTTTCTACAAACCTTTTTCACGTACACCGATGGCGCTGCTACCGCCACCCGCTACATGCTTCAGTTGTACACCCCACAATGCATCCGCACTGTCGATGTTCTCACCCAAATGGTAAGGCTTCGGTTTTACCGGTTTATTCTTGAGTATGCCACGTATAGCGGCGATTTCGTCATTTTCATTATCGGTTGTATCGACACCGCTTGTTGTTGAAGCATAGCTGCCACGCGAACCCTCCGCATGCTGAGAATCGTACACTTTTTGCACTGATACAGTTACGTTTGTTGTGGCCGGCATTACTTCAGCGTCATTGAGCACAGTTTGCGGTTCCATTAATGAAGCTTTATAAGCCACCACCGAAGTGGCGATCGTACGATGACGTTGCTGATGATCATCACCGAAATGTGTAACATTATTAACGGTGGTTGTTGCCGCTGTGCTCACAGTTGTGGTTGCACCCGTCGTGCTTACGGCTTTGGTAAGACTTTGTAGCGGTCCGCTTGTGGTGCGGCGCCGACGACGGAAATTATTAGTTGGTGGCGGTTTGCCATCGGTTTCAACGATATTGACACGCCCCGATTCGGCGGCGAAATGTACCTCGGTTTTGCAAAACTCTACACGTTTCTGTGCATTCTGTGTACGTTGGAAGAGCGTGGAGTGTGTGCTGCTGGCGTTGAGACCGTGATTACCCTCCGCGTTGTTCTCAAAACAACGGCTTAACTGCACTGTGGACTTGACAGCCGGCTCTGCGGGCTCATAGAAACCATTCAAGTGCACCTGCGAGGTTTTACGTAAGTTATCACGCACATATTGACTCTCGTCGACAGCGATTGAGTGACGTTTGAGCAAATCCTCATCGGGTGTGCGACGCACCGGCGATTTAACGGCGCGATAGTGAGCCGAAGTGACTGTTTTGGCGGGCTCGCCGAAGTGTATGACTGTGGCGCGTGCTGCTGCGGGCGCTGATTCCGTGGGCGACCAATTGGCCAGTTCACCGGAACGTCCGAGTCCGCTGTCTGTGGATGCGTCCATGCGGTGCATAGTTTTGCTGTCCGGTGGCGACATCTTCTCGAAACCATACGACTTACGACGAGAGTGCCACTCAGTTGAGCCGGTATCTCTTGCCTTTTGGCGTGACTCCAAACTGTTTGAGGTGTGTTTTTGGTTTGCGTGCGCAGAGCTTTCCGTTAAAGTATCGCTGTCTATTGGTTTGTGTTGTGCGCCCACAACTTTGAAGGCAGATAAGTGTTTTGTTGGCGTTGAGATCTCGAGCGACGCTTCCGGTGTCAATTGATGCAAACGTGGTGATGTGGATAATCTTCGACGCATGCTCTGTTGCACTTCAATATGTTCGTCGGCTGCTGGCGGCTGTTGATAGGCTATAAAGTCGTCCTTGTACAATGACTCATCCGATAATTTCTTCAGACGCCCACGTATTTCCTTCAATGACTCAGCGGTAAGCAGCGTATTACGTTTACTGGCGTCTGTAGTTTTTTCCGGTCCATGCAATATACTCTCAAGTGCGGCCAGATCCACGTGATTATTACGCATAGCTGTCGTTAGACGTCGACCACTTTCGAGCTCGGCGCGTATGCGTGAAACGTTCACTGTACTAGTGGGCAGATCGTAGGGACGGCGTGGGGTGCTCGTTGGCTGTTGCGCTGATGGATCGTTGCTACCATTGGAGCTGTTATTCGCCGTGGAGGATGATTGAAAGGAGCGTCGCAATTTGCTGACACGACGCCACTCGTTGGACTCAGCGACCGCTTCGTTCGTCTCCCACTCGTTGCTAAGATCGTCCGTAGAAATGGAATGTGAACGTTGAAGCAAGGCGCTGCTGGACGCTTGACCAAATGGTTGTTGTTGGCGACGCAACTGACGCGTGGATAAGCTGTGTTGAACGGCACGGAACGGAAGTTGCAAAAGTTTAATACAATATTTTTACAAATGTAAATTAATGTTACTCTAACAAGTACTTGAAACAGAATTTGCTGCGGTACGTTTTAAAAGAATACAAGCGCGCTGCCGCCACACAGCAGCCAGCAGCTACTCAGCGACAAATGGCAAATAAATCGAATTGAAAATAGCATTACACAGACAACTCAATTGAAATGGAATATTTTCAATAACAACGCACAATCGAAACTGTAATTTTCACTCAATATACTCACCGTAAATCATCGGCATTGGCGTTGTCAAACACCGCTGCCTCCGCCGCGTTTAATGTCGATGCCGCTGTCACCGCTGTCACCGCGTCACCGTAAAGCCGGAAACTTTCCAAGTCACGTCGACGCGTTGGTGGTGTCGTTTCACTTAGCACACCGCTTTCTTGATCTTGTTGCTTTTGTTTGCGCAGCTGCTGCGGTTGAAGGTGGTATTGGTGGTAGCGCAACTGCGACTCATCTGCGTCAGCCACAATCGCATAACAATCATCGCAATCAACACAAGCAACGCCTACGCGTGTTTTGGATGAATTGCTGTTTTGGCCATATAGAGTAGCTTGTTCCAAATGACGAGCGTTGCTACGCTGCTGCTGCTGCGGCGGCTGCCACGTTTTTGTGCCACTCAATGCTTCATTTGAACTTTTCTGTGTTGTTGCTGTGCTTTTTGGTGACTCTGTTAAGTCGTTGTTGTTGTTGTTGTTGTTGTCGCCAACACCAGCACCACTGCCAACAATTGCATGTAGGCTCACCTTACCGACAGCGCTCTTGTGGGTGTTCAGTTTTGTAGAGTTGTTGCTGCTGCTGCTGCCGCCGCTGCTGCTTTTCTGTAAAATTCAAAGCAAGGCAAATTTGTTGCTTAAGTCTTAACATTGCATACTTATTTTTACTATTATTTTTTTATTTTTTAATGAAAGACAAGTAGATAAATGGCCATTAACATATTTTAACGAGTGAGTGAATAGCTGCTTGAACTTAATTCACAGTGCAGCCAAAAATCTGAAATAAAAACATCTTGAGCTGCCCATAATGATTGGCAGAGGATTGTTTCTAATCTTCTGAGCCACATAAGCACAAGTCTTTTACCACATTTTTTCATGTTTTATATGTAAATATATTTTATTTTCGTCTGCATATATAATGAAGCACCCTTTGGCATACTTTTGCTGTTGCCCACGCGTCTTGTATTATACTCACTACAAGAAATCTTTTATTTTGAGTGAAATTACTCTATTGTAGGTGGGTGTATATCAATTACCAATTCTTAGTTTTCACTTTGATATTTCATGAAAATTTTTAAATACAATTAATAATAATTTGACAGCGACTGTGTGTAAGGCTTTGTATAGCACCTCGTAGGATCTGGGTTCGACCCGAGCGCGTATAAAAATTTTATCGCCTACCTTGAGGGGAAAAACAAATCAACAACGCTTATTTTATTCGTTAGTGGAACGTTTGGAGCACTAAGGAAGAAGCCGCTGTTTCATTACGACAATGCATGTTGTCATCAGTCACAAATCAATGGAACCTGAATGAAAATGAATGGAATGGAATGAAACATGAATTGGGTTTCGAATTGTCGCTGCTTCCTTCATATTCTTCATATTCTCCATATCTGCTACTAGGCCTCAAGAAAACGATTTTGAAAAAAATTTAAGTGGCATCGAAGTGGTAATCGCCGAGGGTGTGGCCTATCTTGAAGCTAAGGAACAAATATGCTACAAAAAATTTACTTCTATAATCGATCTATCGCCTTTATTGGTTACCAAGTTCAATAATGCCTGTTTGTTGAGCTTTCCACCACCTTGATAGGCCTGAGAGTACGTTACCTTCCCGTCATCACTGGGTGTGATATGTGTAAGATCTATCCGATCCGATCCGATCCGATCCGACCAACGTATACTTCATCGTTACGTTGCTTGGCTCTGAACATATTCCTCCTTATCCCCTTATAAGCACGCGTGTCAACCCTCATCTTGGTATCACAAAGACGATTACTTTTCGGGAGATATATAGCGACACCTGAGTGCGGACCCAATTTAAATGTACAATAAACGGCACAGAGGGTAAGGGGAGGTCAAAGGAACACAACAGTAGCTGAACTGTAAATATGTGATTCCAACGAATTTCGTAATTTTTTTAGCTCTCGAAAACCAATAACTCTTCATATAGACTCTATCCTTTGTGGTCGGTATTTCATAGCACAATTGTGCAAGTTTACATCACACATACACTCTCGCGCTTTCATTTAGTTGTTTACAAGACAGCAATGAAACAACATCGCGCATGTCGTGCCGTTAAGGCAAATGTGCCCTAGGCGAAATGATTCATGATTATGAATACTTTTTGGTGTCATGCATTACATTTTGAATTATAGTTTATTTAAAGACAATAAAGTGAAGAATTTTAGAGTTCAATATATTTCTTTTAATAGTGAAATATATAAAATGAATAAAGAAAGACGAAAATGCTCGGTTACTGAAAGTATGAGAAACTTTTTCAAAGTCTAATTTTATTGAGTTCTCACTGGGTATCTTTTTTACTTTCGAGCTCACCAACACAGTGACAATTCCTCTCATGCCGTCTACTCATATGGGGTGACAAACCATGTTAACAATTAACTATTGTTCGAGTTAAGTACTTTTAAATATTATATAAAGTTCTGAGCGTCTGGTTTTGTTTGCAGTTCTCATTATAGCAACGTAATATCTAATTCTATTTTTTGATGAAATGTAATGGTCTTTAGGATGACTAGACAAGATAGCCTTTAACTCTTACGAATGATCTATACTAATATGACAGTTATTTCATTTATTTTATACTTTTTCTTATGGACCACTATTGACGAAAATTTATAAACTTTTTTAATCTTTCTGCCTCTTTCTGGAGATAATTCTCCTTTTCATTAAATTTTTTTTCCTATGCAACTTTCGATTTCACTCAATGTTTTTGTTGGAAAGTTATAGGTAAAATAGCCTGGCTGTCAGGATCGGACGCAGACTGAAGTGAATTCAGATTTCAAGTACCCCTCCTATTTTCTACCCAATTAAAATGTTGTTTAAAAATGAATTTAGGTATTCCTAAGAAATTTTCTCTCAAGCAAATCTTGTAATGGTATATTAGCAACCCATTTATGTAATGCTAGAAACCTCCACAAATATTTGCACAGGACAAGGCCTAGACGGTCAGACTGATTGCGAACTATTAAAGAAAGGTCGGAAGCATCTAGTGTACTTTAATTCTATATACATATGTGTACATTGCACATTAGGTGGATATTATGGTGGAGCGTACTACAGACCTTACAGATATTTCTAGCAAAGTTTCTTGCTAATAATAGTCTCTTTCGGCACATTTTCATTCAGTAACTTGTCTCTCATCAAAATACAACTCTGGTTAAAGAAAAAGTGGATATGTTCGGAGAGACTTTGAGATTTATACGATGGCTCTAGGTTTCAAAAGTATTTCAATTATTGCTCAGTAACGAAACGGAGCAGCAAAGTAATGATTATAGATCGTCAATATAATTGCTCTTAATAAATACGTGTACTTCGTACAATAGAGCTTCCATTTTTTTTGTTGTTGCTCCCTTTGATGGCTAAAAATTCAAACTTCTTGTTATTGTACTACTAACACTACTAACACTAATTGCGTATTTTGTGTTTTTATTTTCTTTTATTTCATTTAAAGTGCCTGCTGTTAAGCTGGTTAGTTGGTTGGCTTTGTTGGGTTGCTTTGCGCAGATTTGGGAGATTTGGGAGATTTGCGATTTGCGATTTGCGTTTGCGCGTGATTATGTTAATTTCAATCTCAATCTCACCGTCACCGTCGTCACCGTCGGTCACAACAAAACAAAACCGCCATGGCAATGACCGAAAATTGCGAACTGTGTGTTTAGCCACAGCCACAGCAGCCAAGCAATAGCGTTGGTTACAAAAACGGCGTGTTCTTCCAACTTGCAGACGAGCGCTCCTCGTCTCTCACACGTTTGTTTTTACTTTGGCATTTGGCTTTTGTTGTGCTCACGGTTTTGTTATGCGAATTATGACCGCTTTTGGTACGGCGTGCTTGGTGAAAGAATACACACACACACACACACACACACACATATATAAATATATATATATATATATGTATATGAGCAAAGGGCATTTGAAACCGGTTCAAAGAAAGGCAATTTTCTGCGCATGGAACTTGTCGATGATTTGTGTGGGCGTTCACAAGATTAAAGCGACAACAAAGCGTTGGAAGATTTACAACACCAAAAAATTCGTGCGTGGTTAATTAAGTTGATACAGTGGTTACGCAGCTGTACGTTAGTGTGTTCTTGCTGTTATTATAAATCAAATTATAATTGGTAGAACTGTAAAAATTTTTAAGAATTGGAAATTTTCCGGTTTGCAGACGCTTGTGAAATTCAATATATTTACTTTTTTTTTTTTTGGTGAAATATAATTGCATGAAAATTATCGCAGAAAGAGTCGTTGAACTATTTAATTGCGCAAAGCTATACATATATAATTCGTGGGGCATTAAATAATAACACATATATTATATTAATAGCCACTGAAAAGAGTTGGAAGAAGTTAAAATTATCTGCGATCTAACTGACTTAGATTACATAGATTGAAGACAGGCTTACAAAAATTTATAGAGAGATCTTTAAAATACAAAAGAAAGCTGTTGTAGCTTTATACAGAAACAAAAAAATTACTATGGTTGGTATTCTGGCAAGCTTTCATAGAAGACCCTGTGCACACGCTTGTAAAGAAGGTCACTGATTGTCCAATGCAATATGAGAGCACCAACTAATTAATAGGCACATTCTTCCCAACTTAAGGAACCAGCAAAGTCTAGTCTAGTATTCAATTATACTATACTACAAAAATCAATTATTTTTGTTTGACTTAAAGTGCGCTTTATGATCCTAAAAACATTAATGAAATGGTAGATTAGTGAAAAAACTTTTTTTCCCCAGTCTAATCCGTTATAGTGTGAAAGCGTTCGGGTTAGTCAGCTTCTGCACGAAACTGATTTTTTCAAATCGCGCGATGATGGTACTTGGAGACTACCTAAATATCGACTTGAAATTTTAACTATAGCAATATTATCTTGTTAACTTTATACAAACTGTTTTTGAACATTACTGAAACTTTTTCCTTATGAAAAATTTAACTCTTTTTTATACAAGTGCACGAAAAATTTTTGCGAAAAATTTATGCAAAGCTTAAAACGTGCGTACGTGGAGTAGCAATTCTTAGGTAGAGTAAGACACATTTTTTATTTAGTTTCACATGGAACGAGTTCCTGGAACCACCGTCACCCGTAAAGGTGCTCTTGTAAAAGGTGATCCCGAAGATTGGCCTAGTAGCCGTCATTTTGTTTCGTAATATTAATATAAAAATTTTCTTAACCACTGAAGACATGTTTAATAAAGTCTAAAAGTGAATTGTCAAAGTGAGACCTTTTTTGAGAGTTCCAGACAGGCCTAACCCCTAAACCCCAAAGCGAAATACCGTTATTCAAAGTAGTAGTCATAATGGCTACTTTGAAAGGGTGGTCTCACTGTTATATGAAAGGCAAATACACTTCGCAATTAGTTTTCAGTGAATATTTCTCGAGAGAAGAGAGTAGTCATCTCCGGGTAATTAAGTCTGTGCGTAAAATATATGGCAGAAATGTTCTTCTACTATGCCTGAAAATTTCCAAATTGTCTGAGATAAAGGTATTTTTCTTCTCTCCTTATTGCCTTTGAAGATATTCTTGCATGTTAAATTTTTACTTCGGTATTACCTAAAAAGTTCTTCCTAGCATTAATAACATGAGGAAAAGAAATAAATTACCAACAACTGCTTAAGTAACCGTTATTGAAACTTCATACTTCCTCAAAAATTATGGATAATAATTAGTGCAGCTTTTTGAGGCAATAATATATGGAATATGTGAAAAATGCTGATCTCAAAAAGCTGCAGTCCAGCATAGAAGAGTTCTACATATAGCTTCGGCGCATGGAACGACGTCGGCAGACCAACGATACATGCGGGCCGATCGACTTCATTGCTCGCTACTGAAAATGTAACAGTTTGGTCATTTACAAGGCGAGTTGACTGAGTGAAACTAGATTGGCTCGTGAGTGGGTTTCTAAAATGTTTGGACCCAACATGGAACATGTTGCAAATGTTTTATTGAACTTCCGTTTTGGAAATTGAAAACTGCTTTACAAAATTTCTAAAGAGCATTACAAGCAGTTGTGAACCTCAGAAGCGGTTTTGCATGGTACGATGCGGGTTCTGATGTTGATGAAAGCAGTTAATGGGTAGATACTTTATCTATAGCGTGGTATGGCGTAGAAGTGATGTTGTTTATTTGGTATTTACCGCTATCAACATCATATATAGCAAATAAAGGAGACCAAACTACGGAGGCTTCATCCCAAGTACCTTAGACGATTATCGTTGCAATTAAAAAGTTGAAAGTGCGCTGCACGTCTGCGTGGTCTAACTCAAGAGTAGCATCTTCCTTTTTATATATTCGTACTCGCCAGCTTCACAGTACATTTATTTGTAGCGTTTAAGCATCTTAAGGTAGAGCTTCAAGCAGTTTTTGTAAATCGAAAATCTTAACTCAACCGCCGGTGACATAAATTTCAATAATAACAAGTGAAGTCCAAAACACCTTCCAAACGAAAACTTGTTTCACAGCCATAAAAAAGTTTTTAGCGTCACAAGTTCATTAGTTTAAAAAATATATTATTTAATTTTGTTTACACTACATAAATTAATTCAACAAGCGGAAACAAGTTTTCTTCAACTCTTTGCTAGCGCACAATCAATTAACATTTTGCTTTGGCTACACCGATTTCAATTAAAGAGATTATTTATTCAACGTTAGATATAAATCACGATAAGCTGTATGGCAAGTCGCAAGCAGCCAGTCCATTATCGATGGCATAATAAAAACAACACAACAACAACGCATTTTGAGTAAATAAAAAATAATAATCGACAAAAGGATCATGCATTAGCTTACCATGAGATTACTCAATTTCAAGCTTGGCGCCGTATCGGGCACCAGCAATCCTGACAACGGCGAATGCAATGTGGATGACGACAAAGCGTGACCTTTGCCGCCGCCGCCGCCGCCACCACTACACGCGCTGCCACTGCGACTAATTGAATAATTGCATGGCGCAGCGCTGGCGTCGACGTCGGCGTCGGCGTCAACGTCAACGTCAACACAGCCATTGTGAGTATCGCCATTGCCAGCGTCATCGAGCTCGCCATCGTCAACAATGTACTGTGTTTCGGCAATTGTTGCAGCTGCTTTATCGGGATCATCATCCGTGCTGACTTCGCTGATGTCCACTGTGGCGGCAATCGTTGGCGGCGATAGTTGCAGCCAATGGGTGTTTGCCTCGGCCAAATGCTGTTGCAATGTGCTATGAAAATGTTTGCTGCTGCTATTAATGTTATTAATGATGTTGTTGTTGTTGTTGTTGTGTGTGTTGTTGTTGTTGTGATTGTGCAATAAGCTGCGCCCGCCAACAGCATTGGTTTGCATGCAAATGGGCGATGCTGAGGCGGAAGCTGAGGCAGATGTCGAGGCGGAATTGGAATTGGACGAGGACCATGAGCGGGATGAGGATGTTTGTACGGTTTGTGCGCGTATAACTTGTACGGCACCATTGGCGGTGCGCTTCTGCAGCACTTCGAGCTGTTTGCGCTGTGTGTGTTGGGTGCCGTTCGGCTGTGAGATGTTTTGGGAATCGGATATCTGGAATGAGCAGAGACAAAGGATAAATGTAAATGAGGCTATGCGTTTGTATATATGTATTGGATTAAGAGGAGCGGGATAGTTATGGTAAATATATGAATGTATCTGAAATAAAACTCTATTCTGTTGCGTAATATTATAAGTACCGTGGAACCAGTAAAAAATTTATTGACTTCATGCAAAAATCTACTTGTTTAGGTTAGTTCTATAAGACGATCGGCTAACACTTTTGTGAGTTGGATGAATTAGTTGGAATGTATGGCACTAGGACTGTATTAAAAGCGATCACATCATAGTTTTCTAGCGATTACGAGAATATACCCCGAGGGAAAATTAACCTTAGCAATGATTTTGAAAGCCTCTAGCACTACTGTATCCTCATAAATGCAAATAAAATAGATTATCGATTTGAGAAATCATTAGGATTTCTATGAGGATGAAATATATAAAATTGTTCAATAATTTCGTAAACAAAATAAGACTGGTTGACTTCGTTTCTACTTCCAAACTGTTGTCTCTATGGTAGAACTTCCTCAGATTACTCTGCTTAAATTTAGATTACATAGAAATGAAATACTCGATTAAATTAAATTCGATATACAAAGATTCCACAATTCTATATCTTGTTTCTTCCCTCTGAGAGATAGTTTAGATGTCTTAAATTTTGTTTTAGTTCGTTCGAAAACTGATTTGGGTCCTTTAAGTGTTTAATCTTAAAATCTGCTTGTATATATATTACGCTTATTGATTGATATTATTGTAGAAGCATACTGATTTACAACCGCCAATTCAGAAACGAAATAGCTTTCTATAAAAAGGAATTTTTTAAAACATAAGTGCAGATTCCTAAACAATCCTAAATATTTGCGTATTTTAGACCACTTAGGTTTATAACTTGTTAAGAGTTAGAGTCGCTTCCAAAATACAAATTCGATATTAGAAGCAACTTTTTCAAAGCAGAACTATAGATTCTTAAATAAATTCAGATACTTCCTTTACTAATAATTAGGTCTGCTGGAATTAGGTACGCACTCAATTCGCTATCTCATTGTTTATATCTATCATGATCATCAAGACCTTGAATACAATATTTAGTCAAGTCACGTACCAAATTTTGTGAGCTTGAAATCGCCAATCAATAAATCTTTTTCTCCAGAATCTATACTTAACTTTTTAAAACAATTGTCTCCAATAAAAAATAGCACCGAGGATGAGAACCAGCAAATGTAGCATACTATTAGGGTGGTGATATTAGAGAATTAAATATTTAGCGAAGTCACACACTAAATTTTTTTTAGACTCTTTTATAGTAGTTATTTGTAGTTATAATAACGAAAATATAGAACTTTTGGAAGTGGAAGTGTTGGAATTTACGGCGTAAATTTTTAAATTATTTCTTTTTATTTTATTTATTCGAAAGGCTGAAAATTTTACAATGTTAATCAAAATTTTTTACTGTCAATTATTTCAGTTGGTCGTTTTTATTGGATAGTTGCTGAGCCTTTTCAACTGACATAAATGTTTTTATGTGTATTCATATTTCTTGGACAGAGAGCTGCAACTTTCAGATTTATCGTTGATTTTTTTACACATCCAATTTCTTTTTTTTTGTTTTTTTTTTTGGTGTTGGTGTGTCTACGAATTAGAACAAAATATTTGCGTGCCTATTTTAAAATTTACATTCTCTCCCCGCTTTGTGTTTGTGCAAACAATATATTTTCCGTTTGCAAAGGCACCATCACTTCACTCACTTTTAAGCAACACTAATCAAATTATCAGCGCAAAATATCAGAGAGCATTTTTCAGCGCATATATATATTTGAAAGTCATTATATTGACCATAGCCTACTTTTGTTTACCCACTCGATCAATTGAAATTGTACAACAAAAACGCTTTCTTGCATTTGTTTTTCGACAACAGTGCCACATTACCATGTACACATGCGCACTACTCAGCATTAAATTGACAAAAGCTGTGCAAAACGCCGGAGTTGAGTCATTGCGGAGTTAAAAAAAATTTTTTTTTTTTTATTTTTGTTCGTAAATAAAATATGGAAACAATGTAAATATGATATTGTATGCCAAAATTTTTCAATAAGTTGAAAATGGCAAATACGAAAATCAAAAAAAAAAATTTTTTTTAATCAAAACAAAATGAAAAAAAATTATTTCTGAAAAAATTAGTCAGCACTTTTTTATAATAAAAATGCTTTATTCTTGCAACAAGCTGTTTGAAAAAAAATTTATTTGTAAATAAATCTGTTTGTTGTAACAAAACACCACCCAACCTCAATTGTCGCCGACCACTCACCCATTGAACTACAACAACAAAGCGCGAGTCACACTTCCACTGCCACATTTGCAATTATTGTGTTCAATATTTTTAACAGCCATCTCATGGCAATAACAATAAAAATTGATTTTATTTGCGCTTTTGTTTTTGGCAGCAAAAACAAAAAAATATAAAATTTTTTTTTAAAATCGTAAATTCAAAAATGCTATGATTTTTGCTTTTGTTTTTGTTGTTTCTATAAAATACAATAACTCTTGTTTTTGTTGTTTGCACACATTTTGATTTTTCGCCAATGTTTGTAGTGCAATTTTGCACTTTGACCGCCGTCAGTGCCGAAATACACCGCCAACGCCTGCAACAACATGCCACTTGGTCAGCCATGGAGTCAGCTGCCACATGACAAGCGATCAGCTGTGTGGCGCAACGGTAATAAAGTAAATGCTATGCACGCGTTTTTATATACCAAATGCCAATCAAAGTGTAGTGAAGTGCAGTTTTGCATGGCATAACGTCCAACAACAACAATAACAACCACAAGTGTGCGCCGAAGTATAAACAACAACTGCACAGAGCACTGTTAGCCCAGCCATGAGGCTTTGACTTGGTGATTTGACTTAAGCTGACTGTTTTGGCCGCTGGTCGATGTGACTTCGGCTTTGACTGCGTTTTGGCTTGTGCTGTGCGCTCGTAAATCTTTTGTGGCCAATCAATTTTCGTTTATCAGGTTGCAAGTGCCAATGTGGCACGACTTTTTGTGCGCTTTTAAATATTGCTGAGCATACAACAACTAACGTTTGTAAGTGAATATGCTTAGTGCATAATGTTTATTAACATTTTATTTAATTTTTTTTTTATTTTATTACTTCATTATTTAAAAATTTTTTTTTTATTAATTTTTTACTCCTTTTTTTGTAATTTTAATTCTCGCCTTGTCCGAATAATTGCCGCAGTTGCGTTGCCAATCACTGGGCGACCATGGCTGTGCGTTTTTATTACTGTAAATTATTGCAGTCTTTCGAAAATGATAAATTGTTTGGAACATTAAAGTTGTGAAGGTGCCAACTAGGCGCCAGTTCAAACAAAATATCGATGTGTATTATGTCTAACACACTGCCACGTGCCAGACAAAGGCGTGCAGCGTTAGCTGGCGTAGAGGTCAAAGAAACAAATAAGCTTGAATGACCCGAAGGAGTTACTGCGCAAAGATTTTTCGTAAAGATTAGCTTAGATTTGATTTATAATAAGTTTTCGTAGTCATAAGCCAATGTAAGCTACTATATATACATGCATATAAAAAAATTTCGAAAAAAATACGTGAAAAACAGAAAAAAATTGTTTTGAAAACTGCATTAACCAATAATGAATGCGACGGTATAAGCCTGATTTTTATACGATTTTCGACGCTCCAGAAGTTATTAAAATTTTAACGAGACGAAGCAGCAGCAATTGAGAGGAAAGGCAGCAGTATTTATTGCTAGAAAAGAGAAGCATTTACGTAGATACAAATTTTTTAAAGAGCATATGGAATTTTTTATGATTGTGTTCCTTCATGAAACCTTTTGCATACCCGACTATATTCTCTCCATAGCATACAGCAAATTGGAATGTTAAATTTACATACAAAGTCATAGCAAAGAAATAAAACTGAGAAAGCCTAGAAAAAGCCATATGTAAAAAATTTAAAAATCTTTACTTTTTTTTGAATATCTAATTAAAAAAAAAATTAAAAATTAATAAATTCACAAGAGGTAGTCTTCAATTAAAATGAAAAAAAGTGGTATATTTTAATATTTTAGAACATTGAATTTTCGAAAAAAAATATTTTTTTTACACCAGTTTATTGTCTCGAAAACTTTGCATTTTTTTTTTACTTCAGCGCAGTAATTCTAACTCTTATTAGTCTTGCGATGTCTTAGCCATAAAATGCTGTCTACATGTAGGCTGATTTCTAAATTCACAACGGTAATTTGATTGGGTTCGGCAAGTTGTCTCTAGGGAAATTGCTCCGAAGGTCTTTTGGAAAATATTGCGTGCAAATTAAAAGAAAACTACCAGAAGCAAATAAGGGGATCAATCAAATCACTAAATATGGAAACTTCGTTAGTGACTCAATAAATATGGAATTAGTAAACATTTTCCAAAACGTCAAACAAAACAAAACATCATTCCGAAACGTTTGCAAAGTCGCCACATCTGTTAGTTGATAACTTTTTAGTTTAGTTTCGACCTTGAAGTCCAATACAGCAAAGTCGAAGTGATACAGCTCCAAGAGAAAAAATTTCATCCATGAAGTGGTTAACCACTTATATATTAATTTGATTAAAATAAGTTATATTTGCTATTTATATAATATATACAATACTCGTATAATACAATATATATTTCATTCACTTTATTTTTAGATCTTTAAGTTTTTTCTTTCAGCGCTTAATTCGCTCTCAATGGAATTGGTGATGTTTTTTTATTTGTAATTGCGCCTAAATGTAGGCAACTTACATTAAACTCTTCTCATTAACAGAAATTAATGCTGTGTTTTGATAAATTTTTATATTAAAGAAGAGTAGACCACATAATATTAGCTGATTTTTTCTTAAATTATTTACATTAATAAATTCCGGAAAAGAGCAACAATGGCTTAATTAAAACGGATTGTTTTGTAAAAATAGAATAAAAGTTCATAAACAGAGTTTTGAAAATGAGTTGCTAAAAAGTTTAATAAAAGTCAATATTTATAATTCAAGATAATTGGAGGTTTAACTTCACGAATAAGACATATTTACTATAAGAGGTCACACAAGTAGTTCTTGCGCCTAATTCCATACAACAATATTTTGACAGTTGATAATGCCAGTGACACAGTGACAGTCACTTAATTTGCGAAATCTTGGATTTATAACTATACTCTAAAATATAGCTATATTCTAGGAGCTAAAAGCTTGTTGTAAAAGAGCTAACCTTGTACTACATAGATAGACTCGGATAAGTATGGCTTCGAACTGATTACTTAAATCATCACAACGAGTTTTATTTGTAAAAAATTTAAAAACATATTTTTGAATGCGTTTGTGGAACATTGAGAAAGTGCAAAGTCTTGATTGAAAAATATTTATTGGCCAGAGAATATTGTTAATGTATGTTTATTTATAAAATTGGAACATGATAAAGCAACCTCTGCAGAACAGGGTGTTAAATGTGAGCTAAAAATATAAAAAATTAACTCGAGTGTAAAATATAATATACTCAGGCGCACCGCTTAACACAACACTGAATTAACTGATAATAAATAGTAAACTCACTGAATAATATATTTGCTTCATTATTTAATTTTTTAGTGCATAAAAATCCATTCCCTCCTCATCAGTATCATTTCCATATTATATTTCAATTTATGCAATTTTCTTTAGCAAAAGGCCTTTCCCTGCATTCATTACAACAACACACGATTTTTAACTTCTCTGCTGCTCCTCATTTTGCAAATATAAATTTACATATGTACATACACAAACTCGCAACGACTTGACTTTGAACTGAACTTCATTCAGCTGAACGCTAGTCACTCATGCAAAACTAAAATGAATTACATACATATGCACATATGTATTTAAAGACGTTGCTAGCGGCGACCCCTTTTCAATGCATACCTATTTGCGATTTTTATGTTTGCGTGTATATGTGCAAGGCATAATATATATATAGAGTATATATAACTCATGTATTTATAGGTTCACTTCGAAATATATGTGCAGCTGCATAAGCACTTACTTTTGAACGCTCCAATGGCATTGTAGGCATTCTCTGTCGGCTGAGAATATTCAATGTCTAGATCATTCACATCACATATGTATGTATAGCATATGCAAGCTGGGCTAGAATATGTACGGTAAATAATTAGAAATATGAAGGCATACAGGTGGTGTTGGGAAAGCGTAGAAGCAATGATTTTTGCATAACACATTTATTATTTTTTATTTTACTTTTTAACGAAGATGTAACGTTCTCATGGGTAACGGTAAACAGTTATTACCTTTCATTAGCATATACTACATTATTATTACATATAATATATAGTATACTATTTTTTAGTAATAAATTTAGGCAAGTTATGAGAGTAAAGTATATGCTGCTTTCTGTTACAGTCAATTTACAATTCTAATATTTAGTTCTAGCTGTACTTAAATAGGCCAAAGGAGAGCTCTAGGTCAGATTTGTACTTAAAAAATGAATTTTTAATTTGAAAGTTGCCATTGTTTAGGCAAGCAGGGGCAAATAAGCTAAGATGGTTTGATGAAAGGAGTAGTAGCAAGCAAGGCTGGCCACAGTTGGCCGCAATCATCCCATCATTAGACACTAATTGTGTTTCCAAGTAGGTCCCAACTAAGCAGCATGTATTATCTTGCTGAATTTCATAGAATTTCTAAGTTTTTTTTCACCCTAACTGCTTAATTTCTTTTATATTTGGAGTGTCGATATCGAGAGTCTTGAAAGATAATTCATCTCAACCAACTAAAGAATGGGCATCCCCAGAGGTAATGTTCTAAGGTTCCATCACCCTTCGTGCATGCTCTTTAATTTGCTGATTCTATTTTATCAATTCTTTGAGGTATCTCTCTTTCCTCTTTCCAAACAGTAGCAGTCTTTTCTGGTCAGTTCACCGTCCACATTACTAAAGAGTAATGTTGTGTTATGGCCTTCATTGCTTGTATTTCGAGATCTGAGGTGTTCCTTTAATAAAGGCTCTACTTGGTGCCTTCTTTTAGACCCACAATCTTGCTCTCACAGCCAGTCTGAATTCTGTAACAAGTTCCAATAAGGTACCGAAGCCAATGGACTAAAAGCTTTGATCTAGCTGGATGTAAGCGCGGCTTCAAACTTCACTTGAAAATTATACAAGTGGTCGGAAGTCGATAATGACTTCCAGGGCTTTTGTTGGTGTAGTTCTATATACGGAATGAAACACTTGAAAAAGATGCCGCTAGGTGGCGTCAGTGTCAGATTATTACTTAAATAGAATTTAACACCCAATTTAGCTCCTCCTTGAGGCATATATTGGCAAATAAAAAATAATGCCATTTAGCTAGGTATCGCAGGAGACAAAACAAAAAGGATATTGCAATTTAAATGTATGCAAACAAAAAAATATAATTTATTTCAGCACAAAAAGTTGTCAGATCTTTTATCAGTTAGCATAAGTTAGCATAAGTTAGCATTTTCACACATGAAGCTCAAGTTACCATACATAATTTCGCACACACAAGTGCAAAAGGGAATATTACACAAAATACTCAAATCTCAAGACGACTTCAGCGCGTTTGCTTGCGCGTCGCCTTTGCACTTTAGCAGTACTGTGCAATGTTTCTCTTCATTTTTGCCGGCAACACATGCGCTTGCGCTGCAAGATATTGTGCCAGCAGACTGCAAGTGGCGCGAGTTGTTGGCGTTGATGCGAATAGAGCTGGTCATTGTTGACACTGCGCACCTAATATATGCAGTCTGCAAGCTGAGCAACTCGATTGAATTGTGAGACAGCATCGATTTGGCAGCGGGCAAGTTCGTAATGTAACCTTTAACTTGACTTTGTGGCAGCTGAACTGTGTGGAATGCAAACATAAATGTGTTTATTTGATTTCTTGGTGTTTTTTTTTTTTACAAAAACATTTTTGGTGCTTTTATTGATGCATTGCTTTTGATCTTGGTTTTCGCCAAAACATTTATTTTGAAGTTTTTTTTATAAGTGTTTAATTTATTCGATATCCCACTACTCCACACTTTTTGTTACGCAATTAATTTTCCATTCCATTCACTTTTGTTTCACATGTTTCATAATTTTTGCTTTTATTTGCTCAGCATCAAAAGACTTAACCGACAAACTTCTTTTCAAGCTTGCTATAATTTTGATATGTTATAGCAAGTCATAACTATTAACTGTCATATGACATATGACAAATGACAGTTAATTCGCTATAAAATGCATTTTGTCGACTTTACAATATACATACATATGTTTACTTTGAAAATGTCATAAAAAAGAGTTCGAATTAAATCCAGACACATTTATAGCAACAATTTGCTTTACGACCGAAGTTAGTTAAAGTTTAGAGAATGAAACTCAGACTCGTATAATAAAATTACTGTTTTTGTTTTACTATTAAATATATTTAAATTCAAAAAGAAGACTAACTACTCCGAATGGTTTTGCAGCATTTTGAGCATTGAAAAGGCATACAAGTAACCCAACTATCCAAATGGTTTTCAATATTTTCACACAGCTGAGATCACCTGATCGATTTTGCTCTTTTTTCAGCGCAGAGCTTTTAATAAAAGACTTTAAAATAAGAACGCTTCTTGTGAAAGGATATTTTTAATGGAAAATATTATTGAAAGTTTTCTGGCATATTTTAGAAGCAGAAGTTAATTGAATAGTTAATTGTTATATGAATTGTTTTTCCTCACCACCTCTGAGGTTGGCATGTAGGCGCGTTACCGATCTTTTTTGGGTCTTCGGTTCGCCAGGAGGTCTATTTTCACCCATATGATATTTACAATGCTTAGCCAAACTACTTGTAATAATTTAAACAAAAATAAATATATAAAAATCAGGTATATTAATTAAGGTACATTAACAATACATCATAAAAACTAGGGAAATTGCAGTCTTCGACAGACAAATATTTGGACAATTATCAAATAATTCAAATCGACAGAAATGGATATAAATTTCGACTTACATTGGCAGACAAACGGCACCAAATACGGCAACACTCTATAGCAGATTTGAGCCTTTCTTGAGGCATTTGGTCGCTTTAGTAGTAGAATATTTGAGGCAAACCTAATCAAGTGCCTAATGTTTTGCCCCTTCTCTTCCTCTTCCTCATTCTATTTCATTCTTATTGTAATTTCTTTCATTCTAAAAGCGTTCGCCTGCGTATGTATGTGTGAAAAATCTAAGATTTGTTACTTGTTGGTTTATACCATGATTTTGAGTTACGACGTTCAAATAAGAGCAAATATTGTTAAAAATTAAATTAAATTTGACGTCTATATACTATATTATATTTGAACTGGTTTTTGTTTTTTTCGAAAATGGTATATAATTTCGTATATTGCTATATATATTTATTTTTTAGAATAGAATTTCTAGTACTGGCAAATTTATGCATTTATTCGAAATATTTAATTATTAATTATTTAATTATTATTAAAATTTAAAATATTAAATATAAATATTATCGATATAATACAGTTGGTTTAGTTAGTTTCCGATACCGATCACTGATCGAGAGTTGGCATTTGGACAATAAAAAGTATGTGCTTTGTGTTGCCGAAAAACTATCGAAGAACCAACTTGAGTACAACCCATATCTGCTATATATTTCTATAGCAGATAGTTCACCTGAATGGCTAAGGCAGTGAAAATTAAAGTGCTTTAAACTTAATCACACACAACGGAGCAATCGAATAGGCTGCATGGATCTATTGACACAGCGCTAAGTAATCGAAACAATTCCTAATTATTTTCTGACCAAGCACTGGCAACTCGGCAACATTAAACAGAAATATTTCAGAAGTTTTTCATGTCGCTACAACAACAATGAAAAGAGTTGCAAGTGATGACACACTTTGCTAACTTTCAACCAACTTCGACAGTGGACAACAGGCAAAAGTTGAGCCCCACCGCTTGGATGCCATTCGGACAGTGACCAGTTAGTACACCTACAACTAGCGAGATATATGCTTATTATTAAGCATATGGAGCTGCTAGCGCTAGAACTCTTGTGACTTAACCGCAGTTCAGAAGAATCTTGCCATCGCTTTTGTACTAAATATTATAAATTAGCCAGCGATCTAATTACATAGGTCGAGGAGAGTTCGGCTAGGCATCTATCCACTCTAAAATGTTCGCAAGCATGTAACACAGACAGACAGTGAATATATAGCCAGAGTATGTGCTGCGCAAGCTTCTATGCTACCAATATTAAAAAAAAAAATCAGTTTATAATAGTTGTTGCGCCAAGGCAAGATATAGCAAGCCGCCGAATATATTTCTACTATGAAAAACTTATATTAAAAAAGTAAGATTACGCTCTCTCATTTGACTCAAATAATGTTGGTACTTTGATTTTTTAACAACATCACAACAACATCAAGGCATGTACCACAAAAAAAAAGAGAAAAGGAGACCAAATTAAAATCTGGCGAAGATGAATGCGCTAATTATATATATATAAATTTTGTAATACTTGCCCCGTTTGCAGGCAGAGAAAGAGTTTATTTAATGAACGGCACTAAATTCCTACCCGAGCGCTACTTTATAGCATACTTGTTAAAAATGCAATGTGCCAAAGTTGTTCCAAACATTTACAGCAACAATTGCAGGAGTTTACCGAAAATTCAAAAATACGGAACTTACGGACTTTAGGAAATTTTTCTCAAATGACTCTGCCATAAGTAGTTAGCCTGCTATGAAGCTTCAAAACAATTAGGAAATGAAGACCCTACTTATTTCTGCAAATGAGCATGGTAAATTATTTAAATAGCAAAGGTAAATGAAAAAAAAAAATTAATAAATGCAAAAAAAATAAATAATTGCAATAATAGAAAGATATCTGTGCAAATTAAAAGCAGACTTCCGCAAGTGCATTTCGCTAAAAGCAAATAATAGCAAAATAAAGTGAGTTTTCTTTTGCAAAACGGCAAATCAATTTTCCGACTGCGCATTTGTTTTGGCCATTTTCTTTGTTATAGAAAGTGAACGATTTACACGATTTGCCATTTTCTCACACAAAACTTTGCCGGTGTGCATACACGCTCAAAGAGGTTATTTGTAGCATTTTTCCCAACATACACGAACACAACGCACACAAGCACACATACATATACGGGCTGACAGGCCAATAGGTGTTGCACCGGAATCGCTGAGGTTGAAAGAGAAATTGTTGCAGTCTAATCGACTAATCGACGCGCTCACCAACACAACCAGCAGCAACGGTTGCAACACCATTAAATCAACAACACCAACATCAGCACAACATTTCAACAATGCCACTTCATTGTAATTGTTGTAGTTGCTATTGTGGCTCTTAATGTTTTTTTCTTCTCTTTCTTTTAGCGCGCCTCATTTTTGTTGTTTTTCTTACTTGCCACATTGTTTTGTTGCGCTTTAGTTTGCCACAAGCGACAAAAGTTGGCTTTTGTTGTTGCTGCTTATGGTTTGTAACTTTATGTGGCTGAAAAATGTGGCTTTGAGCAATGCGCGCTATATAACTGTTTTAACAACAATAACAATAACAATAACAACAGCAATAGCAACTGTAAACAAATAACAAATATCTCGAAGCTGGCTAGCTAGTTTGGCTCTAAGCCCAGCTAAATAGCTAAATAGCTAACTGGCTGCTGCAAGCTGAAGATGCAAACTATTTTTGGGTTAGTAGGTTGCTTAGCAACCTTTGCGAAGCAAGCTTAGCAGTGTGCTGTTGTTGTTGTCTTTGGTAACTGATGCCCTTTACTAACCGCAGCGAATGCATTGATTGTGCTATTGTGCTACTTGCAGCAAGCCGTGACTTCGCCGCGCCGCCGATTCCGCGTCTGACATTTGTAACTGACCGACTGACTCCTTAATTGGCTGGATGACGGCCAAATGGGAGCAGTTGCATTTTTGGATTAGAATATTACAAGTAAATGATTGACTCTCAAATATGAGTAATACGGTACTGTGTGAAGTCGGTGAATTTTCCACGTACAATGATGGGTTATTTCTGGGGTAAGATAATAATTATGTCACGAAAACCAGGGAGTGCGAGTTATGAAATTTAAATCGACTACATATTACATAACGGCTTTTCCAAAAGTTTAATGTAATCCTAAATGTAGGCAACATTTAGGCATGACAATGTCTTCAAAAGAAGGAGTTGCCTACATTAAGGCGCATTGATGAGATGAATCTATTATTGGAGGTATGCTGACCATTAGAAGATAAGTCCGTAAGTAATAGTAAGTAAAGTAGTAGAATTTTAGACATAAAATAAAGCCTGGTATAAGCCTATATAAGTAATATATCAGAGAACTTTCCACTGTAATTCACCGAATCCTCCATATATAATTTTTTGTTTAATCTTTAGGGAGATTCACTTAAAGAAGATTGTGGAACCCTAATCATAACAAGAAACCAAAAAGCATTTGAATATTCGAGAGTTATATCGTTTGTCCAATTGGAGCTTTGAGTTCATTTTATCTTAAGGAAACAAAGAGTCTAGGTGGACTTTATTGACCTTTTTTTTGTTCGAAAAAGGAGTAAATAGAAGCTTTCCCAATGTGACGCCAAGTTTTGGGAGGTAGATATCAATATTTATAAGCGAAAACTCTCTATGCGAGCTATTAAAAACGACTGTACTTTTCAAAGACGTCTATTGGCAGTGACTCATGGAGGCGATTTAACAAAAGAGAGTGTTGAGCGGATAATCCGTATTTGAATGTAAAAAAATCTGTAAGAGGCATATTTATGGGGGTCGCAACTAAGTTCGAATGAAGAAAACGTATTATATGGTAGGATAATAATGTCAGTCGGATTATTTATTGCCCATAATACAATGAAAGGCGTATAATTAAAACTTCATAATGTCACATATTTTCTGAAGAAAAAATACTACCTAAATAAGCGACTACCGTGACACTAATAACTTAATAATAATATTTTTTTTTTTTCATATCTGATATGTTTCAATGGAAAACTCTTTGTGTATGTGTGTACTATATGGTATATATGGTGTATAGTGTAAGTGCGTTAATGTAAGCCATTAGTCCAATATAGTGTAATAAATTGTATTTAATTGAGGATGTCATCAGACAAATGGCATCACCATAACTATACATAGTCAATCACTTCATGCACCCATTCTTACGTATCACACATATAACTGTGTGTACACATATACTTCTCTACACAAGTATTCTCACAATGGCACTTACATTTTCCCCCACCTTTAAAATGACAATCATCAGTATATATTTAAAAGTGACACCTCAACAACTGGCTCATTGTAATTTACGACCACGTCGATTGCACTTTTCACAGACAATTAACTACTTCCTTTAGTGAAATGTTTATGGAAAAAATATCTAATTAAATTAGTTGGAAATTTTCATGCAAAAGTATAAATGTAGGCGTGTGTTAACTTATATACATCACATGTAATACTTGGTACAAAAATCTACCCAATAGATGGCGCTGAGTTCAAAATGTTTATAAAAATAATATTTGTCGATCAATTAGTTAGCGGGTTATGGTCAAAATAATACAACGTAAAGCTACAAAGGTGCTGTAGCGCATTTACGCCCAAAATATGAGGCTTGGATTAAAAGAATATAGGAAGAAGCCAAGGAAATTGTGATGTGTTTTGGCGCCGCTGGGAGGCGCTAGAGTTTAGACATTTGCGGAATAGGTTTTTACAATCCGATTGAGTTTATATTTATATCCATCATGTCAAATAAAAAATTTACCTGTAACCGATAGGTGGCGCTGGGCTCAAGATATTTGTGAAAATCGTATATACCATATTTTTCAGTTGACGAGTTAATACCAAATTCTGTTATTATGAGTAAAGCTAAAAATGACTTAAGCGACAGTATGCCGTGGGTAGTTGGGTTTGTGCATAGCAAACACATGAAATAAAATATTCAGATTGCAAAATGTATCAGGTAGATGGCGCTGGTATCGAACCATTGCCTAAAGCACTACTTGCAGTCAGATTCACTTCATATTTGGGCGGCATAATCTACACTTGAAATAAAAATATACCTACTCAAAATCTGCCTGATGGAAGGCGTTGACAATTACTTGTAAATCCTATTTACCATTTGATTATATTAAGAACTATTATTAACTCTATGGGGCCGATAGACTTACAGACTTTTTTCCGAACAATAGTTCCCATTGAATTTAGGCGTCTGTAATTTTTAGTGCATCAACGAGCGCTTTCAGAATGCAAAATAAACTAAAGTTAAGTTAAGTATGCAAGTAAGAGGGTATGAGGGAAAAACCAATACATTACCACTCTATCTCAGTCAGATGCCCTAAATGCATCTTGTTTTGACTTCACATAAGAAGTGATCTTTACTTTTGAACACTCGTTCACACCACGTACCCACAAGCATTACAACTTCAAGTAAAGTACTTGACCGTCACGCTTTTGAAAACATGAGTTTCTCAAATAGCAATGATTACTTCAATCTCAAGCAGAGAATCGGTGAACTTGAAAATATCTGAGTTTTACCCAAAAAAGCTATTTAGTATAAATATATTGAGCTCCTGCTGCTGTCAACGGCAACATTTGAAACCATCACCAATCAATACTCCTCATTCTATGCCAGCAAAAAGCGGACATTTTGTCAGCTAGTTAAAGAAGTGAAGAGAAGCTCAAACATACAAGAAGCTTCCGTCGATAAATGAAATTTATTGTGGCGGCAAAGATCAGAGCAAAGCGCACAGCTTGTGGTATGCTACACGCACACTGCCAAGCACACCCATAACAATGTACTCCTATGTCTGTGGTGGTACAAGAAAGCTCAATCCCAAGTGCCTACTTGAAAAAAACAAAAACAAAAAAAAAATAAAAATTTGAAGTGTTCCACAGTGTGTCTTAAGCAATAAAAAGCGGCGAGGGAGATATATTTGTTGGCTGCAGCGGCGATAATTCGCTGGTTAAATTGTGGCGAACAGTGAAAATAAGTTAAAAATTGTAAATTCAATTGGCGCTGATTTGTCGGTGTTGGCCTGATGATCCCTGCGCTGGCCACGATGGCGGTAGATAGAAATCATCATAGAGAACCGACGATTCGTTGTGGCAGTGACAGGCGAACGGCGAACTATAAAGGTAAAGTAAAGTGTCAGAAGTTGATATAGTCGAATGGAGACGAAGAGGAAGAAGAAGCAGAAGAAGAAGAAGAGCAACCAGCGAATAGCTGAATTGATGGTATTGACAGTTTTCTGCTTCAATTGATTAAGGTCTTTTATAGCACAGTAATTTAGATGGACTTTGGGAGGTATATATATATTTACATAGGTATCATGTTTCCTATTGATTTTTGTTGTTTCCGAAAGGCAAAGAAGGAAAGGAATTTCCTGTGGCTGCTTCGATATTTTTGAGGAGTTTCAGTCATGTTTTCATCAAAAATGTTTAACAGGTAGCACAAATTGCAACTAAGTTACCAGAACTACTAAAATACTTCAAAAGGAACAATCTGTGGTGCCGATTATTAAAATACAGAACAATTTTAAGCAAAAATAATTTTATAGAAGGTGAACGATAAATGTCTGGTCGGCCTGTTCGGTAAATATTGTTATTTATAACATAAGGGACTACTAGCCGATAAGATAAAGCTCATCAAACACACTAAATGGATCGGTGCAAAGGTTCGGTGCTGGGTGCTCTATATTAAATACGATACTATTAGCTGGTTTCAATAAAAAATTCTTTGTCTACCCTCTACAGGTCATATTCAATTTAGATTCTTCATTTGAGGCGGCAAAAGCCCTAAAAGGAATCGAGATGTGGTATATCTCATTAGTCATACTATTCATTGTTCTATCCTGTTCGTCTTGCAATTGAAAAGTCTAGAGTTTTTCCGAGAACTCTTTAACCATACAATCGAAAATCGTGATCCAGGTGGTCTATGTATATATTTCGCGAATTTTTCTTAACGCTTTCATTTCATCATAGATCCCAAAACAAGTTGATTCTAAGCTGATATGTTCCGAAGCTAACAATTATAAAATTCAAAGAAATTTCGCGACACATTTCGGTGGCATATACCAAGTATGCTAGACTTACTGAAGTTGCTTCTTCTTCTAACTTGAAGATATCAAACATACCTCTTGCTAGAACTCAAGTTCTGATTTTAAGTCTAGAGAGTATGTATATTGACCATCCTTTTCCAATTTATCTACACTGAGTTGCTCTCTTCGTTGAACACCGTGTTCGAATTTAAGACTGCTGACAGTGCCTATTGAGTAATCTTTACTACGTTGAGGATATGGGGAAGGTCATTTCGATCGATTAGGAGCTCGGGTGCAAATCTACTCAGCATGTTCACTAAACAAACTTTACTACCTTGAGAATAACGGGAAATTCCTTTCGATAAATTTATGGCTCGGTTTCAGATCAACTCAGGATATTTGCAGAGTATCTGCCCTATCTCGAGAATATCGGGAAGCTTGCTCTCTTCGTTAGAACTCAAACTTAATTCTCGCTTAGTGCTATTTATGGTTTTTTGGATGACATTTATAAGGTTTTTCAAATAAATATGGGCATAGCAAGAATATGTGTCGAGCATATTGACCTAATTATGCACCGAAAATAAAGGAAAACCGAAATATTTGTTAGGCATATTAAAAAAAAAGTAGAAACCTTGACAAAATAATTATTACCTATACCTAGTGGTCCTAGACAGTAATTAAAGACCTAGTTATGCAAAAATACTTCGCAGAAGTTGTCAGAGTTCCGAAGAATGCTTTAATTATGAACAGTCTACCCTCTGCGGATAACACAATAAATATTGGAATAATCTCGGTCCAACTTCTAGGAGGGGAATGCATATGTATATATATTTGTACTTTCTTATCTTGTCCGATATCATTTCCGTCTCAAGCATCTCTCCAACACTGTGACAGGGGTCACCAACATGTAGCATATTGTTAGAATCACAACTCGTTGCTAAATTCTTCAAGCAAGTATGCAAAAAATGCCGCTACCAATTGCAGAGGTGTCGGTCGTTACCAGGCTAGCGAAAATGGCAACAAAAACGCTTAGGGGACTATTTTTTAATTAAAACTCGCAACGCCCTGCAACTAGACCAACACCATGCCACATATACTCATAGGCAGTAAACAATGCGGTTAAAAATAAATATACTAAAAATATAGCAACAACAAAAAAAAAAATAGCACAAAAATGCCTGCAATATTTGATGAGCTGTCAGTGTTTGCCGACTTGTCAGTCAATTCTCGACAGACTGCTGAGCTGCGGCACAGCGCTGTGAGCCATGCAACGCGTGTTGTCCAACAAAAAGGGGTAGAATTGCACAGGCAAACTATACATATGGTTAATATATATATTTATAGTTAAATGTTGCATGAAGTATGCGTGCAACAGTCAGTCATTCGGTCATAAATTGGCTGCAAACAATGTTGCCACACGGCCAACACTGCGCGCAAGCACTGCAATTAAGTGTGCGGCAATGCAACGGAGACTTAAAACTACAAGTACACAAACACACACACACACACACACATACGCACACACATGCATGCAGCTAGTGCGCAAGCGTTTACGCACAGCAATCAATCAAGTGCAGCATGCAACGTATTGCGCTTCAACAACATTTACTACCGTAATTCTAGCTAGATTTTAGTTTTTCCTCTTTCATGCCACAAATACTATAATTACAAACGCGCGCGACGCACGCACGCACGCACGCACACACACCTATATGTATGTTTATAAATATATTGTGGCATGTTTATATTTGTCGATGCGCACTCACCTTTCCGTAACTATTCAACGGCCCATTAATCCAACGATCGGCCTCTAAACGGCCGCTCAGCAAAGCGCCCGTATCTGGATCGATGCGTTGCCATTCGCGCACCTCACGCAGGAAGGGGGAGCGCGGCGAGCCAACGCCGTTGCCATTGCCATTGCCATTGCGCGTCGCGCCGTCGCTCACCGCTGCCAAAGCGCTGCTAACTGTGCGGCATTGATTGCTTTGTTGTTGCTGTTGTTGCGGCTGTGGCTTGGCCATTGGCAAGCGATGCGCTGGATGATGTAGCTGATGGCCGAGATGCTGATGATGCTGATGATGCGGCTGCTGATGATGATGATGATGATGATGATGATGATTATTTGTTGTTGCTACTTCCATTTTATTTTAACTCACTTTTCTCTGTGTGTGTCTGTGCGTGTGTGTGTGCAACGCATGCTACAAGCAGCGCGTTGATTTGCTATGCGCTGCGCGTGTGGTTGTTGTAATTTGATTATAACAATGTTGTTGTTGTTGTTGTTTGTCTTTATTTGCTTTGTTACAGTTTCTGCTGTTTCGCTACTTCTTTACACTTCGTTTGCGTTTGCGTTTGCGTTTGCTGCTTGCCAGCGCCGCTGCTTTTGCGGTTCTATCTCTGTTGCAGCTTCGCTGTTCGCTTCTAAATTAATGGCAAGTTTAATTTATTATCATAATAATAATTTACGCTACACGCGCATCGCATTTATTTAGTTGGAACGCTTGGCGCTACCGTATCTGCTGGCGCATGAATTTCCACCTCCACTTAGAATAATTGTATGTGGCTGTGTGGATGTGTGTGTGTGCGTTGAAAGAGATAGTGAGGACGACTGACCAGTTCACGCTCTAATTTTTATTAGCGCTATGCTGAAATGAAAGAAGGTAAACAGTTGATTTTATTAGATTTTCAATGCATAAAAATTGTGCCTGTTAACATTTAGAAAGTAAGTAAAGCATGCTACAAATTTGGTGGCAAATATTCAAAATTACGAAAATAAAGCTGTCTTCAAAGACATTGCAGTATATTAGAAAAGATTTATGGCAACAAAAAAAATAAAAAATTAAAAAAAAAAGTATCCCGTTCTATTTTCCAATGAGATGGCACCCTCAGTTCTCAGTCTCAGTTATTTATTATACTTTTTCTTTGTCGTCTGAACCGTTGCTTAGAATCAGCTCTAATCGTGTCTTTGTTTGCAGCAATTTAATTTGAAATTCAAGTTCAATGGTGCTACCTTGCTTTGCTTCAGCGATCGTGATCACTATCAAAGCCGTTGCTCTGCGTGTGCCTAACTAACGTTTTATAAGAACTAACTGCTTCTCTAGCTGTTTTGGGTAGCTGCAGTTATAAACAACTTATGGTTAGACCAACTTCATAAACCATATAAATTATATACAGCAACGCTTAAGCACAATCTTATCATGGTGTTATTTAGACAAATGTAGGTCCCAACATGTTTTAAGCATTTCTTAAAAGTTGTTGGATTTATAGTGCAAGCCTTTTCTTAACAGAAATACCAGCGTAGCATTAAAATTCTTTGGAAAAATATTAGTAATTCATACTAACTCAGTGAAAATTGATACGTTGAGCTCACACTGCTGGAGCTGGAGCTGGAGTTGGAGCTGCAGACAACTTGAGGCATTATTGATGGCTCCGCCCTTTTAGTTGTATTCGCTAATAGCTGCTAACGGTGGTTTGTGCTGTTTCCCATCGACTTTTAAGAGTGACTACCACACAGTGGCTGTCAAGTAAGAACGCCAATTATTTTCTAACTTGCACTGACAATCCACAGCAAGTCGCATTACTCAACATAGTCAGTTGAAAAAAATACTGATTTGATGTATTTTCACAGATTTCACATTGATTTCGAGCAAAATCAGTCGCTGCTAAAAAGTTGCCCTGTTATCAAGCAAATTCATTGAGCTTGAAGAATTGCAATGGGAAAGCTGCCTGTACTAGATTACGAAGTGCACCAACTACGACCACAACATTCAACATATTGAGCTGTTATGCTTAATAAAGTGGTAAGAGAGATTTGGTCGAAGAGCGTGTTCATATTATAAATCTGCCTAGAAAATCTAAAAAAAAAAGAATAATAATAATAATATGGTGTGCATATTGAGCTAAGCGGAAAGTGTGCGCAAGTCCAATTGTATTTCTCTCGTGGATGGAATAGTTTCAACTAATGATTTAAGTCGTCAAGCTCTGGATTTGTGCATAATATTTGTGACGGATCAATAGCATACAGTTACTATAACAAACAAAGCATTAGTTCCTCGATTTGTTTGAAAATTTGTAAGTATCAAATATTCAAGAAAATTATATAGTAGAACAATATGAAAAATATACATACATACATACAAACATATAGGCGGTTTGTAAGTATATATAGAATTATATGAAAACATATGACAATGACTTGCAATATTGTCACACATTCCTTAAAAAATTCGAAATAATTTACCTCTCATAAATCTGTTTTTTTTTTGTTTTTTTGTTTTTGGAGAGGCAATTCTCAAGACTTGTCTCCTGAGAACTCAATTGCCTGAGCAATTGCTGGGTAGCGTAAAGTTGTGTTTTTAATGCAGTTTAGTATACATTTTTAATAGATTTCGGTTTGAGCGGCATATTAGAGGTGAAGGCATGATTTAAAAAAAATTTTTTGGCGACTAGTGTGATACCTACAAACCTATTCTTTTTGAGGGCTTTTTGTCATATCAAATTTAAAGACTCAAACCTGTTCTATTTTTAATGCAGATAGAAGGTCAACCTTTTGCTTGCATTGAGTTTATATTGAACAATATTATTGAACAATATATAAAAATATGATATCAATATTGATCAATAATTACTGTGGATGACTTCACCAAAGCACCATTTCCTAAAAGGTAGGAGTTGCTTGAAGATTTCTAACTAGAAAACGTTAAGGGAAACTAATATTAGAGATATTAAAAAGTAATATTGCAGACTTGATAGACATATGCTTCCGATACCATTCACCGATTTTTATATTTGTGTTGGGAAAACTATTTTATTGAGGAAATTTCCCAAAGTTCAAAAGGTTTCAAAAGCAAGGGCGGAATCTTTTGGAACGCAGTATCGTGTTTATAATATTTTAATCAAAACTTTTGAGATTTACAATTGATATATATTAGTCAACAAAAAGTTAAAACAATGTACGTGTAAACGTATTATTAAATATGCAGAAATTTATGTTTTAATTTTGATTTAGAAATTATTTTTTTATTATTTTAAAAATTTTTTAATAATTATTTATTATTTTAAAAATAAATTTGCTTAGTAAATAAGAGCTTAATTTCATAAAACGAATATATTTCTATAATACAATTCACATGCCATAAATTATTAAAATACTCGCTGAATGCTTAAAATAAAAAATTAGAATGCGACATTACTTCAGAAACAAATAAAACAAAACAGAACAAAAAAGAAAGGTAATTCATTACCAACTGGCATTAACCGATATGTTATTTAAAAAAAAAGCGCAAACTAGACTGGTAGCAAAGCGACAACTGTCAAACATCAACAGCTAGTAATGGGCAAATATGTAGAAACTGGTTGTAGCGCTGCGCTGGTAGACGCGCATGCGTTGCGCTGTTATTTTTTGCAACAAACTAGATGTTTTTGCTTGTATGAATATGCATTTGCAATAAAAAAAACTCTTATTTTTTTATGTTCATTAAGCATGAAAGAAGCGAAAAAAGTTGTGCGAACTTATAGTTAGAAATATTAAGCATCGGTATCGCAGCATATTTATTGCTACATGTGCGCATGCGCAAGTACAATGTCGGCACGTAACGGATGCAAGTTCAGTTCAGCTTAGATCGCACACACAAACACACGCACACACATACACACACACAAAACAACAACAACTAATCACAAAGCGTTCACTAACGCATAGCCGCCCCTTTCAACGGACTCTTTGTTGAAGCTGCGGCTATTCTTAATGGTCATTCATGCTTTGTTTGTGCAACCAGCGTCTGACCGCTATATTAGCGAGAACAAGTTTCGGTTTCCGTTGACTTTTTTATTATGAAAACTTTTGTTTAGCATTTTTTTCCCTTCTAGTTTTGCATAAGCTTACTTCTACTTCCATGGTTGCATCTATACTATTTCTATCAATTTGCTACAGCAAGCGATCTGGCAAAAGCGCATATTATACCATGAAATTACCAATAGCGGCGGCAGCAGCGTCGACGTCAGCGTCGACTAGGTGGAAAAAGTAGCGCACGCGACTGAGCGCCGTAAAGTAGAGAAAAGTGTTTTTACATCAAAGTCTAGCGCAAGCCACTTCAGTGCGGCGAATTATTGGTTTTTTGTGCATTTTTTTGTTGTTGTTTGGTGTTTTTTTTGTTGTAGCTTTTTATTTTATTTATTTTCACATTTCTTTGAGAATATTTGCCATTTAGCTTTTTTGGTGGCTTTGTTGTATGCGGTGTGCTTTGCTGCTTTCACACAACGGTACAGTTATTTTTTGTCTGCTTATTAAGAGGTGCTAAGAACGTTGCGGGTTTATGGCTTTCGTGTGTTTACCGTTTCGTTGAGTTTGATTGTAGCGGTTGCTGGTGAAGTGGAGTCTCGTTAATGCATGTCTATTAAAAATTCGTGGAAAAGCTGAATGTAGAATGCAGCAAAAGAAAATTCATTCGATATGGCTGTTAAATTGAAACAAGTTCGTCGCTTAAGTCTTTCGTTTGTTGACCGAAAATTCATATGGCTTTTTTTATACGGTTTTTCTTTGTATAACATACAACGAAGGAAATGTAATTAAAACGAAATGGAGGAGAATTAAGTAAATTTAACTGAAATATGTAAATGGAGCAGAACATAATAAAAACAAAGTTCATTGAAATAACAAAATTATTAATCAAATTAAATTAAAAAATAAATTAATATAATACATAAAATGTAACTAACATCAAGAAAATCTATAAGAAATTTAAGAAAATACTACAGAAATTATAATATTACAATATATTAAAAACTAATACACTCTGTTGCAACATAAAAATTATAATTAAAAAAAGTAAAAGTAAAATAAAAAAATGTATGTATTTAAATTGAGTAAGTTATTAAAAAAAATAATGATAATAATAAGTAATTGTAAAGGAAAGCCAAATAAAAAGCAGTAAAAAAATTTAAAAAAAGTATAATAAAAAATTATGTGTTTGTAATAATTTAATTATAATTTATATTAATATACTTTAATAAATGAATTGAAAAATAATAATAATAAAACAATAAATAGCAAAACCTTAAATTTTACGTAATTTTAAATAATATTAAAAAACATTTGGATACAACCAAATCATATTTTAAAATATATTAAGTTTCAATAAAAAAATTAATTCATATAAAATAAACCGAAACGAAGAAAATCTAAGAGAAATTTAAAAATGCGGCAGAAACTATATTAAAAAAATTTTGCAAGCAAAAAGAAAGAATACTAAACAAAGTGAAAAATAAAATGAAAAAAAATGTAAATGATTAATTTAATTATTAATTAATTATTATTATATTAATTAAATTAATTAATTAATTTATTTAAAATTTATAATATTAAATAGCAGTACAAGAATATTAAAAGATACACTCAAAAAAGAAATAGGAAAGTTTAAAAAAAATTGTGTATGTAATTAAAACCAAGAACAATGAAAAAAATAATAATAGTTAGTAAAAGTTAAAAATAATAATAAAATGAAAATGAACGACAGAAACATATTAAAGAATTAGTAAAAATAAATAAAGCAAAATTATTGAGGAAAGTAATATTTTTTGATATAATGAAAACTGTCACTTTTATAAAAATTAAAAAGCCTAAATATTAAGATAAATAATTGGTTAAAATTAAATGAAATTAAATAACATGAATGTAAAAATTAAACTTAAATTTTAATTAAAACAAAAATAAAATTTAATATTGAATAAATTAATATTTAACTTAAAAAAATAAATTAATTAATTAAAAAATATTTAATTAAAAATAATAAAATTATGACTTAGTATAATTTAAAATAACTTAAAGTAATAAAATAAAAATAAGTTTTTATTGTTCTAAATTAACTTATTTAACCAAGAAAACTTTGCTTTCAAAATTCGAATTACAAATGTTGTTTTAGAACATTGATCAAACACCAAAATAAAATTTTGGGATAACATAATAAGGAATAGTACGTAGTATGTGTAGATAAGAGAACGCATAGATGGATGTGAGTTAATAGTCCGGGTTAATAGGTCTGGGTTAAAAATGGCCAAGGGAGCTCTTATGACATAATGAAAAAATTTGCATACTTTTCGGCGTGAAGGAAAATATTACGCGTAGAAAAATATTGCATTTTTTTTGTGTTTCCAAACTAAAAGGCAATTTTTTTATTCTCCATACTAAAATCAAACTCTATTGAATTTATGCTTGTTAGCACAACTTGTATGCTCACAACTGACTAATTATTCTGTAACGAAAAAAGTTTCCTCATTAACTTTTTTTAGCTCTCCATATGTATTTTTATTGAGATTAGAACCCTTTTTTTTAACAGTAATTTGCAAATTCAGCCACATGTGCGCCTTTCCTACTTCGAATCACCCGATTAACCTACTACGCTCATGGTTAAGTGGCACCAATACATCAATACGCCAAGCAACTACTCGGCCAGCGGGGCAGTTAGCTTGTCAGTAAGCTATTATGTGCATATACAGTTACACATACATATATACCAATAATTTATATACAACTTCAGCAAGTTAATAAATCTTGCCTGCTCATCGTTCGTGCGCTTCGGCTTCAGCATATTTTCGCCACTATTGAACTACATCCAATTGGTATAATTAGAGCTTCATAAATTATCGCACACTTTTTCCATAATATTTTTACTTATTTTTTTTCTTGCTATAAATTTTATACAAAAGGTGAATTTGCCTTTCTTGCTTGGCGCGTTGCACGAAAAAAGTAACAACAATTACTTGTATGTGCCTTTGTAAACTCTGTAAAAATATGTATATAAATAAGAAACTGGTTTCTTTGTGTTTCATAAATTCAAAGTCAAGTTCAAACCAACTTGAAAATTTCAAAAATTTTGACTATAATTCCCTTATATCATTTTTTCAGCTCTTGGGCAACTGCATCTTCCACTGACTTTGACTTTTATTCATGCTGTAGCATATTCATACATAATTATATGGATGGAAATGATTAATGTGCGATTTTGAACTCGAGCGTGCAAGTGGTTGCTTTTTGGCTGCTTTTGTGAAAAAGCTGTGCACGCAGCCAAAGGCGCAGTGTGTTACTATTACTTTTTTAATTAGTGAAGGCACACAATTATGTTTGGTAGTGTGGCAAGTTGGTGAAGTTTTGTAATGGGTATATAATATTTCGCTAGTGACTAGTGAGTTGTAACTAATGTCTATATTCAGACAGCTTCGACCGAAACTAATCCGGTGAAATGGACTTGTGATAGAGAACGAGTCACGCGATTGGATACTCTGCGACCATTAACTTCAGATTCCTAGTATTTTCCTGTACCTAACTGATGAGCTAAAATCTTATTTCTCTTCATTTCTTATACAATAATGGTATACAATCGTCTTTTGTATCTCATTCGGCAAAACAAACAATTTTTAGGTGGTGAAGCGACTGCAAACTTTTCTAATATAGATTCAGAGCTGATCTTTAGTGCTTAAAAAATAACTTTCTTATTTGATTTCTAGATCTAGATACAGTCCACAGCGCGCTCATTTGATTGCTCTATCATTTTTGCCTCTGAAAAATTTGTGAAATTTTTTGTTGTTAAACTAAATATCTTCTTTTGTCCAAAAAATAGTCTAAAGCAGTATAGAATATCGATATGAGAATTGGTTTAGAATGCTTCAATATATATAAAATATTGCATTTCCCAATTCTGTGTTTTGAGTCCTTTGATTAATTTCAAGTTTTTTGATAGACTTGATGGCTTAAGTAGACTATATCACCTGTCAACCATGATTTTATTCCAAGAAGAGGCTCCCTAAAGCAGATAAAGCTATATTTAATTCGAATTCCATATCATCAAGTATACTTTATATATCAACAGTTTCTTACTAAGGTATTTTGTAAACGCAGAGTACACGATTTTCTCAATGGCTTAGATTTTTGCTCTGAATAAATTGTCAGATTTCTGGTTTTCGAATATTTAGAGTAGCTTTAATTCGATTACTAGATTTAACAGTAGACACAATTTTCAGCTTGGCATGTTACCATCGCTATTTATATATTTATTTACGATGCAAAAAGGCTTCCGTTAACGGAAGTAATACTGAAAAATTAAGAATATTGTGTTCGAAAATTGATATTTGATGCTTAAAAAAGCAGCAGAAGCACATACAAACTTCTTTAGATTGACACAAATCATTTTGATTGATGTTTTATATAAAAAAACGCTTTCCGGCAGACTTGAGCCAAAACAAAAATTTGTTTGTCGGCCAAGGCCTATGAAGCTAAGTTTGTGGAATTTGGTATAAACGTTGGCATTTATTTCAAATTTTCAATAATAAGGATTCGTAATAGAAAAAATATCAAACATTTTTTGTGACAGTTCTATTTCGGAATAACTACGATAAGCGATAAGCCTGAAACATCCAGTTAGTATTTTGAACTGAATGAATGAATGAATTTTGAACGCGGTTATATTAAGGTTTTTATAAGAAAATTCAATGGAAAATATTTTTGTTATAATTTTTAACTTTTTTGTGTGTGACTTTGTTTATTTATTTAATAAAACTTGCTCTACTATTTATTCGGCAGATGGCGCTGCAAGTGATAATAAAAAATCTTTTAGTCAAGAATACCAAAGAAAGAGAACAAACTAACTATTTATTGGATGAGAATGTTCCACAAGTGGTTTTCGTTAAATTTTTCAGACAACTAATATACTCATTGCATGCTCAAATAAAATTATTAAAAGGTCTCCTCCGAAGATCTTTCAAAATAATGTTGAAAATGGCGATAACTTTGAACACACCACCATTTCAAATGAACTCCGTGAATAACTTTTATGTTGAAAGGTACTATATTATCCAATTAGCTAACAAATTAAATAATTTCGAACATTTCAACAAAAACGAAACTTTTTGACTTAAAATACAAGCAGAAATATTAACTCAACAATGCTCTTTCGAATTTAAATGAAAACGACGACTTTTTTTATATTTGAATAGCTATTATTATTATTGCGCTACATCCGAATCCAAGTACAAATATAATTGGTTAATTTGTGAAATCTTTCAGTTCTTTCATGTTTCTCAATAAAAGACAGAAAATGAAATTAAGCAACTAAAAAAATTAAAATATGAAAAAAAAAATTATAAAAAAAAATGAAAAAAAAATTTATGAAACTCATAATTTTCGTGCGCCTTAGTTTTCCCAAAAAAAATTCAAAAACCACATACAGTAGGTTTTTGACGACACGCTACGCTGATTTTCAATACAATTCGCAATTAACATCAAATACCAAATTTATACGAATTCAATATGCATGCAACTGAATATATAACAAAGAGGGTGAAAACAAATCATAACCATGCGAAATTGGCTGACAGTGAATTAGTGACTTTGAGTTGAACAATTATTTGTCACCACAAAAGGCAATTGATATTATATTAACAAACTTCGCTGCAAAACTGTGGAAATAACTGCACGAATGGGTGATTGTCGAATGTTAGTAAATGGTTAATGAAATAAAAGAACGGAATAGTAGAATTAAAATAACAAAAAACAAATTTAGATAGCAAAATAGCGAATAGAAAAACTAAAAGCGAAAAAAAAGAATAAAAAAAGAATAAAAAAATAACTAAAAACTTAAAAAGTGAGCGTAAAAAAATCGAAAGCAAATGCCAATACACAGTTCGAAGGCACTGCTTGCAGTCGGCAATAAAGCGTTTAGCTGGTAATTGCTGCCGCCGACGTCACCATTGGCTAACAGTAATTGCAATGACCTTCACTGGGCGTACAGTTACAAAGTTGCATAGTTGTTGCAGGCGGATTAGGCGGACAGTCACTAAGCGATTGCTTTCGACTCTCATACGGCATACATAAGTAGTGTGGCTCGGAAAAAAATAAAATAATAAACAGAAAAATAAGAATTAAAAAATTAAAAAAAAAATATAAGAAAATTAAAAAAAAGATTTTTTAAATTAAGTTTAAAAAATAAATATAAAAACACAAATGTTTAAAAATAAAAATAAAACAACAAAATAAAAATAAACTTAAATAAAAATATAATTAAAAAAATAAAAAAAATTAACAGAAAAAAACGAAATAAAAATAAAGTTAAAAAAATTTAAAAAGCGAATTTAAAAAAGTTCAAGAAGCAAATTTAAAAATAAATCTTTTTTCAATACTAAAAAAGAAAACTTTTTGTAATTCAAATCAAGTTTGCGGTTTAAAACTGTTTGCAAAAGTTTGCGGTTAAAAACAATAAAAAAACTAAATATATAAAAATGAGTAAAAAAAAAATAAAATTTTTTTAAAATTAAAAAACATGAAATTAAAATATAGTTGAAAAATAAAGAAAAAATAATACAAAAAAGTAAAATAAAGATATAGTTCAAAAATTTTTTTTAAATCCAAATCAAGTTTGCGGTTTAAATCGCCAGCAAATAAAAAATTAAAAAAAATAATGAAAAATGAAAAATTGAGTAAAAATAACATTTAAGAAAATGTTAAAAAATTAAACAAAATGAAATTAAAATATAGTTGAAAAATAAGGAAAAATGAACACCAAAAAAATAAAAAAATATAGTTAAAAAAAATTTTTTACCCAAATCAAGTTTGTGGTTTAAGTCTTTTGTTTGCGCACTTAAGCGCCAGCAAAAGCGAGCGTAGTTGTGGAAAAATTAAGGCACGTTGTAGCATTAGATGTGAAACTAACAAATTGAAATTAATACAAAAGTGCAATAAAAAAAAATTGTTTATTGCAAAAATTGCTGTGGCGCAGAGTGACAGTTGCGGTGGCGGTTTGAGATTCGTCTGTCACTATAACCGCTGACGGCGGTAGTGGCGATTTCCCGCTGCTGTTATGCCGTTGGGCAGTTTGCTGCCTTTACATGCTTAGAGCCTCAAGTCTACAGCGCCTACGTAATGCGGTCGTTCTCGCTGTTGTAACGACAATTGTGATTTGCGCCTTTCCTTTCATTAATGATATCAATTACAAAATTAAGCTGTGCAAATTGTTGACTACACGGCTGTAAGCCCGGTGGTATGCACCATGGCTAACGAATTGTGTAGGTGGACAGGCAGACAGACAAACTGTTGGGTAAGACATCGATACACCTTGATGCAATGAGCATTAGCGTGCTTCAATTACGTGAAATGAAAAAAAAAAACAAAAAACACGGCGCAAAGTGAGAAAATCTAACACTTCCTATTGACAATGGGGCTATAATATACAATAAATATGCATAAGCTAGACACTACTTACATTTATGTAAGTATATACTATATAGTGCACTTTACATTCAAAGATCGGAAATCATAAGTAGATATTACGATATTCTACTCCAGGACTTGATCACAGGAAGCTATATCTGCCATGCCTTTTCCAATTAAAAGCACTTCTAAAGTATATACTAGCTTGCTATGAGTCTCAAAAATAATTTTGTAATTGCTACCTCAGATTTTCTGAAGTAGTGTCACCGCATTTCCGCTTTGCGCTCATAAGATATACTTGACTTTAAGATAATATATGCAGAAAAATTATTATTCCAATAGCAGAAAATCGTATGTTCAGTATAATATTTGATATAATCAAATAAGATTAAAAATAAGATAAGATCAAAGAGGAACTCACCACGAATGGAAGACAAGAAATGCAGCGGAGGACAAAGAAAAGCAAAAGCAAAGGCATGGAAAGGAGTGACGACAATCAAATTTGCTATACGATACACTAAAAGTTCCATAAGCACTTCAGCTGATTCATCTGATGACAAGAGAGAGCTTTTCAGCCGAATATCGAGCGGGGATTCGTATCTGAGGCATTAAACGGCGCTGTAAGTGAGTCGAAAGTAATATGTTGTATCTCCCCAATAAATAAACTCCTTCCAAAAGGTCTCGCTTAAGTGTGGTCCAGCCATTATAGTAAATAAAAAGGCGTCACTTGTACTATTAAAAGCACCAAAAGCTGGTTAAATAGCTGTTCAGCTGATTAAAAGTCACACTATAGAGCTTGTCAGCTCAATTCGGAAGGAGGTTGCAATAGTGCCAGAGATTGAAAACTTGTTGTAAAGTTCGAAAGTTGTGAGCTGAATCTGTTAAAAATGAATTCACTCAAAAATTTGTTTTAGTATAAATGTACTGAATCGCTTTGGGGAAGTACACAGATCAGCACTGATGGCTATGGAATTTTCTAAGATTATCTAAGCCACCAAAAACTCATATGCTTAAGAAAATCCACAAATTGTCTGCTAAAGGCAACTATAATGATAATTCATATTCAGGATGGGACTGGATGGGATAATTCAGAAATTTATCCCATAGGTGGCGCTGCAATCGAAAACAAGAATAAAAACTAGTACACAGTTTATTTTTGTTCATAATTGGAAGAAATCCATATAGTTTGGCGAAAAATAAACAGTTGAACTAAGACGGAAAATGCAAATATTAAAAAATTTTGTATTATATGAACTTTCGGGTGCATTTTCTTTAAATACTAACTGTTAAAAAGTGCTCAAAACCCCTTCCAAATTCTACCTACCGTACTGCAAAATTGTTTAAGCTTTAGAAAATGGCGGAACTAAGTGTTTGGATTTTCGTTTTTCGATATATTTAATACGTATATATAAATAAATTATAAATTTAAAATAAAAATTGAAGAGTTGCCACGTGTTTGAAATAAATTTGTTATTTACAAATAAATAATTATTTGTAAAATAATTATTTTACAAAAAAGAACAACAAACCACCTAGTTTAAGAAGTCTTACAATGTGAAATAATTTTTAGAAATTTTGAGATTTCAACGAAATCAAATTGATGAAAAATTATAACAATGTTGGTATCCAACTATGAGGCACTAGAAGAATTATAATTAAAAGAATTATAAGTGTTGCCAACTAATTTTTTTTAATATTTATTAATTTAAGCAAATAGACTAAATAAATTTACTAATTTATACTTATAACTATCAAATACTTATTAGTTTCAAATACAAAGTGTTTGGAGAAATCTCTGCCGAATTTAAATATGTTTCAAAAACTCTCATTTAATAAGTTGCCACCTATTAAGAATATTTCAATTAAAACAAAGTGACGAGAAATATGGTTATACTACTGAGATTTAAGCGGAATATAATTAAAAATTTAAATTGGAGAAGTTGGATTGGAAGAATTGGAGGGTTGGAGAAGAACTTTTTTTTAATTTTTAACTTTTTAATTTTTGCGTATTTCAACAAATTGCTCAAATGAATTCAATATCCGAATATTTGTATTAAAAAAAGTGATTGGCACAATTTTGATGCATTTATAAATATTTTCTATAGAATTTGCAGTTTAATTATCCCATTTGAGTTATGACAATGAATTATAATACATATATTGTTCAATATTTGGATTATCATATTCGATTACGGTTTCGAAATATTGAATCAAACTTATTTTTAATATCTAAATAATATAATATTTTTCATTGAATTCAATATCTATGTCTTACTCCGAGAAAGTTCATCTCTCTCGACCATTACCGTCCACTCGATCTAGTCAATTAGCAAACACCAGATATCTGAGTTATTGCTCAAGATTACTTCAAGCATAGCATTTTTTCTTACTACTCATAATTAAAAGATAAACTCCTATATATAAATTTAGCAAAATTTTCCTTTTATTGACTGCCCATTATTTCTTTGCCTACTGATTTCTACAAAATCATGAAGAATTTGACTTTTTCGAAAGTAACGTGACAATTTCTTCTATTTAATTGTTTTCTATTGAATTTTTAAACAACAAAGAGATTAACCAACATTATCAGCAATCTTGCATTTCTTTTGAATAGAAAAATTCCACATGCATTATGAGACTTAAAAACAAAAATAGATTAGTGTGCTATAATCACAAATTATGCACCATATATGTAAATTTATTGCACAATATTTGTATACACAATTTCTATGGCACTCGATTTAAACCTCCAACACACGCACGCACGCGCTTTGATTTATTTCCTGCAACACCCACTCGCCTTTGCAAAGGTAAAATAAACACGCAGTTACAATGACACTTACAACCATCACAGCTATTATTTTCTATTTTCAACACAAGCACATATTTACATGTATATATAGTAACGAATACATGGTATGAAATGCTAGAAATTTATTTGTTTGTCGCAACAAACCACAAAAGCGAGTCATACAAATCCAATTCAAATCAATTGTGGTAGCAAATAAATATTTACAAACACAGGCATGTGTGTATGTATGTGATAGTACATATATGTACTCGTACATACATGCACACAAACAAATATTTATGTAGTGTGTCGCCAATAAATCAATAACTTTTGTTTTCTCCTCTTTTGTGAGACAGTTGAAAATGAGAAATCTTCCGCAATTGAAATCTGATAATATTTATTAGGCTTTCGAAACAATCGCACATATGCGTGACACTATCAGTTAGTTGCTTGAAATAATTGTTTATAACAAATATTTAATATTTTTTCTTTTTCCTTTCAATATTATTTATGCCGATTCAGGTGTGCGTCTGCTGATGTGGGTGCTGATGCTGTGCGTTAATTTTGTTATATTGTTAGTTAACAAAAGATCACCTAGCGCCTTATAAATTGCATTGGGAAGCACAATTTCCTACTTACAACAAATATGGCATGCTTAAGAGTTAAAAGTTTGCATGAAATATTGAAACTACTTTTTATGAATTCGGTAGCATATGGCAATACTATAAATGGAAGTATAAAATAGTTCAGATATAAATATTGAGTAAGAAATGATTATTAAGAAAAGGAAAAACAAAAGTAAAATATTATTTAATACCTTTCGTGATTTCGATTATTAAGCTTGGCAAATTAAGCGGTCTCAATGACTTGCAAATATGATGACAAAGACGATTAATTAGTAAAGACCTGATCTGATAGATATTAACACAATAGCGTCTTGATGAACTTGTTTACTGCGCTGGAAATTAAATTTTTTAGCGATTCCGTTTTGCGATATTCGAATTTTTTGTATTCAAAATTTCGAAGTTTGAAGTTCGATTTTTGAATATTGAAATTTTGAGTTTTAGATTTTTTTTTAAATTACAATTTTTTCAAATCAAATTTTTGAAGTTCGAATTTTTTCGATATTCGAATTTTCACCTTAAATTTTTCGAAGTTCGAATTTTTCATTTAAGACCCCTTATGTAATCTGATGAATTTTTCGCTTGCTTTCTCTTCGGTTACTTCCACATGTTTTGTTCGATTTTTTGATAAGCAAATTTTCATATTCGAAATTTCGGTCTTCTGTATTTTATATTCGAGTTTTCGATATAAGCGCTATATAGAATGTGACGTTGCATTAACTTTTGCAATTGAGCATTAATGCCGACCCCTTCATAGTAATCCCTCACTGACATAACGCACATATGCCAGGGCTTTTCCAGCTCGTCAAGCCACTCAATAAGTTAAGTGCTTTTTGCCTAAGTATTCCAGCTGAATACTTTTTATCTCCTCAATGTTAGGAAATATACGTACTTCCAGGGGCCTCTTCGGTTTCGGTAACAGAAAAATAAATCAGTGGGCGTGAAAATAAAGGTAATAATACATATAATATATACAAATTATTTATAGGTATATATACGAGTATATTAAAATTGACCAACATGTCATGAACAAGGAACGATGAATTCATCATTCGATGCTTTCCGTGATTCACCGCACAGTCTCGGCTAACCGAGTTCTGGGTTCACACATAAAGGGTTTCCCTTTGAGAACCCGCCATATATCGGCGAAATGAACGACACAGATCTATGAGACAAAGAAAGTGTAGTAATGAGAATTTTGTTATCAATATTATCTCAATATATTTTTTTTTAGTAAAAAGCCATGAATCGGGCTAAGATTATCCATGAATCGGGATTAAGTCTGCTAGCTGTCAGAACATGTCTTACAACATTTTAGGGAGAATATGATTTCCGTTTTGACTTAAATTAAATTTTCGACAAAGCTGGAACAATAATTCTTGTGAAGAGCATTAGACTTTGGCTTGAAGACCTTAACAAGCTTTTTTTTCTAACTTTTTGTTTGTCTTTCTTTTATCATATTATGAAAAGGCTTCCTTTGCATAACTTTGCGCCTTTTTCATCTCATACAATAAAACATTTCATTTATTGCTGTTGTGCTGATATTTTTTACATATCTCTAACATAAAGTCGTTTTTGAAATAACAGAAAATCACACACAAGTGACGAGATATATTTAATTGCAAGGACTTCCTGGCAAATGGGTTCATAAATAAGACCTAAGATATATCGCTTCAGTCAGAGGATGGATTCAGTGCTGAAAATATCAAAACTAAAGCTAATACATGTTGGATTCTCCGAACTTTAAGCACTAAAAAATATTAGAAATAATATGAATACAGCGCCATCTATCGATATAATATTTTCCCAAAGCAAGTCTGCCACATTTCTTCAGAGGAAGAGTGATGCTAATCACTAGAAACTCTTGCTTAACTCATAAGTAGTTTACTGGGGTATTTAACTCGAGTTATCAATTTTAAAACTGTACAGAATCAACACTTAAAATTATATATTTTGAAAAAAGTTAGCATAAGTGTTGAGAATTACAACAAAGGTAGTATAAAAGCGTAAATGGGTTAATTAAAACAGCTAACTAATGCATTTTTGAGAATAGCACAAACTTCCTAAAGCACATACAAGTAGCATGTCTTGTAGGCACGTACACATATGCGCCAAGCTACCATTACCACTCCATCATTCCGGCGTCACGCCAGCATCACACATGTCACGCGATACATTTCGCAAACGTACGAACTGATTGACGTGGACACAATCAGAATGATTGCTGCTGTGTCGTACTTTTTTAATTTTACAATAAAATAATGCTTAACACAGAAAAAATGCAAACTGCCAACAACAACAACAAGCGCGTAAGGTCAGTTATCGAATTGTTTGCAACAGACAAATTGCGCTAAACGCTGCTGCGTCAGTCAAGCTGATAAACAGTTTGCCGAGTGAGTTTGTATATCTACGTGTGTGTGTGTGTGTGTGTGTGCAGCATTTACATTTTAGACGCCAGCAACAACAACAACAAAAAATGGTATAAATATAAGTCAAATAATCGTGCGTTTGCTGACCGATATATTTATATAAAATTTTTGTGACATTTTTCACGCGCGCCACGCCATGTCAATTCACAAAAAACAACAACAACAACAACAACAATTTATGTAATTTTTATTTTTGCTAAAGTGAAGTAATTTACTGGTGTGGATTGTTCTGCGCATGCTCTCAATTTATTTCTTTTTATTTATTTGTGTTTGCTTTGCAATCTCATACGGAGTTTGTAGTTTGCATGTCGCGCTTGCTCTCATTAAAATGTGTGTAAAATACAGTAGCTGCAGCGGCAGTCTGTGACACATAAGCAGTGGCGATACGTTCTAATTTATGCCTCGGCACATTGAGAATATGTGATTGTAGGTTACTTTTTAGGTCTAAAGAGGAGTGGGTACTATATCAAAAGGTATATGCATATGTATGTACATATATATATATATATGAATATGAGAAATTTTTATTGGTTTTTTTTTATTATGATTTTATATATTTTATTCCTTTCTCACACTTATTATTTACTTTAAATTACACTGACCTACATGTTGGAGTTCATCACAAAGGCATCGGCAATCTCTTTAATATTCTAGGGGGTTTTAAAAAAAGAACAGTGAAGATTTAAACGAATCATTTTGAGCTTCAAGAGCAGACATTATTTTACCAATTACAAATTTAAACAATAAACCTACAATTGACCGTTTTATTTGCACAAGGCCAAGTTCTTTGCTTAAGTCTTTAGTATTTGTCTCTGAAAAAACCAGCGTAAATATATCAATCAAAAAAATAGCAATCAAACTTAATGCAATAAACTAAAAAAAGTGAAAAAAGGGGGGAAAAAAATTAAAATTAAAAATTAAAAATAAAAAAAAAATAATTTTAAAAAAACTAAATAATAAAAACTGAATTAAAATCTGAAGATTTCTCTATCTTTCACCTCTAAAATTTTAATATTAGTTTTAAAAGTTTATATTGGAAATTTTAATGACTTCCAAATAATTATCTTCCAACATTTTTCTTAAGTAGCATATTTTCACCATGAATTTTTAATATTTTCTAACCTGTTTTACACCTCCAGATTACACTAATCAAATCACATAGCTAATCTTTCAAAAGCTTTCAAGTATGAAATAAATTAAGGTGAGTGCGAAATAAGTATATTTTGAGCTTAAGAAAGCCGGTTAATTGAGTTCCGCCTTCGCACTTTTTATAACATAAAACTACAACGATCCAATATCCGCTATTTGTTATTGCTTTGCTGGATATTAAATTTAATGCTGTTATAATGCTGAGTGCAATGAAAGTTGCATTTATTAAACTTTTAATTTCAATTTCGATTTTGCTCTGAAATAAATTTAATTACAATACAACCTTGAACCGTAATCTTTTTTTAATGTTTGATTGTTAATTAAAATTTGAAACAATTTTTATTTATTTATTTATTTTAGTTTCAACTGAAATTTTCCGTCAGTCGTAACTTTATTTTAAATTTAATTAAAAATATATTAATTAATTTCGTTGTTATTTGAGTTAAATTTTGTTTTCAAGTATATTTTAAAATTATTTAAATATTATTTACAATTATTATTTTATAATGGAATTTCAATACAAATATTTTCTTATTCTAAACTGAATTCAAATTCAAATTTTAAGTTTACCTTATAAATTTGAATTCGATTTTTAAAATTTTACTTAAAATTTTTTTTTTGATAAAATAATTCTTGCAATTAAGTTAATGTTTTCTTTGTGTTATCTAATTAAGTTTTATTTATGAATTATCTCTAATTTGTACTTTCAGTTTATTATCTTCTTTCTATTAAATAAAATTATGTGTATTTCTAAACATATTTTTAATTATAATTTATTGAATTATACTTTAATAATAATTTGGTAATAGAAATTTTTCAACATTAGAATTTAGAGATAATTCAGTATTTTTGTTTGCATATTTTATTTTCACTTAAGTCAATTTTTGGATCTCGCCTTAGCAGTTTTTCGCACACAAATTTGAATTCAATTAACCAACTTCCAAATTATAATTTATATTCCAAAGTCATTTTGTTTAATATTTTCATAAATTTCAATTGGTGAAATATTTTTTCATTAATTTAAAGTTATTTCTAGTGCACATTATTTGTTCTTCGACATTCAAAACTTTTCAAACTAAATAAATTTTATTTTGAACCCTAAGTTCAATTTATTTGTTTATTTAAAAATAATATATTTTTAATTTTCTTTCAATAAGTGTAACTTTTTTTTTAATTTTTAGTCAAAAACGTCAAAACGTTTTTAGTCAATTTTAAGAAAATTGTTATTTTGCATTTGCAAACACAGTTTTAATATTTATTTAATATTTAATAATATTTGTAAGTTTATTATTTTTAAATATTTCAAATTTTTCAAATATATTAAATTAGGTTTTGTGAAATTGTTATTAAAAAAAGACCAAAATTTTTTTCAAAGAATTTTAGTTTTTTTCTCATAATTTTGTTCTGGTTATTTTGTTTTCTTTTAGTTTAATAAGTTTATAAAATTTTTGAATAATATATGAAAAATAAAATAATTGAAATATTTATTTCATATAAATCTATATTACCATTGTCACCTTATTTTATTGAAGATCTTTTGAAATTTTTAAATTTTGAAATCTGAAGAAAAAAAAATGAAGAGTATAAATTTTAATTTGGTTTCAACTTTTGAATCACACCTTTCTTCTAATTATTACTTTTTCTTTGTGAACTTCAAAATATTTTATTTATTACCTTTTTATCTTCACTTTTTATAAATTGACACAAATTTACATAAAACACAACAATCATTATTAGAAACAAGCCAATCATTAAACTTTTGTACATAACCTCAACCGCTCTTAATAAATTCATTCTCCATTCTCTTGTGAACTCGCCAGCTCACTAGTTCCAAATGAATATGCTAATTTACATGTGTACAAACTTCGAAGGCACTTCAATATCCCCATTTGACATTTATGCCTCAATCATGTTTTGCCTTATTTGAAATTTTAATCAATTTTGCTCGACAAGAATTCTTTCAATCAGTCAAAGTAGCGGCTTTAACAGCCTTACGCTTGAGGAAATGTATACATACCATACTTATGTATAAATATGTGTAGATATTATTATACGGCTGCTTTAATTTCGTCACAACGTGTAAAAGTGAAACAGTCACCAGTCACTCTGATATATTTTTATATATTTTTGCTTTTGTTGTTTTGTTTTTTCCGCAAAGAAATATTGCTGCTCCCAATGAAATGATGTGCCTATTAAGCCAGTATGCAAATAGGTGAGTCAACCGTTTTATAATACATATTTACATATATGTTATTGTAGCTAATCAAGTGCTGTCATGTATTTTACCGTTAAATCACTGCAAAACTGGTATTGAATTGGATATAAAAAATTAAGACAGCTGTTGGAGGAGTTTCTTTCAAGAGCTATTAGCATATTAAAAGCTGTTTTTATACGAGTAGACAAGTTGTTCAAACATATGTACATATCGGTGGAAATATAAAGTTTGCAAGACCCTGGACTTTTGTAAAAATAAATCTTGCTGATATAAAGAATCAATGCTTGTTCGCTTGTTTGTATGAAATTCTAAAAACTTATTGTTTTTCCTGGAGAAGCTAAAAGGCCTACTAAAACTCCGATAGGTGGCGCTCGTAAGCAGGTTTTTGTCATTGAATTAATAAAGTAGTATTTACATTATGAAAAATAAGTTGCTTAAAAAATTTAACTTAAAAAGATTTATAAAAATTTATATGAAAATCTAAAATTTCAAGGAAAAACGCGTGTGCAACTAATTTGCTTACCTTTTATATAAGAATTTCTTTCAATGCTTCCAGCAAACTTGTTCTGAAAAAGATATAAAGAGAGAATATATTAAAATGTTTGCATACTTTTTTAATATTAATTAAGAAAAAAGTTAAGTTGTAGAAATTATATGAAACAAATAACAAAATTTACTATTAAAGTGTATACAGCCCTAATCATTTGCTACTTCAAAATGTGGATATTATAGCAGAACGCTTTTTCTACTGTTTGAATACTTATTTCTAAATGAAATAAAGTATATATCTTACACTAGCGCTTGATAAGAGGCCTGTTGTGACTAGGTTACTCTCAATGTGTTTTTTCGGCTACTTTCAGGTATATTCAGGTATTTTCAGGTAGTTTCAGGCATGTGTTTCGGGTAAGCCTGTATTATAACCCTCTCGACTAATTTCAAAGAAACAAAGAGGCCTTAGAACTATACGAAACAATGGAAAGATTAATTCTAGAATTCAAACTCATATTTTTATACTCATACCCCAAAGGGCCTTAAAAATAAGCATTCGCGTGCTGCCTTGTATTCCATTTCTTTTGCATACACATTGTAAAGATGGATATGAGCTATAGAGATTCTCCCTAGTAGCTGCGCATAAACAATATTCTTCTAAAAATTTTCAGTCTACTATTACTTAGAAAAATTCAATGACGCCGAAGTCATAAGTCAAACATTTTCCGAAGATAACTGACTTATAACTTTAATTTCTAGTTACCTAGGTTCCCATTCCCGCCTAAATGTTCAACCTCTTCATTTATTATATCAATTTTTGTTACAAAAGACATTTATAAAATCAGAAACTTACAAAATTAATTTGATCATAGAACAGTTTGTTCGCTAACCGATTATATTGAAGAAGGATTTTCGCCGCCTTTGATGCGCTTTGAACACAAAACCTCAATGTTTTTCCAAGCATCTTGCTTGCGGCGGCCCCAGCTACTCTTCAAAAATATGCGACAACCAGACTCTTACTGACTAGATCTATTGATTGAGAGAAACTATAGCGACCCAGTAGCCTCTAATTCATAGTTGAAATAATTCAATAACTTCAATTGAAGAGAAATAAAGTAGAAATCTATATATATGAAAGTATGTTTTCTAGTTAATAACTAATGCACTATGAAATAATATTAAAGCGGCGTGAGGATAGGCGTCTATTTCAAATTTAGGAAGGTAAAAATTTTATCACTACTCATACGATAATAGCTGAGAGGCGCAATTATAATGTATTTTCTGCGAAATCTTAGTCAGTTGTAGGTAGTCTTGTCTCTTCCGCAGCACTTCATACTTATATACTTATTGTTTTTTATAAGCATCAAAACAAAGTTCTAAGAAGATTTTAATATTTGTAAAAGGCATAAAAAAGACAATTGTCGGCACTTAAATTTTTTTTACACACCATTTATGTATATTTGTTATGTAACGTCATGCTAAAAGGTGTTGACTTCAAAGAAATTTCCACCGAAATTACATACTCAGAATTCTCTGTTCTCATACAGCCCCATACATGCATACATACATACAAAAATGTGTAATCAAATTGGTGGAGCTTGTAGCCGAAGTTAATTTTCTCGCATTAAGTAACCGTTATGTTGAAAATTTACAACACCACATAACAGCAACAACAACAACAACAGCACAATAAACCACCGTACGTAAGGCGATTATATAAGCGTATATACAGACACATATGAGCACATATGATGAAAAGCGTTAGAAGCGCCCAAATTTGCTGACCGAAATGACAAAATACAAAAAAAAAAAAACAAAAAACAAAAAAAAAAAAAGAATGAAAAACAACAACAAAAACAAGCTGTTAAACAGCGTGCTGCTACACACTTTAGTGGCTTGTTTTATGAAGACAATCAAATGCGGCATGCGGCATGCCACGCAATGACACATATATGTATGTGTATGTGTGGGATTGTGGTAAATAGCTTTAGCTGCATACAATATTGCAGTATTTTCGAGTTGTTGTAGCACGGCTTAATATTTTCGTCTACCAATTTGAACTCATGCTTGTATGTCTGTATGTTTGTCTGCTTCGTGTACACTTGTGACCGAAGTCGTGTTGTGCTTCTTTTTATTACACACAATAAAGTTGATTATGTGTAGATAATTATGATGAGTTGTTGGCGCGTTGAAGTTAAATTTGCCATACAAATTATTGCCTCGAAGTGGTTTCGAACAACTGTTACTGCCGCCGATGCTGTTGACCGATCGAACGCACACAAGCAAAACAAATACAAAACAACAGCTGCTTAGATGTTTTATGCGCATGTTTTATATGCAAGCCTTTGAGCCTTTGAGTGTGGTTAGTCGCCGCTACTGCGCTGGACTTGCGCTTCGGCCGCATAACTACTGCAGCGTTAATGCTGTTTATTACAGTAAATTTATATGCATGTTGCAGCTACAGCACGTTTGATCATTATACTTACATGTACACGTATACCACCAGTCGAGATGAATGGGTAGCCTTTCGGCTACAAAGTCTGACCGGAGACTATAATCTGGTGCCACGGCGAGCAGAGGCCCGGTGGAGTTGCTTGTCGCTCCATCCTGCTCATTGCGGTAGACCCTTCGGGGAGTATCGTGGCGACTGTGTGGTTTAACACCTGAATGCGGGTAGAACTGTCTGGGGCGGTACAGTTCAGTGTGGAGTTGCATTGCAACCGGGTGCCCGACCCATAGCAAGGCAGAGGTTTTAGGTAGGCCTCGAACCCCACCAAGGTGGCTATTGTGCCATTCCACAATGCCGATCGGTACCGTTGATTTTAGCGAAAGCTATGATTAACGGGGCGCTGATCGACGCATTGTATTGATCCGTTGTGTTTTTGAACACCGTGGAGTCGAGCTGACAACGGCAGGTACCCACGTAAATCACATCGGCTTCTGTACACGTATACATAATTATATGTGTATGTATATCGTGCGAACTGTCAAACAAATTGTCACAACTGTCAGTCAGCGCCACAGGCAATCCGGCCCCGGCCAACTGACACAGCAACTGACTGACAGTCAAGAGTCAAAACAAAGCGCCTATAAAATTGCTCGACGAATTATTATAATATGTTTATAATATTTATTGTGTTTGCTTTTGCCTGTCATAATTTGTGTTATTATCAAATTTTGAGAAAATTGTCGACACAACACACATTTTCGATTTTCAAAAAAAAAAAAAAACAAAAAAAAAAAAATTCCTGTCGAATTGTTTTCATTAAATGCCAAAAATATATACTAAGTGTATATATATATTTCAATATATATGTTAAAAAAAAATTTTTTTATTACTATGCAAGCATTCCGGCTACTTGGTTGCCATTTTCAAACAGAAAAGAGAAAACAACTTTTAATTTGCCTTATTCTCTTAATTTTTTCCGGCATACTCGCGCTATTCTTTCTATTATTTTGCTAGCGAAAATTGCACATTAAATTATATTAACCGTTAACTTATAGCGATTTTTTCAACTCATTAAATTATATATAAGCATCCATACTTACATAAATATGTAGTTAAATAACACATACACAAATAAGCATTACACATACTAAATATATTTGACCCAACAAAGGGTCCGCCACGTCCACTTATAACGGCACTTTAAAAAGTTATTATCTTCCTCGCGAAATTAAAAACTTTTTTCCAGTCTTACTTCGTCACAGTTAACTAAGTCAAAGCGTAAAATTGCAATTTTTCGCCGCGACATTTCTATTTTCTTTATTTATCACGAGTATTTAATGAAAAATTATTCGCTAGTATTAGCTCTAGCTGTAGTGAAGCGGCATCTAACCGCTTAATAGGTGCTTAACCCAAATAAGCAAGTTTATGTGTTAAGTGCGCTGGTATTTATAAGTAATCTAAAAAAATACCGTAAATTAAAATTAAATGCTTATGAGTTAAGCAGCTGCATTAGAAAATAGTGCTGCGCTAATATTTACATTATCATTTTTTTTTTGGAATTAGGCTTATTTGATAGTTAGTAGCAAGCTTGTTTAAAAGGCGAACTAGTACCTAAATGGAATGGAATTTTTAAGAAAAGCCTTTTCGTGTTAAAATTAGGCATATTTTAAACAAATTCTGGGCTTTAAGAGCCAATTTTTTTCCCTTTTCATTACTTTAGGTTCAGTTCTATCAATTTATTAATCTCAAAAGTATTTAAAGAGTCTAAGCCACTTCTCTTAAACTCACAAAATGCTTGGTTTAAGCTCCACCGTTCTTCAGGACACATGTGCCTGAACCAAAAGAATCTGGGCCTAAATCTATTACCGGCATTCCGCTTTCGTCTGAGGAATTGTGGAATGCCTGAATCGAATTGAGAGTGATTTATAACCATGTGACAAGCCAGGCTTAACAGGCACCACAACATATTAAAGAACATGCTCCAAGTATACAGTATTTACCAATATCGGCAAGAGCCTTGTTAACCGTATCTATATTTTATTTAGTAACTCGATTTGTGCTACATTGGCAACGAAAAACTATTGAGTGATTTTTAAGTACAAAATAGGCATCATGAGAGAGGTGAAAAAATTGGGAGATTGGAGAGAGAGCAGGAAATCGAGTACAATCTGAGAGCGAAAAAAGCAGAAAAGTGCCAAAAGCTAGCAAAACCAACAGACGGTAAAAAAATCCGCTAATTATATGAAAAGAGGAACCGAGAAGCTGGTGCAGAGAAAGACCACCGAAATTCATGGAAATATGTGAGAATAGTAATACCTAACCGACTTTTGATTAATAAAGAAGTTTAGAAGTGCATAAAGTGTGATGCTAAAGCCGACAAAGAATTCGAAGCCTCAATCATAAACCACGATAACGGTATTCTAATGCTCGAATATGACAAATTTGGAATAGAAATTAACATTGCAGCTCCAGACTCACAAAAATATAGAAACTAACACACCTAAAGGCTAAATTAAGTAAAATAAATGTTAACCAGGCAATTGTAAGAACTGTAGGCTCATGATCTGGTTCCACGCCATGTAGAATATGGCAGATAACAGACCATCGATTAGAATTTCCACAGCAAGAAAATTAGTGTCTGTATCCCGCTTTGTGTATAAGGCTCCATCAGAATTGAAATTAATCGGTCTTATGCATTTAAAACTGGCCGATTTTTCTCATATTAATTTTAATGATGTACGAAAATTTTTTTAACCAATAGAAGTGGAATACTCAGGAGCATTTTTGATAAGTCGCCCAGTACAACGAAGTTATACAGCTAAAACAGCATCACTTGCTTTCTACACGATTGGAACCATTCGAAAACTTCTCTGTTTGGTTTTTTCTGATTGACACCCTTGTGGTAACGCTAAATATCCAGACAATCGTAAAAAATTTCTTACACAATTTTAAATGGATTATGGCATGATATCCTTAACCCTGACCTAGTCACTCTCTTTTTGATTTTGATTTTCACTTCTGCAGCCTTTCTATTGAACAAGTTGGAATTAAAATCATTCACCGCGGCCGATCTGGGATGGGCGCAAGTTGGAGCTTTGATAGGTCATTTTCGGATCTTGCCAAATTATCCAAACAGTGTGGCAGATAGCGGGTTAGAATGAACTCAACATACCCTTTTTAATCTTATTTTCTAGGTGAACTGGCTAGGTGAACCGGCTGAATTATAAATCATATATTTATATACTCTGCAAGTAAATTAATCAAAATAATGGAGTTTTCATGCAAGCAGGAATAATCTATCTACCTTTCCAATCTATAATATCTGCTTTCAGCAATAAATTATCAATTCTTTATGGTTCTAGCAAACAAGTTGCAGCAATGAAATTTGAAAAGCATTTCCTTGAGTAAGAAAGTGCTTCCCACAAAGGAGAATACAGAAGCTCCGAGCACATTATACAATTCTATGCCAATACTTAGATTGTTTGGCATTGAAAGTTCGCAGTAATGAAATATTAATTTATTTGCCAATCGTTGACTAATTTTACAAATGTCCGTACCGCATAAAAGTTATCACAGTAGATCTTAAAAATTTGTATACTTGTGTGTGTACATAGTTGCCTAGCTAAGCAAAGGCTATTAACAACGAAATGTGAAAGCAGTAAAATGCTTGCGAAGATCACATTTTTTATTACCACATTGAACTTAAATGCGTTTTCTTAATTTGATATTCAGTTTGGCATGTGCGGACAGCCATTCGTAATAAAGAAGTTTTAGCTGGTTTTCATGCTGTTCCGCGCATTATCTTACACTTTTTATTGCAACATTTTACGAGCTAAACCGTTGCTGCAGATAAATATCTTTATTGAAGAGAATAATATGTTGCGCAGGCGCAAAAGCAAATAAGTGGAATTTTTTTGTTTAATTTTTGTCTGTTTTTGGCAATAAGGCAACTACGCGAAGATGCCAATACAAGTGTATGTGTTTAAGTAGAAATGAGATAAGTGTCGCATATGCAAGTGGTGAACGTATGAAATGGCTAGAGTACTACTGATATTTGAGTTAAATAATTACGATAAATACATTTGAATATAATGAAGCTGATGATAGTTTGCGTGTGTAAGAGATTGCTGCGCTGAACATATATCTTCTTTGAAGCTTAGTTCTATTGATAGTGTGATAATCTTGCTGTTTAGAAACATTTACTCTAGAAAAAAAAAGAAAAAGTACATTCAGAAAAGCAGCGCAAGCGCAAATGAAACGCTTGTTTACTGTAGAACTAGCATAACTCGAAAATCAACAAAATTTGCTTAAGTATAGCACTAAAGTATCTCTTAGATTAATTTTACTTGTTCATTTCGTAGGCTTTAAATAAAGAAAATGCTGGGCGGATTTGAAACTTTCAGGTGTCTTTTCTAACTACTTGATATTTGAGTTACGACATTTAAATAGTTAATAAGCGAAAGGTGTGGGCTAGTTTACATGGCGAAAAGGGTAGAAATTGGGTATTAAAGCTGGTATTTTTTCTGGTATATTCAAGCATAGAAGAAGCCAAGTTTTAAGGTGTGCTAACTTATTGAAAACTTCTTTCAGTTTTAGTAATCAAAGATTGAAGAGTTAACTTACTGGAATAAAGAAATTTACTACAGACTATTTTCATAAAGATCTTAATGAAGTCATTCAGGAGACTTTTTTCCTCGAAGGAGTTGGATTAAAGTTGAGATTGATAGAGAACTATATAAGCTATTGTATTTGGAGTGGGCTTTTTTCATACTCTGAGTATAAATGTTGGATTTTTCAAACACAGATGGGGCAATTAAAAGCTGCCTCAAAATTAATATGTTATACAAAAACTATCAAAGTGTTAATGACCAAGTGATATAGCCAAAAGCTGCAAATAGCAAAAAAGGAGAACTCCTCCAAGTTACAAAGCACAGAAAAATTGGCGCAAACGTGAAGTATTGACCGGCTGCAGAAGCAGAAATCGGCGCATTAACCTCAGGAGTGCACTTCGGTGACACCCAAAATGGCTTGGCCCATCTCCGCCTTCAAATTCGTATGAATTGGACTGTTTGCTTTGCTTTTTTAAGAAACTTGTCTGGCATCGATTGAAATGTAAGCGCAAATCGCGGTTTCGCACCAACCAAAAGTTCTCAATAATTTGTACAGAAATTTAGAAGACGAAAGAATTGCTGCATATTTTGATATCAATATCTTAGCACAATTTTAAGCCAGCAGAAAAAAGCCACATCATATGTTCGAGTTTTTCTGTTGCAATGCAATGTAAGTCACCAGAATTGCCCAAAAGAGTAGTGGAAAGCCTTTAAATATTGTATTGGTGATTTTGTAAACCTTACCTAAGGCAACTAAGGTCTAGGTAAGCTGGGTAGATAAGGATTTAAATCCAGCAAAGAACAATTTACTCCACCCAAAATCGCTAGAGCATATAATATCTACTACAAAAACAACAGCAAATATAAAAAAACCAAACTGTGGCAACTTCGCTGAGACTTTTACAAATATAAACTTGATTAAGCAATTAATTTTAACATCGTGAAGTCAATTTAATTTTATTTATTTACTGACGACAGTAGAATTGTAGTTTAAACCAATTCGCTACTAACATTCTATTATATTTGTATGACTAAGCATTCGAAGCAAGCATGTTGCCACCTTTAGCGCTCATAAAATTTGCCAAGCAGCTTCTAAAATATATAAACTTTTTATTATACATTTTGTAATTGCACTCAATAAAGTTTTAGAGTCTGGGAAAAAATAAAATGAGTATATAACAGTGGACTCTTAATGTTTTCAATATTCGCATGGGTAAAAATTTTTATTTTCTTTGCAGCTAAAGAGAATACAAATATTTAAGTGAAACAAATTTTTCATACTATTACATTTTGTAAAGATTTTAAAAAGCTAAATTTAACATTTCCGCTTACGCTATTTTCTTGTAACACAATTCATATGCCGATACACCAAAAAATAATATTCAATTACAACAACATTTGCACGCTTTAATTGCCCAACTTACGCAACAACGTCTGACTTTCAACAACATCGGCTACGCTGCAGTTAACCCTCGACTTTATAGATACATATATATATGTAGACAATAAAGTAGTATGGCGACTGAAACGAAAGACTTAAGCAACAAACCTAATATTAGCCAAGTGCGTAACTAAAACGCAAAATGCGAAAAATGAGCAATTAAGAGCACAACGAAAAGCGAAAGGAAGTGCCAAAGATGCAAAATTGAAAAGAAAAAGTGCATTTTCACATTCATCTAGACGGCAACAGTTTAATGAATCTGCACACACACACAGAGAGATAGACAGGCATGTAGCCACGTGTGTTATGCAAATGAGTTCATGCAGAATGATTTATGATTTCCAAGTCGCTGTAATCAAATTGTATGAGGCGAAACGAAAGTAGAAAAGTGTTAAATTGATGCCATTAACGGGCAATTATTTACAGTTTTAACACAAAATTAAACTGAAGTGTAGAGTAGCGTGTGGAGTATGGAGTTCATAATTCACTTTAGACGCTTTCATACATTGTGCATAATGAACTGAACTAGTGAAAGATATGTGTGATCAAAATAGGGTTTACAGTTAACTATCAAATTAAAATCAAACAAAAATCAAAAACGAAAAAAGAAAGAAAACTGTAAAACTTCATTTATTTTTTGTTTTGACTCAAAAATATACTGTTAACTAAGGTTCACTTTTTGTTTTAAGGTAACACTAATGCGCAGTGGGTGTATTTGCTTTGGCTTAAACATAGTCAGGGGTCTTAATATACTCTTGGTGTTGCTACTGCAACAATACAGTTAAAAAAGATTTAGTTGGTGTAGCTGAGGTGGAGGTGAGGAAAGGAAGATAGACATCATATGAAACATACATTTTTAATAGTTACTGACTACTGGGACCACATAGAGGAGTGAGTAATGCTTGTAACCCCGATTATGAGATAACATATGCCTAAAAATAGTTTTAAAATATTATGCGGCCGACTTAAAAATTCTGAAACAAAAATAAATAGCGAAAAATAAACTCAGAAAGAGTGGCAATAAACACATTTATGCTTAGATAGCATAGGTCGTCTATCCAAAGCAGCCTTTTGTTAGCCTAGTTAATAGCAAACAGAGACAGAGTTAATGCTCAGTATTGTACAGCTTAAAGCAGGATGTTATAATACATGTTAATTTATTATAAAATGGTCTTTTCGTTGCTTTCTGTGTTGCTCAACATTTTTCTTTCCAATAATTTATTCAATAGATTCATTAGTCTTACGAAAGTTCTTGGAGATTTCGAAATGATTCGGTAGCAACTTGCTAACAACCGCAATACAAAAAAAGGCCAAATAAGTCGAGCATGCCATTGGGGCTAAGAAGTATATCAATTCCATGACAGTCGGCTCTAAGTAAGCTATATCGACAAGAATTTTTATACGGCCTAGAACTGTCAAATCGACAAATTTCGAGATTGTACCTAAGCGAACGTTTCCAGTAGTCTTCAACTGTGCCGCTAAGCTTCAGCTTGAACAAGCGCTAGTTTCGAACGCTAATAAATAACACTTTTTCTCGGGCTTTAAAAAAAAATTTTGTTCAAAATGGAATTTTTTCATAAAAATGTAGTCTACTTAGCCGGATTGTACAAGTATCTCTATTCATGTAGTTATTATCCTTCAAATTTCCTATTCCTTTTTTTACAATAACACACACATAGACATATTAAGTGTTAACTGATTCATAAACATCATTGAATCATCCACAGTTTGTATCGAAAATTAAAAAAACTTTTATTTTAAAAATTTTTATAAAAAAAAATTTTTTTTTTGTCAAAATTTAGGCAATTTCTATCAACTTTCTCTCTGTTCTCTTTTCCATTTCTATAAACCACAAAATCATGGCAGCCGATTCATTTTAGCACTTAAAAAAAAAATTCAAGTTCACAAACTTGTTGTGGTTCCATCAAGACAGCCCACTTGGCTGGATAGTCATCACTATCTTTGCACTACTGGAAGTTATAGATGTTTACAGTGTACAGATGTTGCATAGACGCGCCTATAATTTTGCCACATTTGGCATTAGATTTTTAATAGCCAAGTTTGTCGAACAAAGAAAATCTTTTAAATTAGTTCACACAGACTGACAAATAAAATAATTACTCTGATTACTTTTGGAATATTTTTTTACAAATTATATATATTTATGCTTCTAACTTCTAAGCTAACACAATGCAAAATAGTTTTAAGGCAATATTCTTCTAAATAATTATTGCCAAACATAAATGAATCACAAAAATCTAAAAGAAAGGCTTCAATGTTGTGCCACTTTCTGTGCCCAATTTTCGTTTGCCTCATTATAGTTTCAACACAAAAGGGTTAAAAGACAAAAACTGCCGACTAACAGTACTTTAAATAATTTTAAGTTTTCAGTATCTTAATATGTAGCTTGCACAGCACAGGCAATGCATTGAACTGACACGATACAACTACAATAAGATTTTTTTTATATTTTTTCCCCCAAACATTTTCAACTACAATAATTGAGAGAACTGTACAATGACCTTAACTACCTGTCAGCCTAGATCTTAAGAGTGCACAAAGGAGAAATTTCACACTCTTACTTTCAACTGATAGCCGAAACTTTAGAAGCGACTGAGCAAATCTGCTGAAAATGAATATTTAATGTGTTTCGTTTGACTGCTGTGGGGATTGGTAATAAAAAAAGCAACAACAACAACAACAACAACAACAACAACAGCCATTATAAACCAAATAAACAAAGCACTCATCACTGAAGTTCGTTGCCTCGGCTGCCGTTTGTGTTGACTATGCATGCGTCTGACTAGACGCGCTTGTTGTAAGGCAAGTTCGTTGCTTGTGTCTTCCGTTTAAACAAAGGCTTTATAAAAATTAAGCAAACAAAAACCGATTATTCTTATTGTTGCAGGTTTTGTTTGAGTTTCTCATTTTTATTTTCTGATTTCTTCTTTTGCCTTTTTTTAATTTTAGTAATTATGCGCTCCAACTCATTTCACTTATTATTGTAGTTTAATGACCGCCTTTGCCACTAAGCAATTTTTGCAACCAATGTAAAATAAATGCAAATGCGCCCTTGTAAAGATTTCCTTTTTATGAGGCGAAAAGAATACATTTTAAAAGTAGAAAACATATTTAGAGAGTACAGTATAATTATACACATACATACATGTGTCTTCAGTCCAAAAGTGGCATTGCAGTTGTAATGGGAATTTCGTGTACTCCCACTTAAATGGCCTGTTTAAGTTTTGCACTTAATTTTTGGTAATCAAAATATATAAAATACTACATACTATGGCCGCGCCATTATTCAAGAATATTTCCAAAGTCACAATGAAAACTTTCTTTTGCTCATTGTCCAAAAAAGTGTTTATAAATCTTTATCATCTATCTTTATGTCTGTATTCTTTTGTGTTGTTGTTGCTCTAGCCAACGAAATTTGTATGCTGTCAACTTAGTGCGCAAACAAATTAGCTAGTTGTATATTTGAATGCGCATACATCTTCCCATTGTTGATAAACTAATATGTGTAATTGAGAATTTGTTGCTTTACATTTATCAACATATGAAATGGAGCACGCAGCTTTCACTACACCCACGCTATTAAAATTAAAATAAAAGCACTAACGACTGACACGTGCATGTGTTGTGGGCTTTCAGCTGTGGAGGAAAATTGCGTGTATGACATATTTACACCTTTTATTTTACCTTTCGACATTTGTCTTAAGTGGGTTAGGAGTATTATATGAGATGATACACTTTTGTGGTTATTTATGTTTTAAATCCCGATTTCATATACATTGTTTAAAATAAATGATAATTAAGTAATTATTATATGGTAATCAATTACTCTGAAATTAATGAAATACTATTTAATTACTTGCTACATAAATATTTTCTACAGAAAATTTTCTTTTTAATTTATCGGATATATTGCAAAAAATAAATTATAAAACTTAGTAATCATTGCAAAGTAATCAACTACTTTGTAATTAATTAAATACTACTTAATTACTTGCCACAAAAAAATTTCCTGCAGAAAACTGAATTTGTTCATAAGATCTGCAAAAAAAATATAAAACTTAGTAATCATTACATAATAGTCAATTACTGTGTAATTGTGATTATGTTTAAGTACTTCTAACAAAAGTATTCAATGCAGAAATTTTACTCTTAAACGTTAAATTTCAAATAAATTGCCATAGTATTACCAATTCTGGAATAAATTAATACTTTTAATCGTATTACTTAATTATGAATGACACTAAGGAACAATTGTTTAAAATAAATGATAATTTAGTAATCACCACATAGCAATCAATTACTTTGTAATTATTTAAATTATATTTAGTCATTTGCCAATGAAATATTTTCTACAGAAAAATAAATTTGTTTATATAATCTGTAAGAAATAAATAATAGAGCTTAGTAATCATTACATAGTAATCAATTATCATATATTTGCAACAAACAAATTCTATGCCGAATTTTTTTTTTTAAAACAAGTTTTCAATTTATAGTGATAGAATTACCAACTTTTGATTGAATAAATGCTTTTATTCGTATTACTTATAGTTGTATAAATTACCATAAAGTTACCACTTTTTGAATAAATGAATGCTTTCAGTTGTATTACTTAGATATGAATGACACTAATGAACAATTGTTTACATATAATTATATAATTTTCTCTCTTTTAAGCATGTTTTATTCCAAATTATTTTAATTTGCTATATTATAAACAAATTTATATTGTTATTTTTTAAATAATTACAGCAATAATTTTTTTAATTTAATTGTTCATTCATAATTTAAAGTAGAATTTTCTAACCAGAATTAATCCAGTAAATTATGTATCAATAGTAAAACGTAATTGTAATTACTTCACTGTACATTTAATTACTTTATAATTAAAATCACTTGCTTTGACGCTAATTAGATTGTACAGATTGTTCACATTATTCAGGTGTTTAATTTCTTTTCTTTTGACTTAATTATTTATTAAGTATTTATTATTATAAGTAATTACTTTTGGACTAATTATTTTTCATTCCAATTACTTCAAAGCTCATATACATAATAAAACAAATTACTTGATAAACAAATATAAATAATTTTTAAATTTATTTATGAGTTCGTGGCTATTAAAAGTACTCTTTACTATTCATTCATAATAGCCATTACTTGACTATAATATTCATTACTTTTTTATGTAATCAGTTAAAGTAATCATTAAGTAATTTTTAAAGTAATCAGTAAGTTTATTGGTGTATTCGCTTCGGGTTTTAGCATCATTACATTACGACTTTTTTTACATTACGACAAAAATTTTATTGGAACAAATTTTTCGATTAGCTTAACATTTGTCATACGAAAATGCCGTTAGCGTCATTTACTTCAGCATATATATGTTTAGTTTAGTGACCACTTAAGACTTATTTCATACGATCTTAAGTCATTGAATAAGTAAAAAATATGCTTTAATACCCGTAGGTATCATATTTATTTATTCTCTCAGCGATGCGCCCAAATATGGGCAACCCCAACACAACTGCCAGCAGAGTACAAGAAAATTCCATTTACACCACCAGCTGCCAGAGTGTTCACTATAAATAGATGTAATACATCCGAAAATATATATATTCTGACTGTGTGTAAAAATAACACAATGTCCAAGCGAAATACAAGAGAAGAACAAGAAAAACAAAAATTATAAAATTATGTAGGCGGACATTTTTTCTTAGAGCAAAAAGCAGGCCACGCTCCACTTTCAAGCGAACCAAACATGCAGTGCTGGCCAAGCATGATTATGTAGAATGATTATGTAGAATTCGGTGACTACCTGGTGGTTTTGAGTTAGGTAGTTTCATAAGAATGGTTTCATAAGTATTTTCCATGTGAATTGTGGAACGAGTAGAGACGCCATTATTGGGTTTGCGGAAGTATAATTTTACTTTAGAGTATTTTAAACGATATTAAATATTGATAAAAAATTTTATTCATTTTCTGTTAGCATTTTGGTAATTTTTATAATTTTTAATTTTTTTTTAAATTATTTTTATTATATATTTTTGTTTGTGGACAAGAAAAAATTTATTAGAAAACCATTCATGAATCTTGCAGGGTTACCAACATTCAAATAACACGGTACATACATCTCGCTAAACCACTGATTTTACCGTTAACCACAAATTTACTTCAATTGTGTGATATTCAATATAGGTTTCCAATATTTCTTTCGCCTGATCATTATTGCTCATACATTACAAAAGAAATTAAATTCATTTACATATGAGCGCATTGTTGTTGTAACTATTGCTTTACTGCACGCAGCTTGTTACTGTTATGCCAATTCGAGCCACTCATTAACACTTGTTTGTTTTGCTGTTGTTTGTTTATGCTTAGTTATTAATGATTTTGAATAATAATATTGTAACATAAACAAAACTAGGTTAAGCCGTAATTGCAAGCGAGTCAAATGAAGTGAAGAATTTTTTAAATCAAAACAAATAAATAGATTTGAATAGGACAAAATTGGTGTATTTAGTGCAAAAGCAATGTGATGATTTGTGGAATCTGCTGAAATTTGTAAAGATGATTATGATGATGACGTAGATTACGAAATATATTGTGTAAAATAAATTATAAGCAAGAACATTACATTGTAATCAATTGCTTTTGTAAAAAAATATATAATAAAAAAGTAAACATTATATAATAATCAATTAAACAATTTAAAAATTATCTCCACACCGTCAGAATGGAAAATGGAAGGCTGATCATCTCTATTTCCCTGTCTGTCTCTCCGCCTCTCTGACTCTCGCTCTTTCCCACCATCAGCTGTGAAATGCGATATTTAAAAATTTCGTTCAAAGCTGCGCTAACTCAGACTTTGAGCAAATAATCTTATCTCAGAGCAAACGACCCCTGAGATAAGCCGTTTTTCAGCTTAAATAAACTTCATGAACTTCATAAACTTTGGTATAGAAACATCTCCTTCTAAAGCGATGATATGTAAATACCTAAAAAATCATTTAATATTTTTTAATCACCAGTTTTCCTTCACCTCCATGTTTGGCTAACCAGCAAAACATTTTTGGTGCTTTTGGCTCATCAGTCCCTAATACAAAAGACCAAAAAAGGGACAAAAGACTTAAGCGACAAACACAGTTAGTAGATTATTATCGGAGGGAAAAAATTTCGGGTGTTCTTATGTTTAGAAACCAATTTACAGCACACAATGAAGCAAATATATTGAACAATTTTTATATTAAAGATAACATTCAGATGTTCATCTTTTAAATGTTTGGGCATTAAAATATTAGTAAAATTAAGTTCTGGCGTTTTTAAAAAGCTCAACAAGTAAATATTATATACTCCAAAACTCTATTTGTGAATGTAAATATTATTTAGTTATTAATTTTTATGTTATGACTTTTATGTTATTATATTTATTGCTGTTATATACCATTATTTAATCTATAATTGAATAATTTTTTTGAAAATTTTTTTTTAATTAAAAAAATTTTTTTGAATTTCTTTTTCTTGGAATTTTTTTGGAAATCCGAATACGAGTTTTTGAATTAAAAATTTTTTTTTTATTATTTTTTAAATTGAATTAGTTCTAAATCATATCATATCATCAAAAACTAATAATAATAAAAAATGCAATATGTTTCGGTAATCTTAAGCCTTGCCACACGAATTGAAAAAATTTCACATTACTTCATAAAGTTCATTCTCACTGATAGATCTATTTTCATATACAAGGGTTTACATTTTTATTGTAATTGATGACACATTTTGCAAAGGGTTGAAGTCAGGATTTTTAGGTGAAGAATTCCAATCTTAACATTTTGGCATTAATCTTGATATTTTGGCCTAAAAGCCATTACTTCGCTAACTTTGATGTTTGTTTTGGATTTCTACATATAACATATAACATATAACATATTACATATAATATTATGGACTAATATATTATCAAAGAATTTGCTTTCATTACATACTTCAATATGTTTTCACTTTGGTGTTCGTTCGGTTACCCTTGAATTGGATAGTTGGAACACTACGCACAAAAATGTCGACAAAGTAACATTCAGTACCGTTATTATTATTGTTCTTGTTGTTATAGACACAATCAAGAATGGTTTTCAAATTTAATGTTAAAGTCAGAAAGAAAAATACATATTTTTGAATATTTTTAAAAGAACGATTCTAATAACTGGGCCACCACTGTACTTGTATACAGCTTATGCAAATGAAAAAATTAAAAATTACATTGTAGCTAACACCGATTACAAAGATCAAAATATATAACAAACTTCTTACTTTTTCAACAAATTGTATTTGTGTTAATTATGGCACCGCGAATATTCTACTATGATTTTAACAATGTATGGAATCAAGCTGTTTCACTTTAAAAATACCTATTTCCAAAACATTTATTTGCCTCAGCGCAGTAACACCTTTTAGTTTGCATTATTATTTCCCCAGAGTTTCCCATCATTAAATTGAGCTTAAGGGAATACAAAATCCTTGAAAGGCTTTAACAAAACAAAGGCAGCAACAAATATATAAAAAAAAAAAAAAATAGAAAAATAAGTAAAAAAATAAAAATAAAAAGCGCATTCAAATGCAAACGACAAGTAAAACAGATTTTCTTATTTGATTAACACTGACACTATGACCATAAATAACTGCTTAAAACATGCACCCCCAGAGGGTATGTGTTCTAAGCATTGTACGCCAGCTAAAAACGCAAGCAAGAAAACAACAACAACAAACAACAATGGTAACAATGGCACAAAATATGCATGTGTGAGTACTTGTATATGAGTAAGGAAAAAACGTGCTAGAGCCAGCCGCATGCTCAAAAAACTAACGACACAAAGCCTTATTGGCGAACATGCAAAAGTACTTAGGAAAAACAAAAACAAAAATATGAGAAAAAAAAAATAACCAGCAACTAAACAGCAACTGCTAATCCTTGGCAGGAGTTGTGTTAGCACCACAAAGGCGCACAAATAGCAGCGCGCAGCAGAAGAAACAACATGGAGGCAGCGCAGTTAGGAGTTGGAAATTGACTACCAAAGCGGCTAACAAGCGCTGCCAATGTCTTTGCGCGCCTGACAAGACAACTACAACACATTGCCTTCTGCTTCTACTTCTTCTTCTCCTTCGGTTTTTTTTTTATTTCTATTTTACTTTTTGTTGCTGTAATCGCTAGAGTTAGCTAAAGTGGCCGGCAGGATGGCTGTTTGCTTGTTGGGGCAACCGCAGCGGTGTTGACCCTACGCCGATATGCTTTGCTTACAGCAGCTGCTTGGCAATTTCCTTTTGCGAAATGTTTATTGTTAGAATAAAGCTTTTCTATGTTTATTATAAACATTTCTGTTTTTTGTTTTGTTTTTTTTTTTTTTGTTCGTGCACAATTTCCTTTGCCAACGGCGTCTGGCGTTGGTCTTGGCACCAACGAGGCTACTATAAGAGGTAGCCGCAGCCAGCAAACACCACAAACTCGAATGCGGCCTAACGAAGGGCCACTTTTTTCGCGCATACTTTATTTGCTTTTGTATGGAAATGTGTAGCGTATTTTTGTTTACCACGCTTTTGCTATAATGTTCTCTTGTTGTTGCTATTTTTTTTTTGTTTTTGTTTTTTTTTTTTCTTGCAATTGTTTTTTTTTGCGTCAGGCATATGCCCTATTTGGCCGCTGGGCGGTTCACAGTCGTTTGTTGCATCAATTCCACCAAACAAGGCACGACGAAACTGGCCAACACCCGCCACCACAGCTATCAGCTGGCAGATCAAGCAACGTGGTAAATGACAGTATTATGCGCTGATATGTAAGCAAAATTGGAGAGAAAAAAGTGCAGGTAGAAATAGTTAGTAGTAATAAAAAGTGAACTTATATAGAATAAGGCGATCAGATAAAGAAATTGTATGCAGTTGAAAGCTTGCAAAAAATGCTATAGTTAAAATTCTATATAGATTTAAAATTGAAATTTTTATACTTTTATATGTGGAAAAAAGTTTAATGGCGAAATTGGATCTAGTTTGTAATAATAAATCCAGACAAAAAAAGACCGATGAAAATAGATGGCGTATGATATTTTTGTAGAGGAAGTTTGTAGCACCACAATACTTTTAACTTTCCTCCGAAAAAATTATTCAGCGTTCATTAAAAAAATTAGACTTATTTATGAAATCAAAATCACTTTTAAATAAAGAAATCAAAATCACTTTTAAATAAATAAGATCAATTTCCAAAAATGTTATAAATATTTTATTGGGTTATGTCAACGTGTGCTTTCATTTAGGCTAACTATTTTAAAGCCACTGGATTGAATACTTTATTTTCCGAGAAAGTTTCATTCAGTAAAAATATATGACAAGCAGAGAGCAAAAGATAAAGAAGTGTAAACAAAGTATGTTGTTTCAACGAATTTTTCTTGACATAATAATCTAAAGTTAGTATCGGACTAGAAATTTGCTTGAAATGATGTGTTTCAAAAGGGTGTAATCATACATTGTTACATCGATCAATAAGGTTTAAATATTTTTTGTTGAATCGAAATAATATAAATTCAAATTGTTTTTAATAACGGCAGCATACTTAATTTTACCGTTAGTTTTAGAAAGCTCTTAATGCAATAGATATTACGAAATTCCAATAAAAATGGTTTGCTCAATTTTTTAAACCAAACGTTAGAGACTTGAGACTTATCGAAGAGAGATTTCGATATAAAGGAGTAATATCTGGAATTATTTTGAAAGATATACAATGAATGTCTCATGAAGTTTCTTCCGGTTGTACAGCGTTGAACCAGATGAATAGAAGGAAACAAATACTACTACCCACTACTGCTACCCAATACTACTACCCAATACTTTTAAATAACTAAGCCTTTGTTACTAGGCTTTGCTTCCTTCACTTTTCTGCATTTCAACAAAACAGAACGACTTGAATAAACACATGCTGAAATAAACGCTAGAAGCTTTTTCGAGAGGAAGAAGAAGAAGAAAAGAAGAGAAGGCCTTGACTTTAATATGTAATGAAGCCAGATCGATCATAAATCGATCTATCCACATTATAAAACTTAAATAATTCGCTGACTTGCTACTTGGAATGCAATAGTATATAGATTTTATTTGCAAAAACTTTAAAAACCAATAAAATCTTTCGTTGTTTTATTTTCAATATGATATGCCAAATATTTAAGTGTTTCAGGGTTAACTTAATTTTATTAAAAGAAGAAATATAGAATATTGGAATATTATAATAAATATAGAATATGCCACAATGGGTGGCAAATTTGCCATTTAATACCAACTTATTAACAACTTTACTTACTTATTATTTGTTTCGCTTATAATCAAAGTGTTCATCAATTACCTGAAATAAAAAAAAAAAAATTAAATAATTTTTTTAATTAATAATAAATTTTAAATAATAATAATTTAATAATTTTTTTTTCAAAAATGAAATATTCTTTGATAACTTAGCAGTAATAAGAATAATATTAAACAAGAAATTTGTACTGTAGACTTTGGTACTGTGTACTTCGGGCAACATATACAATAATTTTTATTAAAAAAAAATCTTTTTAAAATTATATGGCTCTGTTAGCCTGTTGGCTATTATGTGCGTTATGTTAAAGGTATTATAACCTTAAAAGTTGAAATAAAACAATTTTTTTTTTTTAACTTCACAAGTCTATGATGTCAGAGTATTTGAGTGTTTATTAAATTAAAAAAAAAAATTATTAGTAAAAATGTATTTCAGAATTTATCACCCACTCAAAACATTATTAATATGATGTTGTTTTCCGGCCTAAGAATGACCTTAAAAGTTTACCGTGAGCCCTTGAAGGATTGCCGGATGTTATGAAAAGCCAAATATAGACAGATTTATATTTTTTTTTTCCTTTTAGCAAAATTTAGTTGCTAGTAGCTAAGTAACCAACTTATTCAGAAATCTTTCGAATCTCTAAAATGCATTAGTAGCATATTTTGCGCGCACCAAAAACAGGTTTTCAGCACAAAATAAAGTTGATTAATTGACCAGTTGGAAGTCCAAATAGTCGCACACACAAGTGTGTGTAAGTATTTATGGCAATTGCCGCCTAAATTTGACACCACAGCGAAAATTGGCAGCATTTTTAGCATATCAGCTGGCAGCGCAAAAAGCAGAGCAAATTACATAAAATAAAAAAAAAATAAAAAAGCAACAACACCTTTGCACTAATACAATGTATGTGCTTATGGAAATATACAGCTATGCAGTATATACAGTTATGCTACATATGCAGCATCCGAGTGAAAACGCGCGCAAAGACATTTCAGTGTATTAAACGTTGCACACATGTGCCGCATGTAACGGTAATTGTAACACACATGTAACGGTAATTGCTTAGAGATTTGAAAAATCATATTTCTTAAGCTTATTTTTTTCTTTGTAGCTCATACATGTGTGAGCGTGTGTGGGCAAATAATCGCTTCGTGCTAATAACAGAGTGCTGTTGTTTGTTGTTGTGCGCTCATAAATGCGGAACTCTTACGACATTTGAAAAGTAAAAAAATACTTTTTTTTCCCCAAAAAACGCAGCAAATCCCACAAAGACAACAACAAAAGACGAAATCAGTGAAAAAGTAAGGGTTAACACTTATGTAAGTTAATGCTATGTTGTAGGTATGAAAATCGCTGAACATTAGCTGCGGCTGTTAATCATTGAGATCATTGATCATCATAAGCGCACTAATTACTGCACTAATTTTGAAAATGTGTTTTCACATTCGTTTCCATTGCCTGACTTGTACACTTCAGCCTAAGCGCCGTAAGTGTCGCTGTCTTCGCTCCTTCAGCAGGTTAAGGCTTTCACTTTTCGCTCATCAATTATAGTTTAAATTCACTTAATGACTGGAGTTGCTGGCAGCAGCAGCAGCAGCAGCCACCACTTCAGCCAGCGATAATTGCCAATTACACACCACTTGCCCTAAGAGCGTCATTGGTTGTGATTAGTGTTGTTGTTGTTGTTTATGTTGCATTGCATACAAAGTGCTTGCAGCGCCTAATGCTGAAACTAGGAAATTAAAGCGTGAAGTTGGCTGCGTTGTTGCAGTTGCGATAGCGGCGTTGAAGGGTAGTGAGGAAACTGATTTTGTGTGTGTGTTGAAAGGTGCTTACGTAATTCGGTTGGTTGTAAGAAAAATGGAGGAAACGTTTGTTAGCTTTGCCGAGATCAATCCAATTGCTTAAGTCACTCTGATGGAACTCAAGAAAATATATCCAGTTGTCAAAATTCAAACAAAATCTGGCCTAATAATAAGGGAATCGCTGATATCTGAACAGCTGAGCCTTTAGGTATCCAAAAAATAGACTTTCTACTTAATGAATGTTCTTAAGGGGTTGGGCTAGTCTATAATTTTATATAACTGAATTTATATTTAGCTCTAAAGTACACTTTAGGGACCTAGGAACGTTATGCAAAAGCAAAACAAAATAAAAATTTCCTGTCCAATCGACTGAGGTGTCGAAGCGTTCGGGTCAGTCAGCTTCAGTGCGTAAAACTTTAAAGGCGTTTTCCTTAAAACCCGATTTTTCGAAACGGTCAATGACGGTACTCGGAGACTATTCCACGTAACCGCTTGAAATGTAACTGTAATTTAACTTCACATTAATATTCTCTAATGAACTAGGTAAGGCTTGTTTGCTATTATAGCAACATTTTTTTATAAACAATTTACTGGAAATATTTTTTTAGTAAAAAACTTAACATTTTTTTTTGTAAGTCCGTCATTTTGGGAAAAATTTATTAAATAAGTTAATGTTTTATGGAAAAGATGTGAAATAAGATCCCTTTTCTTTACTTCCTTTCAGATAGCACCAGCCCCCGATATCATCGTCCCCCATAGAAACTTTCTTAAAAAAGGCGATTCAGAAGTTTGACACAGTGGTTGCCAATTTGTAGCAAAATATCAATACAAGCATTTTCTAATACACTCAAATACATGTTTAATAAATATTGAAAGAAAGTAAACCGATTCCTTTTCTCTTACGCTCATAACGAATTGTCAAAATTAGTTCTCTTTTGAGGGTTGGTCTAACCTCACTTTAGATTGGCCTAACCCCTTAAGGCGCTGAGAGGGGAGTGAGAAAGCAGGAGAGGAAAATATTGAGAAACTTGTAGTACTTAAAAAAATACACCATAATAAACTTAGATTGTTACAAAGTTTGAAAATTTGTCTTATAAGCGAGTAGCAAAAGAACACTTAGCTCGGGTAAAAATTTCCTGAAGGTATTTACGAACACTGGCAAGAACTCAGCGGTGTTTTGTTTTTGCTTGGCGCTTTGAGAGATTTTTTCTGTTAACTGTTAACTCACCCCACTAAACTCGGCTAAAAATAATGGTGAATTTGCGTTTTGGCTTGATATGCATTTGGTTATTTCATTCTTAAAAGAGAACTTGACCATTATATCAATTGTATATTTGATTTAGTATGCAATTTCATTCCAGGGGAGTATATAAAGTATTTCGTCTCAAATTACTTCGAAATTCTTACAACTGCTAGCCAGAGTATTCGCCGCTACACAATTTATTTTCAGTGAATAAAATTTTGCACCAGCAAATTTACACATTTTTTTTCTGTTCAATCATATTTGCATGCATGTATCCGCTTGCTGTAATTACACTGCTGCACCATGTATTTACAACAAAAAAATAAAAATAAAAAATTAAATTATATTTATAAGTGCGTGTGTGGCACCCACCTTAGCTGTCGAGCTACTGGTCATGACCTTAAAAATAATTGAAAAATTAAATCGTTTACGCTGCGAAACGCTAAGCAATGCAGCAATACGAGTGGTAAATGCTACAATTTACATAAATATATATATTTACCTATATTTAGTATAAAACTGAGGAGTACCCAGCAGTGAATTATAGGGTACTCGCACATGTAGTGGTGCTAATTCATATATTTAGTGTAATTGTTGGAGCATAAAAGTTATGTTTTGCATTATATGGAAATTAAATCGAGGAATGTACCGATTTATGGCGAGATTGAAGCTATATGTGCTTCATTATTGAGTTAAAATAGGTGTTTTCTGGACTTGTTTACCTTCAAATATACTGTATAGAAGGAGATACCCTGTTGTATATTATATATACATACACACATATACATTATATATACATGTTTGAAGATTGCTTCAACAGGCTTGCCGGTCCAATGAAGGAAGGCATTTAACAAGCTTGCCTGGTACTAGGAGATTGCTCCGTTTAGGTCTTCGTCTACTGATTTTTTTTGCTTGAAATAAAAATCCAATAGAGAATTTAGGCATATTTCATCTAGCTAAAATTTCAGTTGATTCATTTTCAGTTACCTGCTTGAGAGTCTGCTCTGAGCGTTTGGCTGGCCCGTCACGTTCTCAATTTGTCTAACAGTTAATCTTTGCTGAAGAATCTAATAAAGAGTCCATTCTTCAAAGTCAGAACTCTCTAGGAGGGACTTCAACGAAACCAGCACTATTTACAAATCCAATTTAGATAGTTGGACGAAGCGCAACTATGCCAACAAACATAACATAAAGTGTGTTTAAAAATCTATATGCGCATGTTTATGTTTGCATGTATGTATGTGTGTGCATATGTGTGTGTAGCGCACCACGCATTGGCGTTGAAGCTGTCGATTTCGCTGGCGATAGTGTTGGCAATGGCACTTGCCTACACGCTTCGTTTGTTGTAATGATGTTGTTGCTCTTTTTGTTGTACTTGTAACTGCTTATATATTTCATTGCAACAACAATTTTGTTTACATCTCAGCATTGTTTCAGCTTTACCAAGTAGCATTGCAATTAAATTGTCATTATTTTATTTTACTTACGATTTCATTCAAATTTCATTTGTGTTGTTGCTTTTGTTTCGAAAATGCCCATAAGCAAAGCCAACGAAGCAATGTAAATAAAATATATGGCAGCAACATACATACATCTACTGTGTTACACATGCAATTCGATTGCATTACACTACTAGCTACAACACATACATACATACATACATACATACATATGCACATACATACATACATACATACATATATATGCACATACATGCATACAATGCATACAGTACACAATAATTTGTTTACTTTGTACGATTTTCACACACACACACACACACACATATATATGCATGTAGGCATTTTCACAATTTGTTGCAGCCACAACGGCATATATGTATGCCTCCAAGCATCAGCGTTATTTCAAAATATACATATTTGTTGCCGCTTCGAGCACTTCAGCGCCTACTCTAATTCGCCGCAAATAATTTCGTAATTTTTGATTTTGGAAAATTGTCTTGTAGACACTTGTTGTTGTTGGTTTCATTTGAAATTTGCAGTTTTTTGCTTTTCTATTTTGTTTTTGCTGTTGCTGCGCAAAGTTCAAGTTTAAATTTAATTGCACAAATAAGTAGTTCAAGCGAAAATTGAAAAAAAAAAAAAAAAATAAAAAATAATTGCCATAGTCTGCTGGGTGGGTTGCACGTTGCGTGTGCGTTTGAAATGAAGTGAGAATTGCAATGACACCAAATAAAAATAAATTGGAAATATTAAATTCGCAACAATGTGTAGGATAAAGTGAATGATGAAATATTGCGCATGCAAAATGCCGGGTTTTTACAAAATGTTTGAAGTAAAATTTCAGTGGATTTTCGAAAGTGTGCGAAAAGCAACATTGAGTGAACATTAAGTCATGCAAGATTACTCTCTTTACTTTTGGCAGTAGAATTTAGAGAGGTGATTTAAGAAGGAAAGAAATTAAATAGCCTGCATTTAAGACTTCCTGATAGCGTGAATATGTAATGGAGAGTTAAGTGGAATTTAAGAGATAGTGAAGAAGAGAGAGAAACTAGAATGGTAGCAAGAGACTTATAGCAGACTTAATCACGGAAATTCAGGGTAAATTTAATAGGCAAGGATACAGTAAGTTATAAAAAAGGTCGCAAAGATTCTCTAGCCTCACAGCTAAGCGTTAAATAGAACACTGCTGTTCGAAAATTTCGAAGTTCGAAATAAAAGTTGTAAAGCAAACTCAAAATATATTAAAATCCAGAATAACTGACACTTGATATATCGAAATAGATATTATAATAGCTGCCAACATGAGTGAAAGCAACTGCCTATGATCGCTTTCTAGAGGGAACCGAATATTGAGTATGTATGCACTCTCCTCTTTCGAACTTACAATAGTATTTTATACAACGATTGTAGGTATTAAAGCAAATGCTAATGATTTTTCTCTTTATCTTGGAGATCTCACCGAAAAAGTGATCAGTTGAATCAACACTAAGCCCAAATATGACAGACAAAACAAAGAGGCAATAAAGGGGCTTTCAACGGAGACCTTGGGGAGTATACTTAGGTTTCATTTCATGTAGTTTAGAAGGCAACGAAAGCGCAAATGGATTAGTACTCAATGGTAGTGTTTATGATGCGTTCAATATAAATTGTCTCAAACCTCTCCAAGTTCGAAAAAGTCATTTGAAATAATGAACTGCAAATTTAGATATCAAGACTTGGAATACTATATCACAAATTCGTTTCGAGTATTGATAAAATGCAGTGGGCTGAAAGGTTACTACAACTTTGCAGAATTGCATGCACACAAGCTTAAGGACTCTAAATGCTTTCAAGGCTCCGTACTTCGGAATTTTCAATTGGAACATTTAGATAGTGTCGAATAGTCGGCAGTGTTTAGGATATGTTCCGCGAAAGCACAAACTTTAGAGTCGAGTTAAAAAAAGCCTTCTGAAACGTTCAATGCTTAGCAATAAGGAAATCGGTAGTAAATTAGTAAGGGATTAGGAAAGAAGAAATTACAAGAGCTCAAACTCAAGATTATGGGTTGGAAAGTTTTGAGTTTTGATAACTAACTGTTGCTGGTAAGCGTTAAGCTTGAACAGTGTTAAAATAAAGTTCCAGAAAATTATGCATATGTATATGCATGTTATTCATACAGCACTATTTCTTTTAGAATATGAACTAAAGGAAATACTAATTTGAAAAATATGAAAACTCCTCTCTCGGAAAATGGATTCCGTTAGATAATTTTATGTAGTTTAATGGACCGCATAATTATATATAAATATGCTATTATGTATATATGTAATCAAACTACATATTTACTACAGCAACTCACATCTTTTCCGCTGCAAATTCACATTTCATTTTCTTATCTGATCAACATTATTTTCGTTAATGATTTTATTTCATTTTGACCTAGAAATTCAGACACACTTGCTGGCAACACGTGCCTGTATGGCCAAAACGAAAATTCGTAGACAAATTATATATTTGTAGGAAATAAACTCTTTCGCAAATTAATTGACGCTCAATATATTTGAGTTTTCATGTGGGCAGCGCTTCCTATATAAAATTATTTCTAAGATATTGGCTTGCGTGCATTTAAAATTCGGCACCTTGACATACTTCGGTTGAATGCGTAGAATAATATAATTTGTTTGTGTGAAATTATCAGTTCTCATTTGTTAAATCAATATCAGAAGAAGCAAAGCATTTTTAATGATAATATATATAACACGAAAAAGTATTTTTTTCATTAAATTAATATTTTCTGAGAGCGGTTATTATTCTCGAATTATTTTTTTCTAAATAAAAAGTTATTATTAATTTTCCAAAAAGCTTTTTTTGGTTTTGAAAAAATTTTGAAATTTGAAAAACTGAGAATTTTTTATGAAATTAAACGCTATCGATAGCTATCGAAATTTCTGTGATATCTATATCAATATCTGTATGTACATCTACGCATGTCTACATCCAAAGTGATCCTGAAATTTATGCTGTAAACTGAATTCTGAAATCTATTATATGGGAATTACCACCCATTGAAAGTTACTCGCAAAGTTAAGCGATTGAAAAGAGCCTTTTGGTTCTTTTCAATGGTCTTTTCAAAGAAAAGCCTTTTGGAAAGCATATGGGTGAGCTTGTTTTAAAAAAATATTTTGTAAAAATGTGACCACCTGAATAAAAGTGTAAGAATTGAATAAAAGAAAATGAGCAAAATATAAAAAAAAATTTTCGAAAGTATTCAGACGACTTTATTTTAAAAAATGTTTTAAGAAAATGTAGTCATCTCTGAAAAAAGTAAAAATTAACAAAATCTTTCAAATTAAAAAGATTAAATCAAATATAATTAATATTACACTTATTTTAAAAATGCGCTTATTACTAATACTACAATAATTATAAAAAAGGCCAAACAATTAAAATTATCGATTGTCGAACATAAACATAAAATAAATCGATTTTTATATTTGAATGTAATGAATAATTATCGATTATAGAAAATTGGTGTAAGGAGTATTATCGATTTCAGAACATAATTATATTGAATAATTAAAGATATCGATAATGTAATACAAGATTAATGAATACCTTAAATTATCGATTATTTTAACAAAGAATTCAACTGAAAAATCGATCAAATGCAAGTGAAGATATGCTTTACTATAATTATCTAAACTCTCTATTGAAAAAGGCGCCAATTTATAACGCTAGTTTTACGATTTGGCGGCCACAATTAGCACAGCAAGTAAATGCTGAAACAAATTACTTTAGAATATTTTTTTTTAGGGATCTCAAAACTAATTTGAAACCGTGTTTTGCTGGAAAAAATTTTAATTTTAGAAATATTTTATTTTTTAATTTGTTGCTTCTGCTATACTCCCACCAAATCAGTTGCTTTTGAAGTTATGTCATTTTTGGTGTAGACATTTCTTTTAGCTTTTTGCCAACATTTGTGCAATTTGTAGTTTTGCATATGTTTTGCAAAATTGTTCATTAATTAAATATTTAAATTGGCAAAAGACAAATTTCGGGTTATTGGCGAAATTAGCACTTTATTCAGTTTTTGGACTTTTTTTTTCCTTTCGAGTCTAACTTCACTAATCAGTTGACCAAATATATTTGCTATGTTTCCTTAATGTTGCTCTCGGATATATATGGAGTACCAGCAATGAAAAAAAAGATGTGGATAAATGCAAATTCTGTAGCTTAGCTATCGATAGTGCTAAATCGTAGCGGCGAAATTTTTTTATACACAATTGTTGTTGGTACATTACCCCCACTGGTTGATTAATTACTGGACGCGCTTTATATGGTTCAGTTCAGTGGACTTCTCTATTGTGTAATTTTGTGATGAGTATGTGTATGTATTACATACTAGACAAATCAGTTGATCTTAGAAAAATTATTTTTGCCTTTCTTCTCCAATTTCAACAACTTCGATTTCTTACTCAAATTGGCTATAGGCAACAAAAATCATGCAATTTGATTCAAGCGAAAGATGCTAATCTTGAATAAACTTTTGCGTTAAATTTTTTTTTTTTTTTTTTTGTTGAAGGAAACAGTAAATTGAAGCCATTGACTTTTGCTTATATGAATGACGTAAGTGAGCGGTGAAGATGAAAATGGTATAGAGAGAGGGAGAGAGAGAAAAAGAGAGAGAGAGCTAGACTTTCCATACTTCTACTTCAATAGTCTCTGTGGGACAAGGAGTGTGAGTTCATTTATAACACTTATATGCAAAAAAATCTATGAAATGATTTTCTGAAAATCAATCAAATAGATAAACGATTAAAAAAACAGTACTGTGATTAATTACTGACAAATTGTGGCACCCCCTGCACATTGCGATCATAGATAAGAGAGAGACAGCTCATATACATAAGCCTGTTTGGGTTGAGAACTATCATTATAAGCATTATCAAAAATGAAGACGGCTCAGAAAAGCAATAAAAATTTGTACCAAATATACAAAATTAAAAAAAATTCAAATATTTGATATGGTCACAGTCATTTTGTGCAACACAGCACAACATTCGTTTCCTTTCTCCATGATCTGCCAGTATTTCCTTTGCTCTGCAATACGGTATCGCATAAAATCCCTTCACTCCCATTTCAAATTCATTTAGTATTGTGTTCACTGTATTAAATTTAATCCCTTTTCGTGAAACGGTAATTGCAAAGTTTGCTATTTGAAATTTAATCTTTGATGACATTTGCTTTTTTTCATTATTTGGCATTACATTTATGTTTGTTTTTGTTTTTGCTTTGTTTGGCGGTTGTAAAAGAGGATTGCGCTGCTCATAGACACTGTTTTGTTGTTGCTAAAGCAGCTTTACTAAGCTTTCATGCTGTTTTTGCAACGAAAATATGATTACAATTGTAGCAATACATTAATAAAAAATAAAAAAAAAATAATTATAATAAAAAAAATAATTACAGCGGTTCAATGACTTGTGCTTTATATGTATAACAGCATAAATACATACATATACATATATAAAATAATCTTTTCGCACAAAAACTCACGACTTTTCCATCCATTTTTATTTTGCATTCTTATTTGTTTTTAATTAAATTATTTTCTCTCTTAACCTTGTCAACATTTCCTTTATATTGTTTCCTGCTTTTATTTGTTTTTTCTTTGCGATTTAAATTAATTTTCTTTTCTTCTCTGCTTTCCCACTCAGTTTGTCACGCATTGAACCACAAATGTAATTATATTTTTCACTTTCTCTCTAAATAAAATAATACAAGTGTTATTGTTGTTGTTGATGTTTCACTTAACGCGCGTTCGATTTTCACTATTGACATTTGCATTCGCTAATAAGCGTGCGGATTATATTTTCTGCTAGTAATTAGATAACTCCTCGTCTAAATTATTGCTTTCACAAATGTGTGTATATAGTAGGTGAGTGGAAAAATATTGTGTTTTGAAAAATAGAAAGTAATCAGCATTGGTACAAGTTCAAAATTTGTCATTAAAAAAAATTCGGATTTATTTTCTTAAACATTTTTTTTTTTTAATTTTTTATTAGTAAAATGTTTTTTTTGCTATATATTTCTGAAAATTTTGATTTTCACGATTTTTTTATATTTTCTTTCAATTAGTTCTAAATTTAAATTTAAATAAAAATTTCACAATTTCTATTATTATTAATTCTAATTTCTTTACCAAAATGTATATAGTAGTGTTTGAAAAATAGAAAGTAATCAGTATTGTATTGTAAGTTTAAAATTTTTCTAAGACAAAAGTTTAGATTTATTTCTGAAATTTTTTCTTAATTAAATTATTATTTTTTTTATTGTTTTATTGTTAAAAATTTTTTTTCTGCAAAGTTTTTTTAAGATATTTGATTTTCACGATTTTATAAGATTTTATATATTTTTTCAAATGGTTGTAAATTTATATTTTAAAAAAATTTTTCATAATTTCATTGCACATTTTTTTGATGCGAATCATTAATTTCAAACGTTTGATATTGAAGCTTACAAGAATTGAAGCAAATAGCGTTTTGAAAAACATCGCGTAAACATTTAGTTCACTGCAATCATTTTTAACTTTTTTAACATAAATTACAATTTTTTTTCTTAAAATTAATATTTATAACTCCAAAGACCTACGCACTTCAACACAGAAATCACTTCACTCACACCTAAACTGATTGCATTTACACCTTCTCCAAATTTTTCATGCTTCTATTGCAATTATGGCTATTACCGCACACTTTTATATGTATAAATAATAAATATAAACATTAAATATATATACATATATATATATATATATACAAGTACATGTTATCTAAGCATAGATCGTAAGATTTGATTTTTTATAGAATGTCAATCAGTCAACCTCCAGCCTCCGCATTTCAACACAATTCTCTTACACTCCCTAAACTGGCAGCTGTATTGTCATGTGTCTCATGTGTATACCGCTATTTACATACAAGTTTGTATGTATATATGTATGTTTGGAAGTGTGTAGTGAGCGCCTATCTACTTTGCACATCGGTTACAGCAATTTCAATTAACTTAAATCAAAATTTGTTGCTTTGAAAATCAAAAAGTTTGAATAGCAATGGATAAGTACTCGTTTCTGTTTAAAAAATCACAATAAAAAAAGAAATACAAAAAAATTAATTCGAAGGACGCAACTAATGTCACTTGTAAATTTAGATACAACAAAGGCGTGGTGCTAAATGACTTTTTTTTGCAAAAAGTTTTGAAAAATATTATAAGTATTAAGGAAAAATTATAACAAAAATACCTTTAGCTTAATTTTGGTTTTCTAAACCAGGAGTGGAGTGAAGGAGAGTTTGAATTTTTGTGGGACAACCATAATAAGTGAGAGTAGTATATACTCTTGAGGATCAAGACTATATCTTCACTGCACATACTGTTCAGTTAAGCTTTAAAACCCTCCTATGATTATTTTATAGCCATTACAAAGTATATTATAAAAAAAATTGATGAGTGTACCGTTAACGACGAAAGTTCAATATGTTGTGCTCAAGTGTAGACTCATATTTTAACGCCTTCTCATAACAGACTCATAACAGATTTGTATTAGTCATTACATTATACATATTTAGCAGCGTGTTCTAAAAATAAATACCAATATCTTAGTGGTAAAATATAAAAAAATTAAGATCACCAAACCAACAACACACTTATTCAATAATAATTGTCTTAAAGCGCTAAATTGGCCAGCGGTTGGGTACAAGGTGGACAACTTTGGTGGTGAATCAAGTTGCAACTGACGTCATGGCACATATAAAGGCAGTAAAATCATAAATTTCGAACTAAAAAATATGTAAATAAAAGCAAATAATTAACTAGTGACGTCCAAAGAAATATATACAAAAGAGGAGCGTTTAAGTCATAAAAAATATGAAAATAAACTGAAATTTTTTCAGCAAGAGAGCAATGAAGAAAATTTTTATTTAAAAGCAGCACTAAACGGTTTGAAGCTGCATTAAGCAAAAAAGAATTTGAAGAAAAGAACAAAACAAGAAAAGAAGAAAAAGAAGAAGCAACAGAAACATATATGTTCATGTAAATATATATTTATTGTTAAATTATAGTTTTATTTTTATTATCTTAATCTTCTAAAGTGATAGGAACTAAACCTCTAGAGAACGGTATTATAATATTCAAGGTTAGCGAAAAGGTATTGAAATATTGGTAATAAATATTTGAGATGAAACCATTTCTTTAGAGTTACCATATATCGAAAAATGGAAATAAAAATAAATAAATATTATCCCGACACAAACAAACGTGTATGATATGAAACAAAATGTTACGAATGTAAAAAAGCTTATATAATTGAGATAGCACCTAAAAAATGGTTGGCTACTGCCGCTAACTTCACATTGTTTGCACGCTTTCCTATTCAAACGAAAAAAAAACGAAATGGAAGAATAAAAGCGAGAAATTTTAATGTTTGTCTTGGACATATTTCCCCCTTGCCCGAAACTCTGATAAGAAAAGAACAAAAAAAGTCGGTGAATTTTTAATTAAATGGCATCTTTACACTATTTACATACTGATTTAAGCCTTAAATTACATTATTCGACTAGAATTAAATTTTTTGGAACGCTTAAAATCAAAATATGAAAATAGAGTTGCCACCTTTTCAGAATGACTTTAAATTAATTAAGTAACTTTCGCTAATACAGGATGAAGATTTGATTTAATAAACTTTGTTTAATACCAGGGTTGCCACTTTTGGGTTTGGTTACTAAAAATATATTTCTAAATAGGTAGTTAACTTAAAGTTCCTGTTATTAAATTATTCACAATATTTTGAAAAATTTTTTAATAACTGTCATTTAAAACCAAACAGTTTTCAAGTAGGTCACCTCTTTCCAATTCATTGGGTGGCACTAAATTACATCTGTCTTGTATATTATTTACTATTTTAGCTTAGGAACGAAAGTGATTATATATGTTGGCCAACTAAATAACGAAATCAGTATGTGCGATTTTTTCTTTTATTCATACTTACTTCTTTCATTCCGTAGAGAAAACTTCAATTTGTTCCGTAACGTACGAGTAGAGCAACCAATCTGTTACTAGCCGAAGTTACAGAAGCTTTTTTGTTGTCTCAAGCGAAAGTTTGCAGCTACGACTTAATCGACTTTGAAAAAATAAGTAAAAACCATCCCGAAAGCTTATGGAAGCATATAAGATAAGGGTAAACTCTAGTAGAAAATAGAAATATTTATTGGTAACACTTTCGAACATTAATTTCAAGGCAGAATCTATTTTATATAACGTTCACTGCCGATTTCGAAAACTGGGGAACTGCATAATTGGTAGAAAATGTATAGAAATAACGGCCTAGCCTAAAGTAAATAAGCTTTTTAAAAGCAACCCATTCGAACTTAAAGCTTTTATAGCCTTACTTTATGAACCCAAGAAGGTGATGCAATTAAAGAAATTTAATCTTTTTCTGGCGCTTATTGTGGCATTTCACAAAATCTTGGCTACTTCGTTTAAACTCTACAACTCAATATATAGCTTTCCTCCACTTTCTCAGACAAAACTAAATTATTTCAATTACAAAACTGTGTTAATTATGTTTTTGTTCATTAAATCTACTCTCGAATTCGAACTCGAATACTCGAACCATTTTGCAGCTTCCCCAACCACTTTTCATTTTCATAATAACAACCTAGAAAAAATAGTGCCATTACTTTTGCAGCCAATAATTTAGCTACTTTATGTTTTTGTTATTGTAATTTGCTCATACTTAACTACCAGATATAACTGCACTACACCAATGCAATACTTTGTAAGCAAAAGTTAGCAATTAAGTGTAGCGAATTGGCAAGCGTGACAAAGGTGAAAAAATTTGAGGCAACTTAAACTACAACAAAAGCACGAAAACCAGAAATTTAAAACAAAAAGGCAAAAAAAAAAAAACAAAAAACCAAAAACATTCGTACTAAAATCGTTGAATATTTAATATGCAATAAAAAATTAGTTGGTGAGTTAGTTGGAAAAATGCATTTTCGTTCATTTTGTTCGCTTAACGGTATTAGTGGTTTCGAAAGCAACCGAACGCCAGAGCTTTGCTGCGCCAAACCTAGACCCTCAAAAAAAAAACGTGATTCATTGGCGCTGGCGTTGCATAAGTTTGTGGAAAGATATATATATATAAGATATATATATATATAATATATATGTTATATAAAATGTGTACGTAAGTATATAAGATATACATATATATATATTCCACGAAGTTTAATAGTTATTACGATTATTGCTAATCTTGTCAGATTTGTCATTATATCTATAGATTTTCAGTTTTCTCGTTTTTTCGTTTTATTTTTTTGTTTTTTGTTTTTTGCTTTTCATTTTTTTGTTTTTGTTGCTTTGTTGCCGCAAATGGCAATTACAAAACACTTAAGTTTTAACTGTTTTCTCTTCCCTGCTTTGTTTTGCTGATAAATGAGCATTAATAATAAATAATGGCAGCAAATATTATTTGGAGCTGCATATAATTTTCATGCTTCATTAATGGGTGATTAGCAAATTCTGTGGCGTTTTTTTCGGTTCACTGTGGAAATGCAAAAGTATTGAAAGCTATTGCTTAATTGAAGCATAATTAGAACATGAATGTCTTAATATGTTATAAGAGCAAAGTATTTGAATAAAGAGTCTCGGAAATACTATATTGATGTTTATATTGTTTAGAATGAAGAATCCCAATTCAGTTTTTTGCTTTGCTATACTTCGTTCAAGTGTACCCTTTTTTTTAATCGACTCGAACTCGATAAAGTAGTGGAGTTTGTATTGTTGTTTTGTGGGCATTTCATTATTTTAGCTTGTGTTCCCTTGGTACTCGTTTACTTTTAGAGATGTGGCATTTCAAATGACAAATGTCAAATGTCAGATGTCAAATCAATCACGCCCGAAGTATAGAATTTCCTAGAGGGATAGCTGTCAAACCAGCTGTCAAAGTAAGCACATTGTTTGACATTTATGTACATTGTAATTTGACAAATTATCATATTCATGGATATATACTTGTGAAATGAAATTGAAATTTCTTGCGGCAAACTCATCTTTAAATGTTTAAAGTCAAATCTTATTCAGCGACCAGGCAGTTTAACGGTATATAACTAAGTAAACTTGGAGTGTGAATGGAAGAGCGAACAATTCTAAATTGAGCCCCAAAATTCACTTTCATATAGAAAAAGTTTCTCCCGTAATGTCGAAAGCTTTATGAATCGACATTTATTTAGAATTGAATTTTGAGTCAACGTCAGGGTTAAAGGTACAATCTCTACAGCTCGTGTTCCACATGTTCACTTAATTCGGACGAACCTTTGGTTACCGAATCAGATCAAGAAACAGACGTCTAAATTGGTCGCATAGCTCATGTGTTTTGACTTCATTAGATTAATTTTAGTGGGTGTTCGAAGAGACAATGTTCTATGCCGAAGAAAACGGCGCAAATAACCAGCTGGCAGCAAACATTCGGTGGGCGATTGCAGTTACAAGTACGTATACGTTGGAAAACCTGATCCAAATTGTGCTAATAGGAAAGTATTCTTAAGAATTGGGGTGATCGTATTCACCGTTTTCTCCAGAATTGGCTTAGTGAAACCACTTTTCGTTACCAAACTTGAAGACCGGGTAAAAAGAAGCTTACCGTATAGAAAGTTGTGTCAAATGAGGTGGTTATAGCCGCCATGAAGCATACTTGGCGAACATCCACAAAACATGTTTTCGAGACTAGTTCAAGAAAGAGATCATGTTCAGAACTAGAATCTGGAACTAAATCGCCATTTTTCTAAACTTTTCGTTTTTATTTCGCAGGCTAGTTACTTAGAGGTTGGTTGTTTACATATATATAGATATTCCTATAACTTATTAAACATCAGAAGCAAAGTGTGTTTATTGCTGAATTTTTACTTAAATTCACTTTAAAACGTCTACTTTGATATTATAAATGTTAAAGCCGTTACTTCCGTTCCCACAAGCAACTCTCCCGGTATTGCACCCTTTGTTGTCTTACAGTACCAAAAAGCTGTCTTTATAGTTGTTTTTTTTTTTATTTGCTAGTCTCAAGCTAATATGACTCAGTTCACATTTATTCCAATAGAACTGTGATATACATAACTATAAAAACATATGTAAATATATACATATATACAAGCAAAACTATAAATAAATATGTAACATTAATATAAAAACACAACACAATATTAAAGAAAAAAAGTTATGAGTGAAATCATAATCCAATTATCCAAGCAAATCATGCGCTACTAATTTATAACCACCAGTTTCGAGATACATGTCTTATAACTAACTATATGCTTGCCGCCATTAGTCTAATTAACATTTCGAATTTCATCAAGGACTGCCCTTCAGCATTTGACAGTCCGTCGTATCTGTACGAAGAGATCAGAAGTTAAGCCATAAAAGCCATAAAAAAAATGGCGACTTTTCCTTTTTTTAATTTCACGCCAAATTAGCAAAACTTGTGACTTTGTGCTAAAAATTTAATTTTATTCAAATTACTTGCTACTCAAAGCATTTATTTTCTTAGTAATTTTTGCAATGTTTTGAGTGGCTTTTTTTTCTGGCTTTGTATTACTAATTTTTTACATTGTTGGTCTGCTAATTCTTTGTTGAACGCAATGCACATTTTACGCTCTTGACATAATGCGTCAATAACGCAGAACAAACAAAAGACTTAAGCAACGAACTTGAACATTGACTGCGTGCAGCTTATATAATAAATATAATAATACACATATATATATATGTATATATATATATGCATAAGTTAAAGTGTTGTCAAAGGAAAATCAGGTGTGACAATGCAAAACCGTAAATCGTGCAAATATTGGGAGGAGCACTGTGCAGGCAAGCGCATTGTAATGCGTAATTTGTAGGGTGAGGCGGTAATTAAAAGAGTTTGCAATGCGGTTTCGAGATAATATATGAAAAGCTGTTATATAGAGGTTGCCAAAATGTTATGAAAAACAGCTTAAAATTAATTATGAATACTCCTTAAATCAATTATGAATATTTTCAACAAAAAGTTATAGTAAAATATAGTAAAAATGTGCCGACTTTTTCAAAAAAAAAAAAATTTTTTTTTATTTTATAATTTCACAAGCTTTATGCAATCGTCACAGCAACCTAAACACATATGCGCACATATATTTTTCAAGTATTTCTTATTATTTTGCTTACAATAGGTCTGTCCCTAGTATAGCTCGACACGCAAATGCAAACGGTAGCAGAAAAGGTGCAGATAAAAAATTGCACAGAAAGAACTCAAACGCGCTTAATTAAGACAAATGAATACGGCGACATGCAAGCGTTATGCCTGAAGACTTCAACACGAAGGCAAACTATCAGTGGAGTTACATATTTAGAAGAAGCCCTTTAGGAAATACGAAAAGCACAAACATACAGAGATTGGTTCTCCGCACGATCATTGGCTGTCTAAACGGAATTGTAACCCCGAAAAAGAAATACTAATCGCACAACTATTTTTGAAAACTATTGTGAACGTATCAAAACTGCTGCTTGTATGTTTAAGCTCTTATAAGATGTAAAAATAAGCGATTGAGGAGCGTTACGATCAATGAACATGAACAGAGAAGGTTGTAAGGGCATAAAAATGAGCACATTAAAGTTAGAAATTTTATATTATCAAACACGTTATATGATCACAAATATATGAAAGATCATTTAAGTCATTTACGAAAATACAATCAGAATGGGCAAGATTAATGATTTTTGGTGTTCCGAAGGCTTAAAAATTTATGCCAGGTCCTGAAATTTGAATTCGCTAAGGGTTATTTAAAACAGCATCATATACATCATACATTTTTTGGATCTTTTAAGACAAAGTGATCGTTAGCAAGATCACTTTTTACTCTCAACGGCTGGAGTGGTATTATTTTATTATAAATAATAAGTATTTTATCATCGAATACTTAAATGAAGAAAGCTTGAAGACAACATATGCAGTAATGTCAGATTGTACAGAAGAAACTGACTGATCTTTAGCACGATTTAAACTTACTGATAAAAGAACGAGATACCATTATATTGAAGTTTTACATACAGATATTACAAACGTGTTAAATTTTGGGGCGAATTTTTTGCCGATAAATCTATCAGGATACATAAAATAATTGTCGAGGATCGCCACGATCAGTATTTTTCATATGAACAATGTTCTTGTTATATTAAACTGAAAGGGAAACAAAATTAGAGTTCTTTCTTAGTTATTTGGACATAATTGAAGTTCTTGCCTAAGAAATTGTATAAATATCGACTTCTTAAAAACTCACTGATGATCAGTTTGATTAGTATTTTCTTAACGAAAATTTCATTATTTTATTGCCTAATTTTTTGGGTAATATATTAAGAGGTTCCTCCAAATTCCTAGAATTCAATTCTAAATACTTATAATACTGGATAAATACCGATCGGCAAGATCAGTTATTTTCAAATATATAATGAAAAAAATTTCTGATTTTTCAAAGATTAATTTTGGAATATACAAATTAAATTTTTCCACAACAGAATTAATCTGAGAAATATTTGAAGTAATCTCAAATAATAGGTGAACCAATTTCCCACTGGGCTTTACCAATTATTAAGATAAATTCCACTGCCAGGCATATAACTATTGCTCCACAACCGGAGGTGTTTGGCACTTATGCATTCTTTGCGCTACATACCGGCCAAGAATTGCCAACAGTAGTTGCAAAATAAAATAAAAACATAATTACAAATAAAAACAACAACAGCTATGTAAATTCAACTACTGGCGAACTTATTTAACAGCAGGCATTGGAACAATTATGCTTGGGTAAAGTGTGTGTAAAATTTAGGCGTGGAACACTTGCCCAACTGTCAAATCCTGTTGGGTGTCGGATGTCAAACGATTAGAAACTTTGCATGACTTCTATTTGCACGCACGCACATACATCTGTACGGGTGTATGCACATAAATATTTTTAAAATAAATTGCTGCACAGACTCATTAAATTGAAATTAATATTTTTTTATGCACTACAGTACGCCTTAAGCTGCTTTGGCGGCGCACGCGCCATCGGCGCTTTCAAGTTTCGAATTCCTAGTAAGGTGATCAGTTGGCATGGAATAAAAATAGAACGCTAGGAATTAAGAATATATATTTTATATATTTTACTCACTATGCAGTAGGCGGAGCACAGGCGCTTAGCTAATGGCTTTAGTACACGCTTTTTGGATTATAAATGATTCAGTATGTTGGATGGTGGCACAAAATATACGAATATAATGCGGAAAAAATGTAGAATATATTATTTAAAAAATTTACCCTTAAATTCGTACAAATAGGAGAAATATTTAATTTGTTAATTATTCACCGAGTTTCTTCTAATTCTGTTTAACGCTTTTTATGCATGCGCCAAAATGTAGGCAACACTTCCATCTCTTTTAAGTACAGCTGCTTCGGTATATATCAAACATTTCATGCCTCTCCTTCTTCTTTCCGATTTTTGAGTTTACATAATTTTTGCTCTTCGCGCCAGAATGTAGGCAACCTTTTTCTAATTTTGTGAATGTGGAAACATTGAACCCTTTTTAATAACATCTCTCTATATCCTTCACGGAATTAGTCGATAAATTTCTTTGATTTTTGGAACTTTATAGTGTAAATTGACTCTGTATAGAATAATTGTAGGCTAAGAAAAGAAATCATCTACTTTTTTTTACCAATTTTCTGGGTTACTTTTATTACTATCTAAGCCAGGGGTAACTTGATTTGATTGAGATTATGATAATATATCACTCCTAAGATTCCATATTAGTTTCCAACCGATTTCAAAAACTTCAAATTTAAAGTAGAAACTCTACGTGGAATCTGCTTAACTTATTCCAAATGGCCAAGTGAATCACATAAATAATGATAATAGTTGAATTAATTTTTTATTAAATGCGTGTGAATTGATTTTCAAAGTATGATTTTTCAAGATGATCTCGAAGTTACTTGAGATTTTATTGCCTACCTTTAGGCGCTAATAAACTCAAATCCTCCAAAATAAAGAACAAACATTGTTTACTATTAAAATTTGTTTTTATTTTTATTTTTAATCTTATATGAAGTCAAAAACTGAAAAACAAATATTAACGAAATATTTTTTGGAATTTTTTTATTTAATTGCATTTATTACCGCCATTTAATTTTAATAAATAATAACAAATAAACACATTTTGATATTTTTTTCACGAAATTACCAATTCCACCAACTCCAGCTGTATTTATTATTGGCATTTCATTTTTATTTATTCACCACCACGCAGCGCCTCATAATTGCTGAGTGCCACCAAATTTGGACACGCGCGGCTGCGATAAGCAAATCAACAATTTTTATAGCAAAATTAATACGACGTGGCATATTTTCTATATTGCGCACACATTTTTTATTTATTATTTTATTATGATTATTATAATTTTTTTTTTTGGTTCCATTTTTTATTATAAATTTTTTGGATTATATGTAACTGTGTTAGCGCTTACTTTTTCGGCTTTTTATGTGCACGCAAAAAGTGTCAACAACTCGTTGAACGCGCATAAATTTCGTGTACATTTGGCAATGAAAGGTAATTAAAATTATGTACAACAATAATATAAAAAACCAAGAAGGAAATATAAAAAGACAAAAAACGACAGATATGCGACACAATATCTGTCTCAATATGTGCCTTACTCAGTTATTTGTATTGCAGACAGTGCGTTGTTGTACTGGCTGCACGCCAGCTAAGTGGCGCTGGCACGCATGCGCAAAGCAGAAGTGGGACTCACTATCAATAGTTTTGTGAAAAAAACCATATATATATATATATATGAAAAAATATAACAATGAGTAAAGGAAGGGTGCCAGTTTAATTACGTGTTGTTAGTGCAGACTGAATTTAAACAAGAACATACACACAAATGTTGGCTGTCTGCCTAACTGATTGACTGACTGACTAGTGGCCTGACCATATTATGTATTATTATGGCGCACATATAGCAAACTACCTCACGTGCAAAACATAATTTAGGTGCCAAATTGCCGTTGACTCACGTCTATACCACACACACACACAAATATATATATATATATATATATATATATATACAATATCCATAGTTGATCCACCACTGTGGCCACTTTATTTTAAGCGCATTTATCTTTGGCACTTTTTTCTACATTTTTCCCTGCACTACATTGCATTGCTTTGCCCATTTAAATGAGCGCTTAAATGCTTGCAATTAGTATGTAATTGAAACTTACAGTTAGCGCAAATAGTCAACGACAATGAGTGTGCTACAACGGACTGCCACTGCCGTGTGCACACGTTCAACATTTGAAACACGCTGCCAGGCAGCTGGTAAATCACCAACTCATTTACAATAGCACTGAGCGCATTTGGTGGGCCTGTCCAACTGGTTTTCGACGCGCACACGTAAAGTGAGTGCTAACTTGGCTGACGTAACGTAATGCGCGAATTAGCGAGCAAGCTAATGTACGAACAACCGAAGGAACGGCCGGTCAGGTCAGCAACTTGGTAGTGCCGGTGGTGTTAGTACGCTCAGTTTAGATTTTCATCAACTTTTGACACTTTGACACTGACATTAGCAATTTTTCTTGCCATTTTACACAGTTTTCCTTCACCATATTCATATACATTGTATATAGATATTGCATATATATACGTATATATATAAATGTGTATGTATGCTTCTGCACTTATATGATTTTTATTGCCTCGCTTACGTGTTTCTTAAATGCTGTGTGACATTTGGTGACAGTTATGTTGAGGTGGGGTTCAAGTTATATTGACGCCGATATGGTGAAATTTTACATTCGCAAGCAGAGTAGTTGAAATTCAAGCGGCAATAAAAATATATAATAACAATATAAATAAATAAAAAATTTTAACAGTTGCAAAACGGTAAAAATTTGCTAATAAAAGTTTGTAATGAAGAAATGTAATTAAATTAATTACTTATTTTACAGCAACGGATTAGAAATTTGAGTGATATTAGTTAAATCTTTATTTAATTGTAAATTTAATTTTAATTTGAAATAATTTTTTTTTTTAATTTAATTAAAATTTAAATTCAAAATTTCGAATAAATATTTCAATTTAAATATTTAAGTTTATTATTTATTAATAAATAATTATAACATAATATACAATATAATATTATATATATATATATATAATATATACAATATAATATACAATATAATAATACATATAATAATACAATTATAATATTTTAATTTAAATATTTATTTATTATTTCAGCTAAAAATTACAAAAGAATTTATCAAAAAAATTTTTTTATAAAACAATTCTAAAAAATAGAATTGATCCTAAATTTCTAAAATTGAGATATGTACATTAAATATAATAAAGTTTAAAAACAAGTGGCTTGAGGTTGAAACCCTGAATATAAATGAGAATGAAAATGCAATACGAGTTACGCGAGTTCGGCACTACCGTTAAATTAGACATTAAAAGGTATATTGTCTATATCACTAAAACGCTAAAAATGTAAATTTTAATTGCTTTTTGGACTTTGAGTATTCAACTAAATATTATTTATTTGAAAAATGTTCGATACAAGTATTAATAAAATATTTTTTGTTTCATGCGCAGCATTGTGACACTCTGCAGTCCATTTCAGGGAACAATATACAACGGGTAACAATAAACAACAACAAAATCAGCAGCATCGAATAGGTGTTAAATTTTAGTCAAAGTCAATATCTACAAGAATATATTGTAATTACCCACATTACCTACCTTATCTTACCTTACTATTAAATACCTACACCATTTGTAGCACTTTGTATTCCTAGTGAGTTGAAAATTATGCTGGCGATCTTATATTGAAGAACTAAACGGGATGTGACTGCTTTATATTGCCGCAATGGAGGTAGCAGTCTAATAGAATTCATTGTTTTATGTAACTGTTACATGAATATTGAAGGATTGCAAAGGTTAACCCTTAATGGAATCACAGCGGTACTTTGTACCAACAAAACCTGTTGCTTTTAATATGTAATTTAGTGTTTTACTAGTAGTCAGATAGCAGTAGTAGTAGTAGTAGTAGTAGTAGATTTGTCAACATATTGGAGCCAAAAATAAGTAGTCAGTTTAAGGGAGCTTTCTTGCAACTTCCAGCGGAATACACTGAAAATCGGCCAATATTTTGGACTTCAACTTGTTCAAAATGCATCTCTCTATACCACAGTGGGTTCAGAGTTATTCAATGCACCATTTTATTTCAAGCATTTTCAACGTATTTGAGTAATTATGAGGAGGAGGAGGTCCTCCATTATTGCCTACTGCTTAGTTAATGGTTTGCAGTTGAGCGATAAACTTTTATCAAGCTTAAGCTCTAGCTCCCAGACCAATGCAAACTTCTTCAGGTATAAGTTGGATTACCCATCTGGTTGGTTAGAGATTGTCTGATTGTTATTTTTTTTTTTGAGCATGAACTTTTTGGAGAAACAGAATCACAGGCATTCCTTCTGACCTAGAATCTAATTGAACACACTCCACTTATTTTATATCATAAAGATGGAAAACATATGTATATACATACATAATAAACTCACTGAAAGAACGATTTGAAGATAAAAAAATATATTACATTTTTGTTTTTAAATTTATCCAGATTTAGAGTCACTTTTCATTGAAAATTTTGCGAGAATTCTACTAAGCGTGCTAAAGAGCTTTTGAGTGTGGTTTTTAATTCATAAGTTTCGCCCGGTGTATTTGGTGCTCATCGACTCTTCGCCGTCAATATTTTTTTCTTCACTTTTTTTACAGTTATTTTATGAGATCAGAAGAAATCAGATACTGTATATTTTTCATTGGAATTCTAAAAACCTCAGAGTTTATGCATCAATCGCCAAAACGATACGATAGTTAACATTTTAGATAATATAATCCGTTATAAATTAGCCAAAGTTTTTAATTTTATGTTAATAACTAACCGCCTTTCATCAGCAACTGAACCCTCTTATAAAAAGCCTCAAAAATTTTTGAACCTTCCAGAAAAGTCCAATTACTGGGAAAAAAAAATATTAAGATTAAAATAGAAAGTATTTACTGAAATAAATCGAATAACTGTAAAAGTGTTATATAGTATGAGAATCAACCATAACTGGACAGCTTGTTCTTAGGTCATTCCAATCTAGGTAAATGGAACCTAAATCTGTGTTTATTCATAGCAGGCCAAAGATTTTCAATTCGGGAGTGTTCCACAAATTATTTGGGTAGTATTTCCGGCCGCTATAACAACACCTCTTACAACAACAGGACACCACAAAGCTACAAAATATTAAAACTGAAAATTGAAAATTGAGCTCCATCCAAAATGCCTTTTAACACAGTGGTGCAGTATAGTTCTTGGTAAGCTACTTTGTCTATGCTAAAATGGCTTAGTGTTGAAGCCTGTGTTCCTTTTTCTTCCATTCTTTTGAGAACTAGCTGAAAGTCACATGCTCTCGAAACCATTTGCCACCAAATAAGCACTGTAGGAGCTGTTGTTAGTTTCGAAGAAAAAGCAGAAAATAAAATGCAAATGCATGAGCTCATTTCCAAGTATTCCCTCTCGATTGGACACAAAGAATGCCAAACAATAGAACAAAAACCATTTGCAGCAAAATGTGCCAAATTACACCCCCAAAATTCCAGTTAAGCCCAGAGCATTTATTAAATCGCATAAACACACATTTGGTTGCAGAAAATAGCAATAGCAATGACAGCAATAAATAATAATTATTTCCTTTTGAAAAAAAATTTAATTGAAACAAAAAAAAAATGTTTTCCATTTCAATACGCAAAATATATTTCTTTGTATGCCCTGCAAATATGCAAATTATAATTCTTATTTGTGTGCACAATAATTTCACGCCCCATAATAACATCATGCGAAATTCCAAAGAACATTGTGACGACACAATATTTATACTATTTATATGTGAACGCAAAGTTCAAACGAAATTCGCGCAAAAGATAAGACAACAACAAATTATATGTTTGGGTATGAAATTTTTATGTTTTTTTTGTTTTTTACAAAGCAAACATAGTAAGCCAGTATAATACAGAACAGTATAATAGTAAACGAATTCGGCTGGTTTATTTGCAAAATAGTAGAAAAAGTTGAAGCAGACAAAAGAAACAAACAAAAAAAACAAAAAACTCAAAAAATCGACGCAAAATGCAAATTGGCCGTGAATATTTAAGTAGAAATAAAAAAGTTAAAAAAAAAAAATCAAATTTTTGTCGAAAACAGCTGTCGATGTGTAATAAGCCTTCAGTGAGTACTCGTGCTAAATTCATTGACACACAAATTATATATGTGTGTGTAATGTTTAAAACATTTATGTAAATTGAAAATTATACCCGCTACTGTGTATATAAATGAAGGGGGAGAAGGGAAGCGAAATATATGCGCCGCTAGTTAAATAACTGAATAAATATACATATCTATAAGCGTTTAAGTTCAGAAAATCAATTTGTTAACTGCCACACTAAAACCGTTATTATCCATAACTCTAAATATTGCATTGTTCTAAGCACTAGAATATTTGTTTGACGCTTATAATTATACAATTTATTGTTGGAGTTAGCATTTCCAATCAAAAAGTTTTCATATTTCATAAGCAAACTGTATAAAAGCAGTATATATGTACAAGCGCAAATATATACGCATACATATGTACATGTGCACATGTGCACATGTTTAATTGCCAGCAAGTTTGTTGCTCAAGTCTTTTGATTTACACTAAAAGAGTCATATAAAATTTAATGGTAACGTCGAAATCGAAGTAGTAGGTGGCTAAGATCAATGCCAAATGGTTGACATAAAATTCGAAGAGACACAGTGCCACATGAGGTGCGCTTTAATTAAATTTTTTTTTATTTTTTTTGTAATTTTTATTTTTATTTTTGTTTTTTAAATCGTGTTTTTAGTGCATAAGCACAGCGAAAAATATGTAAACGACATTTAAAGTGCACCAATGCCGTATGGCACCAAAAATTGAAGGCCAATATTGAAATGTAGAGACAAAGCTTAAGTGAAGTGCAGACGACAAGCGCAACAAATGATAGGAGATATGGTATATTAATCAATTTGGGATTTTATGATGTATGTTTTTACAATTTGACACTACCTATTCAATATAAAATGTAAATTGAAATCGAAATTAAAGCTTCGGATAATATATTAATATTTTGTATATGGAGATTTGAAAGGAATTTATATTAATTAAAAAACATTTTTTTTATTTCATTTTTTATGTATAAAAAAATTTATATGACATATAATTTATAATATATTAATATAATTTATTTGATATATTTATATTATATATCACATTATATTATAAATATATATATATTTATGTATATTTATTTTCATCTTATTTTTTATGTATATAATACAAATGAGAGTATATATGTAGTACTGCGAAATCGCCGCATACATTTTAGAAATTTTTTCAGCATTTTATGTAAAAAGTAAAAAAAAAGTTTCTGAGAAAGCTTCGAAACTACTAAGTAAATTACGATGAATGCTTTGAGAAGCATATTTACAGAGCAGACTTTCAACAGCGTTGCCACCCTATTAAAAAGAAGATTAGGCAGTAAAGTTCTAATTCAAATACATTTAAATATATGATACTTCAATTAGTTTTAGCAAACCAGAACAGAATTATCTAGTTTCCTAGTTTTTCTAGTTTTAAATCTAATGTTTTCAATTGAAAAATTTTTAAGCAAATTTCGTAATAAAATTTAAATAATTATTAACACATATTTTTTAGAATTTATAAGAATTTCAATTCCTAATCTTATTAGCGCATACTATTAAATATATATAAATAAAATAAACTTTAACTATCTTTAAATAATTTTAATTTAATATATATATATATATTTATACTTTTACGAAAATTTTAATATTTACTCACACCATATTTTATTTATATTTTATACTCCAAAGTATTAAAGACCCTATACGTATTTTAAATAATTTTCATTAGAATTCTTGTTTCCACCTACCTTTTAGCAAGTATTCTTTGCTGCAAATCGCGTGGTTGTTTTAACTGGTTCTCTGCTGTATTTTATTTCACCCAGTGCCTCATTCAAGCACGCAGACACAAATATAGCAACAAATAATGCAGTCACTCACATACAAAGTCACTTGACTAACGGATAATATTTTGTGTGTAAACGTATATGAATTTTTGCAATTAGTTAATATTTTATTTTTACAAATTCAGCGTTTTTATAAGTTTTGTTTCAAACTCAAAATACTTTGGCGATCTAAGGAATCGAAATGGAGGGGTTCCACAATTAGTTGAAAAATAACTAGAAATAACTAAATAACTTAAAAGTTAGTAACTGATTTATTTCAATTTTTTTAATATTAATATATAAAGTATAAAAGTATAAAATAAAATAAAATAAAGTTCAATTTAAAGAAATTTAAACAAATTTATAAAATTTAGTTTAATTTGTTGCAATACTTGCCAGTTGATTAATAAATTATTGCTGAATTATTTATAATTGTATGCCAATCAGATGAAATATATTTTGAATATAGAACATTTAATTAATTAATTGAGTACAAGCACTTAATTTAGATTATTTTGCAAATTTATTAATTATTTGCTTAATTGAATTAATTGCTGTTAACTCCACTAGACAAAATTAGTTAATGCTGATCTAAATAAATAATTTATTTTGAATATAATACAGCATAATTTAATTTCTTTAATTGAAATGAAATATTTAATTTAGTCACATAATTTAAAATCATTATTTAATTGAATTAAATTAAAGTAATTTAAAATTAACGCATGCTGAATTATTTATTTAATTTTTTTATTTTATAAATTTTTATTTAGGATTAAGTAATCGCTTAGTTAATTCAAACTAAATTTAGACTCTTTAGGCATAATAGAAAGTTATTAACTTTTTTACTTAATTGCATAAAATTAAAGAAATTTATATTAGTTTTTTTTTTGATTAAAATAAACTCAAATTAAGTTACTTGAAATACTTTCTCTTTAGAAAAAAAGATTTTAATTGTACTCAGTTGTTTAATTGAGCTGGTTAGTTAAGTGACTTAATTTATTTATTAATTTATTCATTATTTTTTCATTTAAATATATAAAAAGTAAATGATTCTAGCCGATTCTAGTTTAATTTGAAAACTTATTTAAGAAATTTTATATTTTTTATTTTACTTTGGTATGAAATAAAGTGTAATAATAACACCTTGAGTTAAATTGTAATGCAATTGGGGCCCAGTTCAATTAACTGCCTTTATATACTTAATTAATCAGCAATCAAATTTGTAATATAAAATCAATTACTAATCATTATAGCTCAAAGCAAGTAAATATAATTTAATAAAATAATTCACTCGCCTTAATTATGCTCATTTGGTTTCATTACATTGTAATTATTTATTTAACCTGAGAGTAAATTAAATGCGTTTTAGTTGAATTAGGTTAAATTAATTAATTTTCATTATATAAATTTATACATCAATTAAATAATATTTTTATTGTTATTGTTATTTTGCTATTATCTAAACAAAACTTCAAAGGACAACTATATATATATATACATATTATTTATTAATTTTTCGATGAATTTTCGTGCAATCTATATAATAATAATTTATTTGATTTTATACTAAATTAGTTTGATTTATAGTTGAAATTAAATTTCTTGCATTTTATACCATAAATTTATTTCAATTTAATTTTTGCCATTTGATATTTTATTTTACATTTCATTCCTAACTTTCAATATTTGCAATTCCAAATAATTTCCGAAAGCGAAATGAAATTAGCTGCATCAAAGAAGTTACCTTCTTTTATTTTCTAAACTGTGTCTTCAAACAGAAAGCCAACAGCTTTTAGCTTCTGCTTGGTGAGAATTTACGCATTCTACTCTAAGTTGTCAGCATTTTGCTTTGCAAACACTTTTCTTCTCTACCTAAGCAGCTTTTTTCTCAAAAAAAAAAAAAAAAAAAATGTGCCGCCTATCTAACTCGGCACAACTAACAGCTGTTTCTTTTGGTCAAATGCAAAAAAACTCGTTTTGCCTGCTGCTTTTCAACCGGAAATATACGCTGCTAACGTAGTCACAAAAAAAATGCCTTGCTGTAGTGGTTATTATGGCAGCCACTATTGCTGACTTCATTGCAATTTCATCGGCAGCAAAACACATTTACTTTGCTGTTACCACGGGGCCTCCTATAAAGTAGGCAACTTCTTGTATTTCCTACCTGAATTGCTGCTGAATGTTTGCTCTTTCGCTGGCGTTTAATTTAACAAAAAAAAAAATAAAATAAAGAGTTCGGTATTGTAACTATTTTCGATTTTTATTTCTTAGCAATTTTTTTTGTTCGATTTTCGAAAGTCTTCCAAATATGAATGCATCAAATATGTACCTTTAATTTTGTATTGCCCTCAATTCTTGTTTATTTATATTTTCACTAATTTTCCCCAAACATTTCTTTATGTCATGAAACATTTTTCAGTCTCACATTTCACCTTTCGCTTTTATGCACTCCCGCAGCTGCATTGTCTGCTAAATGGCTCGACAATCGTACTTTGAAAGTGTCAGCGAAATGTGTGCAAGGTGATACAATTAAGGCAAGATTGTCTGGTGTTCGGCTTTTATGCGTTTTGTTTCGTATTTCTTTCACTTTCTTTACAATGAAATTGTGCGCCAGCAAAAAATAATGAAACGAAAAATCGGAAACAGCTGTAAAAATGCCGCTGCGATTACTTTTGCTGTGCTTTTTCGTCTACTTTCCTGCTCATTATATTTATGCAGTGTTGTAAAGTTTTGTTGTAGTATCCATTTTCCTGTCTCGACACACTTGGCTTCACTTGACTGCAGTGCAGTGAATAGCATTTTTTACTTGTGCCAATCTTTGGTTCTATTTTTATGCTGTCAAAACGGGAAAGTTATTTATTTGATATAAATAATTAGGAGTGGGGGTTCGTGAAGAACATTTATGCTGAGGAAAATAGAAATGGGTTCGAAATTTCATAATGACCTAATACTTTTGTATATCATACCTAGTAATACCTGTACTATTCCGTTAAAATAGTCACTTAGTTTTTTAGAAACTGAGATTATATAAGCAAAATAATTCATAAATCAACTGAGAGGTTAAAGAAGAAATACTTCTAAAAACAGAGTTCATACAACTTTTTGTGAGTTCAAAACCGATAGCGCAATCTCTAGTGATATGAATTTTTTTATAACTCTGATGAGAATTAAAGTGAGTTCAACGAAATGAAGAAATATGACTCAGTCATAATCAAAAAGCAATATACTTCTATTCTAACTAACAAAATGTATAAATTGTTTTTGTATAACTCCGTTGAGAATTACAAAGTGAATTGAATGAAATGATGAAATAGCGCTCAATTATAAGGTCTTATTGACTTCATATTAGTGCTTCAAACGTAATTTGTAAATTATGTTGTCTGATAATTTAGTTTTCCAAAGTAGGTAGTTTATTGGTGTATCCCTGGAGGAAGTTTGCGATCGTTGGTATCTCGGTAAGCAGACTTCACCAACTTGCCACCATAATCCAACAAACGTTTTAACGTTTAAAGGGTTTTTTACTCTTAATAATATAAAGCAAAAATAAGAAGCTTGTGCTTATAAAAAATATTAGGGGTGTGAGAATCTGGACAATTTTCCAAAGGTCCAAACCTATGGTTATGTACTAACCAATCTCTGATTTCTATGTTCCCACTTGAATATATATGTATCAGCAATTAATAGCTCTAATAGACACTAGTAATTAATTGTCATTGGGAAGTCCACATAAAAGGTCTATTGGCCTGAATATTACCTCGTGTATTGGTACTAAACTCAGTAGTGATCAGTGATTTTTGTGGATGGTTTGTTTCCATTAGAAACTTTTTCATTCACCTTTTTCTAAAGAACGATTTAAGCTCCAAGAACATGCATGATTTTTATTACACACGGATTTTGCATTTGATGGACGAATTTTTTTAAATTTAGTAAACATTTTCTCATACTTTCACATTTTAAGCAGATAGAAACTATAAATTGGTTAAATCGGTCTTAATTAATGATAGGACATTTGTACATGAGACTGAGACCAAGTTTGGCATATTCGACTATATTCCCAAAAAAAAAAAAAATAGAAAATCTACGACAATAAATTCTTTCATTATAAAAAAATATCTAGGACATATTCTAGGATGATATTGAGTTGATACTTTACTAAACTAAATTTTCTGCTACTTCTTAGCTTTCGGTGGTATTACTTGTACTGCGCTCATACCATGCTACTTCTTACAATTATGGCTAATTTCTCATGCTAATTCTCCAGCACCGCTGACATCATATCCCTTCTAAAATTCAATTACTTGCGTCCACTTAAAGCAGAAAACAAAAACTAAATCATTTTAAAATCGCACAAGTAATTAAATTCACAGCAAACAGAAAAAACTTGCAAAAAAAACTTGAAAAAAACGAAAAAAAAAAATAAAAATTGCAAAAACAAATTGCGCTCGCCGCCTTCACTTGAGCAGCAGCTAATATTCATTTCGCTTTGCGAATTTAGTTTCACGCTTTATTATTTTCGAGTTCACTGCTGTCACTTTTGTTCAGCTTTTTACAATTTCTAAACATTCGTGCACACAAACTCCAGCAACTTTACCACTTCAATTTGCAGAAATTGTCATAATTTCTAGTTATTTTTTATGAGAAGCACGTTTATTTATGCACTTTTCTTTGCGTTGCAAATGTAGAATTATTTTTCGCAAAATTATTTGCACTTACAAGTGGCACATATATAAACCAACTATATATATATATATATATATATATTTTATTCCTATATTCCAATCAGTCAAGTAGCTGTTATATTTTAGAGTAGTAGCGAAATAAAAAACTTGTTTCACCGTTTTCGTTGCACCTTCGCCAAGTTTTTCTACTTGCAATTGCTATTGGATTTTTACTTTATTTTTCGTCGTTAACTGCGATACCGAACCGTCGCTGTTGCCCGCCAACGCTGTACTAAAAGAGTTGCTTGACTGCGTCGCGCATTAAATAAATTTTCGCCGCTGACATCATCGCAACGCGCTCCCAAGCGCGCGGGGGGGCTTGTATGTAGTTGCACCGTTGTTGGTGTTGAGGCGTTGAGGCGCTCTTTCCTGGCAGCAGCAAACGCAGCAGCCGCAGCTGGTACTCTCTGTTACCAATTTGAAATTGCTTTTGTGTTTGCTGCTGTGCTTGCTTGCCAACTTTTTTTTTACTCTGCTAAGCAACAGAGTACTTTTTTTTTTTTTAGTACTCAGCCGGCTTTTTCTGCCCCATTATTTGTACTAAATTAGCCGGCTTTTTTTGTGTTAAGAGAAAATGAAGCTTAGAAGAGAGCTGCTAATTGCTCTTAAGTTCCGTACTAGATCTTGTTGTTTTTGTAGTTTGCTTGTTCGATCTATTAAAAAAAGTGGATTACAAAGTTAAGCTGAATAAAGAAAAAAGAAAAAAGATATAAAAGCATAATTTAGTATACCTCTTCTAATATCAAAGCCCTCAAATTACTGTTAAGGACTTGGGTTAAAAAGGTGTATAACATTACACTCTTTAGAGAAAACAGTGCTAACTTCAAACTAAATTTTAGTAACTTTGTGATATAAGCCAATATTTAAGTGTGACCCAAATTGACTACCGTGGTGAAACCAAGGCTATGGGTGCATCCAAATACTTACGAGTAATTAGGTACAACTTTGCATCCTCTTGGATAAGTAACGAATAGAATAAAAGTATCGACTTAGATACTATGCCTATACTAAACACCGCTGCAAGCAAGTTATATATTGGGTTAGGGGTGCACATAGAGGCCGAATATGCTCTTCCGCTATTTTTGTATAAACCCGGTGAGAATTAGAGAGTGAAGGGAAGTGATGAATGAAAATATAGCATAATATATAAGAATGTTCTATGTTTTAATACTACGTCGATTCTACTATTATTGCTTGATGCTCTCATACAAAAAGCTTGAGAGAGAGCTTCTAGCGAGGTAAGTTTTTTTTAATTCAAAGGAAAAAGGATATACCAGTTACAAAAACCCGACTTTAATGTTAATATGTAGAAAATGAAAATGTGTTGAATGGGCTTTCGATGTTCTCAATGATATTTTTGAGCAATTGTCATGTTGTCATATCTGCATTCATTTAATTATTCATTCATCTGCTGCATTTCATGTTAGACTATATGTGGGTGTCGGCTGTGGAGAATATATCATACTTTGTTGCATTTTTTAAAATTTCAATAGCAATTAAATTTGCAACTTCTTTCATTTCTGTTTTAAAACGAAATCAAATAAATGTAGAAGTTTAAATGGTTGTTATTTTGCTTTTAAATGTCCGGCAAGTTCGTTGCTTAAGTCTTTTGCAATTAAAATACATGTTGAAATTACAGAGGTTTCAAGTTAATTCAAGGATCAAAGGGATCAAGGAATTTTGATTTTACGCAGTTTTTCATGGTTGCATAACATATCCGAAGCGGGATGAGAGCCTCCATCCAAGGAGATATTTCCTTCAAATTGTGTACTTATTTTATTTGATTACTTCTTAAAAATACTCTCCTTGATATTCTTGTACTCAGAAAGCAATAATATTAGAAGAACAAGTGGCAGTCTAATCTGTACCACTTTGAACTTTAAACACCAGACCTGGACGTTACCATTTGGCATAGCCGAGACGAGTTGGATTCTGTTTTACTTGTACATATAGTATTAATTGATCGAAAATATTGACTCGATTATAGGAAAAAGTTATATGAATATTAATTTCAGCATACTGGCGACATTCGTCATCAATAAATTTGAAGCTTCTTCTACAATGTGCTAATTTTTGACATGAAAAACGATAAATATTGTACCTTAAAAGGCGCAGAAAAACATTACGTTAGTAAAAATATAAATAAAAAAAATTTGATAAAAACTAAATAATTTTTGCGCACTTTTAATTTGCATACAAACATTGATAACGCCCTTAGGCTGTCTTCCTAAATCACCGTTTTTGTGGTTCACTTATCCGCAAGAGTCTAACGGTATTTTAATGCTTTATTTTCTAAAATAATAAGTGGCAAATATTTTTCGAATACCAGAAAGATAAATTTAACTGTTTCGAACTCATCAAAGCACCAAAATGTACCATATATAACAGAGTTGGAAAAATCTACCATCGCGCCATCTAGCGGGAAAATGTTTTACAAGTGCACATATATTGTAAATATGACCGCAAATGGACCAAAAATATGTTTTTGAAAAGAAATTCGACTTTGGCGCCATCTGGCGGCATTGTTTTATAAAAATTGTCGCAAATGCAATCGATAAGTTGATAAATCTTTATCGAAATCGACTATTAGCGCATATAAACCAAAGAAGAAATATATTCAATATAAACTTCTATAAATTAATCTTATGTTGAAAAAATTTTAAAATGCCTGATTTACATACTAGCATACCGAAATTTTTAAATACTCCACAAAGGCTCTGAATTAAACAAAAAATTGACAATATATTGCCAGCTTTGTTAAACAAATGTAATAAAGCGTAACAAAAAATAGCAACTAATTTACAAACACCCACAAGTATGTGCCCCGTGCCTAAATTACAGCAAACTGACGCCAACACTTGTTAGGCGAAATACGTATTAATCAGAATAATGAAGCCAAAAAACTAACAACGTGCAATTGTAAATAAAATAAAGATAAAAAGTGATTAGAAAAAAAAAAACAAAGTAAGCCCCATATAAAAGAGGCAAAGCACGTACAATTCGAATGTAAAAAAACTGTAAGTGTTAAGAACAAAAGATATGGCAGTGCGGCACAAATACACACACATACATATATTTATACTTACATACTATGTACATATTTACATAGCAGCAATCACAGGCGCAAACAAATAGACAACCAAATAGTTCAGTTCCATAGAGTAATTTTGAACACATTTGTCCATTCACGTTTTTGTTTACATAATTATACATTATAATCCACAAAAAATTTACATGAAATTATGATGTGAGGAAGTTGAGCGTCAGTAAGTACAAAATTTAAATGAAGAGCTATCAATAAAACAAAATTATATATACAAAGCGAAATCGTTTGACAATAGAGTAGCAATAATTTCAAAAATTAGTTGAAATAACAAAATAAGTAAACAGTAAAGTAATACATATACATATGCAAACATACATACACACACACAAATACATATATGGATATGTCTATAAGCAAGTGAATTTGTGCACCATATATAGATGGCGTTATGTCAGTATATGTTGAGTTCGGAAGACTAGAAAAATAATTTTTTAAAAAGTAATAAACCACCTCGGTGGCTGGGCCTCAGCAGGTTAAATGAAGCCGGTATTTGTATTACTGTGTAAAAAAATTTTTTTTGAAGACCCATTCTAGTGGAAATTGTTCCAAAAAGCTGCTGTTGGAACCTTAATTATTCGATCCAAAATTAAAGAAAATTTATATTACAGAATTGCTAACCTATTTTACCGACTCGTCAATGTATAGGAACTATATCTAGTGCTTTAAATTTTTCGGGCTTGGCGGTGTAACATAGGTACAAATAACTTTTCTTTTAAAAATGTTCTAACAAGGACACCAAGTGGAAACATCTCACCATTTTCTATTCAAAACTGGCTGCTGAATCCAATAGTGCTGAACTGGTTCGGCGCTAGTGCTTTCAAAACCGGTACAATTAATTTGACATTGTAGTGTTTTAGAAAGTGTAAATCGATAACTTATTAAACCTTTTATGTAAGCTGTGCCGAAGGTTCAGTGATTCGAACAAACAACCGGTATAAAACAAACAAACTGGTATAATCAAATAAAATTTGTTGCCTTCGATTCGCTCAACCTTAGAGAGTAGCGAATCGAACAGGCAACTAATATAAAACAAACAAACTGGTATAAACAAATTAAAATAGACGTCTTCTATTCACCTAAAATTCGATAGTAGCAAATCGCACAAGCTACTAGTATAAAACAAGTAAACTGGTATAATCAAATACATGTAGGAGTCTTCGATTCAACACAAGCACGCTGCAACTTCGCCAACAGAGAAGTGGCGAGTCGAAAGCGGCAATAATAGCAAGTTTTTATACCACTTCTATAAGGTGCACACATATTCCTCTTTTATATTAAATTCAACTGGCTTCATTTTTTCACATTTATATTTTTTTAACAAAAGAGCCGAGCTGATTATTTGTAGTTTTATTGAAAATTATTAAATTAATTTATTATTTATATTTACGCTTTTGAGACTCGACTTTGTTGAATTTGAAATGTATCTCACTAAGTCGGAATAATCACAAAGGGTTAATTGATTGTGAATCAAAAATGATTAAATCTCAAAAATATCAGTGAATAATATGTAATATGAGTAAAAAATATATGATATATAAAATTTTTGCTATTGCTATATTACTATATATATATAAAAAATACTATTTTTCTTTTCAAATCCACTGAAAAATTCTACATTCTGTATTTTAAAGCAAAAATAATAAAAGCTAAATAAAAAATAAATAAATAACAAAAGTAAAAACAAAGAGCGCAACAACATTTAACTGCTTGGCAATAAATAATAATAAACCGACCATGCAACAACAACCGGAAATTTTGCCAAAATGCAAGCACACCACAAGCGCCACCGCAAAACATGTAAAGCTATATTTTTGTACAAAAAATTTATATATAAATATGTACAAATATTTAAATATGCGCATAAATCTAGATATGCTGGTGGACACCCCCAACTTTTGCCGCATGTTAATGTGCTCATAAATACACCAGAAAGAATGCAAATAATTGTGGCATATAAGTTTTTATTATTCACACATATTCACACATATTTGCGCATGTATTTATGATATGTGCCAATTGCAATTGCAAAACTGTACATTTTTGCGACTCTTTGTTTCATTGAGTGCTGCAACCATTTTATGCTTGTTTTATGCTTTTTGCTAATTATTTCGCCACTTATGATTGATCGCGGACAATTAATGAAGTATGCAAAATGAGCAAAAAGTTGTCTACGATATATATATATATATATATATGTAGGTATTCATTGCATATAAATGCCATAAGTTAGTGCATATAAAACTATGTGTCACAAGATAAATGTAGCCAAACCTGTAAACATTTTTACTGTTATACACATATGTACATTTATATGTATCGCCATAAAACTTCATTCTTTGTCAAAGTCTTATTCTTAAATGCACCTTGTCAAATGGACAAATATGCCCGTACTCAAAGTGGTTATGCTTGGTCTGCGCTATTGTTCATTTGAACGCCTTTTAAGCGAACACGTGTCCATTGTTTACTCATCGTTTTTGGCGTATTTGTTGTGTGAAAAGGAAAGCTCAATTTTAAGTGAAAATTTAGGAATCACTGCCTCTGTTGCTATATGAATAAGAGTTAACAGTAAAGATAGCGTTAAGTTAGGTTAGTTTTTTAGAGCTGATGCCGGAGATGTAGTTCCTACTCGAACAATTCAAAAAAAGTGTTTTGCCTTGCACCTCCTGAATATGGATATGGAAGCCCAGATATATTGACAAAGCACCAACCTTGAAACCATGCAAAAAATGGTTAGACTATTGACTTCGATTCCAGCTAATTCGTCTGGTTGGCTATAGGTATGATACACAAGTGTTTCAATTTAAGTTTTAAGTTCATTGCTCGAACGTCTTTTAGGGCTAACTTTAACCTTGCTGTGGGCATAGCGTTCAGAGGTCTTTCCCGTCATTTGTGCTCGGACCAGAGGGATTTTACAACCACACAAATATTGACTACCAAGCGCACGCGAGGGCTAGCTATTCAGTAGTAACGAAACCGAGGCAATTTTATTTTACCACAAATGATTTCTAGTATAAATATGGCATTGAAAAACAGTTTATATAAAAATTTGGAATTATAAGAAGGTTTTTTTTTGGTCAGAAGGTATTAGTTTTCTCAGAATGTAACCCACTACCAAAGGAAAGAACAGCGTGCCCCAAACGTACTATAAAACCTATGTTGCAATTATTGTTGATTTTAAAAAATAGTTTTTTACCTCAATGATGAAAAATGTTGGCATGAAACTAGAAAAATATACGAAGAATATCTTCGTACTATGTATTTAAGTAGTTTATTTTGTACAGTGGAGCGACCACGACCTAAAAATTTATGTACATTTTATAATGGAGAGTATTTGTGGAGACCTTTCTAATACTTTTAAACTCTCCTAAACCACAATACGCAATTTTTATAGTTTTACGGATCACTTAGGTATAGGATATTTTCACTCAATGCACAACACTCCAATTTTCTATCCCAAAATCCTGATCTAAGCTTTTCCTCGCATTTTTGATATTTTTTATAAGAAAAAACAAATTTATTTGTATGCAGTTTTATCATTCCACCATTCATTCAGGTAATCGGTTGAATAGTTAAATGAAAATGACTGGAAAAATTTATTTATCTTTTCTGTGAAGTATACAAGAGTGATCACAAAAGTACATGACTTGTAACTACACAGTAGAAAATTGGGTAATAATTTTAATTCTACTTATGATGTAATACAATTTTCGAAGTTTTTTAGATTTTCTTGAAATAAAAATTTATACAATTAAAATTAAAATTTTTCATTTCTAAATTTATGACATTAATCTTTATGTAAGGTGACTACCCACTTAACCACCACTTAACAAAAATAAAATAAACTAAACTTTAATATAACCTTATCTTGCCAATCTATCTAAGAGAGTGTAGAGAAGAGAAAATTCTAAATTCGAAAAATCTTCAACATGTCAATTTTACTTATAACTTTAGCCTTTAACTCGCCAATCATTAGAGAGCAGCGAATCGAACAAACATGCAAGTAGTTCAAGCCGACTGACAGCACTTGCGATGCAACCGGTGCGCTGTCATGTTCTCCATTGCATGCATAATACTTTTGCGCTTCCTTTTTTGACAAAGAAATGCTTTTTACCATAAAATAAAAATTTAGTGACGTCTTAGTTTCGAAGAGAGATGTGTGAGAATGTGAGAATGTGTATTTCAGCAAAGAGTAAATCGCCTTTTCTCTCGAATCGTTCTATGTGAAGCCATATTGTGGTATTTCATTGCTAAAATATTCGTTAGGATGGTGCAGCTCTTACAAAAGCATATTCGCAACTTCTTGCTGATTTACGAATTTATTAAAATTTATGCAAAATGAAATGCAAAATATACCCAAGCTGTCTGTAGTATATGTGTGTTCTGCCCCTTAAATGTAGTTGTATTTGTATTTGTAAGACGATGAAAAGTCACAGAAGGCCACTTAATGCTACAAAACGCCTGCAGCTATTCTCCTTTTCAAACCATTTTGCTTTAATTTAATTTTTCCCTTAAAATTATTCACAAACAAGCGCATAAAGCCCTACTCACTACTACAAAGAGCGTCTAAAAGTTGACTTGCTGAAGTTAAGGCTTGCTGAAGTTTTATTTTGTCAACTTTTTTTGCCATACGAGGATTGGTTATGCCGTTCGGAAACATTTAACCGCCCGTGATTGTGTCACCCACGTTTCTGAACTCGCAGGGTCATGCGCGTGGACGTTGCATGTATATATGTGAGTGTATGTGTGTATATGTATATGCATATTTATATTTTGCACACTAGCAAACTGATGTGATGTATATATGTTAAGCGAGTTTGATTGAAATAGTTAAAGCCTCGCGTAAAATCAAGCATAAAGCAGCAAAAAACAACAACAACTACAACTTGACTACAAAAGTATGCCCCAGGCGCATGTTATGACTTGTACAAGTCAAAATACGGTGATAAATAAAAGAGCAACACAAAAGCATACCACCAAGTATAGCGGAGCGGAGTTGCAAGCAGGCATAAGCATAACATTTACATACATACATACATACATAAATGTGTTGGCAGCGGCAGCGGCAACACGAGCGGCAAGTTGAGAGTGCACAAGCCGGCCAAGCAGACAACCAACAACAACAACAACAAAACTAACAACAACTAGGCAAACAAAACCAAAGACCTAAGTAAGCAACTTGCAAGAGAGTAAATTTAATTGCAGTGCTGCTGCCTATATACTTTACCATAAGTATATACATATGTATATATATAAATATATACCTAAAGGTTTTCAAGCCCAACTGTATTAAAGCAAGCGCTAAATTTATAGTAACGCTGGCATTTAAGTACATGTGTACACATGTTTGGTTTAGTTTCTGTAACATCGGCACACACATACACACACACATACGCACACACAGATATTCGCTGGAAATCGCCAGCTTGGTTTGAGGGCAAACATCGTGAATACAATTATGAATTGTTGCATGAACAATTAATGCTGCATGCATATGATTCGCGTACATGCTTGTATTATGCATTCTAAACTGGGTAAGTGCATACAAATTATTGTTGTAATTTGCCGCTTGCAGACAGAGGTTTAGTTGCATTATATAAAGAAAATTACATTAGCTGGCCTTTTTCAATTACAAATTTAATAATATAAAAGTATGCTTACTTGGTGAGCAGCATGGAAATTTCGCTTACAATGTGGGTATGTATGTAAGTATCTTTGTATGATGTAAAGATGAATTATAATTTATGCAATGATTGTTGGTGCAACATAAAAAAAAGTGATTTAAAGTTTAGAGCTGCTTTTATTGAGCAATAAGTGGAGTTACAATCAGGTCGAGCACAAGATTTTCGTCAGCAATTTTTAAATTGTCAGGTAGAAAGCACCACTACTAATTTAGATGACGCTTCGTTGGCGCAGGAAGCTCCAGTAGAATAATTTTACTTTATTTTGAAAAGGATTTTCAATTTAAAACCAAGCTTTGACCGATATAGCTGAGTCTTATCAGTTTATCACGCCAAGTTCAGCAACCCTATTGTGGAAAGCTATTGAAATGTAGTGGCCGGTATACTTTCATTGTATACTCTAATGGGATTTCATATTATGGAGAGCTACTGAAGCCAGTGTACTTGAAAACACAACTAACAAACCTGAGTTTACATTCTTGGGAAGCACTGTTCAAAGTATTTGGCACATAAGTCGAAAAATGAAATAGAAAGAAATGGAAAACAATGACATTCATTGGAATTTAAAATCGCTTAGTAGTGTGAATTAATTTGTGGCTTCGCTTGGAAATTACTAAAGTTCTGTGCTTCAAATGACTCAGTTTTTCAAGTCGATTAATATTGGCAATTTTAAAGAGTCTGTACCTATCAATTTATAAGCATACAGCATTTAGGCACAATTATTACAATTATAAATATTAGTTTAATCATACTAAATGTATTTCAATGTATTCAAACTTCAAAATTTGCAAAATAGTTGATTTGAATTTGAATAGTTGAATAATTGATTTTGACATTTTTGGGTAATATAACAATTACCAATAGTAGTCGATAATATACAAAAAATGGTGACAGCCGACTCAGTCGCCTACGGTAGGTAGTCGATATCCACCGGTAATATAAATTTTTGTATACTGTTGTCGAACGGCAACTGTACTCGTGCTCCTATAGATACGTAATAGGGATGTAAATCGTCTCCGCTAATATCCTTGCGATTGAAATCTTTAACAAAAATCTGTAATTTCAGACACCCTTCTAGCCATATTCATTGGCTAACAATCTTTTGTGGTCCGAGAACCGGAAGAAGTCGTTGGGGCCAGATTTGGCGGTGGGTTAGTGTGTACCCCAAAGCCGAATTCAAACAATTTTCTCATCGTTTTCATTTATTTTTGGTGCGGTGAATAAGACGATTAAGAGTTTGCGCAGGCATTCACTTACACAGAGCTTTCACATACCATTATTCATGAACGATATTTTCAATATATTCATTTGACATCTTCAGAGTGTAGGCAATCTCATTTAACCTAATTTTCGGGTGGTTCGAAATCATTTTAAGGACTTTTTTTTTAATATTTTCTTCATAACAGCCTCTTCTGCGTTCATCGACTTCAGTTCCTATATGGAAGGCTGGAGAACTTACGAATGGTTGCCTCACTAGTAATAGTTTTTCGAGCTTTCATTTCCCTTATATTAAATAAATCTCTACTGTTATTTTATTTGATTAAAGGACTATCAATAAGCTTTTATGAGTGATTAAAATGAGCACAAGTTAGATTTGTTACCTCACTTACGAAATTAACTTCATCAAACGCATATATTTTATTTTGATAATTACTATTAATAGGAGCTCCAAGTAAAAAAAAGACTATACATCAAATAAAAAAAATAAAATAAAAATATGTCAATAACATAGTTATACCAATTCCACCATTGTATCTACACATAGTCAAATATCTCAGAACTGGCCTAATTATAAAAAACCATCCACATACCAACTTGTAAGAAGTTAAAAATGCGATGCCACATAAACACAGTTACCAATAATACATACATACAAGCATATATAATGTTTGGGTGCAGTCATGTGTCACCGAATCGACAGCATTTGCATAAAGCATTATTTTCTAGGCCGCTGATGCTGCAGCCAAGCCATTAAATCCGCATATAAAAGCGAACATCAAAAGCAAAAACTCAGCAGCACACAAACGATGCAACATGCAACACGCCACTGCAGCTGGGTTCTTGTATTAAAATGTTTTTCATTAACTTTGCAGTAAGCTGGCGTTGCTGACATGTATGTAAAGTGGTAAAAAAAAAGCAAGTAATATATATAGCCGTAACTAAATCCTACATATCACACGTAAGTACATGCATTTACATTGTTTATGACACTGTGTCAGCCACATACCGCCCGTCATTATGTGCCACAAACACCTCAAACTAAGCGTGCCACCGTCAAACGCTTAATACAGTTTTTGAAAGGTAGGCGACAAAATTGATTTTCTTGCTGCCGTTGTCGCATACAAAATACGCCTCTTTGCTTTGAGGCGTTCGCGTTCGCGTTCGCCTTCGCTTAAGTCTTTCGTTATCATCAAGCTGCCTTTATGGTTTATTGAGTGCGAAAGGTGTGCGATAAAGCAGGCGATTTTTCACATCTTTTTTATTTTTCATTCTACATTTTTCGCTTTTTGCTATGCTATAAAAATGCAAATGCGCAGGCGCAAACAAAAATGCACTGAGAACACCTAAGCGGTGATTTTGAATAAAATAAAACTTAAAGAACTATTTAAAGCGGAAGGAGGTTCAAAATGTCCATACATTTTTGCAGCTACTGTTATTACAAAAACAAACAATTTTTTTAATTAAAAGATATACAGGAAAAACTAATTTTCCTGCGCTCAGGTTAGAGTTCAGGGTCTAATACTAACCACTTACGTATTCTATTAGTTTTCTAACTTTTAGGCCTCTTTCTAGCGGTTTATAACCCGCTTTAAACGATAATTATTTAAAGTTTATGAAATTACAACCAAGTTTTACAACAAGTTTTGTCATCACTAAAGGTTGTTTTGACAGTTATACTCAGGAAGAAAAGTTTCGGAAACACGCTTATTAGAGTACTTTACAATAAACTCGAGTTTAAGGTAGCTTGAATCTGATATAGTTTAGAATGTACGCCAAAATTTGCTGATTCTTTTGACAATACGGTTACAAAAAAATATTAAAGTGAACTCTTAAACACTCCTATTAGGAATCATGACACTTGTCCGCAAATTCATAACTTTAAACTCGAGTTTGTGAGGAGCATGAACGTGATATAAGCTTGGAATGCAGTCTGATATTTGAATATTGATACGATACGGGAAAGGGTGCCAATAATCTTAGAAATAAGTTTGCGACAAAGTTGAATCTCTCACTCGAAAAAAAACTCAAATAAAATCGACTTATTTCTGAAATTAGCCGTTCACGAAACGTTTCGTATATTGGTGGAAATGGTTCTTTAATGGATGATAATGGATACGCAAACACGACGCTTACTTTTATATTCTCGCGTTCTCGCGTTCTCTTGAGCGAAGTCTTGAATATCAATTCAAATGTTAGGTGCTTTAACAAGGTTTTTTACGATATAATATTTTCTTGAAGTCTGGAATCACTAGCCGGAAAGAGCAAGCTTTTATTTGAAAATAAAGTGCTTGGGTAGCTCAAATATAGCCTTTTCTTAAGGCTCATGACATATTGATTCCAAAAATATGTACCGGATATAGATTCAGCCCGTTCGGTCTCCTGAAGGGCAGAGGCGTTCCATAAATCCAACTATGCATTTTTTTGCAACTTTGCAACCACTACCGTCGCAAGTTTACTAGCTACCCTTTAAAATGTAGAGAGATTTTTAAATAATTATATTTTATTACTACTATTCAGAGTTTAATAAAAACTTGAAAAAAAGAGCACTGTATAAACTTAGAATCTACAGAAATTCACACATATATTTAGATAAATTATAATTTTAAGCAATTGGAGGACTCTTGAAATAGTAGTCCGCTCTCAGCAACTAATGCAGCATTTTACAACTGATTGCCTATATTGAAAATGCATTTGAAGCACACTTTAGCCGGTATTCAGATCCCTTGTCTGCTGGCTGCTTTTGCTCACACAAGCATTGTTTTTTGCCAAAAAGGGTATTCACTGATTTCATAAAGCTCACTTCAGCACTAACATAAAAGATACTTAAGCCCAGCGTACATACAATAAATGTCAACTGCGGAGCCAATAAGCCGTAGTAAAACCACAGCATATTACTATTTAAAATACATATGTAGACATGTTAGGGAACTTAGTTAGTTGACGAAATGATAACATAAAAACGACAATAAAAAATGAGGGACTGCACCATTGTCATCATCAAAGTCAACAAGCTCCTAAACGACGGAAACCAACAACGTCCCAAACCAAATCAAAACCCAAGCCAGCAACAACAAATAGCAACCACTCAGCATACAATTAACACACAAATGCAGTCATTACTTGCCGGAGGACAGCAGTAAAAAATTTTTTTTAGAAGTGTGCGCGTAAGTGGCAGCGTAGTGCAGACCCACGAAGGCTTAAAGTAATAAAGGCTTGAGTTCGAGACTGCGAATGCATGAAGATTTAATGTTTTCCTTTTTGCACTGCTCCAGCTGGAGTGTGCGTGAGCGGCCAAATTTATAAAGATTTTCAAAGCGTAAATTGTAGAAAAAAGCCACGAGAAAGATAAAAGAGGAGCAGCTCGTTGTAACTGCAGTTGAATTGCGCTACCATTCATTCGCGATTAAACAATAGCGGTATTTTTCTTCGCTTCTTCTTCTTCTTCTTCTTTATTAATTCTCAGCAGCCGCATTTGCTTTGTGTTTGGTCACAAAAATTCATGTCTGCCAGCCGTCGGAAGCAAAGTAATGACAATGCGAGTGCAATACTATGTCTGCGCAGCAGTTGACGCAATACTGCTTACATTTTATTTTGCAATTTGAAAACTTGAAAAAAAAAGCAGTGCAGCTGAGAAAAAACAACACTTGCTTAATGAAGCAATAAGTGCTGCTGAAGTGTTGGCATCAGCAGCAAAAAGCCTTACTTTGAGCAACACCTTGGTTGACGTGCAACACTCTGACACGCAAAAGTTGCAGAGTTTTTTTTTTATTGTATGTGACGTGTATATGTATGTGTGTATTAGGGAAGTACTTAAATTTTGTGGCGTAGATTTTTGCAACAGCTTTTCTCCCCTAAACTACTACTACTTTCTTTAACTATGTACTATATTTAACTGTAATTAAATATAACTTTTTTAATCTTGGTGCCTAAGCGTGATGATTAGGTGCGCTTCTATGGCTGATAACTGAGATGAGGATCACATTCTGACAAGAAAAGACATGTACTTTGTGGAGCCGGAAAACACATGTTGTCTGATTTGAAGTAACGACAAGTGCTTCGCATTCTTTACAAGAATATTCAGGTATTTGGTATCACTTTCAGTTAGTTCACCCGAAGATTTGCAGGTGTAATATCGAAGGTGCTTTATGTTTTTATCTCGGAAAGACAGTACGGTTGAGAAAGTAGTATTGAAGTGATACCAACTCGACATGTTTGATAGATGTAGATGACAAAGCCTCGTCTTCTTTCTGGAACAATAACTGGAACTCTTTCTGGAACTTTGAAACTCCTGACAACTATTGAAGGGCGAACTAAAGTAGCTCGATGCAATTGACAGTTTGGGTAGCCATTTATTAACTAACCGAGCGCATAGTCAGAGAGCTCAAAGATTACTGTGTTCAATGTTCAGTTGGTTCTACAGAGGTACAAGAAATTATTATTTTTTATCTAAGGCTAAAATAAATATTACTTAAGTCTCTACTTTAAGTTTAGTACCCTGCTAACGGGTGTTAGATATCACCAATTGGGAGCAGTTGGCATATAAAACATTTTCGACTAAGATGATGTTGGTTTGGGTTATTGCAAAAGAAGATTACATTAAAAATTTTATATTTTTTTCTCCGACGACATATCTTTAACGACTCCAATCGTGACCGGATCGAGAATATAATGCCTTTGACTATAGTAGCTATCACACATTGAGGTACAGAAAATAGAAAAAAATTTTTGTTTGGTTTTAAGGAACACCCTAATGTGTCTATTTAAACCATATAATAATAAATCGGCAAATTTTCTAAGACAAAATGACCTCACATCCACAATATTATCTAGAAGTTGACAATTTTGCACCAAAAATGTTGTTTTTGTTTGCCGTTTACACTCTTCAAATTAAAATCAATTGTTATACGATTGCTCAATAAAATTCAACATTACTAACATAGACAGTTGTTTAGTTGGAACGAGCTTCCGAGTACCTCGGTCTGAAGAAAACACGAGTGGGAGCTAACCAAGGTAGAATCCATATTAAAAGCGACAATCCCACAAATTTTTTGGAAAAACTTCGGGGTCTTTATTTTCCTAATTTTACCAGTTCGTGTAGAGGGGACTCTATCTGAGGTAAATTAAAAAAAAAAAATTGTCACAGACAAACAAGGAAGATGTTGTCACTTTAAGATAAGAAAAATAATTGTAATCGCTTCAGCTCTTTAGGTGATTCGAAAGGATATATTCGAGTCGTTTAATAGCTCCTCTATTCTTGAGAGTATAACGAAGACTTATTATGGGTCTAAACGCGAACGGAGGACGGATCGCGCAGCAATTTCGGAGAATATATATAAGATCTTAATAAACTAATTAGTAGATAATGATTATTAACGCGGTCGGTTCATTGAGCTTTGCTGATTTTATGACTTAATTGACCATAACCTTGTCGGGAGAAAAAACATTAAGTTTTGGAACTCGGAACTTCTTACTGCTTGAAACCTTAGTAACTTCTCTACCATATACCATCAATAGAGAATATACGCAGCATTTAGTTCCAGTTATTTATTTTGACGAAGAGCTATTTGAAAAATCGCATGGGAGAAAAAAATGCAACAGACTTGCATTGCATCTAACAAACCATTTTCAATCAAAATTCGTTATACAAGCGCTAATACTGAATGCATTGAATATTATTATAACTGTTTATCTCTAGCATTTCGTGATAAGCTTACAGCCGTCATTACATAATCAAGCGCTCGAAATAATTTTTTGTTAAAGATCTTAATTTCGACAATAATTACTCAATTCACACTCGCGATACGTGCGATACGTCGATTTAATATGCAGCCAAGACCTTATTTTGGCCCTTGTCATGCAACAAAAAGTTCCGAAAAACAAAAAGTTCGGAAAAAATTACAAACGCACTACGAAATAGAAGTGACACTAATTGACTACGTGCAAGTGCACTCTAAGCTGTTCGAACAATAACACTACATATGTGGGCATACAAACACACACATACATATATATATATATATCATATGTATATACATATTTCTGAATCCATGCTTGTTTGTTTTGTTGTTGATTTGAGGCGACTGCAATGAGAAACACTGACACACTCCATCATTCATCATGCACTCAGTCAATCAGTCCGTCCGTCAGTCAGTCAGTCAGTCATACTGTCAGCTACCTAACTGTCAAGTAGGTGTTTGCCACATCAACAACAAAATTCAAGTATTGCACAACAACAACAACAAAGCCAACCTAGTCTCTATTCACATTTCATTTGTCTGCAATGCATCAGTGCTGATGTATTGAGTGAGAAGCGGGCGCACCAAAAAAAAAAAAACAAGTAAAAGATAATAAATAGTTAAAAGCGCCTATTGTGTTGACTTGCCTAATTACCTTTTCATACAAATAAAAAGCACGAGCTGTTGCAACTACAAAAATAAAAACAAAAAAAAAATTTAAAAAAAAACCAAAAAAATTTAAAAATTTTAAAATTGTAAAAAATAAGCCCCATCAAAGTGCATAAGTTCAAGCAAAGACAATACAAGCAATCCCTGTGCGCTGAGTAGCTTTGTTACATGTAATTATAAATGTATTATTTCATATAATATTTTGTGGCAGTCAATGTTGCACGCTTCATTTGCGCACATTCGCGCGCGCCCTGTTGCACTATTTGTAATTTAGGGTCTGAAACTCGTGCTGAGCAGCTGTTCAAGCGTATGTAGCCGCAAATGCAGCCCGCGTGCGTTATTATTACACGTGTGTCTAATACTTGTAAGTAGTTTACCCCACAAGAAATAGTTTACCTAATAAGAAGTGGTGGAAGTAGTAATAGTAGAAATGTGAAATTACAAATCGAATTTATGCTAACATTATTTCGTTCGCCATGTAAATTTATGTATCTACAATTCTCAACAGGTTTATGTAATTAACTTTTTATCCCTTTTTATATAGAATGCGCCGTTCAATTAAACAAAAGTCTCTGCCCAACAACAAATTTGTGTTCAGCGTTTGCTCCTAATTCTCATTAGACTTATAGCTGTAAATTTATGTTACACCAACTTGACAGCCATGCAAAGATTGTTCTCGCAAGCAAGAAATCGCAACACCAATAAATATATTAAGCAATCTTGGTATGATTTGTAAAGCCATTAGCTGAGATATTAGCTTCTGGACTAGACTTCGCGATATAGAAAAATATTTAGAAAAATTTTTAAAAATTCAATATTTTTTAAAAATCATTTGAATAGGAGATGATACTATTTTTTTTTAGCAGTAAACAGAATTAGAATTGAAAAAAAAATTTTAAAACAAATATAGTGAGTATTTTTGCTATTAATTCATATTTCTAAAGAATGTTTATTACTAGAACTTGTTTTCATCCAGTTAAGAGAAAAAACAAAAGTTCCATGATGTTCTGAACATGATTTATGCAAATCCAGATTTGTTTCACCTAACACCTGTGACGGACATGAGGGAATACGACTTCGAGTGCAATACAACTTTCAGTATAGGAAGCCATTAAAAAATTGGGTTGGTATTTTTTTTTCCGGATCTAACGAATTATAGTTTGGTAGCGATTAGACACAGTGCACACCTGGACACTATATCCTTTAATCATTTGAATAACTTTGTCTAGCTGAATAGCTTTCTCAAAATTAGGTATTTTTTGTTTTCTAAATATTGCTGCGAAATCTTAACTAATTTATATTATTATACTTCTTCTATAATACATAAACCACAACTGCCTATTCGATTTAAGGTTACAGCTGCGCAATTGACGTATCTCCATTTGGAAAATAGGCTTTAATGCTTGGTTCAATTTGTGATGCTGTTTTTAAATGGAAGGTTGCGGAAGCAATTAAAATCAGTTGCACACAAATTGAAGAGCAGTGATCTTATGTCAGCGCGTCGGGGACTTCAATGTTATATTAGATAGCTAAATGGTGCGATTGTTTCATAAATATTCAATTCGAAATAAACCCCCTTTTTTAAGGTATGTTTGTGAAGTTGGGAAAACTACAAAGGTCCTGTTAAAACTTAAGTATCTCATGATTGCTCGCTGGTTTTTTAAAGCTGCTGATTCAGCTTTAATCGTCTGAGAGTTAAAAAATTATTATGCTAACAGCATGTGTAACAACATTTTTAGGATTTGAATGACTCGAGTATCAACAATGCCATTTGGAACGTCGAACGAGTTGTTGTTCAAATCCAAAATGAAAGATTTCTCCGTATGGGTTTTTTTTCTATTTCAGTTGGGTTGGTTCATTTTACCATTTTATATGCTTGCTTAAACTTGATGGTGATTAGTTTTATGGCGCTATAAATGTATAATGCAACATTATTTTTTACAGCTAATAAAATTTAATTATATATTTTATTATTGAATAGTTTTGCATATAAAAGCTTAAAGATTTAGAAATAAAAATTTATTTAATTGTTCAAAATCCATTGTGGAATTAAACATCTTCGACAAAAATTGCGGAAATTTTAATTTTTTCCAAATATTACAACAGATTTTCTCTTCATAGTGAGAGGACACTGAAAATTTAGTGACAAATTTGAATACTAAGTACTAAAATGGCATGGAATGACAAACAATAGTAAGCAAAAAACTAAATTAAAAACGTTTTTAAAAACCAAAATCTTTGTTCATAACCACAACTATTCAGCAAAGAACTTTCTAAGAACTATCTAACCTATAAATCTGTATTGTATATTTCTTCATACCTCATCATTTCACTACGGAGTTTACACATGCCGAACCAAATTGCTGGAAAAATGATTGCGCTCATATTTTGGCAAGCGAATAGTTCACATCGACCTTGAGCAGGGTCAAAACCCAACACCAGCGCCAATTATGTAATATTTTTTTAAAATTGTTGAGAACGAAATAGCGGAAAAACAGTTACATGTGAAGAAAAAGAAAGTGTTGTCGCATCAAGTCGATGTATCGTGCCAGAAATCTCTGGAAATACTGTATGAAATGGACTTCAAATTGCTTTCGTATGTTCCTTATCTTCGGATCTGGGCTCCAACTACATTTTCGGTTCTCAAACTTCAAGATAATACTGGAGAGAAATTTAGCAATAGAAAGGTAATTGCCAAGATCCTATCTTCTAATTTCTCTCTAATCTAAGTCTAATTCTAGATTCTAGACCTAAGTCTAATTTGATGTAAAAGACGAAGAGTGCTGAGAAAATAAGTTTCGAAAAGTTAAATTAAATTAAATTAAAGAGAGATAACCTAAAATTCCTTGCTATTATTATTGTTGCCATTGTTATTATCATATATATTCTGCAATGTGGAATAATGTTAGAAAATGCTGCTAAGCGCGCAGTTCTGGAACGAAAAAAATGCAGGTTACCAATCACTAACTGTCGCTATTTTTTAAATGGCTTGAAAGCGCCCCATACAATCCATTAGCCGGATCTAAGTACTTTTAGCTCCCTATATTTCGTAGAGAACAGCCCAAATAGCAGCATAAGCGCTGACCTTCAATATTGTCTTTAAGAATATTATCTCGACAAAATGTTACCATGTGTGAATAAATCACACATTCCATAATTTCATAAATATCTCCATGCACCATGGACAAGAATCAAATAAGTGTACTAGCAACTGCTGACCACGTCATCGGCCAGCACGCCAAACAAAATCAAACGCAATGGCATGACTAATAGAATGATATCTTATTAAGATGGCTAAGAAGCAAATATCAAATTAAATCTTCACCGCAAGACGCGGCTGCCAACGGTGCCATTAGTGGCGCAGCTTGACAACAGCGTCTATGTGCCACACACGCACACATACATGCATAGCATCAATTCAAATGTACCAATTTTGGTGGAGAACCAGGCAATTGGCATATAAATTGCGAACAATTTCAAGTATAGAAGAAAATGAACATAACAAAAAGTACAACGAAAAACAACACCAGAGATAACAATTTCATTATTGCCAATGATTTTTTTTATTTAAAGTAGCAAAATACAGAGTTTTATCTATAATATATGTATATGCATGCCTTATAAGATTTTATTATATATATTTGCCTGTTTTTATTTGATTTTCAATTTTGCAACCAAATACACGTTGTTGTTGTTGTTTTTCTTGTTTACTATTGCCTATAATTTGCCTAGCGGAGTTCAGTCACTCATTTAATTGGTAATAAATTATGTTACATACAGCATTTAATTGGCATACAAACGTATTACATACAGCCATTAATATATATGCATATATGGATGTATAGAATTCGTATATTGGCTGTATATGTTGACGCCAAAGTGGCATAAAAATCAAATAAAATAGCTTAAATGCCGAAAAGCAATTTACGTCCACGAGACTAAGCGCAGAAAAAGCAGAAGAAGAAGAAGAAGCAGTAAAATTTACGAAAAATAATAAGAACAAATGAGGCACGGCTGCCAACTTGAGATCGATGTGCTGCGACTGAGAAAGGTGTGTTCCACATGGTAGCAAAATTGGCAAAAGGCAATAAATTATTTTACATTAAAATATATACTTTACTTCGACTGGTGGTAGTGCGCGAGTCAGTGGTTGTGCTAAATTTGCTGGCTGCACGTTGGTCAAAAATAATTTATTAGCATTTTAATAGAAAGCGATATGTGGTCTGTGGAAGCGATATGTCAGAAGATATAGTTGCAGATTTTCAGATTTTGAAAAAGAAAATAAATATTTCACATTTTAATATCCGATTTATCAGTATACATATACGAATCCACAAAAAAAAAAAAAAATAAAATAAAAAAAAAATGGAATTAAAACCCTCCAACCAATGAGGGAAGGTTAAATACGTGAGCAGCCGAACAAAGGATACGCACGCAATTGCTAAGTGAAATATTTCAGTGGAATGAAAAGCATTATATTGGTTATGTAAAGGCTATAGCGACATCTGACCGATTTCGATCATTTTATGTATAAAGCCTCATTATATTAAGTACGAAAATTTCGGCTAACTTTATCTAGTTATCTCAATGGTTAACCAAAATTTATAGCATCAAATATATCGGAGAAGATCATTATGTTGGCTATAAGGGTGCTGGGCGAATTTGTGCACCAGTTTCGACCAGTCTTAGCATTAAACCATATATATATATATTAAGCATAACATTTTCGATTAATATTATTGTGATAATTCAATCAATAACAACCTGCGTGGTATAGGCGCAAATAGACCAACGAACAGCGTTATGGTAGTAGGAAGAGCACATGTACCAATTTCGACCAATTTTGGATTAGAGTTACCGCAGCTAAGGAACACTGTTTGTGTTAAATTTGAGTACTAAAATTTCACTCTCAGCTGAGCAAATAAGCCGCTGAAACCTAAATTGTTTTATATATGGGCAGTGGGCGTGGTTGAAGTCCGATTTTACCCATTTTGAAATTGTGCCAAATTTCTTAATGATAATGTTTTGAACAAATTTCGTTTTAAATTGTTCATGCAGCTTGTGAGATATGTTATTACCTGAAATGTTTTCGGTCCACATACCATTTTAGCCTGCTGTACTACCCTTGTAGCTAAATTTAGCATTGCTGGCGTTATTCTTTACATAGTTAGCACACTTTAGGTACTTTTGGGCATAATCATTATATGTATGGTGGGTGTGTTTATTAAACGATTTCGCCCAATTAACCACTATTATGAGTAAAAGGTAAACTTTTGAAAAACCTTCTTGAGATCAGGGCCACTTTCAGTCAAAAAAAAATTACAAAAACACACACAGTGAAACTTTTGAGTATTGTAGCTTAACTCGGTATTGGGTTATAGAATGTACATCTCGAATAACACGATTTTTGGGCTTGGCAGTCCGATCAAATACATATGCTGTACTAACCTCCTAAGTTTGCCAAGGAACATGTGCAGTAAAAATGTAGATATTTTGATGAAATTATAGCTAAATGTTTACTCAAATTAGCGCCTGCATGGACATACGGCCGGACGAACAGAAAGTATCTGAAATCAATGGGTCATGCCGTTTACTTTGATACTATGTTTACGCTTTGTTATAAACCTACCCTTACGCAGTTTTATATGCTGCAAAGTACTGCACGAAACAAAAGATTTAAACAAGAAACTCGCTTGTGCTACTAATTGTGCTTTAATTGACTAAATTAAGCAAAAATTAATACAAATTGTATTAATAACATATTAATAAACATAAATAATTTAATAGAAATGCTTATCGCTGACACACTCATTTCACAAATTATTAATTTAGTTAATGCAAATTCTGATGATATAAGACAAATTTCCCCGACTTTCCACTAATTTTGTTGATTACCAAATTGGTGTTTTGTGGTTGAATCGCACCATTTCCGTCACAATGAGTATTTTTATAGCGGGAATTTCACGTTCAATTACTCAGAATTGCTCGCTCGAGTTGTTTGTAATTGCAAATGTCGTTATTATAAGCAGCATGCGTCATTTTTTTGCGAAGGCAGATATATTTTTACGCGCTCAAAATTATTATTAATTTTCAAAGAAGCGCAGACACTCGACAACTTTTAGCCTTTGGCCATGCTGTATGCGTATAATGTAGTGTATATATCATATCAAATATAAATAAAATAATAAAAGGATAACGGTAGGGGGAAATTAATGAGCTACAGCCCACACAAGTGAGTGCGTAAATGTTAATCAGTGCTGTTTTGGAAAGAAATAAAAAACGTAATAAATTATATGAAACGCAGACACACAGTAGAAATATATTAAAAAAAAAAAATGCTCACGTATATCTACAGCTACAGCAATTCGTTTTGGTTAAGCCGTCTTTGTGCTGGTTTTCCTTAAACACTGCACACCACTAAACACCACATGAAATGCGTGGATGCAGTTATTAAGTACGCTGTTGTACTTGTACTAAAAATGTTAATTTTTGACACACCTTTGCGCTTAATAAGTAAATCACCCGGTGTTTTCATAAATTAAAAATTATAATAAATGTCTTTCGTAATTAAATTTTAATTTATGTTGCATTTAACCAACTGTTTTTGGTTGATTACCTTTAAAGGTTAATATATGCACGTGTTTTTGCTGAGAGCGGGTGAAAGAGAGAGAGAGCGAGTGAGAGAGCGTGTGAGAGAGAGTCATGAGTAACTGACTTTCAATTAAGGCATGAGATGAAATAACGACCTTCGTAAATGAAAGTGTTAAACTAAGGGGCAACTAATTTAGTGCGTGTTCACTAGCAAGCGGTTGATTATTTGGAAATTTTGGAAACAATTTCATCACTACAGCCCAACATAGTAATATCTATGCACTAAAGTTGAAAATTACTTATTCTCTTAAAATCGTTTTCGTATACATTGGAAAGTGTTTGAAAGTAAGCATTTTCAGATAAAATTTAGAAATCAAAATATTGTTCATTGCCTACTTTAACCAAGCGCGTTATGTTCACTCTGTAGGTTATGTCTGGTATTTAAGTCACTAAATTGTAGAAAACACTTTGGTAGCACGCTCCAGTCACTCTCTGAGTATATTTCTGGCCTAAAAGAGCTGACCGTAAAACTCCTTATTTGAAGCAAGTAGTCTCCATCGTTTAGAGTGTTACCAACGGAGTGAAATTATTTTTTATCCATACCAAATTTCGTTTGTTCCAAACTATTGTACAACCAGCATTATCAATTTGCTAGAAAAATTATTTAAAAAAAAAAGTAAAAGGTTGAAAAAGTAAGGAACGGGATCCCTATTTGGTTTCCTTGTTTTGGTATAAAATTAAAAAAAAAAATCGGAACTTGTCAGAAAATCGGTTATGTTCGGTTATGTTATGTTGGAAATCATTATTCGAGAGATTAGTGCTAGATATTAGATTAGATTAGATATAATAACGTTAGAAACCCTGAAATTTATTGAAACGCTGATATAATAGACTATGTTCGAACTATATTCAGATCTATATCCAGATCCACATTTAGATTGGTTCGAAAATTGAGGAATGGTCGTATTGTCACTGTCTTATCCATGAAATTTCGTATCCCACTAACTACGCGCCACATTTGACCTAAATTTAGATCAAGACAGAACAGTTTAATCTATGAGTCGTACTTCAACCACGCCCATTTTCCATTTAACGCAATTTTAAATTCCAGTACTTTTTTTTTCTTTAAAAAAAAGTGGCTTAGGTACCAACAAAGATATTGCTATAAAAGCGGGCACAACAGTGTTCCTGATATGTAAAAAATCTCTTCAAAAAATTATACAATTTAATACATACTTTTCGCTGACACCCATTTTCTATATATATATATAGAGTATATTTGCTCTGCCGGTTGGTTTTGTAACGCATAACGCATAACGGTTTTGTTCAAATTAAATGCGCATGTTTCTCCTCAAATGTTATGGTTTGGTATCGAAGATGGATAAAATTGGTCAATCTGTTCCTCTAGTACTTTCGAAGAACCCAAAGGTTGATCATATATAGTCAATATTTGTGGCAGCTTAATAATATTTCGAGAGATTGTTGCGCTTACTATGCTACAACCAAAATTAGAATTGCTCTATATTTTCACGTAGATCCCTTAAACCAAATATAACGACTTACTCCATACTGTTCGACTTTGCACCATATATATATATATCGGTCAGAATTGGAGATATATTGATGAGATCAGCTAAATATATTATGATTTTGTATCAAAAAAATAGCTGAAGCCGTTGCTTGAGCCAACAAACTGAAGCAAGTTTAAACGAAAGCAAGTGTATCTCTTAGGGCACTAATCTTATAAAGTCACAAAACTGAAAGTCAGGGGAAGTAAAGCTGGAAAGTTCAAAGTGCGCGCCAATTTATTCGATTTCTCATTTTAAATTTTTAAAAGACTTCACATGCAATGCTAGGTTCTGCGAAACGATTTCCATTCACCAAATGTAGCCACTCAACTCACTCACTCTCTCTCCCCCTACTACAATCGTCTCCTCTCCCACGCAGTCTTTAATGGATATTCTTAGCACCACATCACTGCATTCTACTTTGTATTAATCAAGCCACACCACAGACACCACTTCAATTCGTGTGCGCATGTGCCACAAACGCATTCGTCCACCATTTAATTGATGTCACCAGCATAATGTGCAGACTTGACGGCAACATGCACAACCGTTACACCAATTTATGCACACCAAGGTGTTGGTTTAAACAATTTACAATAAATATATTTGTTTATATGGACGTGCAGCGTCAGGGCGTTGATTGATGATCACACACGAAGATGTGCAGCATAAGTCAGAGTACGCGCCCCACAACACACATACACATATACATGTCAAGTATATATATTTTACTCGCAATTCAACACATTGGCATGTGCCAACAACACATATTGAAAAAGTTTCAAATTGAATGAAAAAAAAAAATAAAAAACCATAACAAATTAACAACAGACGTTTTGTTTTACACCTTTTTTTTTGCTGCTTGGAAGCTGGTTGAAAAGTGTTGGTCGCTAATTTTGAAGCGACGAGGCGTTCTGTCACTATGCATGCGCACAAACGCACACATACATGCGTGTATTCTTTTATTTGTCACATAAAATTTAAGTGAACGTCGCGCCAGTTGTGGGCGTGCGCAATGTGTGTGTGTGTGTGTGTGTGTGCGTGTGTGCGCGCGCTTGTGTACGTAGGTGGGCGATGGTATGGCTGCTTGGAATGGGTTGGGTTGGGATGTACATACATACACATATATATGCATGCATATGCACGTACATTAACCGTTAGTTGGTTATATATATATATATGCATATATATATATTTAAATAAAGGCAGCTCGCGCTCATCAATCTCGTTGACAACAATGGAGCGCAGCGAAACTGCCAAATAAATTGCAAAAAGCGTAAATCTTTATATATGTGTGTGTGTGTGTGTGTATTTATGTCACAAAGGCGGGTAAGTATAAAAGATATGTAGTCGTAATTTGATAAAGCAAAACAAAAACAAAAAAACCCCAAATGTACAAGAAAATTTATACAGCAAAAAATTGTATGTGATAAACAATATACCGCGCTAAAGCATAAAAGGTAATTGGGGTTTTTGCCAGACAGCCGCAGACATTTTGGTGCCAGGTGGTAACGGCACAACGCTTCTACGCTGAAAATGTGTGTAGGCTTGTCGCTTAAGTCTTTAGTAAAGTTAGCGCAATATTGATTTGAGTTAGTAATATGTATGTAGTGTTGCTTTAAACAATATTACAAAACAAAATAAAACACTTTCAAATCACATAAGTGGTTCATTAACAAAAAAAAAATAAAAAAATTTTTTCCAAAACTTTTTTTTTTTTTGTGTAGGTTCGTCGCGTAAGTATTTAGTAATAAGAGCGCAATATTGATAAGAGTTAGTAACATGTGTTTATTGTTGTTGTAAGCAATATTATAAAAAAATATAAAATAATTCGAACCAATGTAGATAGGTTATTAATAAAAAAATATTTTCACAATTTTTTACCAAAACGTCTTTCATTTACATTTCGCGTGTAGGTTTGTCGCTTAAGTCTTTAGTAACAATAGCTCAAAATCGATAAGGCTTAGTAATATGGATGTATTGCTGCTGCGCGCATTATTACAAAAGTATCTAATACAGTATACAACAATGCAGGAAGTTTATTAATAAAAAAAAATGCTGTTTGAAAAAAATTTCTGAAAAAATTTTAATTTTGAAAAAAATACCAAAAAATTTTTTTTATATCTTTTCGATACTTTGACACACCCCATATACGTAAAATGCATACCGTTATTGCTGTCATCAGCTCAAGCTCATAAATTCTTCCCAAACATGTCTATTGTATTTATATATATGTACGAGTATGTATGTATAAATATATATTCTCATACAAAAAACTTCAGCTAGAAATTCGATCTCTTGCCATAAAATATGGAGCAATTTGTGCACACAAATGTTTTTTTTTTTTTATACACACACGCGATACTATACATGTGTATATATGTACAATAAACAGCAAATACGTTTGTTACAATTTTTATTTTACTCAACACCTCATAAACAACATGATTTTATTGCGCGCTGAAGCTTTTCAAAATGTTAAACAACTACGTTTATAGAAACAAAAAAAAATAAAAAGTAAAAAAAACACAAATATCTAACACTTTTATGACCGCTCGTGAACACTGCGCTATCAATTGCATCAAAACTTAAGTTGATTTGTAAAGCATTAAAATTTTTATATAAATAAATACTTGTCGATATCGGTTTGTGACGCCAACGCTTTTGCAATATTTTGCTAGCAACTGTTTAACCACTTGACCACGCCGATTTGCATGCGATTTTCGTTACTGCAGTAGCTTATGTTTGAGCTTCAAGCTGTTTTTTTTCACACTAATAACCGCAAGTTGTGCACTAAGCTGTTCAAAACACTTGAATTCGTGCAAATTAAGCAAACAAAAGAACCGGCAATAATAAGCAATAGAATAAAGTAGTTTAGAGTTTTAAGCCACTTCAGCTTTGATCTCTTATTAAATCAGTGTTATTGTCTTCGGAAGCAATTTTTCGTTAGCACTTAATATATTGGCATTTTTTTGTGTAAAAATTAATGACAAACATCTACTTCGTGCAGTTAGACGGTAGTCTTAGAATAAGTTCACCTCACTAAAGTGTGAACGAGAGTCAGTTGAAGAGATTGAAAAGGCTTTTACTAACTTTATTTATCTTAGCACAAGCAACCAGCTATTCGGTGCAAGTTACTCACCTATTCGAAGTGTTTATAATTAGATTTATTACTTTACTGAAAATAATTATTTCGAATATGAAACTTTTCAAATTAAATCAGCTTTGTTAGAGAGAGAAAGTTGCCTTCTCGAATTGTGAGTGATAAATATTCGCTTCTTATCCCTTTGAAGCATAATATCATCAAACAACCAACCAACGCTTATCTATATAGCCGCTATAATCATTCGCTAATATCTCATTAAAGTAACATAATTTCTTTCTAATCAGTTCTGCTTCATTATACTAGTTTATTTAGTTTATAACAGTTGCTTGTTCGTTTCGCCACTCTTCAAGTTTTCGCCAATCGAAAGCAAAGGCCTCACTGAAAGGATATAGCCCCATTGTAATGTACATCTATTACCGACACTTATTTCACATTTTTATATTCGTTGTGTTAGTATTAGCCATTTAGACTGTAAAGCCAATTCTGATACTCCGAATTGCGTGGTGGTAATCACTTCGCGCCTATTTTGATTAAAACTTAACATTTTTCAACAGCTCGTTGGACCGTACTGAAGAATTTATTGCTGAGAAAGATTCGAATTAGACATTATTTCTGCGCGCCACCATCAAAAAAAACCGAAAAATTTTAATTTTTGCGCGAAATGGCTTCAATATTTTTGGAAATACATTTTTCCGCTGATACAATACGAAAATGTTATTGCTATCATAAGAATAAGAAGAAGTAGAATGAATATATTAACATTTAACATTTTTTGAGCTTGAGCAAAAACTAAAAAAAAAATTTTATTGTTTAAAACTTACAGAATCGAAAGAATTTTCAGAAGCTTTTTTTATAGTAAATATATGCTTGTATAAGCTTAGTTGAAGCAAAATTAGCTAAGCAATAATTTGAGTATATAATCTGGAAGTCAACACTCAATTAATAGTGTTTGTATATACATCAGCATTGTCAGCAGAGTCAGTAGTATAGAGTTGGTATTAAAGTGATGCCTTTGCTATAGAAGTATAATGAAGAGGCACACAAATACATTATTATTCCCGATTATATAGAAGTTCTGCGAAGTTCACTAAGTTGACATAAGTTGACATGACTAACATGACACATATACCTAACCTCGCTAAGGCGCCATATCTATCCGAAAAAAGACCGAGCTCCTATCTGGCGGCACAAACATCAAATAATATACAAACTTGAACTAAACAATTTCATTTCAAATTAGAAAAAATATTGAAATTTCAAATTAAAAAACAAAAACTAGCGAACTAGCGAACTAGCGACTAAAGTTAGTGCAGCTACAGACTCTTAGTTAAATACTTGAACAATTGCATATTTTCGATTGTATCCATCGGCCGTCATCGTTACTTAACTTGTGTCTTACGATTAATTGAGCAATAATCAACGTGTTTTCGCTATGATATACGTGGATTACTTATAGCATTACTTGAGTAAATATGCGGCTAATGGCTTAGTTTACTCCCGCAGATTCGTGGGTGGGAAATTAAAATTGGTTACTAAATGAAATTTTTAAAGTATGACTGCCATTATGAGCTCTAGTCGCAAGACTAGACAAAGCAACTTTGATCTTTAAGCAAAATATATGATTTCATACAAAAAAAAAAGGCGGGCTATTTAAATGAGTTATGCCATTAAACTTTGCTGCTAATTTGTAGATGAAATCAAATCGTAAATAAGACTGTATTAATAATTTATATTTTTCTACTTAAATTCTGATTTCTTAACGCTTCGGGGTTGATTTCATGAAGTCAAATTACACCCCACCCTTGAAGTTGAACTTCTATAGGTGTCTTCGGTTGAGGTTTCTCTCTAGAAGTATAGGGATATACCACTTTCTCAAACTACACCAAAATGGACTTCGACATCTGTGTGAAGGTGTGCTTCAAGAAGCTCAACACTTCGCAATCTCTTTTTCGTTTACTAAAGCGGAAAAGTCTTTCATGGGAAAAACTCTTGTGGGTGGAGAAAAGGCCTGCTTGGCAGCAAAAAACCATTTCGGAAGCATATAGATAGCAATAATTTTCTCTGAGAGTCCAGCAACGTAATTTGCATTTCCAAAGCTAACAATAAAGTCCACATTTTCAAGGCATATATTCAAGCTCCTTAGTCAATTTTGGCTTAATAACTCACCATTATCGGCGATGTTTCGAACACACAATCTCTATAGCAATGAAAGAGCTCACGAGTTTGGTGTTAGCTAAAAATACTTAGATAGCAGAGCAGCGTTTCAAAATAGCACTTCTAGTGCCAATTGAGTCCGAGGGCATAGTGTGTTGTTGGTACTCAAACCAATCAACATATACATAACTCATTTTAGGGTACTGTGCCACAGCAGCAGAATTAATAAATTAGAATGTTGAATGTTGGCAACTGGCACTTCCAAGTAGAATCTTCTTATAATGATGCTCTTAAATTTTATTTTAAATATATCTTCATGTATATACCTATCTATACACATGTTTAGCTACAAATGTCTTCAGGCAACTGAACTCCGACGATCAAGTCATTGAATGACAGCGCGCGTGAGTTGATTTTGACAAGCAGACAAATGCGTCGCCGGCGTTCGCTTGCCCAGAGGCAAGCAGCCGCATAAGAGGAAGCCACACATATACGGGCACAAGCACCAGCACAAGCACATATACATTTATATATACAGGCGGCATTTATGTAGTAGAATCAGCAGCTTCAGCAGCTCAGCCATTGCCTCAGTGTTTGATTTTATAGCGAAAAGCCTAAAATGGTGTCGCATTACCTTTTAAGTGTGTAGCACTAAAACATTGATTAATTGTTAACATGATATATTCTGCAGATTTGCATGGCTAACCAACAGACTGACACACCGTCTGCCCAAATGGCTGTCTGCGCTACTAAATCATTGAGTGACTTTATATTAGTGTGAGTATTAATAATGGTGCCTATTTATACAAATTGGCATGTGTGATTATTTAAATTGAGCTTAACTTTGAATTGAGCTATTTTCTATATATATTATATTTATCCATACTTGTTTGTTTTTTTTTTTTTGCTGTCATTTGTTGTAAGTCAAAGTAAAATTTGCATTGAATTGAAATAAATTTTCACAACAAATTGTGTTTAACACGCGTAGGACGGACGTACAACATAGTACTACTAAATAAAGATAAGAACTTACTATACCACATATATACTAGAATATGTAGGAATATTTAATGGCGGTTAGTAGAGATGCTAGTAACACGCTCTTAATAACTTTTTCTTTAATTAGTAAAAATAACATTTTTAAAATTTTAGAAGCTCGTACGCTTTCTAAAATAATATGATAGTCATCATCGATTCACCATTTTCTCTGCACCTTATAAATGTTTGGGCGCTACGCTCTGCTCAAAAAATGTCATGTACAAAGTTTGCTAGTCGAATTCAATATGAGAGAGTAAACGTATACGTTATTAATGTGAGATAAACACTTTTTTCAGTGCTCCCCAGTTTTGTTTCAGAGCTTTCAGAAAGCGCAAATGTGAAGAAACTCTCAAAAATTATAATAAAAATTTTTTATTGAACAAAAAGTTTTTCTTTATTGATCTTAATAACATAAGAATTGAATTAAAGTATAAATATTTTCCAGAAGGCGTGAACGCTGTTTGTAGCAGAGAGCTTAGTAATAATATTAATTGGCACGAAGATGTGGGAGATGTTATCGCAAGGTTGCAGCGTAAGTGCTCTCAGTCTTTTTGAACAACTTGTACAATGTGTTCGATTCGCCGCTACCCTCTAACGTTTGGGAATGTTGAGCAACCGAAGACAGCTTATTGAATATGTATATTATTGTTGTTTTAACTATTGAAGCGCTCTTGAAAGTATTATGATTTAAAAATTTTTGGTTTCGGGGCTTAAAAAAAAGTATTGCAATGACTAAACAAGTGTTATGTAGGTCACTACTCTTGCAATATTTTAAACTAGTTGCGATTTCACGATTTCGGTTCATAGTTGTACCAGAATTACAATTAACTCACATGGTGAGTCAAGTTACAGGAGTGATGAGCAGCTGATAATCGTGGAAACTTAAAAAAAGACTTGGTCCCAAGGCAAATAATTCTGAAGGCTTGCTCGTAATATGTTGGGTTAAGGAAACGCTATCGAATAATTGTGTAATAACACTATAGAAATGTTTGTTAGTGTGCATATGGAGTGATTGGGAGTACAATTACGAGTTCGCTCGTTCGTTTTTGAGTTCCATAACTAAGCTTATCTGGTTATCTATGAAACCTTAATTTTGTATTGATTATGAGTCTGGTAGAACAGGTGAAAGAAGATAGGCTGCAGATAATGAAATCAATGTGGATTCCTGCTTTTATGTGTGGAGGAGCTGTTGTAGAATTGAGAAGTCTGTATGTGTTCAATTTCCTTTAAAGCATGAATGAGTAAAAAAAATAAAGAAGACATTTGAGAGTTTAATCAAAGCAAGAAGTTCGTTATAGGTGTGAGAAATAAAAATGGTGAAAGGAAGGATGACATTTTAGAACCGACTTAAAGCAAAAATCTCGTCCTTGTTGGGAGTTTTTAGATGGTCTAAATGTTTTCGGATAATGCTGGCAGAAGCTCAATATCTTCTTGACGGAAGATGGCGATAAGGAAAGGCTACAATAATTTCTGTTTAATTGCCACACTTTCGGAATTCCAAAAACATACATTACCCACTTCTAAATCCATGCTCATTAGATTTCCGAGAGAGCTGCAAAGCTGAATAAAGGCGCTTAAGAAATTTGATTTCCAATTCGTGAAGTTTTTGATTACAGTATGTTTCTAAGCCAATTACAGTTTGTAATAGCAGTATGACAAGGGAAGCGAAGCATAATCTTTACCTTTTCAACACCCACTAATAGCATGAAAACCAAGGGCTGCTTTATTACCTTACCCAATTTGGAAATAAGAAACAATGTTCTCTAGTTTATAGCATATAAACTCAAGTATACATACATACACATACATACCCAAAGTATTTTCTATCTCCTTATAAGATGATTTTATTTAAAGTAATGTTCAAAGAGTTTATAAAATTAAATAATAATGACAATAATAGAATCACAGAATCCTGTTCTCAATTAGCAGCGAATATTTCAATACTTAATTAAACACATTTCATAATTTCCATTTAATATACCCAGCATTACCATTTATATTTCATTAATTAAAAACTTTATCATCACTTTTGTTTGAACACACAAGTTTAGCCATATAAAATTAAATATTATAAAAGCAAATATCTTTTCATTAGCCAGCAAGTATTGAAATTAGTTTTGAAACATACGCATGCACAATTATTAGCTAGTCAACTGTACTCGTGTATGACAGTGTGCATGTGTGCATGTGTGTATGTGTGCGCGTTTAACGGCGCACATTTCTGGTATGCTGTTATTATTGCCTTTTAATACATGCTGCTGCACACCTAGTTCTTACCATTTAAAGCATTTGACAATTTCCGTTCGTGTTTTCAAGTGTTTACGCGCTACTTCAAGCAATGCGAGAATATTTTTCTGTTCGTTTTTTTTTTCATATTTTCATGCAATTTCTTTAAATGCAAATTTATTATGTAAAACTTTTTTTTAAGCATAAATGTTTTTAATTGCTATTTGTTTTATATTGTATAATATCTTGTATTAGTTTTTAATGAAATTGGTGTGTTGTTGTATTGCCATAACGGTTGACAGCAGGAAAATATGTGCCACCTAAGTGGTGAAGGCAATGTTGATGTGGTGGCGTTTTTTGGTTGTAGCTGCCACTGTTTTGGAAAAACACCATTTCCTTATATGTAAGAAACAATTAAAATTAGCCACATTCTATTAGTCATATGGGAAATACTTGTGTGTGTATTGCTGGTATACATATAAATTTAGTTGGCAGTTGAATAGTTTGTAGAATTCAGTTAAGAGAAGGTGAAAAACTTAGCTATGATCTGCAACACAAATCATTCCTCAAAAGGTTCACCGCATATATTTTCCATACAATAGAAATATATGTGCTCTGCTAATTTTTTGTTATCAGTAATCTACTTAGATTATCGAGATTTAAGCTAGAAAATATCTTATCAAGAGCAAACTCGACAAAGAAGTGATCATCCAGTTTATCATTTATACTAGTTGTTTGCTCTTTTCATCACTCCTCAAGTTATGTCAAATCGAAGACAACTATTCCATTAAAGTGACATAATATTGTTGTAATCTACATATATTTTTATACCAGTTTATACCAGTTGTTTGTTCGCTTCGTCATTCCTCAAATTTTAGCTTAGAGGACAAAAATCTCACTGAAATTTTATATTCGCAATCTAATCTGCATCTGTCTTATTATACCAGTTTGAAAATTTATGCCAGTTGTTTGTACTTTTTTTCACTCTTCAAGTTTGGGCAAATCGAGAACAAATATCTCATTAAAGTAACATAACTTCTTTCTGATCATTTCTGTTTCATTATACCAGTATATCCAGTTTATAACAGTTGCTTGTTCGTTTCGAAACTCCACATGCTTTAGCCAATCGAAGGCAAATACCTCTTTAAATTGATGTTACTCATTTCGAGAGCTCACTATCGAAATTCTTAATTTAGACTGTATAAAAAACAATCTCAATAGAAATAATGATCTTCAAACAGCACAACGTTATATTTCCCAAATATTTCAGAAGTTGTAATAATTAGATATATAGAGCATTTGGAGGTATAGGATTGAATTGGTGTAATATTAGTTACTTACTAGTTTAATTAGGATATTGCAGCCTCTTATGGCAGACTTATTGAGCACTGCATGGAGATCTACTTTAAGAGTTTTCAAAGTAGGAAGTTAGCGGTCGAGTCACTTTATATACCATATATAATTAGCTTAAAATTAAATCTTAGAATAAAATAAAATAATAAATAAAAATAAAAATTAAAATATTATTTTATTAAAAATTAAATTAAATTAAATTAAATAAATAAGCTACTTCAAAAGCGTTTTGAAGATCTTCAAATTTCGACAATTGAACGATTCTTTACAAAACTAGGTAAACCGAAAGATCTGCGCTTAAATTAGTCGCTTATTACGCACTCTTTAGACACTTATTAAATGTGAATGGCGAAAACACTTACAAATTTGTACACAACTCATGGCATTTGATTTAGTGTAATCAGCAGACACTTCACCTTGACCACAGCCACTACAACAGACTAAGCGATGCCACTAAAGACACACCAACTAGCCTACTATTTCCTTAACTTACTACTTAAACGCCACATTGACCATCCAACAAATGCCGCTTTTCGACACTTTTCGAACGCAAGTCGAACGGAAAATCGCAAGAGAAAACGAAAAAAGAAAAAAAAATATTGAAATAAAAATAAAAATTAAAATTGTTGAATGCATTAACATGCGTAAGATATTTCGCAGTTCAAGCAAATACATATATATATAGATTTCAATGTTACGCCTAATTTATTGCAAAAGGCAACAACCAAAGCAAAAATTACAAAAGAAAAACACTTTAACTCACCGTCTTTAATTTTGCATTTTTAGGCTCATAAAAGCTTTTAATGCTTTTAAGAAAAGCGCACACACACACACACACATACAAATAAAATAAAAAATGGCGTGAAAAGGAAAAATTGAAATACAACAGGTGCTGTAATAAATGTATTTTATATGCCACTGCCACTGTCATCGCTCCTCGCTGCTCGCTGCTCACTGCTGGCCGGTGCTGCCACACAGCTTAGCACAGCATGTTGCAAATGCATAAATTTTGTTGTAATTACCGCTGAAATGCGTGCTTAATGAAGCTGCTTAGCCAAGTCGCCACCGGCTGAGTCGCGCATAATTTTCTTTTTGTTTTTGTTTTTGTTTTTCGTATTTCTTTTTTCGCATTTCGCATTTTGCTTTTGATTGCGTAATTTGTGTCAATAAGTGAGGTCAATATTGTTGTCAATTTATGTAATTTACGTCAGAAAATTGTACGCACATGGAAGTGCATTTATGTAAATCATTAACGTGCGCGCATATGTGTGAGTGCACATGAATTATATGTGTGAATTTGATTTTTAATTTCTTTGTATATTGGTGTTTATGTGGAAAAAATAAAGTTACGAGAAAGCTGATGACTACTATCCAGACTGATAACGTTTAGATAAGCTAAATACAATTTTTTTATTTTTTGATATTTTGATCTTATTGAAATATAGCTGCTGGAAACACTAAAATTCATCTTTTTAAAAGCCGTAAAAGCTTGAATTATTGATGCAATGTGTCAATAAGCCAATTGTTGCGACTATTTATATATTTTTATATTTTTTATATAATTTTTTTAGTAATAATAATTTAATAATAATAATATTTTTATATTGTATTAGAGCCAATAGGTGATTATATGCTCATCTCTTCCCTATTGTGTTAGAAAATCAGCCGGCCTGGTACAACAGTAGATCTTAACATCGGAATTTTCATCATCTAATATCACTAATATCTTGGTAGAACTTGAAAATCAAATCTTAACAAAACATGAAAGACACCCTGTACTCCCATAACCTATGCCACACTGGGACCTATACCAAAATCATTGACATTTATTGGAGAGCTATATTTTCGAAAATGTGAAATATTAAAAATGCATTAAAATTGCTGTAGGCTAAAACTGAAACCCCAAGCCGTAATACAGCAACCGATCTTAAAACCAGAGAAAAAATAAAAATTTAGTAATTAGAACAGGATTGCCAATTTTTAGAAAAGAAAATTGGCGCTAGAACGCCGTTTTATCATTCGTAATACTTCTGTGAACTCAACGAAGCACTTATTGGGAAGGACAACACGAAGCATATGTCTGAAAATATTACCCAGCTTCCGATGAAAAAATTGAAAAACGTCAGCCGCACTACCACACCTCGAACCTAGTTTCCGCTCAACATCAAAAATGGGTTTCTATTGACGGTTCAGAGCATATTTCTGCGATTAAAAACAATAATTATAAAATTCATTAGCTTTGAATTGGCTATTCACTAAATGGCTCTACGCTCCAGCCGGAGTTAAAGTAAGTAATATAATATTCAAAATATATTATATATATATATTCACTAAATTATGAGAGGAAATCGAAGGAATAAAAAAAGAGAGAAAACTCATACTGAAACGTTAAGATCAGTTCAAGAATTTAAAGAGCAATCACATAAGCTTCTTCGCCCTGAAGACTGGACAATCTCTTATCCGAAACTTACAGAAGTAAATATGAATATATCAAAGCCAACGAAATCTAAATTGATATAGTTCCAGCAGAACCAAAAAAAGTTGGTATTTTAATAGAGAATACCACTAGCAGTTATAATAAATAGATTAAGTAGAGTGCTAGCAGCACTAAGCAGAGTCCAGTGCCGGCGAAATCAATTTTATGGAATACAATTTTTTCAGTTGCGGGACCGAGTTTCATAATATACCAATAAGATTTTCATTCAGTAAAACGGGGTTCTGCAGATTTTGACAAAAACACGTCTGTTGCTATGATATGAGCAGTTTCTCATACTACTTCTTTGGAAGGGCTCTCTAGGTTTTAAGCCTTCGTGAAATAGTTGACTGATTTCCTTGAGAGTGAGTTTTCGCATCAGACTACACAAATTTTTGGCGTTTTCTGCCAAAGAGCGACAACTGCAAGTTGCTTTGTGCATAATTTAAGAACTTTACATTAGAAATTGGTTAGTTTGAATCCAATATTTTATGAATGGTATTGAAGCATCAATATATTTCACATGCTAATTTGGAGATATTCTTTGGTGAGCTGGTGAAAAATAAAATTCACTGCTTGAACCTCCGCTTCATAAGGGTTCAAAAGATAACGCAATTATTAAATTTTGTCTTGGCATCGTCTTGAGATAGTCGACTAGTAATATATGAAGTCTTACTTTAGTGAAATATTACTGTTTAATACTAAGTCCAATGCTGGATAAAACACGGTTAAGGGGATTATGTTAATTTCATGACACCTATATATATATTATAGAACTAAGAATCTAGAACTAACTATTAATTATTAAGAATATATATTATATATATTATAGAACTTTTCAGAGAGATTTGGAAACTTGCCTATATGACTAATGTTTGCTAATAAGGTTCAAGTACGGAGAAGAGAGCACCCTGCTTTGGATAGTATCAGACAAATCTTTGATATTAACTTTTATACTACATCTTTAAAAAGTGCAAAACAGTTGCAATGTTTCAAGAAACTCCGAAAATCAAGAACTAACCTTTATTGTTATATACTAATAATATGAGTCATGCCTCATTTGAAGATTCAACCGAAAACTATTTAATAAGCCAATCAATTGATACTGTATCATGCGGAAGAGTGCAGTCAGAGCTTACATCTGCTACCTAATAAAAAAATTTAAAGCTAAAATAATGTTTAAAAATCCTTCAAAACGTTGTAATTTCGAGCATCAGCGTGTTCTCTCTTAACGAAGAGACATACAAATTTACACATATTATCAAGAAAAGCACTTCCCATGCAACAATTACAAGCTGAATACTAGCATGCCTAACTTAAACAACGGTATGAATACAAAACTTGTTTATTCCTATTTATTTCACATGCTTAAAGTAAGTGCAGAGCCTATTGAATATTTGTTGACATATGTACGCACACCCAATAAAAGTTAAAGCAAAAGGAGAATCAAAAAAAAAAAAAAAAAAGTTAACTAAAAATAAAAACACGAAGATACGGCAGCGAAGACCTGTTCAGCACAGTTTGTTATTCCAACTGATGTGGTGTCGGTCAGCAAAAGACTGCAATGTTTAAACACACCGCCACCCCCGCTTTTACCCATATGCCTAAGCATTTTGTTTTAGCAAACAAAAAGGGCCTTCAACTTGACACTTTAACGCGCGAGTGGCAAGTCACGTTTCATATGTGCGACTGTGGCGAAGTCAACGGCCACAACAGAGTGCCAACAGCACTTGAAAATTTTGCCTTCTGGGTTTTTTTTTTTTTTTTGGTAAGGAAAAATGCAGCATCACAAAGAGTTTGTGCTCATCTGCTAAATGGCAGGCACACACATATACATACTTCTTTGTAATAGCCATGGTGTCAATGTCTGCTGGGCTTAAGTAAGGTGTCCGAATGATGATATATGCAAGGCAGCAAACGTGTTGTGGATAGTGGATGGAAATAATGAAAATAAAATAGGAAATATATACGTTTGGACAACTTGTAAAAATAACAATTTATAGCTAAGCATGAGTGTGCGAAATTCATGCAGCAACAAGCAATGTAAGAATGTTTTCTTGGTAAGAGACTTGATAAATTATAACTTTTTATTTTTTAATCTAAAGCATTTTAAAGTACTGTTGCATATAAAATGCTCACATCAAAACAGTTTCGTTATCGCATATGCGCAATTGTCTACCAAAAAGTATAATTTATTATTTATATTTCGAACTATGTATAATATAAAAAACATTTTAGTAAAAAATTTAAAAAAATTAAATTAAAAAAATTTTTTGTTTTATAATGTTTACTAAAACGAAAAATATAAACAATTAGTGCAAGTGTTTATTCAACACAATCACAAAATTACCAATTTTGTCGTCAATAACCAGCGCGCACTTCCAATACATTAGACTTAAGCGACAAACTCGCTGGCTTATTTCTGGTTAAATCTGTTTATTTCAAAGTTTTTTTGACCACAGCAAATCTTTATATGCTCTATTGTAATCCGCACAACTTTTATTGTATGTTGTCATTGAAATTTAACAAAATCATTATTCTTCAATATTGTTGGGTGTTTAATTTGGTCGATTGTAAGAACAAACACAGTTGCGTATATGTGTTTGTAATGGCACTTTGTTCCAAATTGTATACATTTTGTTCGGCTTAATTTGCTGATCGAATGATATTGCTCAATTGATTGGAAATTTTTGGTATAAAGCAAATAATGATTTGGTTAAAAAATACACACTATTGAAATTTGATAAATGCATTGTTTGATGATAAGGTGCACATAATGAACTAAATGAAGCAAACATGCACGAACTCCACAATTTAGTACTTAATTGAAAGAGAAATACTATAAGTATGTTAGAATATTGTCGTGGCGAAATATATGAGCTTATATTGTTGTAGAGTAAACATAATGGTGTTTAAAAAAAATCTCAATTGCAGTAGCATTTTTAATAAAGGACATTGTTCAAGACACGGAAGTTGTTGAAATCAAATTAAGTAAATATTCGTTAATAGGAAGCATTAAAATATAAAGCTAATGGTCGAGTTAGCCGCACGAAATGAAGTCTTACTAAAATTCTCAGCTTCGAGGCCGACTTAAAAAAATTAACAATAATCTACACGAACGCGCTTTTCGCTTATTCTAGCAAGCAATATCATTGAGGCTACAGCATTGAGGTAACGCATCATTCGCTTTCGCTTTTCGCGCAAAATTGGATTTCTCGCATGACAGCAACCATTTGGAGAGAAAAAAGGAGACTTGCAGAGAACGCAATATCATGTTCAAACAGCAAAATTAACTAAAGCAATTTAGCTGTAAATTTACTCAAAATATTTGCTGTTCAAACCTATACTCAATTTAGCTTAAACAATTAGTAAGAAAAGTATTTAAATTTAGTTTTCATACTTTTGTGACAATAAAGTAAATAATAACATAAGCTTGAAACGAATTTTATAAGTTTATAATCGAATTTATGGAAGTATGTCTGCCAAAAAAACAGTTTTTTTGATTTAACACTAGCTTCGTATATGAAAGGTGCAAGAATCATTAACGAATTTTTAAAAATTTAACAAAAATTTTATATTTAATCTTTTCTAATTGTTCGTTTTATGCTTAAAAAAATAAATCTGCTCTCATTGACACTTCACAGAGTTGCACGGGGAGTTATAGTTCACGTTATTGTAAATTAAATACTAATTGCGCAATTAGTTAATTGTTATATTGAGTCAAGTAAATAGTTAATGGCTGAAGTCATCTTAATTAAACAATTGCATAGAGAATGCATTTAAGATAAAATACTTCTTTTTGTTTTCTTAACATTCTGTACAAGTTATATTTAATTTAAATTAGACCACGAATCAGTTTTGAAATCGGTGGTTCGATTTAAACTTCACGCATTCACAGACTACTCACAAGTGTGAGTGGTTTTATATCAGTACATCCATTAGCTTCTTTAATGGCAATAAAATGTAAAAAGTAAATAAAGCCATAATTGCTTTGTAGAGCTAGCAAAGACTCCTAACGTCTCCTATAGATGGCCTTAACACATTTTGGTGGATCTTTTCGATATTAAAAGAGCTGAATTTGGTTGCAAAAAAAGTAGCGATTGAGTTAGCTGACGTAGTATTTGCAAATATAGCTGCTATATTTTTGAGTTGAATCTTTAATGGTGATTACATTAGGGCTTATAAATATGAGAACGAGACTGCTAAATATTTGAGTGTCACCCAAAATTGACTGAAATGGGAAAATTATGCTACAAATTGGTTAGAAAATCGGGCAATAGTAATTTTCTTACAAAAATATAACGCGTTTTACTATGAGTTCATTACAGAAGATCAAACGTTCAATTTCGTACGCTGCTACACACTTTTGAGGCGCCTACGATTAGATTATTTCGATGATATTTCTATTTGGTGGGCAACTATAACGACTTGTAGAATCATAAATATATGCTTAAGAAGGGATATAGCATATTAACGCTTCAGAAATGTCTTAACCACTCGTATAAGTAGTTTGAAGTTTTTCTAGAACACTTAGTTTGAGTCTGCACTTGTTCACTTATTTTCAAAAATTCTTTAGTCTGCTAAAATTTCAATTATTAAAAATTTATATTGTTGCAGAAATTCTTAAACGGCAAAAAATCACCGTCATAATGGTAATGCAAAAAACCTTAACAACATTCACCTGCCAAGTTCATTTGTTTCCATATTTTATTATTATATATGTTATATGTTATCTGCCTTATCGATTGCTTACACGCGTTAAGCAATCACTTCCGCACTCAACTAACAAATCTACTTTGCATGCCACGCCACAAAGCGCACATAATTCATTGCACTTTATACATTATTTATACTTTTCTACATTCGCGAATAAATGCCGAAAATAATTAAAATCAATTGCCAACACAAATTAACTCATAAATGCCGCAAATTGCAGATTATCTTTGCCAAAATGACTGTCTGCAAATAAAATGCTCGATCAAAATCGCAACAGCCGTACATAAGCCATTATTCATCAGCGAAGACAAGCGGACAAGCGGACAAGCGCACATCCAAGAGTTGCCAACATCAATGTTGACGGCGCTGAATAACTTCCTGCAATCATGCATAAATACATTTATGGCGAAAAAATTTATTATTTTCAATTACAAATATTATTAGCATTTTTGCAAACTAATCTGTTAAATGTTTTTGTTGCCTTTTTTCTCATATCTCTGATGAGGTAGACAATTAAAAAATCAGCCAAAATACGAACAATATGAACAATATGTAGTAGCAATAACTGCAAAGCAAATAATGCTGCTGAATTGCAGATTTTTATATACAAATACAAATAAATTTGCGCACACATTGAGGAAAGAAACATTAAAGGAAACTAAAAAATGAAATATTAAAAAGAATTAATAAAACTGTTCCAAAAACATACTCACGCAAGCTTCACTACGTTTGGGTAACAACAGTAACAAAAATATAACATCAAAAATTGCGAACGACAACAAAAACAATTCACTTTCAACCAAAACAGTGCAAAAATATGAAGCGAAAAACAAAAGAAAATAAAAAAAGTGATAAATATTAATTAAAATCACATACGTATACTTATTTAAAAAAATATAAATAAAATAAATTAAACTTACTTAAAAAAGTTAAATCAAAAAAATTTAATTAAAAAAATTAAATTAAAAAATTAAATAAAAAATTTTAATAAAAAGAATTAAATTAAAAAGTTAAATTAAAAAAATAAATAATACTTTTTTATAAATAATAACAATAATTTTGATTTTTCTATAATTTTTTTTTTTTTTTGTAGTTAAAATAGGCTGAATTACTGATTAAAATTGTAGAGTATTTAATTTTTTATCTCTTTTTGGCTTATAATGGGTATTTAAAGAAATCTGGCAGCACATTGGAGATATTATATAAATTGGCAGCATTCTTAGTAGCTTAATTTAATTACTAATAAAAGTGCACAAATACATGCAATAAATATTAAAATGACTATATCTCATATAACCACATCGTCCACCATCGCCTTAAATTGCCGGTTACGTATACGCAATGTATATACGCTTGGTTATGTGGTGTGAGAACCTATGACAGCCATGAAGACTTAATAAGTGGGTTAAGCAGTCATAAATTGTCATTATTGACGGTTACTTTAAGATTTGCATGGCATAGTTGGTATTAAAAATTATTTTATTGAATGAAGTGTTAATTTAGAAATCCTTGAAAAGAATGGCAAACTGGATAATTAACGCGATGATTATTTAAATTAATAAGTAGTTGTGCAGAGTTTTCGTTAATATTTAGTTGATTAAATTTGCTTTGAATTTAATATACTGCCAATTTATAAATGCATTTATATTTTTTTTTTAAATAAAATAAAAAATAAATAAAAATTTTTCAATAAAAATTAAAACTCACTAAGTCAGCTGATATGGCAAGTTGAGCGCATTTAATATACCAAATAGGAGTTTATTATTATAAAAAGAGTATATAAACACAATTGGTGAATAAAATATTGGGTGTTATCTAAAAAAAAAAAATTAAAAGAAAGGCGGAAGAAAAGCAGAGTATTTTTGAAATCAATTTTTGTTAAGCCTGTGTTGCTTCATACCGGAAATGAAGACTGCAGATGAAGCAATACAGAATAGTATTGAAATAGTTGAAAAGCACCAAATTGTGCCAACTTATCATAGACAGATAAGTTGATAGATTTCTAGATATACGTTCGATGTTATTGACCAAAGCATACCTAGAACCCACCGAAGCAGTTTATCATTGAACAAAATCGAAAGGTCAGTGGACCTCAAAGTAAAAAAGTTATAGCGAGAAAAAATTAGTAGTAAGGATTTCGATGGAAGTTAATAACAGTGAAGTAATATTAAGTAATGCATATTCATAAAAAAATCTGCAAAGCTCAATAAGGGTGCAAAAACTTAATTTAGCTTACTAAATTCATAAGTCTTAGATCCATAAGTCTTAGATAGCTATGCAAAACTGTCTGTGCTTTGGCGACACTGTTCCTTCGTCGCTTTTTATTTTAAATTACTTGATAAGAACGTGGGCTAAAAATACGATCCTTATGTCCTTAAGTCATACTTTGGATATTTTAATACCAATTCAAATAAAATAAAACAAAACGGAGCATGGCAGGTCATAAAGAACTCCATTGCGACGACTTACATGGTAAGTATGGTAAGTATGAATTGGGTTGAGAAAGCTCTAATTTGATGGTTTACAACTCAGCGGCTACTGTGCTTAGATTAGAGGGCGTGAGTGCAAGTATTTTCGAAGATAATGTTCAGAACTAAAAATATAAAAATTCGGTGTACAAGTTGTGAAGGATACAGTATAGTAGCTTTTATTTTCATTGTCAACCGAAAGCCAAAAAAAAACAAAATCTGTTGTATAACACTAATATGAAAGCGAAGCGGGTTAATAATACATAACTTGTGGCCTAGATTATTAAAATTGAAATGTATATAATACTCTAGCTATCTAATGTATATTCAAGGTTTCTGCATTCTGGGCAAAAATATATAAAAATGCAAACTTTTTCGGCGAAGAAATCAACAAAATAAATTTAAAAATACTTCTTTATCAAACCTGCTTTAATAAAACTTTTATATGGAAGCTTGCCTAACTAATTGCAACCATAAATGGCATTTTAAACAATATCCACGCAGCCTGATAATTTATTTGACTTAATTTAAATAAATATTTTAGGCAAATATAAGGTATTCTGCACTGTAGTATGAGTAATTTGAGAACACAAAACGTTTTGTATAACAGAAACAAAAGCATATATTTGTATGTATCTATATAATAAATAAATCATACTCACTTCTAGCGCATAAATAACTTAAGCGACAAACCTAAAGTAATTGACCTGCCATGGCGAGAATTTATGCAAATTTAGTAGTTTATCATTTAGTAGCATTTCTTCTTGTTATATTTTAAACATGCTTATACGAGTATATAGATATGTATATAAAATTAACGGTTCGACACAGAAAATCTTTACCCATAACCCAGTTTTCAGCCTCACCTTAAACTTTAAATTTCTCAACCGAATCAAACAAGAAGCAGAAAAACAGTAGACAAAATAAAAAGCTCAGCAACTGCAACAACAAAAAAACACAAAAAATCCTAGCAAAGTAATTAATTAAACGCTAATTTGGTTAAGTAATAAATTACACTAATAATACAAACAATAGATAAGCAAATTGTAGTGTATAACATTTGCATTCATGCAACGATCCATTCATATATTCATTCATTGCTTGGCAGATCATTCACTATCTCTACTATATGGCAATTTTCTGCCGCTTACTTACTTCAAAGAAATTCGAATTTAATTTAAAATGTAAATTATTATTTTTTTTTTTGCGTGCATATTATTAAAACCGTACTGAAAAGCCAATAACTCTGTGGCAGGAACGCATGTCAAATATATATGTTTTGTACTTGGATTATAAATGAAATGAGTAATGAAATTTTAAAGTCGAGATAATATAACATATGTTTTGCGAAATACAAGTGTACATATATACTAGACAGTAGTTGTATATATGTATGGCATACATATTTGCGAGCACATAGTTGTGCACAACAGGCGTCACATAACAAATACCCCAGGTGGGCAATTGTGCCATACTCGTACGTTATGGTGGTACTGGAGGTGGTGGCAGTAAACGGTAAATATATAGTAGTAGGTAATGCATAAAAGGGAGCACAAGTGGTGCGGCTAAATATGAGTAGTTAACACGCTTATGATTTATTACAATAAATACAAAAACAACATGACAATATAAAAATAAATAATGGCAAGATTGTATTTGCGGTCAAATGAGGTCAATGCTATAGAAATTGAAAGTTGGAGCAGCAATGTAGTGCTGTGTGCTGTGAAAAGGTAAAACTTGTTAGAACTACAAAAATCAACTTAAATCGATAAAGCGCTATAATAGTTGAAAAAATATATTAAAATTTAATAAAACAAAATAAATTAAATCGAAATTGAAAAACAAATTAAATATTCATAGCAACTTAAATAAAGTTTAAAAAAAATTTAAATTCAATACGCTTTAGGAAAATTGGCAAAATATAGCAAGTCTTTTCCGATTTCCTGAATTGCTCATTTTGGGAACAATGTGGAATATTTATTTTTCTCAATTGTACAAAATTTGCATTCACGATTTATTTCCGAAAACGCTAGTGATTACTTAGGTCGCCTAAAAATTTTCGAATGATGAGCTTTTAAAAATCCATCCAACCATATTATATTACCATACAGCAAAGAGAGTTAGTATAACATTCATTAGGCTACCACTATTCTCACTAGAAATCCTCCCTGACTATTTATTACCCTCAATTTCTGGAAAAAATTTGGGCTCAATTAATAAATTAGTAAATTAGGGGCAAAATGGTCTTTAATGGTTCAAAAATGATTTACGGTTTTGAAATCTATTCACAGTTAAAAGTATGTTTAACGGTTCAAAATCGGTTTACCGTTAAATATGTGGTAATAGCCCAAAGTGTATTATATATTCGGTATGTGTAAAAAAATCAATTTAAGGATTCAAATTCAGTTAACGGTTCAAAATCAATTTACGGTTAAATATTGGCTTACCGGTTCAAAAAGTATTAAACATTCAACAAAATTTGTTAAATAAAAAGTAGTTTAACAGTTAAAAGTCAGTTGAAGGTTCAAATCGGTTGACGGTTCAAAATCGGTTAACGGTTCATAATCGGTTAACGGCTGAAAATCAGTTTGCGGTTCAAAATCGGTTTACCGTTAAATATATGGTACCAGTCCAAAGTGTATTATATATTCGGTATGTATAAAAAAAATCTGTTTAAAGATTCAAATTCAGTTAACGATTCAAAATCCATTTGTGGTTGAAAATTAATTTACCGATTCAAAGTGGATTAAATATTCTGTAGTAGAAAAAGCGGTTTAATGGTTCAAATTCGCTTTACGTCTCTTGATAAAGCTTTTCAACCTAACAATTACACTGCTTTCCATAAAAATTTGCATTTTTTTTTAATTCGGCTCCTTTTGCTTTCTTAATGAAGTTGTTTCATGTAATCATTGTACACTTAAACTCTTGCAAAATATATATCACACACCCAATTAACCTGAATTGTTAAAATAACTTTACATAAGTAGCATTAAAAGTCAGCATTTGACCATAATAGACTTTTACAAAAATTAAAAAATAAAACAATCATCAAGTTGCCACACCCTTCTGACACTCGAAACGAACTAGAGACCCCAACGCAACGTACATATGTGGATCACCAAAACAAGATGCCGAAATTTTAATAAAACATTGACAGCTTGCTTCAATTTTAATGAGCCGCACATGTCTACTCTCTCGCAAAAAAAAAAAAAGAAAAATAAGTAAAGCAAATGAGTTGCCATATTTGAAATTTCAAAACAATTGCATTGCAGGAAACTTGTGCAAAATTGTGCGGGCGAAAGTAATAAAATGAAATGGTTGGAAATTGTCTGCTGTTTCGGTGTGTCTTTCAAGTGCAAAAAAAAAAAAAACATTAATTTTGTAGAGAAATTGTTCGAGTACTAGACATATAGTTTGCATATGCCACACACGAAGCAAAAACGAAAGAAGAAGCATGTGTAGGTTGCACGCGTTTTCAGACTTTTTTAAAATTATTTTTAATTTGTTTCTTAAACTTTTTTTCTTTAATTTGTTTTTGGTTCAACATTAATTTTTTTAGCACACTTTAAAGGTTTTTATATAAATATTATTGTTATTTTACGCTCTGTGTGTGGTTTTACAGCTTAGACGCTTACGGTTGTGGTAGATAATTAATCATAAACATTTCAGCAAAGATCTTAAATTTCAGTTTCGGCCTGCGCAAGGGAAATGACACTTTTATAATGTCGATGCTTAATTGCCGACCTTCTATGGCTGCTTTTAGTATTGTTTTTGTGTTAAAATGTTACTTTTAAAACAATTTTGACCAGTTTTAATTGATTATGGCATTCTTTTTGGTATGCCATCGCGCTTTTGACTTTTATTATAATATTTACATAGCTACATTTTCTGAGAACTCAAGCAGAAAATCATTTAAATTTACACTCGCTTTTATACGTTTCGAAATATTTATTTGGAATTAAGCCAAAATTAAAAAAAAAAAAAATATTTTCAATTAAAATTATTTGAAATTTTGCAAAATATAATTCTTTAGCTATTTTTTATTACCAACTATTTAACAGCGACTTAATTCGACACTTATTGGAGACTTAATTGTGTTAGGAGCGCAATTTTATAGTTTATATTACACCCCTATTACGTTTCTATAATAGCGCGAGTATAGTTACCATTCGACAACAGCATACCCAAATTTAGATTACGTGTGGATATCGACTACCAACCGCGGGCAATTGAGTAAGCAGGCGCTGTTTTTTGTATATTATCGATTACTATCCATTCTTGTTATAGTGGGTAGCAATGTCAAGATCAGGAAACTTAGCTGGAGCAGTTGTCGTGTGTATTTTGCGAATTTTTGAATTTGAATACGTTGAGTATCTTTAAAGAAAATATCTACACTTTACTTTTTTTTTATTTACGACGGTTTTTAACTGCATAAATTCTCAAAACTGATATTCAAGCAAATCGTTGCTCTTCAAATACTTAAAGAATTTTTAAAGCAATTTTTACTTTCACACTTTTTTGTTGTGAAATATTTTTTTAAGAACTTATATTATCTATTAATGCATTAATATGATTAAACTAATATTTATAATTGTAATAATTGTGCCTAAATACTGTATACTTATAAATTGGTAGTTAGTAAAGAATTTTTCAGATTCTTTATCCAGATTACCAATATTAATCAATTTGAAAAACTGAGTTGTTTAAAGCACAGACATTTAGTAATTTCAGGACGAACGTACAAATTAATTCAAACTACTAAATGATTTTAAATTCTAATAAACGTAATTTGCTTTCCATTTCTTAATTTGTCATTTTACGATTTATGTCACAAATTTGAGCAATGTTGCCAAATACTTTAGAACAGTGCTTCCCAAGAAAGTAAACTCAGGTTTGTTAGCTGCGTTTTCAAGTGCAGTGGCTTGAGTAGCCTTCTGTAAAATAAAATTATATTATAGTATACAACGCAAGCATACTGGCAACTATAATCCAGTAGCTTTCCGTAATATGGGTTAATTTTGTGCAATGCATAAAATTTTATCTCGCATTCATTTGTGACACATACAGTGATATTTTGAAGCCCTTGACGGTATATAAAATCTCGTGCAAACATCTAACAAAGTTATATATCTGAACTATTAATGAAATTAAATAAGAACCTAAGGAATTATATTACTATTCAATTTCCAAAAAATTATTTTAAATAATATAACTTAATTTTCGCCCTGAATGCTAATCAATTAATTGTCATTTAAATCAGTTAACCGCGTCCCCATGCGTTACTTACGTTTAATACCACACTCACGCTTACGCTACTTGGATAATTTTACGCTCCAACTACGAAAATATGCCGCCGCGCCATTGAATTTATATAGGAATATGTACTTGAAATGTCACTAAATCAATACCGTAAAGGCAATATTTCAATATTTTGACAAAACGTGAAATACAGTTAGCATTAAGGCACGCACGAAATCGTTTAAAAATTAACGAAAGAACGGTGTGACAGTGGAAAAATATAAAACAATTTAATAACTGGTATAATATTTCATGCATTATCTCAATGTAAGAGCATAATGAATACGACAGAAGTAATTAATATGTCAAAATGGCGCCTCGAAGAATTATTTATTTATGTTTTTACAAATGCATTTATCATAACTGCATATTAAAAAGCATTATTTTTGTGACATAAATGCCCATGAAATGGAAACAGATACGTATTTGATTAATTACGCGCTATTTTTTTTTACTAAATGAGCGATAATACGAAGCGCTTAATCAAGTGTCTGAAAGCTATTTAGTATTAAAATGTCGGAAATTTGTCATGTAGAACTATGAATAGCGGATGCAAGTAAATTCACATTTGTAAATTGACAATTAGAAGGAAATCTGTCAAGTGTTTCAAATTTAAATTCAATTGAAATCATAACAATGGGTTAATATAGAATTCCTTATATTGTCTTTGTTTGAATAATTGAAGAAAGAAAAGCAAAACCTGATAATTATCATAAAATATGTTCGATAATGTTTAATAATTGTCTGCAATTTTTGAAAGATGATGATGGATAACTCCAAAAGAGTTTTTCTCACATTAAAATTGAGTTCACTGCAGGAGAGTCGCACATTTTGCTAATGTTCTAATCATAGTCGACCGTCGAAGGACCCTCTATTTTCATCCGTGAATGTCCAAATTCATGCGAGCAAACTATAAATGATGCATAACTCCAAAGTGTAATAGGGTTCGAAGCAATTATCAAGTTCTGGAAAACACTACTGTAAAGCTGTCACGTGAATGAAATCGTGCTACATAAATAAAGGGATAATTTTCTCTTTCGAATAAACAAACATAAACCCACAAAAATTACAAATATTTGATGCTCAAAACCTTTAAGTAGAAACCACTATATAAATCATTTACATTTCTAACCACTATATTCATTATTATAAACCATTTATATTTAGTGAGGCTTAAATGAACTTTTGCTGCTTCTATTCGCCCAAAAATGTCAAGATTAACCTCGAGTGTCTTAAACAAGAAGGAAACCCAAAATATTACTATAAGGTTAGTAAGGTACCAAGGCACGAGTCTATAAAATATTGTAACATCAATAATAAATTATTAAAAATTTTTCCGTTAAATGGACCCGAGGACTGTCACCAAAGCAGGTGCAAATGGATTTGAGAACGAAACGCGTCCTTTAAAAGTTTTTAATTTTGATAAAACATCTTACATATTGACCGTTAGGCACGGAATTTTGTAAATTCTCTTATTAGGTATATGGGGGCTAGGGGAAGTACTATCCCGATCTTATAAAATTTTTCTCCAGGATACATTATTACCCGAAGAAGACGTTATCTGAATTTTATTAAGATATCTCACAGATTGACCATAATACACGGTATCAATATCATCCGAAGTCCGAAAATCTTTGTTTTAGATATTTGGAATCCAAGGGAAGTATTGAGCCGATGTAACCCATTTTCGACACAACGGCACATTATTATGAATTTCACTAATATAGTGTTCACTAATATACAACAGAGTGACCGATATTTTCGGCAAAAAGTCAGCCATGTGCAACGAGGTCCACATATTCGATATATGGAGGAGTGAAAAGACAATACTATACTGTAAAACTGAAAGACAGTGAAAGAATCAGATTTCCATTTTCAAGGACAATGATCTCTTTGTTTACACTTAGCGCGATCCACTACCTTTCCCGAGGTCAATGACCTCTCTGTTTACCTTTAACAAGGTGGCTCTTTGTTTACCTTTTTGTTTGTTTACATTTATCGAGGTCAACAACCTTTCCCGAGGTCAAGGACCGCTCTGTTTACCTTTAACAAGGTCCGCAAACTTTAACGTAGTCAGTAACCTTGCACAATTTTGGAAAAGCTGCCAGAGAAAGCCTGCCCACTACGATTCTCTGTACCAAACTACACGTTTATAACTTAATTTATTGCTTAGTTATAACACTTTATGGGATTTCGATTAATGTCATTTTGTGGGCTTGGCTGATGTCCGATTACGCCCATTTGCAATACCAACATTTTTATGGTAACAAGGAACACGTGTGCCAAGTTTCATTAACCGAAAAAAAAACAAAAACGTGTACTTTAAGCCGAAAAACAAAAAATTTACTTTCGGAAAAGCCTAGTTTGATCTAACGCCTTAACAACGCGCGTTTTTTCGATGAAAAATTACACCACAGTAATCTTTTCAAAATTTCGCTTTTGACCAAGAGCGAGATTAATACAATTATTAATGAGAAAAATTGCTATTTTCTGCTTAAAATTAAAACCTTCAATAAATTAGAGGTTTAGTGCTTGACTATAGAAATCTTGGCACACAAACCTACTTAACCGCTATATGTCTGTATGTTTCAGATTTAACATTCCATTTCTGAACAGATGTTCTTCGAACACATTCTTTACATTCTTACTAAGCTAGAACATTACGTCATGCCAACATGACATAGCACAATATTATATAATAAATAAAGCGAAATTATTTTTGTGGCGAATTAAATATTAATGACATTTATCAGCGCTAATTCTACCACATTTTGCTAACGCCACCAATATAATAAATTTAATGGCAAGAAGAAAAAAAAAAGTAGAACATTGTCAACACATTACGGAACTTTAATACTTTAATTGAGTTCATTTCGAGCATTTCAACAATTGTCACACCCCGTCATTTAATACCAAACGAAACGAAATTGGTGACACTCAGCCGCTCTGCGCATGTGTGGCATAATTACTGGCGCACTCAACGGTACGAAACACGACCGAGCGTCGAAATAATCACCAACACATGCGGGGGATAAGCCAGCTGTGCATGGACTAGGCTGATGAAGAGCTAGAATAGCGGGCGGATAGTTGAAAAAATTAATTCTCGTATAAAAGTAAGCGAAAATTAGTGGTGTTCTAATAAGTCAAGTCCAAATAGGAGTTCCGCAAATATCTAGTGCTAATGTCTGCCTTGTTGCGTACATATTTGCTCGCTCTTACATACCTATAAACAAAGGGCTGACGCTTGGACGCCGCTGTCGTGATTCTAGTTCCCCATTTTGTTGTTGTCACTATTTTAGTTGTGCGGCCTGTTTGCTAAGGTGCTTTACCCGCGTACTTTGTTATGCTTGCTTTTTCTGCTCTTCGGTTTTCCTGCCATTATTCTACTCTTTTTGCTGCCTTTGGTTTCTGCTTAATAGCTTCTTATATAATAACAATATCAAATTACGCCATCTGAAGATATAAGTATGTATGTACAACTGTGTGCATGCCTACATGGAATCAGCGTGTTATTAACAACAGTGATTGCAACAACAACAACAACAACCATGGTAATACAGCTGTGTTGTGTTTGGTGTTATCTGGTGAAGTCAAAATGCTGATGACCTTCACGCTTTTGCCAAAGAACACTTATTACGGCGGCGGAGTTGATGTGTTCTGAAAAAAATAAAAAATTAAAAATTAAATTATAAAGTAAAAGTTTATGAAGCAAATTGTATGTACATATGTATATACTTAATAGGGTATGAGTTGTTATATAATAGTTTATAAAAATTTCAAATAATTATCCATTCATTTTTTAGGTTGCTAATGAGAGTGAATAAAAAAAATTGTGTTGGAGACTTTTTTCTAATAATAATAATAGGTTTTTTTTTGGGACCAAAAAAAATTTGTTTTTTCTAGATATCTACCATAAAATTTGAGTAGTTTGTGTTGTAGTAGACAGATTGACATTTCTTCTTGGTCGCTCCGATTTACTACCAACGTAGTAATGTTTAAAAAATGGGAAAATGATAGGAAGGGAAGGGAAAGAAAAGCTTTTTTCCTTAGCTTTGAAGGCTTATGGTGATTGCTCCGATTCTGTAGACCTAATCCCCTTCCAATGGCATGCTGGATACATGGAAAACCAAGAAAGGAATAGAGGCAAGAGATACCAGGTACCAGTGATGTACTAGCAGTTCCCAAGGCTGGCAGAAAGAGCATAAGGGCCGGCAATCGTTTGAGTACCTAACTCGCTATTTCAACTACGACACCACAAACGCTAAGAAAATTAAAGGAAACAAGTGCAGTGGACCCTTTTGAAGCAGACGCGCAGGCATCATCTCTTGCTACCTGATTTTACTTTGACGCCCTTAAATGCGAATCAACTCCGGAGTGGCCGTTACGACTATGCTGGAAAGCCTTCTAAGGATAAGCGATAATTTAAAGCCACGCTTGCTGCTTTATGAAGTGGATGCCAGATGTTTGAAAACTCATATTTTCATCAGAGGCTTTGATGTTTGCGTGGTCCGCTCTTCTAAGAAGAAAAAAGAACTGAGAATGTAACTATAGGAGAGCTACCGCCGCCTTACTACCTTGGAAAGATACGCCATCTTGATTGGAATGGTTTTCTTTATATGCCTCGATTATGTCTTTAATTGGATTGTCTGTTCCTCTACGCTATCCAGCTCATTTCTAGCGTCTGTGGCTGGTTGCTCTTCTTGACGTTCCCGTTTAAGAATGAAGAACAGCGGGGCTACAAGGCATTCATGAACCACATCACCTTTTAAGATGGTTAGGCCTTTTATAGTTAACTGCCGATAGGAATGGGGGGTGCGTAGATTTAACTTCACTAAGTTATGGCAACAGTACTGGGAATATCAGTATCTATTTAGGCTTGAAATTGTTATATATTCTATATTACACATAACTATATAGCAAGATTAATGGATTTCCTGTTTAAATGTCAGTAAAGCTTTTTTTTTTATTCCTCTGACCTCTTATCTCAGGCATCAACAAAGATATCGATATAAAAAATTACACAATTAGTGTTCTTGACATGTGGCAACTCCGACCCTTGCTTCAAATCGGTAAATACTTTCTTCCTGTTCTCGATTGACTTCAAACTTGGAAAACTGTTAAAATTTTGAATGGACTAGGCAGCACTACTCAGTTGGTCAATTGTCATTGAGCAGATGACTCATAGACTGTTGCTATTACTTAAAAACGCATTAACTTTAAATCGTTAATTCGAGAAGAACTAGTTAGCCCTGACTTTACCTTAGCTTTGCAGCAATTCTTGATTGTAAGAATTATTTTTATAATTTTTTATTGTGTGCGTTTTTTCATGGACAAGTCTTGCTGGTTACTTATTGCGCAATGTAATTAAATTCAAGTAATTAAAAATAAGGAATGACAAGCATAATAATATATAGGCGAAGAAGAAGAGACCCCAAGTCACAACATAAGATGTCAATATTCATAAAATGTTGCCAATTTTTGTTTTAGTTTTACTTTTTATTTTTTATTTTTTTATAATTTTTATTTTTTTTTTTTTGCAAAATTTAAGGAAAACTAATTATAAATTAAAATATAGTTCAGAAAAAAATTTGCAAAGCAAGAACAGCCGGTAAGCTTGAAAGCAAACATACTAAGCACACAAAAGCAGGTGATTTGCATGTATTCTTTATGTCTACAGTACAATTTCATTTGCTTTATTTATTTTATTTCTATTATTTTTTTTTTTTTTGTTGTAGTCGTACAACAGTCTAATACTATTTTTTTTTGCTTTTAAAAATATCCGTTCTCAACACACAGCTGGTATTTCTTTTTTTTTTTTTGTTTCGCACTTGCGATTAAAATCTGTCTGTTACGCATTTGCGCATGCGCACATAACCGCCTCTATTTTTCCATCGCTTGTTCTTGTTCTTATGCGGATCAGAGACAAGTGCGTCGTGGTGATGCGGCTGATCTGTTGTCGCTTGTGCTGTGATTGCTTGCCATGTTGTTGTAATTGTTTGGTGATTACTTTGTTACTGAGCAAAAGAGGGAAGTAAGTGACTACAATAAGAAAATTTAAAGTTAACTTTTTTTCTGGTGTGAGTTTTTTGTATGTAAGTACATGATGCCATTGATCTTTTATAATTTAAGGAAATTATGTCTTAAAATTAAAAGGCATACAATTTTAAAGACAATCAATTAAGTTGATGAGTCAGTATTCATTATATATGGAATTGTTTGAAAAGAATTGAATGATGTAAGTTAAGATTGTGGTATTAGGCTAATATGTACTTATAGAATAAAGCGAATGGTTTCGAAAAAAATATCGGTTTTGTTTACTTCCATAAATTTTTTTTATTTTTTTTAATCAGATGAATTCGTGTTCACTGAATTTGGTTTATTATATTTAGTATATAATGTATCATATATTACTTCGGGAACCCCATTTACGTCTATTGTTTTTACTGGGAATATCTCAGGCATAGAAAAACAAAAAAAGTGCTGTTTTTGTTGTTGTTGTGGCAGAAAACATTCCCCAACTAATTTACAGGTATGCTGCCGAGTTTAGAGTACTTGTATATATATAAATCTGGCTTCTTTCCGGAAATAGACCCGACTATAATGGGCACGAATACATGAAAAAGGTTCCACTGGCTTTTCTGAACCATGAATTGGCGAGATTGAAGATCTCAAGCGAAAATCTTTTGAACGAAAAGAAGTCTTCATAAAAAAATATTCAAAAAAGCTATTGTAAGAAACAAGAACACGATCAAACAATAAGAGGATTGTCAAAGTGGCTCAAAAAGTTGCGTTTCAAGCTATTGTTTCCACGAAAAAAATTCCTGTTTTGTTACTTTAACACCCAAGCAATGTTACCGTCGACTATCAGATGTGCCGTTCCCACGGAGCTACCTAACCTAAACGGAATCAAGAATCGTAGCGACAGGAGTGCACCAATAAACGTCATAAATCAAAAGGACCGGCAAGCTTTCATATTAATTGCAAACAAAGCTTTCATTTCTCATTTCATACATGACGTCACAAACCAAATACATTCAAAATAATAAACAATTGAATGAAATTGGCGTAATATCTTTTTGCAACATTTTTCGAACGTAATGGATAAATATTTTCTGCCGCTACAACAACAACGACCATCAGAAGCTTCCGTACTTATTTGAGAACAACACGAAGCAGGTGTTAAATATATCCATAGGTATGGCTGTTTATGATATGATTTAGATATATATGTGCTTATATATATACATATGTTGATGATGCCATATGTTGATATCCCATGTTGATTAGGTGCTTTAATTAATTTCTTTTGTTTAGAAAAGTAGTGCCATAAATGGTTCCGTTACCAAAAACTACAAAATCTATCATATTTATATATCAAATTAACAGCAGCTAACTAATAAATAATATAAACAATATTAAAGAACATACTATGTGAAAGACTAGAAACCGTTTTGTGTAGAAATACTGATTATATATGTACATATGTATGTATGTAATCTAAAAGAATAATTACGTTATGATTATTTTATTTATGTATGCAATTATTAGAACGTCCAGCGATACAAAAAATAAAAATAAAAAATATATACAAATAAATAAAAAATACATATAAATAAAAAAAATAAATTTAAATAAATAAAATATATATTTAAATAAATAAAATATATATATAAATAAATAAAAAATATGACTAAATAAAGTACTAAATTCAACTAGATAAAGGTGATAAATACTTAATAGCCATTTTATACTTTTCTGTTCAAAATTTAATTAATTTATTTTTAGACTTATGCTACATATTGCACATAGCATAATTTTTTTTTTTAAATAATATTCGAACGTGCTAATATTTTGAAATATTAACACTTTAAATATATGTACTGAAAATGTATAAAAAATATTTTTTTGGAAAATTTTGTGAAAAATTATACTTAATTTGTACTAAAAATTTTTTTTTTAATATTTTATAAAATCGACGTTTTCACGATGTGAACATTCAATTGACAAATATTAAATAACTGAGCATGCAAAAACAAGCACTGTTATTGTTTTAATAAAATAACGGCTTTCAATGTCAGCATCTTATTTGCACTGCTTGTTCAACAACTACGAAGGTTGAAAAAGTTTTTCAAGACTACATTTCTTTTACACATTTCGTGTACATTTCGTATTCTACAAAATGCCGAGTGAAATCATAACCTTGCAGCTGGGACAATGCGGAAACCAAAGTAGGTTTTAATACCATACATATTGGACCACACAATAAATCAAACAAACTAATATTAATTCAAAACTATAGTTGGTTTCGAATTCTGGAAGCGCTTATGCTTGGAGCATGGCATTTCACCAAATGGTGTACTGGAGGATTACGCCACCGATGGTTTAGATCGCAAGGATGTATTCTTTTATCAGGTGGGTCATGTTTATGCATAACAAATATATGCAAATCTTAATATTGTTAAGCAACTTACGAGTACCTTAGGCTGATGATAACCATTACATACCGCGCGCGGTATTACTCGATCTGGAGCCACGCGTTATTAATACAATAATGACATCAACACATGCCAAGGTTAGATTAGCAAACAATTACCATCTTTATGTATTATTACTTATGTTTTGTTACATTTCACACAGCTTTATAATCCAGAGAATATATATTTATCGAAGCATGGTGGTGGCGCAGGTAACAATTGGGCTTCAGGTTACAGTCAAGGCGAGAAATTGCATGAAGATATTTTTGATATAATTGATCGTGAAGCAGATGGTAGTGATTCTCTTGAAGGCTTTGTGCTCTGCCATTCAATAGCCGGCGGCACCGGTTCGGGCATGGGTTCGTATATCATGGAACGTTTGGCAGATCGTTTTCCCAAAAAATTACTGCAAACATACAGTGTATTTCCGAATCAAGATGAAATAAGTGATGTTGTTGTACAACCATATAATTCGTTGCTTACACTGAAGCGTCTGACTGCGTGTGCGGACTGTGTGGTTGTTTTGGATAACACAGCTTTGAATCGCATTGCTGCCGATCGTCTGCATATTGAAAATCCAACCTTTGCACAAATTAATAATCTAGTATCGACCATAATGTCAGTTAGTACAACTACTTTACGTTATCCTTCTTATATGAATAATAATCTGATTGGATTGACAGCGCCATTGATACCTACGCCTCAATTACATTTTCTAATGACCGGTTATACACCGCTCACCACTGAAAACGATGTAAGCTTTAAAGTTATTTAGTTATATATGTTGACATGCAATTTGCTCGAAACTATATTTCAGCCAAATTGGAGTGTACGTAAAACAACTGTGTTGGATGTAATGCGCCGTCTGTTGCAGCCCAAAAATATGATGGTCTCTTCTGGAACCGATAAGACAAATCATCACTGCTACATCTCTATCTTGAATATTATACAGGTATTAATATTTATTTTATAGCTTAAATAAGCATTTTTTATGTATCTTTGCATTATACTTACCAGGGTGAAGTTGATCCAACACAAGTACACAAATCGCTGCAGCGTATCCGTGAGCGAAAGTTAGCACAATTCATACCCTGGGGTCCAGCTAGCATACAAGTAGCTTTGTCACGCAGCTCACCATATGTGCAGAGTAGTCACAAAGTTTCCGGTTTAATGTTGGCCAATCATACTGCCATTACATCGCTGTTCAACCGCTCATTGGCGCAATATGATAAATTGCGTAAACGTGGGGCATTCTTAGATCAGTTTCGTCGGGAGGACATGTTTAAGGATGATTTATCCGAACTGGATAGTTCTAAACAAGTATTAGATTGCCTCTCACAGGAGTACGAAGCAGCGACACGTTCTAATTATTTACAATGGAGCCCAAGAGATATTCAACGACTCTACTGATTTTGCGCAAAAATTTTATGTTTTGAGTTTAAGTAAAAAGTTGAATAGAGTGTAAAGTAATTACATTTTACAACAAATAAAGTAAAATGAAACGATTTGTGCCGTTAAATAGTGTGTGGCAGCATTTTTAGAAATACATTCTAAATTGATATTTAAATCATTGTCTATGGAACATGGTTTGGAATGCAACCGTGTGTGCATATTTTGTGGAATGTATGCCGTAGTAAAATTTGACGTTTCCAATGTGGGTGTTGTTTTTTCATTGCATTGTTGTACTGCAGATTTATTTCTGATAGAAGTAGTGAATCAGCGTCGGCATTATTAATTTATAACTAACTAAAGTCAATTTAATATAATTTCTTGCTGCCGTAATATTGAAAACCAAAGTAATAATAATGGCGGCCACACTAAAGCCTTATTTAACCGCTGTGCGTCATTCGCTGACCGCTGCTATGTGTCTACAAGATTTCCCCTCGCAAGTGGTAGAGCGACACAATAAGCCCGAAGTTGAAGTATGTTCCAGCAAGGAATTGGTATTAACACCAGTAGTGATTTCGCGTAACGAACGTGAGCGTGTACTAATTGAGCCCTCCATCAATTCTGTGCGTGTTAGCATTGCTGTGAAGCAAGCGGATGAAATCGAAAAAATCCTGTGCCATAAATTTACACGCTTTATGATGCGTCGTGCAGAGTCCTTCATAATTTTACGTCGCAAACCAATCGATGGCTACGACATTAGTTTTCTCATCACCAATTTCCACACTGAGCAAATGTATAAGCATAAATTGGTAGATTTCGTTATCAGCTTTATGGAAGAGATTGATAAGGAAATTAGCGAAATGAAACTAGCTGTAAACGCGCGTGCACGTACCTGTGCAGAGGAGTTTCTTAAGCGATTCTAAGGTTAGGAGATATGACTGAAGTAATTTTGAGGAGTGCAACAATAACAACAACATAGACAACAATATAACAAATGTTTTTGCTTATGTTTAATCAAATTAAGAAATTGGAAAATAATAGAAAATCACTTTGTATTCCACTAAACAATATGTATTGTATGGAGTCAAATGAGGTGCATGCTAAGAAGGCCAGCAAATAAAGTATTCAGCATTTTTATTACCTAACTTGCATTTGTTTACAATTCTTATATACTGTTTTCAAGTATTTACATTTTAATGCATTTTCAATTCGCTTGCAGAACTCTTATTCTAAAATTAAATACTTACAACTACAATCTTTATAAATAAATTGATGTGTATAAAATAAGGCGTGGGGTGCCAGTGAAAAACAAGTAACATTTATGTATCTATATCTACTTACGTAAGTATATTAGAATAATTCAGTTATGTTTAAACCAAATCCTTTGCATAATCACCCATTGGATCTTTACCAATCCACCATATCATCAGCGCATTCTCATAATTTACAGTTATAAATTCTTCATTCAAATTTGAATTTTGACGTTTTGCTGTAACTTCATCTTCTGATGTATCCAGAAAGTGATGCTGTCCTGAAGAAGTAGCCAATATGGGTAAGGAGGGATGAAAATGAACACCGTTACAGCAATCTCCATGCAAAGGTAGCTATAATAGGTCATGTAAATATCACGTAAAAAATTACAAAGAATATAAAATCTTACTGTTTCTTCTATATTGCTCTTCAAATCCCAAATGTGTAAAAATCCAGTTGTATCACCACTCACTAGCCAACGCTGTTCGTAAGGAGATAAGTCGAAGTAGATGCGTTGATTTGTTTCAACGTTCCGCGTAAATTCTCTTACTGGACTGGAATAGTTGCGCATATCCCATTCTAATATTTTATTATCCTTACGCGCGCCACTGTATAGTAAACAATAATCACTGTTGGCTGAAACTGCATAACGTAACCAAGTTATGCCACCATTATGTCTGCCTAGCGTAAATAGTGGCCCTAGTTTCGGAGCACGCAAATCAAAATGATTTATATATCCGTTCCAAGAACCAGTAGTAACTGTTCTGTCACTGTCTGTGGTAAGTGCAAAACATGATATGGCTTGTTTTACAGCAATCCGGCTCAGATCGCGACCAGGCCTGGGAAATAGCGACATATTTTTAATATGAAATATAGATAAAATTTAAGCATTGCGAGTAAATGTGTAGATATAGCACACTTCCACTTACACATTTGTGTCAAATATTTTTATAGATTTCTTATAGCCTCCGTACACTTTCTCGCCATCATTCGAAAATGTTACAGCAATAGCAGATTCAACTTCATCTACATTATCGTAACCACGATAAGTGCAACGCAGCTCACCGTTAAATGCATCCCACATATGTATGGGCTCATGTTGTCTTGTCGCCAGCCAACTAAGAGATAGGATATTTAAAAAAAATAACTATAACCAAACAAATTTTCCGAAATGTTTTACCAACAAGTTTCCGGTGTGTTACTATTCATAAAAGGATACCAAGCATAATCGTATACGGTACCACCTTCCTTTACATGTACCGCAGTTTCTAGTTTACTTAACTCACGTCTAGCTGACACGTATTGCGTTGAAAATGCTCTATACAGATCGCTCGGCAGCTCAATAACATGCATACCTGTAGGTGGTAAAATATTTATTTAAAAATATTTTGGTAAAAGATTTTATTGTATTGTTTACCATCCAAATGCACTGGTGTTAGTATACATGTACCATCTGGTGACCACAAGCAACCTTTGGTGTAGTGTTGTTCCGCTGCTGAAGAGCTCCATAAACGGTGGCCTAATTCCAACAAGGCGTAATGAAAGAGCTCATTAACCTCAGGCACATTTTGAACTTCAGTTAATGATTCAAACTCGTTATTTGGTGCTGTGTCATTTAATGTTTCGCTTTGAATTGCATTCTCCTCGACTACCATTGTGTCAACGTGACTTTCCTCTAATGATATATCTATGAACTTGTCAGCTAAGTCAAGTGAATTTGCGGTTACCACCGGGGACACCTCATCCGCTGTCATGCTGATTTCTGTGTCGGTGTCGTTATCGTTCAGGCTAAAAGTTGTGGTGTCAAGTACCACTGTTGACAAATAATGTTGAAAATAGCAGCAACATGACTTTTACATTTAAAATAATGAAATTGTGTAGCTTACTTTTATCTCCATTGTTGGCAGCACTTAAATCCATGCTATTACAGAATTTATTCAAATTACTTGGAAGGAGATCAACGAGCTCTATTTTATGCAAGTAAATATATACTAGTGAAATGTGTGAATGCAAGTACCCGGAAAGTTTAACTGTTTCCCCAGCTGACCAGTTGTTGACATGTTTGCAGAGTTGTATTGGAAATTTTATTTCACGTACGCGTTGCCAACTATATGAAACTTCTAAGAAAGAAGAATAAAAAGAAAAGTTTCAACGATTTGTCTCTTAATTGTTATATATGAGAATTGTTGGATCACTCTCTTGTAAGAAAAATTATAAATGAGAACAACAAAATTGACCAGCTGCGTTTTATACAAGAGCGTATGTTGGTACTCATTAAAGTGGTGTAACTGTTTGTTATTCTCTTTTTATTTCATTATGCCAGTTTTAGCAATTTATACAAGTTATTTTCCTGGTCCGAACTCTTCAAGGTTTGATTAACCGAACACGGTTATTAACACAACGCTACAAAAAAGAGGAAAAATTATAAGCAAAATAACAAAACATACCGTTGAAGGTTTACAACTATTTTTAATATCAAATAAAATAGTTAGTGGTATAAAATCAAGATTTTTTTTCAAAAACTACAGAATAATACAAAAAAAATATAATACAAAATAGAAGTAGGCGTTATTATCTCATTTTAAGCATTTTTTTTTTTGCCGTACTTCCTGCTAATTACTCGGCTTTCTCTGCGTCTTTCTTTTCCACTTCTACAGCTTCATCTAAAAGTATATCCCTACGACATTTCCGCAAAGCCTTACGCATAATCAGTTCTTGCAATTCTTGCTCTTGACGACGTTCCTCTTCTTCCAATTGCCTCCTATATTCATTTGCTTCGAATTCGGCTTTAGACGAAATCTCTTGCACCAAATTTAAATTCTCCATAATACCTTTACGTATGAGATAGCCGAAATTCATGGCAGTGGAATATTTAATTTCCACGCCACTACGTGTAGAGAGCTCTTGCCAATGCATGTAGAGCCAATGTTCATTCTTCAACCAATCGATACACTGCCAGACTGGTACAAAATCATCACATTTGGTCAGGTAGAATTTTGCTACTTCTTGAATTTCGGGTTTTTCAACGAATATATTATACGTTTCCGTCAATGATTTGCGTATATCTTCAATGGAATTCCAAACATCTTCCAAATCAATATTGATTAGTGGATTGCCAATGGTTGCTTCCTCGAGTTTCAAGAAGTCCAAGCATGTTAGCCACAATTGGCGGTATGGCGTAAAACCGGTGATAATGCTGTCGAGAAATTCCAAGGAGAGGTCTTCTAGATCGAAAAGTTTCTGACGATATTGCAGCGTTTTGCCGAGTTTTTCCAACTCTTGTATTTGCTTCCAGGTTTTTTTCACCTGCGATGAAAATTTTGAAAAAGAAATTAATTTTGGGTGAAATCAGTTTTATCGATATTCTGAACAATAACAATCACTTATGTCGCCTAAGTACAGTGCTCAGTATTGGTTACAACTTAGCGAATTTGTGGAAAATTTAACACCCAAGGCTCGCTTAGATTTCACAAATAAAGACAAATGAGTCGTAGAAAATGTTCGTGGATCCTCTGCCCACACCCGCTACTGCAGTTAGTCTGAAAGCAATGGGCTGTTGAGGCAATGACAATACGGTCTTAGTAAGAATAAGTTCTCTCTAATGATTTTCATCGGTGTTTGGATTCGGTTAAAAAGGAATTGGTGAAGTATAACATAGTGAAAAGAACATAAATTCATACTGCATAGAAGGTTCAAAAAGGTACTGACGTGTAGGCGTACCATAAATTTCGATCTATCTAATTTTGCAAATATTTTTTAAGCGCTTGTAAGAGGCATTGAGAGATCGGGTCTACATAATTGGCTCGGAGCTGGATTTCTATCAACAGATTTTTTGGCAATTTAGCGGCATTTTATACGGCTGATGCTTGAGCTCCGATGAACCTCAAAAAAACAACAGCTTCTGAACTTATATCATTTCCTTCTAAGTGCTTTAACCACTTAAGTAATTTCTATCACGATCACTACCATATAACAGTTACAATTCTGAAAATCCTAACAGAGTCGTGGAACGCGCCTGAAAGATCTACAGCTTGAAATAGACTAAAGATTCTTTCAGGTGGATTTATTAAAATCTATAAGAACTGTGCTTTCTAGATATCTCGTTAGAAGATTTAGAAGAAAGTAAGAGAGTATCTTTCGTCCTTCCAAGAGAAGATTCCATCTTCAAGAAAAAACTTTTGACCACTTCAAACTTGCTTGCTTGCTTGACCTAATAAAAATTGCCACAATGCTAGTACTCACCTCCACCGCCGTCTCGGTCACTTTAATCGGATCGAATATTAGCGAAAATGCTTGTATCTCTTCGTTCAGCGATTCCAAACGTTCCTCGAAACTAATACACTCACTGGAATGCACACGTCGAAACTCGTCGATATCATTCTTTTGCTCTTCACGCAGAGTACCTACTCGCTGCATAATGGTGTGCGGCCAAGCATAAACCTCCCATTTCATTGCGAATTGTGTATCACTGAGATTATAGAAGAAACTGTCGAGCATTTCATATTCCAACCACATAATCTGTATATCCGCACGCAGCTGTTCGACGACATCCGGCACTGTAGCAGCAAAGTCGCGTATCTCATACAGATGTTCAATGCTTTGCGGACGATCGCTAATCTTCTGATATATGCTTAAGCATTGGTCCAAAATCTCCACATTTATATCCCACATACGTTGTACATAGTATTCGAAAATTTTGCGTACAATTTCAATATGTTTCCTAATCATTGCTTGCTTTATTAGATCCACATTAATGAGAAACGGACCGATCGTTATAAAAGCTGGTAATATCTCACGCAATTCCTCTTTCTGCCGCTTGTGCTCCAATATGTCGTATTTCACTTCCGATGAGGAACGCTTTACGGACTCGTATTCGCGCATAAACTCATTTACACTTAGTAGATAGAAATCGATGAAGCGTTCATAAAGTCGCGCATAGGAGTTTAGCGGAAAGACAGCCTGATTATAACAACGACCCAACAAATCATTCCGCTGTATGAATAAATCTTCGATGAGCTCAACCGTCTCTATGTACAGATTGGGCGCAAATTTGAGATTCAACAAAGTTTCAGCCTCAATACAACGCACACCGCTAGTCTTCTCTAAAGCCTTCTTGAAGATATCTGTCAGCTGTGGCGCAAAGTCTTCTGGTGTGGTTGAGTAGACTACCTTCTTAGCCTCCGATATGCTGATGATTAGAAAGAATATGGGTTTCTCACATGGAAACTCTGTTTCAATATAATTGTTTCGCCATTTGTAGTCCGGTTGTAGTTTCAGGAATTGCAAACATGGATCCGTTAAATATACGCTAAATGTATCGATCGATTTCTCCAAGAGCACCTGAATGGATTCTTGCATGCGAAATTTTGTTTGCAATATAAAACGTGAAATTTTACACATTTGATAGACGGTCCATTTATCGAGACTGATGTCTAGCCAACCTTTACCGAGTGCGCGCAGCACCAACGTTATGCCGGACGATATCTTTTGTGGCCAAAAGTTCTTCAAGTATGTAGCGACATTATTACTATTCGACTGCTGTGATTGTAGGAAATCATTCAGCGCCACGGGTTTTACAAAGCCCGTCAAGAAGATCGATAACGTTTCAATATACTGACACTGTACGGCGACATTACACATGGCCTCGATGCCGGCGGCAATATAGAATATGGTCGAATGCAATAAAAGGTAGCGTAACTTTTTGATATTCACATGAAAATTTTTAACACTCCGCGCCTCATTAATATTCGCCACCAATTTGAAGGCACGTGGTAACGAATTTGAGATGAGGTTATCATCGAAGGTCGGAAACTCTTTCGGCATGAGCTTGATGAATTTTTCGAACTCATAACAAGCCATTAAGTGCTCGAACACCAGATAAATTTCGGTGCTCATTTGATCTTGAAATTTATCATCAGCTTTACCGATTACCTTCTCCAGTAGATTCTCGATGCGTTTGTTGGACATGAAGCGCTGATCTTCAATATCTTGCATTAGTACACAGTCCACGATCGATTCCACTTTGATCAGCCGCTCGGCATTGCAACGATCATTTAGCGCTTTCTTAATACGTTGCACGAATATTTTTGGACTGTCCGCAAGAAACATAATTTGTATACTTGGTATTTCATATGACATCTCATCACGCAGGTTCATTACAGTCCATTTACATTTTACCTTATCGTAAGCGCTAACGGCGGCATATTGCCACCTGTAGTCGAATAGGCTCTGCTTGTATGGCAGGAACGCTTTTGCTGGCAAGGGATATATACCATCCTCCACTTTGCCTAAACTCAACCACGCGTCCGGTGAGTTTGTGTCGTAGTCGGTGTCATCGAAAAAACTCAAGGGTAGAAAGTGTTTGAATACATTATCTGTAAGGCTGTAGTATAGTGTTTCGGTTGGCATTAGATCGGTATTGGATATGCCGGCTTCTTGAAGCATTTGCAACAAGTCCAATTTACTGTTTTGCCGTCGACGTCGGTCAACTTCAACATCACGCGGTAAATGCTTTGGTGCCACCGTACGTGTCATTTGCACTTTGGGCAAGATCGTTTGTAGTGGAAATTTGTGTTCTCGCCCATTTTTGCCATTCAAGACAAGCCATTTTTGCGCAGTCTCGATGATATAGTGACTGGACTCTAAGAATTCAGTTGTAATGATTACTTCTGGAAATTCGACCGGTTGCTCAACGCCTATGGCCGGGCATTGAAGTCGCTTTTCTTCGTGTATCATTTCATCTTCGGTCCTAACATGTTTAAGTAAGTTCGTGGAATAGATCCGACGCATTTTTAGTGTTTTTTTTTCTTATTTTAACAGAGAGCTGTTTGTAGAAATTGTAAAAAATTCTTTTTTTCGTTTTCAGTAATTGATTTTGGAGCTCTTACTTTTTTATGGTTAGAAATTTTTATATTTGAGTGTTGTATCATGTTCTTTCTTGAAATTCATACATTGAAAATTACTGGGAAATAATCGAAGTAGTGAGAGTTGAAGAGCGCGTAGTCATTATTGAAGTATTCACCTGGGTGCTACTGATAACAGTAGAACAGATCCAATATGTAAATGTGAAGTTTGGAGTTCAGTTACGGAGTGGGTAACGCGAGAACTCGAAACCATATATGCTGTAGACAACGGGCGATCATTAAAATTATTATTTTTTCTTATAACGAAGATTCTCAGAGGAGGTTTAAACCTCAGAATCTTCTGATTAAAGTTTTAAAAGCGACTACAAAACGGACCCTTAACTGGGAACCATTAAAATACTCCGTGATTGTGATAGAGCTTAAGTTACTGGCCCAAGTCTTTTTAAAGTTCACAAATGTCATTCTATGTTCTGCTGACGACAATGCTTAGGGCCAAGTAAGAGTCAAATCCCGAGTCAAATCAAGAGTTGCAAATGGAAATTAAACTGACGAAACTTTCAAATTAAACCGCATCAAGATTTCAGGTCGACTACAGGTAAACACGTATCTTTAGAATCTCTCCTAGAGCTTTTGGATTTTGGAATCAGAAGTCTGAAGATTATTTTAATGATTTTACTGAAACTGTGTGTAATTGGAGTTAGATCTAGTCTTATAATCGTAGAACTTAAAGCTTTATTTTCTTTTATCTCTTTCATCTATGCGACATTACTAATTATAGTATTATATATGAAAATAATTTCATTGTTTTCAACAATTGTTATTAAATTTCCAAATAAGAGTTGACATTGATATTTCCATTACCAATATCGTCATTAGCAACATTATCTTCTTTATCAATACCACTATTTGTGATACATTACCTCTACAAATATCTTTTACATTACATTTACTTTCTACCAACATTATACTCATCATTATCATTATATTAATTTTCATCACCATTACTATTACTATTATCATTGTCGGTACGATTACTTTTGTAATTGCCTTCAAAATTATCAATATCACAGAATGATTTATGTAATATTATATATACATTGCTGTAGCCATTACTCAGCTAATTGTTACTGAAATTAATAATTCGCTTATGCTGGAAATTACATTCAAGTTCAATAAGCAGCGATTTATTGGAAATCTGCACACATTACCATTACTGTTATTACTACAATTACAATTACTATTACCAATACCATTACGATTACTTCTATAATAGCCATAAATATTATCAATACCTCAGCACGATTTATATTACCATTACTGTAATCATTACTCTTGTTTATAGCTATTAGGACTTCACTTATTAAGAAAATGGCATTCAAGGTCAGTAAGCAGGGGTTTATTGGAACAGCACTGCCGGTTGCTATTGGTACTAAGACTTCACCTAAGCCGAAAGTGACACTCAAGATAATAAAGCAGCAGCTTAGTGTAAATACCTGTTAAAAATGTCAACATGCGCTTTCATATATTCATTACTATGCTCTTTATTTGAATTTAATTTTCAAATGCTAATTACGATCTCATACATAATACTACAAACTAAACACTACATTATCTAGCAGTTAATTTATGAACATTTTAGTATTTTTGTATGAAGTTACAGAATTCATTAATATAATAATCCATAGGATACTGCTACTATAACTCAAAACCCCGCGGTTCAATACATCTTTAGAATAGTCAAAGAACATAACGGATACCGTCAATGGTACCTCGATCACTTCATCTATTTCGAATTCCAAATCATTACGTTCGCCAAATCGCAATGTTGCTTGCTGAACCAACGCCTGCTGCGTTATACCCGCCTCTGTGAATTGACCCACTAGGAACTCGTAACCAATATTTAATAACATATTGCGACAAATAAAACTTTGTGTCTGCGCACTAAATTCACCACTTATTGGTGCGAAATTTTGATTTTTTACTTTCAATGGCAACCATTTGTCACTATGATTTTCCGGTCGTCCCAATTGCGAGATATATAATTCAGGAAATTTCTCATCGAATATAAAACCTTTAACAGCGAATAACTGTTTGGTGATTTGTTTTTGTAGTTGTATACAAATTTCAGTGAAATTGCGCTCCTTTTGTGGTATTTTCATGACGCTTTCATTACTAAAGCGCAGCTTGCATTGTTTTAGCACACTTATGCCATAATTGATGAAATTTCCCGGCGCAGCATCGTGGTGGCAAAAACGCTGATGTGTGGTGAATAAAGGAATGGTGTGATTTGCTGGTGATTTTGTGGCATTCACATGAAAATAGTCTAAAACTTGATTTGTTTGCGTTAAAGCTGCACTTTCATTGCTTGCTATAAAGCGTGCTATAATTATGGGTTTGCCTTGTGTGTAACCCAATGGTCCAGAAATGACTTTGACAGCAACTTCTGCACCAAAAGCAGTCTCATTTAATTCCTTGCTTACATTCTTAACCATTATATTTTTGTAAATATATTCCAACCGGTATGTTTGCCATAATTCTCTCTTATTTAGCGTGCCATTTGTAACACTTAACTGTACTAAGCCGCCAAAGAGTTGTGTGTAGTTATGTAACAGTTTGAATTTTATCTCTGTGGTGTAGAAGAATTTGAGCCGTTGTTCTACAGCAGTACTGTTATTTAGTGGCATTATTTCACACAATTCTTTTTCACAAATTTTCAATTTGAAGTCACTTAAAATATTTGTAATATAGCCCGGTTCGTTGGCCTCGCTTATGGGTTTTAAGAGTAATTTGTTATTTTGTATGAAATTTAGTAGATTTCTGGCGCTTAATTGTAATTCTTCTAATGTGGCTAATAAACAGTCGACTTTGTATGGTTTTAAAAATTTGACAGATTCAGTTATTTGACAGTGTGGCGGTTGAAAAGTATTTGGAAGATCTATTGATGAGTTCGAAGAGTATACTGTTAGTTTATAGCATGATTAAAAGCGCACATTTACTCACCAATTTGTTTCAGTGTCATTGTTTTCATATTTAAAAATTGTAGAGGGTCCCCATATTTGTAATAGTTGAAAATTTCTTCGGAATGTTGTTCGCTTGCGGTATCCCAAATAGGTGTAGGCCATTTATAGTAGTGATTTGTATTCAAATCGATTTCCGGTGACTTAAATTGTAACAAATATTAGTAAAATAACAGGTTTACTCATTTATTGATATCAATATATTGTATGTGTATATGTTATATTATCTATATGTCAATATCACTATCACTATCGGTATCTATATTGAGATCATTGATCAAGATCAATCTCAAGTATCACCCTCAATATTAATCTCAATCTCAACATCAATATCGATATCAATCTCAATGTCAAATTCAATTACGATATCAAGATCAATATGAATATCAATCCCAATCTCTATCTCACCATCAATATCAACATCAATATCAATATTAATATCATGAAATATAAAATGTACTCACTTCATGTCGCTCCTTTCTCGGATTCGTCCGTAACACGCACAGCCAACCATCGTTTACTTTGCACGATTGCAATCCATGTTGATATTGAAAGTCATCCAAGCGGTTTTTTAACTTCTTCTGCATTGGTGGATTATTACAATTAAATACATTTAATGCTTCCTCTCTACAATCTCTATCACAACAACAATTTATATCGCATGTATCTAGTAAAAGATCACAGTTGCAATAGTAGACGCTTGGACTTGAATGAGCTCCATTTGAGTGGATATCGTCATTCGGAGCTTCGGAGGAGCTCTCTGTTTTACTGGTGGCTGTCGTACTCGCTACTGTGGGCGGTGTTGAAGATGTTGTTGTAATTTTTGGTGATTTTGTTGTCCTTAGACGTGGTGGAAATATGGAAATCGTAAAGTTAGGCTTTTTTGTAGTTGTTGTTGTTGATTTTAAGGTTGTCGTTGTTGTGGGGCTAGTATGCTCGGTTTCCATTTCCGTCATATCGGTTGTTGCAATGCTCTCTAACAAGTCAAACTCCGTTGTAGGGTCTGCAGAGCTTGGCGGCATTTCCGTGGTTGTTGTTGTCGTAGTAGTGCTTGTTATGTCCAAATTCTTTCTCGAAATACCAATTTTCACGGCGTACACAATTTGTAGCAACAGCAAGAGCTGTGCTGCCGAGAGTATTTTCTTCATTTTATATATTTAAGGATTTCTCTTCATTTAAATTCTACGCCGAATTTGGCGAAATTGCGGAAAATCAAATTGAGATCGATAATAATTTTACCAGATGAACGTGTTTGCAGTTTATATCTATAAAAAAAATACGCATATTTACATAAACGACTTCTTTAGTATACTACTATGAATGATATTTTACACATACCGCCTAAATGTAGGCAACACATTTTCGAAGTATGTCAAAAAATAATGATTGTCTATATTCGGCATGCAATTATAAACGCATTTACTCACCTCTCTACACCTGTATAGATTAGATCTGGTTTACTTAGTCCCACACCGCCACCACCGAACTTCTCACGCACACTATCGTACCAAGTGAGTGGTGCCAGCTTCCAAGTCAGCAACTCTAAGCGATGCGCACCCGGTCGGCTTGGTATATGCACAAAACCGTAACCAACTGGCCAACTTTTATGCAATACATTCACCGCATGCACTTCCACATGCAATTTGGGCCAACCCTGTATGGAAGCAGTGACAAGGTGTATGTCCAAGGGATGTGCAAAATCGGATGATTGCTCTAAGCGATTCGTACAGACAAGCGTTTGACCGGCTACTTCACCTTGTATGAGTTTCCAAGCGTTACCTGCGGGGCATACAAAACGTAGGAGGTGTATAAAATATGTCTATGTTCTATCCACCTTTGATACGCACCGCTTTGCAAGCTCCACTTGCAGTAGATGTGTGGTTCCGCGAAATCAACGGCTTTCAAAATCTGTCCGATGACATGCACTTCCGCCATCAAAAGGCTTTAAATGCTAGGAATCTCACCAGTATTAGCATAGCATATTACTTTTTATACACGCTTTCATTTAATTATTTCAGTTGCTGGTATATTTTATATTTTTTTTCGCAAGTTCTTTATTTTAAAATTTATAATTTTCCTTATAAAATTTCTTAAACTAATATTGCAACACGTGCTTTTCATGTAAAACAAAAAAAATTGTAATGCTGTTGTCTTTTTAATTTTTCCTCATTTTTGATTTGTTTGTCGTTACTGATCGTCTTGGTTACTGCTAGATGTTGCCATACATAGTAAACGCTTGACAAACAACCCTTAAAAATCTTTTAAATTTCTATGCATCCTGTGTGGTGTATAGGCCAGTGGGGTAGATCGACTGTAGATTTAATCAACGAGCTTCAGCTTTGTGCTCTACTCTCTTAAAGACAATTTACGCAAAATTTGAGAGTGAGAGTGAGTGAGAGCAATAACGAAGTTAACTAGCTGATTTCGATACTATAGAGCATGTGGTTACCGTTTAAAAGTGGTATAAACTCTTTATAATCTATATCTACTTTATCATAGTAGTCAATAAAATTTTTTACTAGTTGTTTGTTCGATATGCTACTCTCCAAAGTCTCGCGCATAGAAGATTGCGAATGTTGCAGTTTATTCTAAGCGACTTGGGCTTAGTTTTACTTCAACTTCTATCAAAGTGATTTAAAGGTAGCAGTGGTCGCTTGTGCTTTTAATGTTTTCCTCGTTCTTTTCTTGCCTTGTATTAAATTTAATACTGTTTTGTTTTGCTTATTTTTGTTATAATTTCTTTACCCTTATTTATATAATTTAAATTTATTCAATTTAATTTAATTTAATTAATTTAATATAATTTCATTATTTTCATTTATTTTATTTTATTTTATTATTCACTTTTTTTTATAATTATCTTACCTTATCTTATATCTTATTATTTAATTTCGTTTATTTTTTTATTTTAATTAATTCCATTTGCCATTCTTTTCTTTCCCATTCTTTCTTCTCCTTTCCTTTACTTTCCTTTAATTTTCTCTTTTCTTTTCTTTTCCTTTTCTTTTCTTGTCTTTTTATCTCTCCTTTTCTTTCTTTTTCTCTCTTTTTCTTGTCGTTATTTTTTTCTTTTCCTTCCTTTCTTCTTTCCTTTACTACCCTTTAATTTTTTTGCTTTATCTTCTTATCTTATCTTTTCCTTGTTTTCTTTTCTTTTCTCATCTTTTCTTTGCTGTTCTTTTCTTTTCTTCCTTTGGTTATAGGTTGTTTTTTTTTCCTAATATTTTATTTATTTACTTTATAGAAAGAAAAATAATACCCAAGCTTTTCACTGAGATTTTATCGATTAAAGGGCGTGCTCTCATCGGATATATTTTATCAAGATCGTTTCTTATCTTTTGGGTTTATTGATTATTATAACGATATAGATAAAAGTTGTGAGAAATGTATCTATTACGCCACCTTGTATTGAATCACAGGAAATAGCTTTTTTCATGTCATAAAAACTTCAATAACTTTATTTACTCTTTCACAAAAAGATTTTCAAAAACCCGAAAAAAGTCAGAAAAAAAATAGTTCTACAAAATTTCAAAATCTAATGTTAAAAAATTTAAAAATTATTTTAATACTAATATATATTTAACAACTATCCAACCATTCTCAAACTACTTAACTACGGATTCAACAAATCGAAGTCAATCGTAACAGCAATTAATCTTAATTTGAGTGGCACCTTTTATTTCACGCATGTTTTGTTCATGCGAGATTTTGGAGCGAACGCAAATTAATTGCTATTGGGAAGGTAAAAGTACGGCGTAGTAGTGTGTAGGCGATCCCTTTCGGTTATGCCAACACCATCGCAAAAAACGTTCACGAAATGTTCGACGAGTAAAATGGTAGAAAATCAATTCATTGATAACAAGATCGACGAAAAAACAAATGTTAACGATGTGTTCCGACAGCATGGTGGTGCTGATGATCGATCACAAGCCGACACTTCCGTGCATCGTGTTGAGTCAACAGTAACCTTAGCGGCTGATACTAAGTCCTTCATAAATGGCCGACCGAAAAACATACTAGAAGATCATGGCATAGTGCTCGGTAAGGTGATAGGTACGGGTAATTATGCAAAGGTTAAAATCGGTTTTTCGGAAGAGTATGGCAAACGTGTCGCTGTTAAAATTATATCGAAAGTAAAAGCGCCAGCAGAGTATACGGCGAAATTTTTACCACGTGAAATTGAAGCCGTCAAAGGATTGCATCATGAGAACTTGATAACGTTCTATCAAAGTATAGAGACTAGTCATAGGTGAGTCGTAACTTTTCTCCAAATAACTGCGGCACAAGGTTTCCGCAATTTCCTGTTAAATCCATGTTGTTCGTAAGTAAATTGCTAAATTGGACTCGCTGATACACAAAATATTTGACACGGAGCATCAGCTCCATCATTAAGTCATCGGAAACAGACACGAAGTTTATGAACTTGTCTGGATGCGGCAAGAGTTTTTACTTTCCTCTGTGTTCTAGCGAAGTGTAAGGCAGTTGCCGCGGAAGCCATCACACTTTTTTTTGACAGTTTTCTTCAATAGACCTTCAGGAATATCATTAGATACTATAATATATATTATTTGCGGGTTCAAAGCTTAGAGTTCGAACCATCAATAGACTTTGGAAACGCTCTTTTTCTTCAAGTATTCTCAGTCCACTTTGCAGTGGGTCTTTGATATATAAAGTTTACTAAAATTTTCTTACTTTCAACCTCGGTATAATTGTTTTTGTAACAGTACATTCCCAAGCTGCCAAAAATGAAATATTTTAATAGAATCCAACTTCGAGGTCAGTTCCGCTTAGGTAGACCCAACTGTCAAGAGAACAATCTTAGGCTTGTCTTGAGCTAAAATTTCTGTAGTTGCTGATCCTAAGCGAGAAAGATAATACAAGACTCAGCTGCGCGTATAGTCAAAACTTCGCTCAAACTGCCGACTACCTCAACTATGTGGTATTGTATCTTTACAGAGTCTATTTAATAATGCAACTGGCAGAGAATGGCACACTCCTCGATTATGTGCGTGAAAAGAAGTTTCTAGAAGAGCCGCAAAGTCGCAATCTATTCCAGCAATTAATCAGCGCCGTGGAGTATATACATTCTAAAAACGTGGTGCATCGGTGAGAGTTTTTTATGCATTTGAAATAATTGCAATAAAATTTCTCACTCTCTTCAGAGATATAAAATGTGAAAATCTTCTACTAGATGATACGTATACGCTGAAGCTTATCGACTTCGGTTTCGCACGCAAAGATACGCGTACCTCTGATCAGCAAGTGATACTCTCGAAAACTTTTTGTGGCAGCTATGCATATGCGAGTCCAGAAATCCTTAAAGGTACACTCTATGAAGACTTCTGCTTACATTCTCTTTCTGTAATTGCATTCAAAGACTCACGAAGGCTTCTTTATTCCGTCAGGTATTGCGTACGATCCTTTCATGTCCGATATCTGGGCATGTGGTGTTGTCTGTTATGCAATGGTTTTCGGGCGACTACCCTACGATGGCTCCAATGTGCATGTATTGCTTAAACGTATTAATGCTGCACTTGCTTTTCCTAAGAATCCGACCGTCTCTGGTGATTGTAAACAGTTAATTGGCCGCATATTGGCGCCATTGAAAGTACGTTATGCTATACCACAGATTAAAGAAGATCCTTGGTTTGGTAAAAACTAACGTGGAAACGTATTTACGAGGGATACGATTTTCTTAAAACTATTTGGAAATTAAACTAAAAATTCTAGTTTGGTATGAAATTAATTGTTGATTTTCTAAGGAAAGTATTAATTAAATAGAAAATAAACGTCAAAGAGGATAAAATATGTATACATATATTTTGAGATATGTATGGAAAAAATGTACACCGATTCTTTCGCCAGCTATACCTCGAGCTGTTTTATTTCTGATAGTCCCTTGACAAATGTTGGTTGGTACTAGTTTGAGTCAGAGTGCCAAGGGAGCATGTTTGACATTATTAACACTCGGACAAGTTGCTCAGGACCGGAATATATGACACTACGTTCTCTTGATTAAGTTTCAGGCGAGACTTAAACCCAAAATCTACCTGGGTTATGGAGACATTCCATTATGATAATTACGACATAAAAGGCAAGCCGAATGCAGAGTTTTCTTCGGCTAGATCTAATCTAATCTAAGCTAAATCTAATCGAGTCTCGTTCTTTCCATTTCCATTTCCAACACAAAACACACAAATATTTTAATGCACTCGCAAAGGCTTTCGATGAAAAGTTGTGCCACAGAGAGATTGAAGCCAAAGGACTGGACCAATTCTTAAATTAAGTTCACACATAAAAGGCAAGCAAAAGGATTGAGTGGGTATGAACAGTCACAGGAAGGTGAATAGTAGCGAGTTAATATTTAGCTTGCAAAAGTATATCTCCGTTTCGAGGTCACCAAAAAAGAAATTAAAGACGATTTATGTTCTTTGCTAATATATGCAGGAGCAGCGCTGTCTTCTCGCAATTTACTACTGGAATGTTGGGTGTCAGATGAGATTGGCAAACGCTGATAAGCTAGTCGCAAGATCTCTCTTGCTCGAGGTAAATCGTAAGCGCTCCAATGCTTTTGCAATGCAATGTTTTCTTTATAACTACGACTACGACTTCGTCTACGAGTATTGTCCTTTTTGACAAAATTAATATTCATAGAATGAAAGACGTCTTTGCTGATTCAAATTCAATATTTAAGTTTCAAATAGAATAATTAGCATTTGCAAACAAGCAAACTTCCGTCAAACGCCCATTAATACAAATATTTCAAATGTTTATCCACTTATGTAGTTTACATTGCACCACCTTCATTCACCATTGCAACAACTTCACCTTCGCAAACTCAGTGCCGTACTGTAGTGTTTAGGGGTCCAAAAATAACTGTTAAGTGGGGCGCTCTTTTTAAGGGTTGTTTCAACATCGTATACACTTCGTTACTATAAGACTTGATATGGATACCAATATGATTATGATTGTTAAAAGTCACTTCCTTGGAAAGCACTAGGAATGTCATTAGTCTTCTGGTTGAAATGAGGTTAAGTCTTTACCACACAAAAATAAATTATATTTGTCCTAGTGCAAATAGAATTGACAATCAGACAGGGTTAGTGTCTACCATATGATTTCTTCGGCCTTATTTCGTAAGACATCGTTAATCAATCAAAATATTATAAACTAACATAGTGACTGATAACTAAATAAATCAGATTCGAAGTAGAATGAAGAGCCTCTCTAACTATCAGATATTGCAAAATTCGGAGTTGAGTATAAAATTTGTGAGGCAGATAATATTTGGTACTATTTGAGAGAAAGTTCTATAGCTACTGTCTTATATGATGCAACATTTCCATGGAAAATTGGAAACCAAAAACCCGAAAAGACGACCCGGTACATACATATTTGAACAAAAAATGAAATAATAAAACCCCTTGGCAATAAAGTTTTGCTTGTATTCAATGAATATGGCTAGCTCTGACACTTATCTTCAACACTCTTGTTTATAAAAATCGATCTGAAATATATCAGTCTCATACTAGTTGAATTACACTTGGAGATGTCATATCGGGTTGTCACGTATCAGCCAGAAGTAGACATGTCTCATACTAGTCAATAGTACTTTGAGATGTCAGTAGTTCATCGAGTTGCCAATTGTCAGAAATCAACCTGAAATATACCAGTTTTGTATTAGTTAAAATGGTTTTTGAGATGTCAGTGGTTCTTCAAGCTACTAATTGTCAAAACTCGTTGTGAAATATACCAGTTTCGTGCTAGTTCCATTACCGTTTGAGATGCTAATTTTTCTTCGAGATGTCAATTGTCTTTTGAGAAGTCAGTTAGAAACATACAAGTATAATACTAGTTCAATTGTAATTGAGTATGTAAATCGAGTTGTCAACCATTATTCGAAATATCCATTATTGAAATTTGGTACAAAATATACCAAATGCCTATTAAACTCATATTACAACAAAAGACATAGAAAAAGGGTCGGTAACTATTGGTTTAGATTTAAAAATCCAATTCCAATATGAGTAGTATATGCCTGATTCTTCATGATTAAAAAATATTTAAAAAGACATTCGAATAATTTGAACTTAATCTTCCATGTATTGATATAAAGCAGTAAATTTTTGATTTCTTGAACTCGAAAATGTGTGCGCCCCTCATTGGGTCCGCAAAAACTTCCCTGTTCGTTAGTTTCGCTATTAAGACGCCTTTACATTTGCGAGTGTGTGTGTTTGGTGCAAAATCGGTGCATAAATTGTTGTTCAATCGAGTGTATGTTTGCATGTGAGTATTTATTTAATAATTTTCCAAATGATTAATTTTGAATACATAATTTGCAACAATACAAGCAAACACAGTATCCAAATTACCGACAAATGCCGCATATATATTTACATACAATAACAGGATAATTTGATATGCAAATGTTGCAAACTTAAATATTATAATCGTCTTTGTACTTCAGTGTTCATAATTTTTGAAGTAACTAATATTTATCACTGCCTTAATACAGTAGTGCCTATTGAACAGTGTTGTGCCAAAATTGAGTCTAGTGGCACTTATATACATAAACACATTTAAATATGTAAGTCATACAAAATTGTAGAAACTGTCGTTGACATTTTGAACTGTGGAATGGCGTTGGTCTCCACTAATTGTATATATATGCACCACTACATACATATATGCGCACATATGTCGCCTTAAAAGGGTTCTACCTAGTATTTAGCAAACCTAATGCAGCTGACAAACGGTAGATAAACAGTATATGTGCATAAATATAAACAACAACACCAAATTAGCGACAATTGACATCTACAACATGTTCAACTCCCATAATGTAGTATGCAAATTTTGATGCAAACACCTTGATATTTCACAATATATATGGTTAAATGTGCTATGTACTGTGTGTTGTGTGTATATGTGTGTAATGCAATGACATTTGTCCGCTTGGCAATGTCGACTGTTCGCTTGCGCTGTTGAAGGCGTTGACTCTAATGTTTGCGCTGCGTATGAAGATGCACTTTAGTCTAATCTGAAATTATTTACATTTAGTACGCACAACATGTACACAACATATCTGTGTAGGAATATATAGGCATACATATCCGTAAGTGTGTGTGTGTGGGAATAATTCCTAAGTGCCTATCATTTTTGTAGAGGTTAACAGAATTGATAATTTCGTTAAGGAGCTATGATCTATAGTTGTACGCACTCTAAAGTAGAGTCAGCTAAATCATTATTGTTGGAGTCTCGTGAAATTCGTTCAATATCTGCAATTTAATAATTCATTGGGGCTTGATTTAAAACCATCCTACCTACCTAACAACCCTCGATCTTTAACCGCTATGAAGTAGCTTACAACTGTTTCTCAAATTAAGCGTTGGCAACATTTTGGGGAGACAAGTGCTATACTTCTATAGATTCCTTGAACTTAAGTGGTTCTGCTTCTCTTTTAAATTAATATTTTTCGATAAATTACAATAAAAGAAACCGCAGGGTTTCAGCTTCAGACACCCACAGCACATGTTTGTAGAAGTTTGTTGTTTTTGTGTAAATAAAGTCCATCGAACACCAGCACGTCTATGTCATTGGCACAGACTTGTCGCAGTACAAAACGGACTCCATTGTGTAGAGCTGCTGCTCATTCCAATAGTCACAATTCGAATCGAAGCATAATCTTTTAAAAATGTTGCTTCCACACTCCAGTGAAGGAAAAGTATGATTCGTCTGAAGCTTTCCAAATTTTGATTGATACTAAAACAAAATATTGAAAACACACCTTACTGCTCATACCATCAAGTTATCACAATTTTGGTTGTTGAGTAGATTGTCCATCATGAAATTTAAGGAAAACATCCGAAGCTGATGAATCCGAAATTTGGATATCTAGCTTGGTTGTCAAAAGATCGAAAACCAAAAATGAAATCGTTTACTTCTTGGTTCACGGTGGTCATGGCTGTACTAACCTTCCTCTTGATATGATATTGTTACAGATTATTATCCTTCTGTGCGGTCGGTAACTCAGTTTCCTTAAGCTGTCCAAGACGGCTCAGCTCCTGCAAGCTATCTCAAGCGTTGCTTGAAGCAATATACGCGAGAGGACCAACTGAGCTCTTGAAATACCACCCACAAAGGAACCACCATATAATTACTTCGGTGTAGTGTGGATAGTGTTTAATCCAAAAGGTTTGACATGTTAGAGGTCAGGGCTCTTAGGCACAGGGCACTTAGGCCTGAGGTCTCACATTCAGAAATTCGGTAAAGTGAAATATTCAAAGTATGCGCCGGGTATGAGACATTAGAACGTTATATTTGCGCATGCAAAGCCTTTAGCCAGTTGAGACGGAATATCTTCCACGGTTCTCAGTGTTCCAATTTAAAATAAATTGGCTGGGTGGGTGGAAAAGAGATTTCATCAAAATTAATGAGTTTTTGGATGATACCCAATCTGAGTCTCACCAGGTGGAACTACGTCACTCACTTGGTGGTAATGATGGCTTAAGTTTTCGCGACCTCCCTTTTCAAACAATTAACCAACCACTATCGGTCGGTCAATTACCAATTAAAAATTTGGCCTCGTCACGTAACTATATAATGGAGAGTTACACAAAAAGCCTCAACAGAATTTGGAAGTACCTGTAAGAGTCTATACATAATAATATTTCAGATAGGAAAACTATGAACCTATTACTTCTTTAAAGTTTGAGAAAATAAATTTTATTTTGGGGAAAAGGGAATCATCTCTGCAAATTATATCAAATTTATTTTAAATACTTCAAAAGCCAACATTCAGCTTATTTACAAATCTCAAGGAACATAATTTGTGCTTGAACACATAATTACAGGGTCTCTGAGTAAAGACCGCTGAGTTTTGCTATTGATACTTCAGCGTCCTCTTCGATATCTTCGTGGCCGCAGCCACGATATTCTCAGCTGCTACAGGGCTACTCAGACCTAGTGGGCCAGATCTCAATATTACCGTACTTATGTTTATAGAGCTGCTTCTATTATCGTGCGAATTTAGGCTGATATTCTACTATTTTTCTATTAATTCTGGGACATATTTCCCGTAAGAGGTTACGGTGCTATTGCCTTACATACATTATGTGTTTTCATAAATGAAAGAATCTATCGATAGTACATTGACTTTTGACCAGCTACTAATGTATGTATGCTAATTTGTTGCAGCCTGTAGTTGTTGCCTGTAAATATGCAATGTATAATTATTTCAGCATTTTAATGCATGTTTTGTGATAATTGTTTATACCTTGCCCGGCTCTCCTCCGTATTTAAGTGCAAACGTTTGCCTATCAATTTTTTAAATCTAACGCTTAAAATTAATATAATTTCCAACATACCACCTAGTGCTTGTATATGTTTGTTGTTGTTTATTTATGCTCCTGTTAAAGCGCTGTTAGGGAATATCCGTATGGAAAATTACATGTCAATGTCTAGACGTGGGGAGCACACCGTATAATTAACTGTGCATGACAGCGATGCCGACAATTAGTCTTTGACTTCTACAATAATTTCAGCCATTCCACATGCACATATATACATAAACACACATAAATAAACGTGTATGTGCGTGTGTGTGTGTGTGTGTGTTTGTGTGTGTGTGTGGGTGTATGAGATCGCTTCGGCAACTTTAGTGTCCTATTCGAATCGCGTCCACCGGCCCTTATGTACTTTGTGCTGAAAAGCGTTGTACGTCCAAATTTAGCTGTAGTTGTAGTGCTACGCATTTTCCGCTTTGCGTTCATTGCATCGTCACGTCACGTAACGTCGGGAAATTCCGCTAACTACAAATGTCAAATGCAAATGCAAGCAGCGCAACGAAATGTGGCTAGTCGTGTGGAAGTGAGCTATGGTCATGTTGTTGACAGTTGAAGTCATGTTGGCCGTGATGGTGGTAGGGCCATAATGAAACCTTGGTTCGGTTAGTTGATGCTCTTCATTAAGGACTTTTGTACATTTCACCGATGCAGGTGTACGCACAGAGATCATTCAAGAGACGAGTACGTGTATAATTGAGATCTTTGAATTGAAGTGCATTAGTTAATATCTGCTGATAGCTCGGTAGAAGTTGGTATAACTTGTAGTACGATTGCTATAAGAGATTTAGAAAGGACGACAAATTCCAAAAAACGTAAAGGCCGCAGCGTTGGACTCATTATAAGTTGAGCGTTTTTCCAAAGAACATCTTGTTATTTGCGTAATGCAAAATCATAAAGTGACCCATTTTAAAACATTTCTTATAAAAAACTATTATTTAAATAATTATGTTGAGGCCTCGTAGCCAACATGGCATCTTATGAAATTTGTTGCAAAAGTTTTATGTTCAATCGGATATCAGAACCACTAAATTCTTCTTCATAAAGCGGAACTTGAAATTTTTCTAAATTCCAACTCTTAAAGATATATTGTTATGATTCTACTAATGGGCCGAAAAGTCGAATGAAGATGGCATTATTCTTCAACATAATCACCTCCTTAAGTAATACATTTGTGGTAGCAGTCCAATTACATTTCAATATCGATTCGATATTGTCAAATCGCCTTCCAGCGAGCCTCTTTTTGAGTTCGAGAAAGAGAAAAGAAATTGCTAGCGGTCAAATCTAGTGAATACGGTGAGTGGGAGACTATTCCATAGTGTAACTCCTCCAATTTATCGGTCGTGTCACCCACTGTAAGAGCCAAGGCGTTGTCTTGGTGAAAGAGTAATTTTTTTCTTTGTCAAATCAAGGCGACCTCTCGATTCACCTCGACGTCCAAACAACATCCAATAATACACATCAATATTATTTTTTGATTGTTTTACCATGTCCAAAGTAGTCTATGAATAGTTCCATACGAATCCCAAAAAGTATTGGTTAGAACCTTTCCGGTTGATTGTTGTGTTGAATGTCTTCATTAACTCCTTGGTTATTCTTGATTTGCTCTAGGCGACTCATCGATTTTGTCACTTATCGCTTCTTTGTTTTGGAGTCTGGAAGAATTTGGTCAAGTGAATTTACTTATACCATACTTACTTACTTTTCTTGGTATAAGATGCCTTACTGGCGCTTAATTACCAAGAGCTGATGCGCAGAAAATATTTAAGGAGAAGGAGAGTCTTAATAAATTCGCAAGATGAGTCCTAACCGTCTTAGCCGCAATTTTTGAACCCGAGATCAATCGAACACATCAGAGTAGCCATATTAGCGGATGGCAAGTCCATGTTACTGCATCACATATTGGAACGGAGATGAAGTGAGACTTATAAAGTATTATTTCATATCGTCGTTTTATAGCTCAAAGTATGCAGCTCAGTAGTAATATAATATTCCAACACTCAGAGGGAACATCAAATCTTCAGAGACTCATTGGGTATCATTCACAATACCTTTGGGCAGAGAGCAATAGCCTAGCGAACTGATTTTATATTCTCATCTGGTTTCCTTCAGCTATCCCTAATAGACTTTCTTTAGCCTAGAGTCCCTAAAAGTGCACAATCAGAGACTTTCGTAGATTATGAGGAAAATATCTGCGGCCAAATATTATGAGGGGAATTGCGAAAACTTTTCAAAGCGTTGTTAAAAATTTCCCCCGCAAATTGAGTAGAGTAAAATCAATCAGTTAGTTACGAGAATGATGAGACAAATTAATATCCGGATATCTATCATTCCGTACGTCTGCCTAAGAAAGAAATAATTTAACTACAAATTGAGTTATCTTCATATTTCTGGCACTTTGAAGAGGTTAGTATTGCAGGTGGGTTGAGGGATGCCATTGCCACGCCTCAATAGTGGCACTATTTGAAAAAAGTGCTATAATAAAATATGAAATTGAGGAATGGCGCGGGACGTCTAAGTAAGGAAATACATCTGTCGTTTAAAATCTTTTGAAAAATGGGAGTGGCGTTGCCTTCTAGTAATTACTACAGAGATGCCAACAACACTCATCTGGAACATTTCGTGATAACCATGCTCACCTATTATTTAACAGTTATGTTGAAAACTTCTACGATTCTTATATATGTGAGTCAAAAACAATGATTTTAAAATAAAAGCTTTAAATATTATTCTTGAAATATGGCAACGCTGATTCAAAAATGGAACATATCGAATTATGCGCTTATTCTTCTCTGCTATTGCTTTCGACTTGACTTTTCCTGGCAGATAAACAAAACGGTTATACATCTCGGGGCAATTGGGATATATGCAATTAAGATTTGAACTCGTTTCAAGCTCATTACTGTATACACTATGGTACATGCTACGATATGGAAATACGTCGACGCATATACGTATATCCATATGTATTTGTTTATTTATTCTCCATAAAGTCTCGGAATAATTAATCAATTATCTTATAGCTGTGCATAAATACCATAGATTATGTGCTACATGCGCCTCGACTGAGTAATGCCACTTAATGCTCATATATAATTGCTGCGAAAGAAGTTGATTTAAATATGATATACAACGTCGATATTTATTTATATGCACGTCTGCACAATACAGCATTAATCGCCGATTGATTGACTACAAATAATGAATTCAATAACAAAAGACAGCGCCAAGGTTTCATTTCCAATCAACAGTGCGCACATAAATGTATATATATAAGCAATAACGGTGAAACACCTGCACAAAATGGCTGAATTACATATTGTTGTTGCCGTTGTTGAGTTTATATGCGCTGGCAATCAATAATAAATACAATATTTATGCTTTTAATTTAAGAAATTTTCATATCCTGTTAATTTATGTAACATTTCCGTTTTTATCTGTCAAAAAAAAAAAAAAAAAAAGAAGACGATGAGTTCGAAGTAAGAGCGGTAAGAGCGAAAAGAACGAAAATGATTACGCCGAAAAAAAAAGAAGTATTGCTGAATACACTTGATATGTGAAATGCATTCATTTATAATTTATGTAGTAGCTACTTGCTCGTGCAGGCAATTTCTGATTGTGCAAATGGCAGAAGACGGAAGCCGTGGGCTTATTTGCAAGCTGTGCGCACACAAGTACATACATTAGGGGTGTTCACATTTGTTTTTTTAATTTCGATTTTAATATTTTGTGGATTCAGGTTTTCTTTTCGCTAAGTTTTGAATTTTTTTTGTTAATATTTTAGAAAAGCAGCTACTTTGTGGTTGTTTGCCTAAGTTTATACTACTATTTTTGCTGGGCATTTTGTTTTTATTCTACAAATGGCGCGCTTCCTAAGGGCTGAGGATTTTTTGAGAAGGTTCTCAGCACAGATACCAGATACCACTTGGAGCTCTATGCTTGCCGCCGTCGGCTCACCAATTAAAAAAAAAATTTTTTTTTGTATGTTAATCTGAAACAGTATGGACCACCCCAATGCACATGCGAGTATATTCATAAATGAATTCCCTTGGAATTATAACATTTATTACAAATACAAATACATAAATATGTTCATATATTGTTACATATATTTAATTATAATGCCAAATACAGTGGTGTTTCAAGTGAAACCTACACAGCATTTAATAACAACCGTCACAATACGAACGATATGCCTTTGTGGTTGGCTGTTGAATTTTCGTTCGGCCATTTTCGCCGGAAATTCGTTGTCTCTCCTGCGCAATTTTACTGTTTACACATACATATATATGTATATGTATGAATATATATTTAAATATAAATATGTATATGTATGTATTTGTATGTATTTGTATGAATTAATATTATATATATAGGGTGCGCCATATTTTATTGCATTTGTACTGAATAACTTTGGAAAAATAGACCGCCTTTGTTATTTGAAATATTCTTTTTTATTTAGGTCTTTTACAATTTATTTGAACTGTTCTCTGAATAAAAAAAACCAATCATATCTTGGCCTGGCTTTTATTTTTCATAGCAAAATTAGCTCCGTTTACTGCGTTTTACATGACATTTTTTTAGCTGCCCGGGCGGTGTACAATGATTTCGGTACGAATCGCCCTGACTTGACCTTCAATGATTCGAGGAATACATCCAAGAGAGGAGAAGAAGAAGAATAAACTGGTGAACTGTGCTGCTCATTCGAAGTGTGTTGTGTCTGGTTGAAACCAGTAATCGTCTAGACGTTTTTCATGCATTTGCGGGGAGGTATATGGAGTCAAAATCTAACTGTATCGACTTCCATAGATTTCGTTTCGTCTGAAAAAGTATTCGTTGTTTTAATTGTATTTTTCATGGAAATAAATTGAAGTCATTCCACTGACGTCAAAGTGAGTCGATGATATGACTCTCGTGGATTCTTGGGAACACTCTGTCAGTTCATTTGAACATCTTGATAGTATTTCGTGCTCAACAAAATCTAACACTTTACAAAAAATAAAGTTGTCAGACGGAGTTAATAATCCAACTGAGTTAAGTTATTCCAACTAAACGATTATTTTGTACGTAAAGCGCCACAATTTCTGCATTTTGTTCCGATGTGAAGCTATTTGTAGTTAGTTCGTTTAATGATATGGAAGTTATTCAGTGTTTATACGCCGACATAAAAGGTGGCGCACCCTGTATTCTTATGTCGTACTTACAAATGTATTTACTGAATAAGAAGTTTTATTTTAAAGTGTCTATTAATATTTATTTATTGAGAATTGCAAAAATTCTCTTTCTCAACCCTAATCATTGAGGAAACGAAGAACCTTTCTTAAAAAAAAAAATGCGAGAAATAGTTATACCTTCTCATTGGTTGGTAAAAACATGAACATCAAATAATATGGAGAACAAATACTGTCTACTATAGAATGCGTCTATCTTCTTCCCTCTTCAAATTAGTTGAATAAGTTGGCTAAGAAGTAACTTTTGTTTGTGTTTTATTATGAAGCATCTCTACTCATTGCTCTCTTCGGATATATTGACATGGAACCCCGAGGCGTACCATATCCAAAAGTTCAACCATAAAGTTGATTTATAAGGGTTACTAGGGGCCTTTTCTTTCTCTTTAATACCGGCCACTTGATGTCCGAGCATACTGTCACTCACTTTTTCGATAAATATTATCGCTTCGAAGCGAGTTAAAGAAGAAACTACTATATGTCTACAATATAGTGCATAAACATTGGATCTAGTTTGATGAACTATTCGAAAGAATACATTCGGGGAGTACTGATATATATTATAGTGAGAATTCCCAACTTTAAATCACCTGGTTTCGAATCTGTGCCTCCTTGGCTGGTAGTCTGGTGCTCAACACACTTCAGTACCGTAGTCGAAGGCCTTATGACAGCCCTCAGTTTTAATTTTTATTTTACAGATACGCTTACTTAAACGGATTTCTACTAAAATATTAAATTTACAAAATTTTCCCAACAAAAAATTTCTTCCACAAAAAATTTCACTTTAATTTTCATATAATAAAATTAAATTCGAAAGTTGAACAGGGAAATTTTCGTTTAACAAATTTATGCTTTTATGTAAAACATTATTCATTAACTGTAAAAACCACTTTCGTGTGAATTCCCGTTATGCACAATTTCCCTTACTCTCACCTACTCTCCCTATCACCAGAACGCCGTCAATCACGCAGAAATTTAATTTTAAAACACTTTTACTTAACTACCCAATTGTTTGACGATGCAAAGTCCATTTACAAGAGACAAGAGACTCTTGACATTCTTTTTTAATTTTCAGTGCGCTGTAAACACAGCTGTTCGCTGGTTGTACACCTACGCCCACACAAATACGAGTGTGTGCGTGTACGCACTTGTTCAAGTAACGGTGAATGCGCATTGCACGCGAGAGGCTACTTCATTTACGTTATATACGTACATGCCACAAAAAGTGCCATAAAGAACCTTAATGTATCCATGGCGAGTGTACGGTACTTTATGTACATATTTCCAGCGACAGCTTTTGCTTCGCTGCTGACCGCTGGCACACAGACAACCGTTATGGTGATTACTCACCTCATATGCGTCATTTTTCGCTCTCCTGAGTGTACATATGCGCGCCTGGTCCACGTGTGTGGTTATGTAACTTTGATGTGGTGATTTTTTTCCTCCATATTTTGCATCTTCTCTACAGATACCCTTGCGCAGTTTGGATACATTTATAATTTCTGATATGAAACTCGTTAACGACCGAATTCACAATCGACTGAACTGTGTTTGGTCAGTTCGGCGCGCATACGCCAAAACTTGTACTCGAGGCAAGGCGGCACGCATGTTTGTTTTTGTGTTATTAATAAAAAAAAAAACCAAAAAAAAAATTGTGAAAATGTGGCAGTAGCGTTAACAAAAACAAAAGCGAAAGCAAAAAAAATAACACAAAATCGCCATAAAAACACTTCACGCTAAAGTGGCGATTTTGATTGCCCGCGTTCGCTGTAAAAAGGGGTCAGCAGGCGTGTTAGCCACGCTGATGACATTTTGAATTGGTGGCAACGTTTTAAGCTGCCACTTTTGCCCATTTTTATATCACTTTTATGCGCATTTTTATATAGCGGTATCAGCAAGCATGCATGTAGTGACATGATTCGTCGTTAACGTTGAAGTTACAGGATCAACACACACTTTGTGGCCAGCTAACTCCCCCCCCCTTTTTTTTAACAAGTTTGCTTTCATTTTCCTTTTCCTTTCATTTTAATGAATTGGTTTATAGCGCGATTTGGGTGGAGTTGTTTGGTCCCGTAGGGATTTACATTTTGTCGGCGTTTTTTTTCGAGTAATACTAACGCGCAGCTAGTAGGTAGCAGGCTAAAGTAGGTACTTCGAAAAGTAAGTGGATATGTGGATTTTTTAAAGTTTTGCTTTCAAAAGCGAGAAATTAAGTCTCCAAAAGGTCTCCCGGCTTCCAGAGTACTCGGACTTTCAAGCCCTAGATAAATTTCTCTCAATTAAAAACTCAGTAATATATAGTGAAATTGGAACTCTATTAACCGATGTATTGTAATACGAAGTGCTGTGCCTAAGCGCGTTGAATCTGTGGCTTTTGGACTACGTCATCGATATGAATCTTGATTTATTTTCTCTACTGTTCTGTTTATGTATTGCTGCCTGTGTTGTGCCAATATGGCGACTAGTAGTTAATAAATCATATCAAATGAATCTCCAATCAAGGTTACTGTCTACGGAGGGAATTTAAGTTTTGTCTGACCATATCTTGTATCAATCTGTTTTCTACAGTTTCTAATCTTTGAATCATAGTAAGTGCTACTTTGAACTGTATAAGCAGTTAAGAAAAGCTTTCACAATTGTAAGCTTTCTAAGAGTTCGACTTGTTGACATTTGTGCTTTTGACGGCTAGTACAACTAAAATTTTGGTCCATATTCTCCCTTTTTCTACTCATAAGTTGCTCAAAATACTATAAATGCGATATTGCTGCAAAGGTAGAAATCAAGTCTATATGACAATAGCATTACTAGTGAATGTTGTGCCACCTTTAAACTGTATTTCCTTGGTTAAAAAAGGTTGTTAAAAACTAGTGATGATGAAGTCACAGAAAGTGAACTTGTATTAATTAACAATAAATATCTGCCCAACTCTTCTTGCTTGTTGCGAAAGAAGCGCTGAAATTTGTCAAGAACACGCACATTAAATAAATGAGAGAAATAATTGTATGAAGCATATTTTTGGGCTCACAAAGTTTTTGAGTTTCGTTCAAAGATTGTTGAAAGCACTGCGACGTACGTTTTCAGCGTGTCACGCGATATTATAGTTTAGAGAATAACATTCTCAACATATATAACAATCGTAAAACCTTGTCAAACAATTGGCATACTATTAGGCGTTAGCAAGTAGTAGTTAACAAGTAGCTTGCAATTATTTTCAAGTGTATATGCAGTTTCCATTTGTACTCACACCATCAATATTAACTTGGATAGCTTAAATTTTATACACAACTTTGCAACTTCGAACCACCGCTCACTAGGTGCTTTGTGTTGTAAGGCGCTCTTCACTTACAACTGACTGCATAACTGCAGGCGTTTGCGTAACATTTTCGTAGAAAATTAAGATGCGGCAATGTCGGCACAGTTGCCTAAATAATCGTCATCTAAAATGCATAACAAAAATATTTGCGCCTACATGTATACTTATGCATGCGCCTACATGTATACTTGCGGGAATGGCAAGCTGTTGCACGACAGGCCTAGAAAATGAATAGTTGTGATATTTAGAATAAAGCGGCAAATGTTCTTGAGCATAGCGAAGAAGCGAGCACAATGAAAAAAGTGCAACTATGTATATGTAAGCGCCTTAAGGGCGGCAACACGCTACGCGCTACGTCTAAGCGCTATAGCGACGCCACTTAACTTGGCATTTGCTGACGAAAGTACTCAGTTTGTTGTGAAAGGACAAACTAAAAAGATTTTAATTAATTTTCGCTTTAAATTCACCGGCGGGCCATTTTTGCATTTTAATTACAAAATAATAGCATACATTTGAGCGCAACGAAGCGCAGTTGAACAGTTTTTCGTGTCGTTTCATTCATTCTATTTGAAGCGCCCTGGTTGAGGTGTATGTGTGTATGTATATACGTATATATCTTGTTACACACATAAAAGTTGCTAGTATAGCCAACTGTTTTGTAGTGCTCGGCTGATGCGATTGCCGCTGGGCATATTTGCATTTCCGCTTCGACAAGCGTAACGCTGAAATTCGCTTGGCAGCGAACGCTGACGGCTTGGTTTCAACAATTTACTTTTTTCGTTACTTTTTTAAGTGCACTGTAAATTGTTTATTTTTCCAACTACTCTCCATTTATTCACTCTTCTTATTCATTGTGTTTTATTTATGAATTTATTTTTTTTTATTTTTTGTCGAGGGCACACAATAAATTGCCGCATGTCAGCGCCTAAATGCATGCCATAGAAAAAGGTTGCTTGCGCGCACAAAAAGCCAACTCACAAATGTAACGAAAAAAGTGCAACGCTTTTGAAAAGCAAGCTCTCCAGTTCACTGCTCGGTCTGAAGTCAAATATCGGATATGCTGTCATGCTCTTGCGCTTCAGTCGCTTTTGTGTGGTGCTTTATTTTCGAGCTAGTGTGGCGCTTTGTAATTTGACCGGCAGGTATGCGAGCTTGACAAAAGCTGCCAAATATTTTCGGTTTTGCATTTTCATGCTTGTTAAAAAGTGGCAACAACACGAACAATAAAATAAACCACAACTCAGTTATGCGCTGTCACTCCTGTCAGCGACCACATTGCATCAGTCTGTTGGGCGGGGTGCCACCGTAGTGGCTTCATGACCTGCAAATTTGTTGTTTATCTGCGATTTAGGTTTTTCATATTTAAAATGGAGGCAAAAAATGCATTTTGTACAGCGGAGTTTATAATTGAATTTATTTAGCTGCAGGCGTTTTGAAGCTTCCGCGAAAATTCATGTATTATATTGCATATTAGCAGGTGCTGAGCGTGCTTGCCGGAATTTTAGCTTTGATTGTTGATATAAAAAGTAAGCATTGGTCTTGGTCAACTATGCTGAAAATTTTGAAAATTAAATGCCTATTTGAATTGTTAAGCTGTGGTCCTTTTAAGACAGACTTCGAATGGGTTTCATTTAGGTAGAGTTTTACAAAATTGCTTTAACGGCTATTATGAATATAATGAATGTTTGAGTATTTCCATCTTAAAGTATGGAGGGGTTCCATATTGGAGAATAGACATATTAGGAATATTTATGTATGTGTTAATTTTACATATTGTTATCAGAGTCATATTTTAATTTTTACTAAAATAGTTTAAATTTATTTTAAATAATTTACATTTCACAATTCATTTCAGTCGGTAACCCTGTTAATTAAAACTATTTCTAATATACACTTCATATACAAGAATCAATTTTATTTAACCTCATTATTAAAAATTAGTTAGAAATCGTTTGTCTCTTCATAAAAATTAGTTTACCACTTAATAAAAGTTTTACAGTTGGCAACCCTATTAACAAAATTTTATTTTAAAACAGAGTTTTAATTTTGTTATTGTTGTTGCAGCTGGAGAAAATAGTCCACAAATGCTTTTCTTGCAGATCAATTAATTAATTTAATTAAATATAACATGGCAATCCTAAAACAGCCGATTAGTTATTTAATTAATTTTTAATCAGCATTATATTTATATAATTATATACATACGTATAATTATACGTACTCTCGTATAATTTGAGAGCTGGTATTTTTATATCTATTTAAAATTTTTCCTGTTTTCCAAATTCCGTTTTATAAATAGTTGGCAACCGTAAAAACTTTAAATTATTTTAATCTGGTTAACGCATTAATGATACATTTCTCTTTGTTCAAAACTCAGCTTTGAGTGCGAACCTGCAAAAAAATATATATAATTATATATCAGCCTGAATAGTAGTTGGCAACTCTTGTCAAAAATTTGTACGCATAAGTAATAATGACACACACATTACTTTTGCATTACTGAGTATTTTCAAAAACTTTTTACTCTACTTATTTAAAGTTTTCAAACAGATGGCAACCCTGCAACAGAAAAATTCTTTATTTTTACAATTAAAATGTATTTGAAATTAATATTGGTCGATTTTACTACATCAGGACGTACAAGAAATTTCATAAAAGTTAAAAATCTGTATTTTCTAAATGAAAATCGTTCAATAAACAGCATTTTCCTAATAAACGACAAAATATGCCTACTAGGAGGTAACCCTAGACGATGTCCATATATGTATATGCGTGTGTTTATGAATTCGTGAAGGTATAACAAATTCATTCATCCATCAATATTCGTATTTTTTCTTTTGTGTTCGCTTATACTCTGCGGGTGGATTGACTGACAGACGCCAACGGCCAAGTAAACGGTACATACACGTAGTTGTTGTTTCATTTTCAATTGTTTGCTGGTACTACTTAGCCGCTGCTGTTGGTTGCACTACAGCCGTTTGCGGCTCTATTGGGTGTTTGTGTGTGCTTTTTTCCAAAACGAATGCACTTTCGGTATAAATTATGAAAAGTTGCAAACTATTTTTACCTTCATTATAAAGTGATTTTGTGATGTTGACGTGAATTTCGCAGGCGTATGTATGTGTGCATGTGTGTGTGTGTGTGTGTGTGTGTGCGGTCTTTTGTGTTTGCATTTCAACTTTTCGTATTGTGTTTTGTTTGTGTTTTGGAAAATATTTTCCAACTTTTCCGCATTCATACTTTTTCTACATCGAGTTTTTAGTTTTGTTCTCGATTTTGGTTAAATTGGCGCGAGTTGCTGCTTACATTTTAATAGTTAACAAACAAACACCACAGGCGATTGGTTGTTAAAGTTTCATTTACAAACTAATTCACCTGTGAAATTTTAGTTTTTCCCCTTTATAAATACGTATATATGAGTATAAATGTATATTATATCGTATGTGGTACGATAATTGGTTACCTAAATGGTATATGGAGCAAAAACATAATGTTATTGTTGTTGTTGTGTTAGTAGCAGTATTATAATGAAAGCTATTTGTTTGACATGATGAGTGCAAAGTTGCATGAAGACAGCCATGGGCATAAAAATATATACTACTTGCGCTTTGTTTGTTATTATAAATTAGTTGCATGAAAATATTATGGTAAATGGAAATCACTTTTTCAACTGAAAATATAAAGTGGAGCTGTTTTCATTTTGCCCTGCAGAATTATTATATTTTTAATTTCCAAAAAAATTTGGTTTTAAGGCATTTATTTGTAAGTGAAGTAAAAACGTTGATAAAGCGGCTTATAAAGTGTAAAATGTTTAAAAATTTATCGCGCTAGCGAAGCGTTAAATATTTTCAATTAGGGCACAAATAATGCCGCCATTACAGTGGGGAGTTTTACACCAGTAAATTTGGCACAGAAATTTGCTTTATTTTTCATGCCTTTTATATTTTATAACACATTTTAGTTACTCAAATGATATAATGAAGCTGTAGGGCAAGTTTTACTATTTCATTTAAATCTCTCAATTCATACGACCTGCTTTGTGCAACATAACTCCCGGCTTTGGTACAAAGAATAATCTTGAATTATTAAAATTCTGATAGACGGCTAGTAAGTAACTATATTTGAAAGAAGGGAGGAGACGTAGTAGTTCGCTTAGTATATATGAAAATATATAAGTTTCCTATAACTTAAAAATGGGCAAATTCGGACTAAAACTACACTTTATAGCATATAAATTAAGCACCAATGAAAGTATCAGAATAGAAATTTCCAAAAAGGCATTCCACCACTCGTTTAAAAATGGTTGAAATCAAATCGCAAATTTTCAAGCGGTCAGATGCCGAATACAATAGTGCCGAAGTCTGACTTTTTACCGAAAATCTAGGCCAATCTGCGAGATATATTATATTAATGAAATTCAGAGATTTGTGGAAAAACACATCATGGCTTTTGTTCACTTTTGCCCAATTCTGCTCACATTTCATTGCTTGTACGTGAATTCTTGGCCCAAAACAATACTGCAACGATGCCTCAGCCTCCTTATTAGTTATTGGTGACCGAATATTGGATAGATTGCTAAGCGAAAAATATAACGCGGCATTGGAGATTGAATAAGCACTTCAATTATCTTCCTCTTATTGCAGCCAGAGTTGCCAGATTACCTTCCGAACCAAACCGGGTTACTCATAGAAAATGAGGTTATGTTAGTTGTCTTAGAAATAAGCTAGTAAATCCAAAACTCAAACATGGAACTCGCCCCAAAGATACACATTTTTTTGAATAATAACAAAAAATTTTTTCAAAACATTTTATGCAAACTGCTTAGAAGTACATATTTAATATACTTGCACAGTTTCTTTAGTCTGGCTGCCACTAAATATTTCGTGCTAAGAAACTCGCGCATTTAACATTGTTTATTTTCAATGCAACAAAACTATCAGCAAGTAAAACTACGAAAAAATTTCCACTGAATGCTACAGGAACAGAAAAAAAAACGAAAGAAGCAAGTAGCTGGTAAAATAATGGCAAATGGAAAGGCAGGAAAGGCATAAAAATCATAACTTTTGACCTTAACATGCTTTTCATATGCATATAAGTGGCAAGTAACTGCATATGTGCATGTTATATATATATATGTTATATATGTTTGAGATGCTCCAACTAAGTGCATTGTTGCTGTTATTGCTGCGCAAGTATTCTCTACATTGTTGTTGTTGTTGTTGCGCAAGTATTTTCTACTTGCGTTGTTTAGCGCTTCAACCTCTCACCGCAGCAGTGAAGGCTGCACTTTCCAACATTAGCCAGCAACAGCAGCGAATACTGAGACTGCCACTGCGTATGTGGAACATTTCGTAAGGGTTGTTTTTATTTCGCCTGAATATGCCTTATGTTCGTAAGTCATTTGCGCAGTTGAACATTTTCATTTGTTAACTCATTTTTCTGCTCTTACATCTGCTTGTTGGCGCTTTCTGAAGCGCAAAACGCTCCTTTTTTTATGAGCAACTTTTCCCAACTAGGAATTACACTTAGCTGGTGAAGTGTATTTGTCGGTATAAGCGCCTTTACATATGCAATGGGAAATGGTCAGGCAATTTTGACGGTAAAGTGCATATGAAGAGTAGAGAAAAGAGTCCGTTTACAAGCCAAAAAGATTTGCATCAACATCAAACAATGCCATTTAATGTGCTGTTGCTGTGTTCCTTCATTGCCTTGAAAGCTGATACAACCAATGAAAAAGCAGCAAGTTCCTACAACTGCACTTCCTGCATGCTGCCAAGCATCAAATATTTGAATATTTACAAAAAAAGGAACCAAAAAATAGCAGGAAATAAACTGCAGAAAAGCTTCAAACTTTCGGTTAAAATCCTGCAAAAGTAATGCCGAAATAACATTTTAGCATTATCTCTTAAAGTTGGGTAATCGCATGCTCATATAAATGACCTTAGCAGCACTCATCACTACATATGCACTACGGCTTTCACTTTACTTGTGCTGTCACATGAAATTTCAAAATAGTATTTGCCTGCAAGACCGTCAGTGGAGCGTCTACACTTGACCATGTGTCTGTTGCATGAGTGCTGCTCTCCAAGAAAATTCTCGTAGATATGCTTATACATATGTGTATATAGTATATTCGAAGTTGGCGCTATTTTTTACTGCAGTTCACCTATTTCTTGAGGCATTTTTTTATCTTTGACGCAACTAAATTTGTTCGTTAAAATTTCTTAACGATGAAAATTGCTTTTGCTTTAACTGAAATCGAGGTGTTACTCAAGGTGTACTCACGGTGTGCTATGTCAAAGTAAAGCCAGCTAATGCTGAAGTCATGCGGATGTCGAGCTTTTTCACACTTTTTCGTTATTAAATTCCGTAATTTCACTGCAAAATAAGGTTTTGCTTAGTCAACTCTCGCTTTTTGTCTAAGCATACTTATAGGTCTCATCCGAGAATTTGCGGTTAGTATTCTTTTACCAAACTGTAATCAATGTTCAAAATTAACTCTAGCCTTTAATGCTTTAATTTTTTGCATCATGAAGTAAAATTAACTCAGCGTTCATTATATAGCATTAACAAGTGACTTATTTTCGTCTTTGAACCCGCCATCTTAGTCGCAGTACAATAGACTTCGTTGACTACTAGGCAAATATTGTATTGTAATTTAATTTGGAACAGTATTTGTTGAGGAAGATCTGCCGTTCTTTCGACCAGCTTTTTCAAGCAACTAACTAGCTGTTTGTAGAAGCAGCGATTTGACCAGTACTAGAGTATTATTGAATATTATACTGCGTAGAATTTGAAGGAATTGCTGAATGCAATGATTACCATAAGAATCATAATTTCCAAATTTGGTGATCTCCCTCAAATTTGATAACCCTCACAGATGATCTCAAGTAGGCGGCTTACTGCTTACAACTCATATTCTTTACTCTCATACTCTCAACTTACAAATCTCATCACATATTTCCATCAGATTATCGTACAAGTCACTCATCGGATTTTCATAACCGCAATTTGAGAAAAATTTCGGTCACATTTACTCGGCTAAAGTTGGTTTCGGTACAGTGGTGGCCAACTTATTTAGACTATAAAAAGTAGCCTAACGTAATAAAATCATATGTCCAATCCAGTATGGTCAATCGACGGATCAACTTCTTGATATGATTCGCTCATAAAGAGTTCGTTCTAATAAATTATTGGTGTCTTCGTTGTTTGGGTTGTGGCTTTTGGCCACATTTAATTCTCCGATAATTAATATTGACAAGTGACACAAAAAATTGCGAATTTGCCTGCAGCGCTCGCCGTCGATGTTGCTAGATTTGTATGCATCTTTCACTTTTCAAAAAACATAGATCAATAATGCTTTCAGCATGCGACTCATACCCGAATCTAACTTTTTCTGCTTGTAGGGGTGTGCATATAGGGTCTCTTCAACAGAAATGTGCTCAACGCTGACGATAATTTGGCTATAGAATTTGACAGTTGAAATATGTATAAAAGTTGTAAAGTTGTCTATATAAAACTCGAGTTACAAAAAAAAAGAAAAAGAGTTTCCATGATTTCGACGTATGTTTATATAAGTTGATTTGTCAGCGCATATGTATTATAAATGTCAAACACATGTTGTTATTTTGACAGTCAGTTTGACAAGGAATTGTCAAAAACAAAAAATGCCCGCTAGGAAAGTACCTTATATTTAACAAATTGCCCACAAACTTGACTTATGCGCTTTTATTTAATAGAGCAGCAATTTATGCACACTAAGTTCATGAATATACAGGCAGATAAATTACAAAATCTGCTACTTTTGTTTACGCTTGAAATATATCAACTGCAAAGTAAATAAAATATCCTGTATTCGTGTCTAAGTAAGTATGGGCGCCACACGCTCACTTTTTCAATTGCTTTGTATATAATAAATATATTAAGACATGCTACTTGCTTGCCGCCGAATCAACAAAACCATAATTCATGTGCACTATTTTTGAACGCATCGCATGTCGTTCACTACACACACACACATACACACACACACACACACATAGACAAACACAAGTATGTGTGCTAACCGCTCAATGACTGCTTAATGTCTATGGCGTTTTTTTCTTTCGCTCTGGCAAACTGCTTACTTTCCTTGCCGTTTCGATCTGGCCAAAAAAAATGCAATGAAAAAAAGGGTTTGGAAAAAATTTAATCCTTGAACTTGACAAAAGCACAAACAGGATATGCGCTTGCCAATGTTTTTTGTTCGCCTTAGCTAGCTTTGAAATCATACTCTTTTTGCGTTGTTATATGCCACTTCCTTTGCTCGTTTGGTGCTTGATGGTCAATGTTGCAATAAGCTTATGATTTTTCAACAATTTCTTGTTCGATATTTCACTTGTGTGCGGCTTTTTCTATGTGTTTATATTTTCTCCGCTGCGAAGCGATAAAGTGAATCTGCAACAACTTGCTGCCAAGAGATGATTGTTGCTAGTATGGGTGAAAGTGCCATTAAATTGCGGCGAAGCAAAATAAATGAACACAAAGGCATACTTAAATACATATAAATAAATATATACATTTACGTTATACATATATAATACTTGTGTGTAACTGTCTGTCGCTAAGAAGTCGCATTTTTGGATGCGCTCCAAATGCCGCTTTTTTCGTTTTTGCTTTTTTTTTTGGCAGTTAAGTATTTATATGTGAGTAGCTGTGTTGTTGGCGCTTTATAAAGGATTAAGCTTGAGTTTGTTGTGTCGGAAAAAATTTGTACGAAAATACTTTATTGCTTACTACATATGTACGTAGATACTCGTTTGCTACAATGACAATGTTTACACAGCAAACATTGAATGCAACGAGAAATAATACTTATTAAGTTGTTCGTTGGGTATGGGTTGAAATTGGCATTTAGCAAGAAAAAATGGCTTATGCGGTTGACTTAGCAATTTTTGCTAAAAATGTTGCTGCCGAAACGTTGCGCGTTGCATAGGAGACTTGTAAATATTTAATGCCACATTTTATATGTGAAATATTTGGCTACTTGCGCACTTGACGATGCGTATACAATTTAAAGCTTTACTTGGTGTCTATTTTAAGGTGTGCGGTTAATATATCAATAGGTTGAGAGTTCTTACTTGCAGATCGTTGGTTGTTCTTCAAAGATTCACAAGTGTTCTGTAGTAGATGTTCTTCAAGATATCTAGCGACAGTTGGAACAAAAGCGCCACTAAAGCTGGTAAGCTTAATTTTATGCTTCCAGAAAGAATCATGACCTCTCTCTCGTAGAGAAAATCACAACATTGTTTAGATTTTCCATCTCTTCCATCATCTCTTCTTGCTTGAGAAGTAAAATAGGGACTTTCTTTCGCCAAGCGATCGAGTTTACTTGTTGCACGGTACATAGAGTTTTAAAACTGTATAGTGTGAGTCAGAAGGAAATCATATATATACTCCAACTAATCGTCTAACTCAAACAGGATTTATGCACTCGGTGACAAACAGACTCATAGTCGCTATAAAGAAATTAATTCACCACTCGTAACAATATATAATCCTTCCCATCTTCAAGAGCAAATTATCTCTACGAGGTTACAGATTCCAAATAGCTGCTTAATGTGCTACCGAACACACAATAGCATCTTTTGCAGTTAAATTAGTAGATCGATACCGTTATGCAAGAGTTATAGAGCATATTAAATTCGGTGAAATTCTAAAATAAGGCTACTGTATGAGCGCACTCGTATTGGAAACAGATTGCACTAAAACACTCTTTAAGCTTCGAAAAAGAGAAAGTTCGAAAAAGAAAAAGAGAAAAAGAAGTTTCCAAGAGAAATTAATATTTTCCGTTCAACGAAATATTTCTTTCCAAACTCACCTCCCGAAGTCAACCACTAGCTCACAAACGATTGTGAAACGACAACCAAAGAGGCAGCACAATAGGAGACTTAGTACCCTCTCAAGTGTTGTCATCTCCAATCAAAAACACTCAGAGATTGAAAGTGACTGAATTTATTACTCTTTTTAGAAATATATTTGGAAAAAAGAGAGCTGATGATGACTATTCTTCAAGAAGGTTTATAGAATGAAGGCTAATGGAAAACTTTCCCTTTCGTGTTATCCAAATTTTGGTACGTCATAAATTTAAATTGTTACTGACCTTATATCATGCATTGCGATCAATAGGCTCTGGAAAGTATAATTAAGACATACATCCTAAATTGAAACTATTTTGATTTATATGGATCAGGTAGGATAACATGAAGCCGCTCGAATACTGTTGGATTTACTGAAGACAACTCTTCACTTTTAACTTAAAATAATGCTGGAAGTGTCGATTTTATCAACAGCGAGTACTATAGAGGTATAATAAATGACTTCTTTAACTGAAAATTTTAGATATAAACTTAAGAGCTAATTTCCTTAATTGTTCGTCGAAGTCAATTGCAGCTCTATTATGTGACGTTTGAGAGAGTTTGACTTACATACGTATTGTTATGCTTATATAGAATCCACTTATGATTCAAAGCTTTAAGCAAATGGAGCTAGAAAGCATCAACAAGGTCACGGAAAACTAGCTTACCTAGCTATACTGTTGTGAAGCCATATCCCCGTAAATATACAACTCTATAATGTATCTATAATAGCGCTAGTATAGTTGCCGTTCAATAACAGTATATCGAAATTTACATTACAAGTGAATATCGACTGCTTATGGCAGACAATTGATTCGCCCGCAGCCATTTTGTGTATATTATGGTTACATTATTGCGGGTTGTTGTTATATTATGTACCAATATTAAAATCAGGAAACTTTTACTGAGCAGTTGTCGGATACTTTGCGAGTTTTGAAGTTTGAATACATTGAATATCTTTAATTAAAATATTTCTACTTTAATTTTAATTTTAATTTTTTGTATTTTTTCTTTTTCAAACAACATTTACTTCCACACTTTTTTGTTTCGAAATATTTTTTAAGTAATTCTTTTGCCTATTGTTGCATTAATATGATTAAACTAATATTTATAATTGTAATAATCGTTTCTATATGTTGTATACTTATTCATTTTTGGTTAGTAAATTTGATTCACATTCTTTAAGTTTACCAACTATAATCAACTTGAAAAATCTCAGTCATTTAAAACACAGAGATTTAGTAATTTCACGACCAACGTACAAATTAATTTAATTCTACTAAACGATTTTAAATTCTGATGAACGAAATTGCATTCGATTTTTTCATTTGCTTCATTTTACAAATTTTGACACAAATTTGAGTAATGCTACCAAATACTTTCAGGTATCATTCATTTGTTTCCAAAAATGTAAACTCAGGTTTGTTATCTGCCTTTTCAAGTATACTGGCTTCAGTAGCCTTCCGTAAAATAAAATTCTATTATAGTATCCAACGCAAACATACTGGCAACTATAATCCAGTAGCCAGCCGCTATAGGGTAATAATCGGATTTTGTGAAAATAACAAATGGGTGCACTTATATGGTTTAAGTCGACTCCGAACGGCTGATGGATTTCATGCGCAACTCGGAGGTTTGCCATTGTCTGCTGAAAAAGCGGAACAAATCGATTGATTTTTCAAAAATAAGTTAATGTTTCGATCAATCTGTCTCCTGGTATGTGTGTGAAATAAGTTCAGCGCCTTGAAGAGGGGAAGTATTTAGAATCATTGCCTACTTATGTAACCCAAACTTATCCGAGGGATATTCTCAGACTATATTGCTGCAAATTTTGCACGGCTATATTATAGTTGGGTGGCAATTGCACCCAAATTCACCCTTTCGGTGTCAAAAGTACAGGAAAATCAATACTCCCTTTATTTCATTGTTTTCATTTATTTATTATTATTATTATTAAACCAAAGTGGTTGTAAATAATTCAAAAAAAATCTCCGCCAAAAACCGAAAACTTATATCCAAAGCAAATCGACTTCACTACTTTTAAAGCTACCATTTCAAATGTTTTTAATTCTCACATGCCGCATAAATGTTTTTACACATGAAATGCAATGCTTGCCAAGTACTTTACTCATTTGATATCAATTTGTGTTTTTTAATTTGGTAAATGGTCGAGCGCGCGATTTTTCAAAGTTTTAAAAACCCACAATATTTTAAAATTTTATCAGATCTGCCCGTAAATATTTGCTATTGTTTGATAGGAACTCACATAGACTAGTTGTTTTTTTTTTTCTCTTAATTTTTTGCAAATTTTCAGAAAATTTTCGCATATTTCATATTATTTCATTTTTATAAAAAATTGTTTTTTTTTTGTTGGAATAAAATTTAAAGAACTGCAATCGCAATTGAGTGCGGCTGAAAAACCGAAATATTAAAAAGGTAAAAAAAAAAAAAGAAAAAAGTTGGCGAAAAAAAAGCGCTGGCGCTGCACTGGCATATGTTGCATGCCATCTGAGCCACAGCGAGCAGTGGATTTTTTCGTGCGCCCGCTTGAATTGGAGTGGAAAAAAGTGCGCAAGTCAATGCAAATACCAAGCGGAAGCATAGCCGCGCACTATCTGCAACTGCATGTGTTTGGTGTATATATCATTGGTGCCACACACCGAACGCTTACGTACGCACATGCAGCGGCCATGTGAGTGAGCGAAAATTCATTATACTTCTATACAAACATATACATATATATGCGGGTGTATATATGTGCCTGTGTGTGTGTGGTGTGTGTGTGTGTGGTGTGTGGAGTCCAAACAGCGGTTGGCCGAAATTAATATTCAGATAAAAATGTGAATATTTTGCGCGAATGCACGCTGCCGACATTGTATATTTATGTACACATGCGCACTTACATACTCACACAAATAAACACATATACATATGCATAACTCTGTGGATGTGTGCTTGTGCGCTTGCTTACATTTATAAGCGCTCGTGCATTTATAAATATGTATGCAAATAAAAATTCATATCAACGCGCGTGTGTGCTATATACATATATGTATGCATGTGTGTGTGTGTGTGTTTGCAATTTTCGGCCACTGCACAGCGCTTCGCATAATTCGCTGAAAACCGAAAAAATCGGAATTTATGCATTTTTTATTGCAAATTTATTAAATGTAAATTGTCCAGCTGAAGTATAAAATAACATATGTGTGCTTGTATGTATGTGCATATATATATATAAATGCATTTATATCGCTAGTCATGCAGGCGTGTGCGCATTTCTTCTTCACTCTTCTTCACTCTTCTTCTTTTCGCTTTTTTAGGCAGAAAATATTTTAACACAATTGGTCCCGTTGCCATAGCGCATTGCACCGTTTCCACGCACGTGTGTGTGTGTGTGTGTGTAAGTGTGGTGCACACAAATATGCCAAATAACCGCTTGCTGTTAATTCCAATTAAATTCTTATGTATTTAATTACAATCAAACGCAAGTATTTGTGTAGGGCGATTATATTTCTCTTTTCAAAAAATTTTTATTTTAATTTTTTAAACTAAGGCAATCTTTTATTCTTTTATCTTTTTAAAATTTGTTCAAAATTCCGTTTGGATTCGTTCCTAAGGAATTTGAGCTAAGCTTGTCAAAGTAACTCTTGCACCCGATGACGATCAGGATACTCCAATGGCGAGCACTTGCAATAAATTTATGCTTTCATTTTGGATTTTTTCCAATTTTCCAATCCAGTTTTGGATATTTAAATGCCAGAGAGTTCAGAAAATTCAGGCTACAAAATTGTTGAACAGTAAACACCGAACTATTCGATTATTATACGAGTATAGTAGTATACTATAGAGGTTATGCAAGTGTAGTAAAAAGCAATTGCCAGAATTAGTCCTGAACTAGTTATTTCATTGATGGTTAATGTTTACTGCAAAAATATATATTCTATACCCCTGAAAGCATTAGAAGTGGACTATGCAAAATGCGTTGAAAGCCGAACACCTCGGCTCGGCTCACTATCTCATCCCACTCGTGTTGCTTACTCTCCTGCAGTCAAGAGCAAGTAATTTCTAATAACTTTACAAAGCATCGAAATCGTTTTGAAAACGGTTGGTTCTACGTAATCCTAACGGGGTTCGATTTATAATCGGATAAGTGTCGACACCATATACACATTCCCAAAAAGTATTAAAGCATAATTATCTAATATCGAAAAGCTGTGAATCTCACTCATATCGTTTATGAAACATATCGGTTCGATTTGGATTAGTGAGGTCAAAAATATATTAATATATTATTAGCCAGACGATTTTCCATATAAATAAGGTGCCTTGAGTGTGAGGAATAAAGTTTTGTCTACTAGAAAATCAATTTTATAATTCAATATCGCAAGTTCTCTATGAAAAAGTAAGGCCCAAAGGCAAGAGAATGGTTGCAGATTTGTGAGATTGAGTTTTCTCTCTTATTTACGATTATCAACATGGTCATTTAGATGACTTTGAACTGTGAACTAGGTAATAGTTTCATAAATTTGTGACTATTTGAAATAACAAGCTAGCCTTTAAAATTGTAGTTGATCTAATATAAGAAGGTTTCTTCATTAAACTCAATTCTCTCTTCAATATTTTCTTTATTTTATTTTTTAAAGGCAAACAGTAGATTAAGCAAGTCTAAAGCACACTTTACTTATCATATTTTGGTTTTATCTTTATCTTATGCCATCCATATGTCACTTTACTTCGACATACAACTAAAAAGTAACCTCTTTTGTTTGAATAACAGATCGAAGTTCGAAGATTTCTGAAATTTTGTTCTCTAATTGATTGTGGAATTTTTTTAAAAATGTCATGTTTTTTTTTATAGACTTTCCTTCCAGACTTATCGTGTTGTTCTGCAACTTCTTTATAGCATCAATGTATTGTCTAAGTCTTGAAATAATTGTTGAGTATTATGCTACGTTAAAACTGTATAGTTATAGTTATAAGTATAAGATCACCCTAACTTTATAGCATAGTGCGTAAAACTTATTCCTTTGTGTGGTACGATGTGTTAGAGACCCATAACCGAGAATGCTTCATTTTCAGAAAACCTATTTATTGTTCTATTTGCTCTTTTTGTTATGCTAAAAACATATTATTATTATGTTGAAAAAATCTCACTATAGAGCATGCTTTATTATAGAATTTTTTTTTAGTGGTTTCATATGTGTTAAGTAGTATCGAACGCAAATATGGGTTAGGGATAGGTATCTAAACGCATACTTTTAACGTAACAAAACAATTACTTTTTTACAAAAGGCATATAAATGGAAACTATTTTCATATAATAATACAAACAAGCACATAATGCATACCAGAGGGAGGGGGTGTATCTCCGGAGACAACCAATATGATTCAATCAGATGGAAATGTACACAATTTTAATGTTTCCTAAATGGTCTACAATATCTTGATACAATATCTCAATGCTCTAGTTACTAATGCTAATGCAACTAAGTACTTAGTGTTTTTGTAACTGTACACAGATGCATGATAAGACACACACACACAGTCGGGTATATTTCTATGGAACGCTAATGGAATTCCATGTTGTAGTCAAATTTCCTATTCGCTTGATGGTGGCCATACCACTGGTCGCTAATGGCGACTCGATGCAATCAGTTAGACAAAGCCGTACAGCTTTAGTGCAACTTGAATATCCATAATGGAGGTGGTGATAGTGAGCTGGTAGTGAGTCCAATCGAACAACTATTGAATGCACTGCACTAATAAGTAATATAATAAGTAGCATTGTTGCTCAATGCAAGAATTTAATATATTTCCGCTGTTATTGCATTGGACGACCTCAGCGCCACTGCTAATGGTAGCTACATTGGCAACCCTGTAGTAAAGTGTTCTACATCGAATGTTTAGTGGAGTTTATTTAAGTTGCACGGACTGGTTCTGTATTGATCGGATGTAGGAAGCACAAACATTTCCAGCAGTAAGTAAGTATTGGCTCACTAGGACAAGACAAGGGAACCTTGTATACCTCTCACATTGAAATATACATATACTGAAACATGAGTAGATCGTCTACGGTATTATTCCGTAAGAATTTTTGGTAACAATATATATATACTGAAAGATTCACATACTAGCAGGTCGACTACCAGTGTATTTCTTACCAAGTTTTTGTATCAAATATTTACCTCGATTCATATCGGCGCTACTGCCGATCTCAGATATCGTTCCTAAATGCTACCGAAGTAGAGTGTACAAATTTTTTGCATACTTTTAGGGTCCAACAAATTTTATGGTTCGATGTGTAGCTTATTTGGGTGTGCTTTGCTAAAAGTGAGTTTATTAAAGAGGTATGCCAACTATTCGGTAGTAACCTTTTGAGTTTTTCCCCGAACTATGAGTACAAATCAATATTATATGACTCCAGAGTTGATCTCTGTTATCTATCGTAAAGTCTCTGTATATGAGTTACCTCCTGTCTAACTTCTATCTCTAGTACTGTCATATACACTAAAGCAGCTTGTCCTTCTATACACCCTAAGCTTACGGACTGCTTCCTCTTTTCTACATACTCGTATTTATAGCCTTCGAAAGACGGGAGAGCAGCTAGTGCTTGAATAGTAAAAGAGTGTTGAAATAGCACTAACTATTTCAGTGCCTTTCTCGATTCGAGTGATTGAGTAAAATGAGAAATCTTTTGATACTGGTTTGATGCTGGCTGAGCACTGAAAAATGAGTGAGGCTGAGTAAGAGTTAGAGTTCTTCTGGAAATATTTTTATCCCTTTGTAGTTCGCCAATTTGGATCAATTCAGGTAATTATAGTTGGCAACATCATTAATTATAACTCTATTTCAATACCTTCCCGAAGTGAAATCCAAAATGACCAAACTCTACACTGTAAAGGTTTAGTAATCTACTCTTTATTAGCTGTCAGAATCGATTAGGTATTTTGTAACTGGTTTAATTCTGGTTTTCATTCTACGAATAATAAATATGGTATAAAATCTTTTGCAACGCTTTTAAGTTTTAGCAGAGTGAGTTCAGTTTCTCATACATATATACAAATATAGATGCAAATACACACCATGTTGGAGGATGGCCCAACCGCACAACCGTGAATCAATCAATCCGGCATTAACTAATTGCGTAAAGCAACATTTATGAATAATTAATGAGCTCATAATGCCGGCTGCTACCGCTGTGGCCACTCCTAAGCGAACGGCAATGGCCTAGTAGTTGGCTATATGTATGCTCAGTGCTGTAAGGAGCGAGTATGGAGGTTTAAGGACAAGTTGTGTTAAGCGATTTTACGATGTCACCACCTACTACTCGCCCCTCGTGCATTTTAGTCCACCGCAAACTTCTTGTTACACAGCTTTGAAATATGAAAATGCTAATTTTATTAGTAAAGCAAATAATATAAAGTGAGTTTTGAGGCAAGCGGATGTGTGCAAGTTTGAGGGAGTAAAAGAAAGTTAAGTTTATGGTCTTTACTCTTTTTTGCTTGCTTTGCATATATCTATCTATATATATGCTATCTGTCGAAGGTTTGCATTTTATGCCATCATTTTGCCCACACTACGTTGAATCTACACACATTAATTAATAGCTATATACACATGCAGATATGTGTATGAAATACCTGAGAGTCAGCGCGTAGTGTGAGCAAATCATTGTGGCAAATTATGCTAAATTTTATTTGACTTGACAGCTTAAAGTGTTGAGGTGGGTATCAAATTGATTTTAAATCGCTTTATACCTTCGGAAGCTAATTTATAAATATCCACACAAGCTTAATCATGTTTTTGTATATATATTAGTAGTTAGTAGTACTATTTATTTTTGTTTCCGAATCTTTGATAACTGTACACTTCTACATGCGTATGTTTACTATGTGTACTTGGGTATGTGTGTGAATTTTGGGTAGTATTTCACAGATATTTAAGCCTCTTTAGCTTACAAAACGCTACATATTAGAAGAGCTAGAATAGTTACCTAGTACCCCTGTTGTTATCAAACTACTTTTTTTTTATAATTTTATGCCTAACAAAACATTTGACCGAACAAGCACACCCTTTAATGTACCTATTGGAGAGTCTTAATAGTTTTAGCGCTATTTCGAAGGACTAATAAATATTTTTGAATATCTGCATCAAAACAAAAATCCATTCTGTTTGCAATTATTACCTGAAGTGAAATCTTTTTCGAACTGTCAGAAGAAATGTAGACCAAAGCTGGATGCAAACCGCAATATCAAACAAACAGAAGCCCTCCGGTTCAGGCGAAACCTGCACAAGAAGTCGAAACCATTATAAGGCGTCGACTTACATATAATTAAGGGCAACATTTCTTTATATCGGAGTTTGTCTTGCAGTTACAAGCTCAGTTCAACTGAATAAAAAAATAATAGAACTAGTACGGAAATAAAGTAGACCTTCGTAAGCTCGACAGATATTTGAAACCGGCTCCAGAGCACTTAACACTAATTAATTCCATCGATTCAATTCGGCACAGAAGAAATATCGAGTTTGACATCGTGGTTAGACAGTGAAAAAGTGTGGGTTGACTCCCTTGAAAAATATGCTAGTAAGAGGTCCATTATGAAATATCACTTTAAATCTGCTTGCTTGGGCTTTCCACAACTTTAATTGAGCGTATCTTGATATACATTGAAAATTTTGGCATCGATTATAGGGAGATGACCGATGTTGGAGGAAAACATAACTTTGTGAGACTAGAATCGAACGTAGGTCTCGCGTGGTCTTAGTCTAACCATAATTCGTTGTTGTAGCCAACGAGAGCTTTGAGTAAGCGAAGCTATTGTCCTCCGTTCTAGGGTTGACTTCAGTCTTCATAGCTTTGCCATGAAGTATATTATATATGAACAATTAGCCAATAAGAATACAAGGCCTTGCTTATCCCTATGCTGTTTCCTGTTTCTAAGTTACATTCGAGAATTTTTAACTTCTTTCAACACTATGTTCTACTGAAAGTTGTCCTATGTAAATACAAGTCTTTTAAACTTCTCCTCAATAAAATTTGTGCCTGAACCTCTTTCTGTAAATAATATGAAGCTTTCAGCTAGATTTACACTCGGTACACGTGTTTACATAGTTCGTAGCCTACTTTAACTGGTATCTGCAGTATCTATGCTGCTTACTTAATCATTCTTCTCGCGACTTGGCTTCCAGCAGCCATTAGTATGAAGGTTTAATAGAGTTTTTAATGCTTTGTAACCATTATTATAATCGGTCAGATTTGAAATAAAATCTAGGCGTGAACTTAATATTCCAGTTCTAAAAGACCGGGAATGGTTTGTCATTCGGGATGCTTGAGAGAGAGTTGGACTTGGAGAGAAGTGGTCACTTCTGTGAGTACAGCTGACAAAGTTGAGAAGTAAGCTTGGGAAGGGAGTTGTGATTGAGATTTGGAAGATTCTCAATTTCCAGTCAAGGGCTAGGCTAGGCAAACCGCTTGTTTGGTTACAGTCTCAAAAAGTAAGAAAAAATGTAGAGGTAAATTTTTTTTTTGGCCAGATTGTTGTTATGCTGCTATAAACATATATAAACCCGAAAAATATTTTAATAAAAATATTGGCATTTTCAACTACTAAAACAGTAACTATTACAGCCGAATTGTTCAGGCATATTCCAAAGAAATTAATTAGAGGCAATGTAGCAAGTAGACGCAATCGACTGAGGTTTTCGGAAATTGTGCATATAATAGTGAATATTTAGCTGCATACACGGTTGTATTTACATTTCCGGTATATATTTGAACTGATATAACCAAACTGGTTCTTAACATGCACATACATGCACATAAATGGATTCAAATGAGACATCTGCTATGACGTTGCCGATATTGAGCGCATATATTTGGGTTAAAAGCATTTAAATACACATTTGCACACATATTTACACATATATGTATATTTGCATATTATTATCAATACTTCTGCATATTGAAGGCAACACAAGTAGGTTGGTCGCTTTTACTTAAGCCGCAACTGTGTAAGAGAGTGGTTGTGGAAAGCTGCTGCCAAGACTTGCTTGGGTATTAAGTTACAAAGATACATACATTTGTTGTGGCACAAAAGCATTTGTATACTACATATTTTGCTGCAATGCCGCTGCTGGACGCCTAAGTACTTGGCTAATTTAATAATATCTCGTAGCAGCTTTCCATGCTATTTCCGTGCTTGCCACACATATGTATGTCTGTATGTATTTGCATGCATTTGGCATTTGTTAATGGAAATTCTATACAATCTGTATTGGTTATTTAATGTATTTTAATTGGTATGGGTAATGCAGCGTCACCTTATACATATATATATATAAGCAAACATACACAGACTTTTATACCATTGTAACAGTTTGTAGCAAAGCTTAGCATTGGAAATTTGAAAGCTCTCATTCTCGCTTTCATTTGATATAGAATATTTATTACTTTGTGCTCATGTGGTGCGGGTGGTACTTAAGCGCTTAAGATATACCCACAGCTCAGCTGATTCCGTATGCCAAGCAGTCTTACAATATAATCTGAGTAATGTGATATTTTAATAACTCAGTGAATAGTGATTGTAAATTTTGTAATTATATTTAATTGCAAGGAAAATGCAATTAGTACATAATGCATATTCAATTGTTGGAAAAAAATTCTCAATTCGATATTAATTGAATACGCTGCTTTCATGCGTGCATATACATATAGATGTTGTGGTTATGATTTGAAGCAAATATATATATGTATGTTTACTGCCTAGCTTTAGAACAAGCATAATGGCATGTTGCTTGTTTGGGTGGTTATATAATGAAATAGGCGAGATTGAAGGCATAAAATATTGCAAACAACTAATGAAAAAGCAATGTAAGACAATTAAAAGGAAATTGAAACATTTTTTCTTTCTGTTCGGAACACTAAAGCAGGACCTTCGTAGAGAGACGCGGAAGCGTGCTATTGTACATTTAACTATTTTATAATGTTTTGCTCTATACTCAAACGTTGCTTTATGTTGCTTCAGGTCAGCAAGTACAGTTATTGCCATCTCCAGTTAGAAACACTTCGAATAAAATATCTTAGATATAAAGAAACTTCATAATTTAAGCTTATTAGGAAGTGTGAAAATAAGTTCATAGACACAATTTTAGAAATGGGCAACTATAACCAGATTTTTCTAGAACTTCACAGCACTCTCTACTCGAAAGCGAAACTCTCTACCAGACGCTATCTTGAACTCGCTCAAAATATATTGTCTTTAAGTCACATTTTCCGAATTTATTCACATTTAAATCCAAACAGGTCCTAAAATTATATCTAAATTAATGTTTCGAGAGCGTGTCCATGGTATCCAGTTTGTTCACCAGTTTCTACAGTTTATCATAATCATATTTTATAAAGCGTATAACTAGTAGCGAATAGCGTGGATGATAGAAAATCACTAGAAAATAGAAAGTACATTAGGAAGAGTTTGATTTCAACAAAAATAAATAAAAAAATTGAGAAACATGTTTCCAAAATAATTGCAGAATTTCTTTCAATAGCTTTCACTTAAACAGAGTTAGCAGTATTTAAAGTGAAAAGAATGTCATTAAAATCTTTCTTTGTGCAAAATTAAGAAATTTAGAAAACAGTTGAGAACTTTTATCACTATTAGTCCTCATGGATAATATTTGAATATTTTGTATTACCTATAGCTACTGATCTCAGTATACTTGAAAACGTAGACAGCATTCCTGAATTTAAATTTTATGTAACCGCATAAAGTAATTGGCAGCATTACTCAACTGTGTGCAAGAATTCGTAAAATAAGACAGTTAGAAATGGAAAATAATTGATGAATTAATATTTAGAATAGTAGAAAATTTTATTTCATATGAATGTTTGCCATAAAACTGCAAAATTCTTCTACATTAATTAAATCAACTGCACAAGTTAATTACTATTGATACTTTCAAAAGATCTGAAAAGTTATTTATTAACTATCAACTTGTAAGAATGTAGCGTTTAGGCACACTTATTACATTTGTAAATATTACTTTAATCATACTATTACATTAACAGACCCTGTAAATTCTTAAAAATAATTCGCGGCAAAAAAGGTATGGAGTTAAATAAACGTTATTACAAAAATACGTTTTCACAAAGTGTTGAAGGAACAAACTAAAAATTTTTTTTTTAAAAAGAATTTTGGTACATTTTTCATCCAACTATACAAATGCTGGTTCGTGAAAATATAAAATATTTAAAAAAGATTGCAAGAAAGATCTTTTAAGCATATTCAACGCACTCATACTCCAAAACTCGCAAAACACTGCAGTCTTGAACAGTTGCCTGAATATGATATTTCCGTATGTTATATGAAGCGTTGGTAGTGATACGTAATACCCAAAAATGGCGACTGGTTACTTAGTTGCCTACGATCAGTAGCCGGTTGCCATGTATAATACAAATTCTGATATACTGTTGCTTACTTTAATCGCGGTATTCGCTAATAGTGGTATAAAGCGGAGTGTATTAATTTATTTGCGAAAGCGAAATTCTGTGAACTCTTAGTGTGCGGACGAAATTTTTATTAAATAGCTATATATTTTACATGTTTTGTTGAAAATCAAATAAAAGTTTTGAAACGTAGGCATATTTAAAAACATATTTACTTTTACTCCCTCCAGCTGTTTCATAATTTCACTGAAAAAATTTTCGCTATTTACCCACACACACACTCACAAATGAATTTATTCGAACTGCTTACCCATTTAACTCTTCAATGATTTTTAAATATTTCCCGCTACTTGCAACGCATATATGCATAACAGTATGTGTGTGCAATATGTGTATATGCATAACTCACTATGTTGTATTTTATGCAATGACAATGGCTTTGTTGGCCTCACCACTGTTGGTAGTTTATAAATCATTCGAGATAAGCTCAGGCACAACGTGCAACACCTGATGCCACAGCAGCACAGCCTGATGGGGCCCAGTTTGCTTGTTTTTGTTCTTTTCGTTTAACGTTTTCGCTTACTTTTCCTACCTTTCCTTTCGAAGAAAAATTGCAATGCAATACTTTTTGCCTTCGTTTGTTTATTGTTGTTGTTTATTTTGCGATATTTTGTTTGAGGATATAAACAAAAAGTATGCCAACAGCGGCGGTAGGGCAATGGTAGTTGGTAGTGGTGGCATGCAAGCCAACAACAACAACAACACTACGTATTGCAACAGTGGTAGTAGCATAAGTACAAGTAACAGCGGCAAATATGTACCTGAGCAAGCACCATGGCGTATACGCAACCAATGAATTGATGATGCTGGTATGTGTGTGTGTGTATGCGTTTGCAGTAGGCAAAGCAGCTGGAGAATAAACAAATATAATAAAAAAAAAAAAATGAAATAAAAAAATTGGCTATAGAAGGTGAATTCATGACAGTGCAGCAGATGCAGGTAAATGGCAGTGGAAATGGCCAAATTGAAACAAGCAAGAAATATGGCAATGCAGATGAGATAACTACAGCTAGTGCATACCAGCGTGTTATATAATATATGAAATGAGTTATGTAGAAAAAGACAACAACAACACAAAAATGTGTCAATTCTCATCAAATGAGCTTTTATTTTATATGAAGCTTTATAGTGACAGTCACTGTCCGCTGTTTCGGCAACATAATGCGCAGTCGTGCCAATATGCAAATATGAAATGCTAGCATTTTATTGATAGGTGCTAAAGGTGTATTTACTTTTTTAATATATTGTATATATTTATGTCAAAGTTTGTAGAATGGCTACAATGCATCCTTCGTTGCATTCGATTAGCATAACCACCTAAGACGAATATATTTGAAGATTCATATATTTTAGTCCTCCATTAATTTAAAAAGCATAAAGTCATTGAAGAAAGTTTTCACACCAATAAATATATTTATTTGAATTATTTTAAATAATTAATTATTTTGTTATGTATTTTTTTTTGAAAAGTTGTATGCTTAAACTCAAATCCTTTTAAGTTGAACAAAAAAGAAAGCTTCTTATCCTAACACTAGTTTTGCTATAACTGCTAAAGGTGTGCTAAAGGTCTCTTCTAACAACTCCAGTTCTCATTATTCTTCATACTACTCCATTTCCATATATTTTTTTAAGGTATGACGATAAGGAACAGATCATTGCCTGATCAAGTAAGTATAAAGAAAAAATGTAGAAACTGTGTGACAATAAATAAATCTGACCTGTGAATTTAAGACATGGTTTTGCGCAGTACTGACTTCTTAAAACGCCCTTTCGTTGAACAACATAAAAGACATATACACAGATAGGTTCGGATGCCATATACAGGAGAGTTGTTTACCCTTTAGGGGTGTTCTTTCTTTGGACGTATATGATTTCCAAGCGGGAGTGCTGTCAAACCGGTTGTCAAAGCAAGCACATGCATTTGAAATTTTTGCAAAAACTCACACTGAAAGTGGGTACGAAAATCTTGAAAATTATTATAAAAAGTCGCTATCTTAGCGACAAACTACAATTAATTACTTTTTTAACTTCAATTCATCTACAACGATCAAGTAAATGGTATGTTAATTGATCAATTGGCTCATATGATTTTGAATTTTTGTGGGGCCACGTCCTAAGGGCTAGATTAGGCCTGCTATGTTGTAAAAGTGATGTTAACTCGTTTAAAGAGCATGGTATTCGTAAGCGCAGTTGGGGAGTCATGTGTCCGAAATTCGAATTAAATGCCAAATAATATAAACTTTTCTATGAAATATTGGTAATTTTATTAATTTTCTTAGATTTAATTTGAAATAAATGTTTTATACTACTAGAAGAACACACTATACATAAGGATTGTTACTCCTGTCACTAGGCCATACAACAATTTTCATCAAGTTTGCAAACCTAATTCTATAATACAAGTATATGTTTCAATCTCAAAACTGATGTTGGTCATTGCAGTGGAATCTTGCCTGAAGAATTACTCAGACTTTCCAGTTTTCCCAAATAAGTCAATTAATTGACAGAGCTAACCTAAGAAGACTTGCTCATTTCCAATATTGAACCATCTGCTGTGAGTTTCCAAGCAGGCACTAAGAAATTTAGAATTTTTTCGAAAAAATAAAATTTATATGCCATTTACAAAAACACACATTTCGAAATTAAAATATATTCTGCAAATAATACAAACCTGCCACAATTTTATTGTGTTAGTAGTGATGCGCATGCACCTACAAATCGTGAGTGAATTGTGATAAAAAGTAGTGTGTGGAACATAAGAATAGTGTCATAAATAAATTGAAGCGATTTTGCGCAGTCATGTTTGAGAGGCGTGTTTCGAATTATGTTATTTTTTGTGTGTGTGTGTGTGTGTGTGTATGTGCAACAATATATTATATGTGTGTAAGTGATTGCACAAAGAAATAGAATATGCAAATATACATAACTGCAGTGCTCCGTATAAGACACACGTGCGCATTTTGTTGCATACTAAAACAGTATACTTTTTATTTGGCTAAAAAAGTAATACAATATACAAATAAGTATATGTGTATGTGTGCATGCAGCGCGTGGAAAGTATTGTGGGGTGGTATGTTGGCAGTTTGTGTGCGCTCTGTGTCTTCCGTTTGGCTTCTTTTGTTACTCGAAGCAATAAAATGCGAACAACACGTAACTGTGTAACGGTTTCTTCAACGGTTCATTCCCATAATTTTTATTTGTATTTTTATTTTTATTTTTTGCCTTCTTACCCACTTACTTATGCTTGCTTATATTTACTTCTCGATTTGTTGCCTACTTTGCTTATTATTGTATCCAAGCGCATACCTTTTTATTGCTTTATTGCTTGACATGCGAGAAGTGCTGCTGCCTGAGTTGCTTGAGTGACGTGCCACAGCTGACGGGTGTAAAGAAAATGAATACTAAACGGCAGGAACAACAGCGGCATCACGGAAGTTATGCCCGCTTCGAGTGTATGTGACGCGTTCTGCGTTCTGCTGTGCGTGCCCGAGCACGAACAGGTTGCCATTTGCCATGGCCGTTTTTCCTTTGGCATAAATTACGGACAGTTACAATAAAAAATGCAACATATGACATTTACATATGCATACTTAAACATATTGACATTAAAAGGCAGAAAATATTCTAAATGCATATGAGTAGTAAGTAATACTTATGAATATTGTAGAAGAAGGTGTTATTGCGCGTGTAAGTAGTTGTGTGCGCTATGGCGTATGAGTAATTGTAATATCAATAAAGAAATTGTGAAAATGTATGTGTGTATGTTTCGTATAAACTAATGCATGTCAAATTAATCAGTAGTAAATCACCGTTGAAATGAAAGTATCTTCTTAACACTTTGACGGGCATATGCCAATATCATTTGTGTGTCAAGTTAGTGGCATTTTTTCGCAGTAAAATTGTGCTTGAATATGTGTAGTTGTCAGCTTTTTTGCGTAATACCTGTCTTCTCAGTGTAATTTCTACTATTTATTGAATCTTTGTAGACTACATTTGACTCAAAAACCTTATTAAGAGTTAAACATGTACCATGTTTCAGAAAAAAATGTGGTAAGAAATATATTTGCTTAACTAATCGCTAAAATCGATTTATAAAAAGTAAGTAAATTGCTACCAAAATATAATTGAGTAACATTTTTGGTGAAAATAATTATTTATAATAATATATATACATATGAACCTCCTTTTTGCAAATATTTATTGAATCACTGATTTCCAATAAATGTACATCCCGCTAGATGGCGCTGAAATCGAAATATGTACAAATATTGTAATTGCTTAATTAGTTGTTAAATGGAGGTGTTTTTTCATTTAATTAACAACAGACTTGTTGGGTTCAACTTCAGTGACATTTGTGTGCGGAAAGCTATTTATGCTTAGTGTGGCCACTCAAACGTTTCTACCGTTTTAACAGCCACCTCATGTAATGCCAACTGTCTCTGATTTGGCAGAAGAACGACGTTAGAGGCTGCAATTTCTTTGTACTTTATCTTTAATTTTATCTAATTATTTAATTTACTTTCTTGGCCGCATTTTTATACCAGAATTTTGAATATGTCGATATACATCGAAACACCTTTTACGAAACAATAATGGCTACTTTCCACTCGATTGCAAGAAGCATAATGTTAAAAATATCTAAAGCATTGATTGAAATAATTTTCTGTGAATTTTAATCTGAAGGTGTTTAAATTTGTTATATGAAGCTCAAATAATGTAGTTCAAGTGCCTCTCTCTATATTCTCTAACTAAGGGATTTTCCGATTTTACCAAATGTATGTCACATTCTATTTTACTTATGGCGCTGATGCGGCTGCAGTCTATAATTATAGTCTAGGCTAAGAAATATTAATTCTTGTATATTTTGTCCATCACTTAGCTCTAGAACTAAACTTGCTATTTTCTAAAATTGGAACTTAGACATTACACTTGGTGATCTGTGCGTTTCAAGCGCTTATTATCAATTCGGCCGATTTATTAATTGTTAACCCTTTCAAGGGTTAACCTATTATAAGGTGTTGCTGCTGCTACCTGACTAAAGTTTAGAGAAGCTGCCCTAGCGAGTGTGCTATCGGCGCTGTAGCCACTTCTGGTTTTGTTACCTATACTTGTGTGAAAACGAAAAGCAGGAAGAATTCAAAAGTGAGAAATCGAAAGTACCAAGATGACAATGATATGGATTTTGTGCTATTAAACACCACAGCGAATCGATTTGTGTGAATATTTTGTAACCCATCAGTATCACTGAGCATTTTATAACAGAATGATGAAGTATTGCCCGATATTTGACAATGTTTGTAGTGCTTGACGGTATTCAAAGAATTAATGAATCTACAAGTGATAAAAAGACTGTGATTCGTTTCAGAATTTTATCAGAAGTTTTGCTATTTCTCTATTAGTTAGGTAGAACCCATGTTTGCTGCTGAGAGCCGCTTGTTTTAGAAAGAAGCTTCAACAATTTTAGAAGTGTTTGTGATTGGGTTTGATTTGAATACTCTGGCTTGATTCCTATTTATAGTAATGGTATAACATTGAGAAGATGGCTACCGAAATTCAACTAATTTCTGTATCCAGGTTGTTTTTAAGTTATGATCTCTAGCCAAATATGATATTAGTCTCTATTTAACAGCATAAATTAAACAAAATATTTAAAAAGGTATCGGTAAAAATTCGCCATACGACACCGAGCTTATTGTAGCTCTGTAGTTGTATAAATATTAAAGTAATTAGTGAATTTTGCGGTTGATACTAATCGGTTGGCCTACTTCATTATAATCCGTAGTTAACTATTCGCACAATTTCCGCGAAACATTAAGTAAATAATGTCAAAGTGGCAAACACATTCTGTATGATTGCGAAATGCAAGCCATATAGCCACAAGCAAAAGTGATTTTTATCAATAAAGAATTATGAGTTAAAGCCAAAATCTATAAAAAATAAAAAATCTGAACAGTATTGAAACTAAAAGGTATTAACAAAGAGAAAAAATGAACTTCAGTGTTGATTAATCTGTGGCTGAAAGCAAGCTTGTATGCATTTACTATATACATACATACATATATGCATTGGTATGTATATGTGCGCCATGGCTTGCTGCCTGGTAGCAACAATTTAATTACAAATAAAGTAATTTTTAATTGAATAACCACCAAGCGCACACAAATAGCGTGACCAACGAGCAGCGCCACATACAAATAAGTAATTTGTTAAACCATTCAATGCCACTACGAAGGCTTGTGTGTGTGTCTTTGTGTGTGTGTTGGGTATACGCAGTGCCATAAGCGCGCGTCACTTTTTTTTTCTCGCAATATAGTCGCTTTGTGTTGTCGTTGTTTTTGTTATTTTTGCATTGCACCGAACTGCATCATCAACTTTTTCGCAAATGTGTGCAATGCGCAGCTGTTGCATGCAACCCTGTTGCACATGTGCACACACACATACACATACACACACACACACACACACATGAACAATCAAACAATTAGCCATGAAGGCTACATAACGACTTTGCTTGCACTGCGTGTGTACTCTACATAAGCACATATATGCAAATATACATACACATATACTCATACATACATACATACTCACACTTGCACATTCGACTATCTCCAAGGGTGTTGGCAATCTGTTGGTGATCGAGCATATTTGCTGCACAAAGGCATTATTGTTTTACTAGTATGTATGTATGTATGTATGTATGTATGTGTTTGTATGTATGTGTATGTATGGTATATACTTGTGCATGTTTTTGTTGTTGCCCATTGTTTTGTTTGTTGCTGGCAATTTCGATTTTGCAATTGCAAATGCATCGATTTAATTGCAAATTAATTGCTGCGTCATTATCGTTAAGGGTTGCGGCACGAACGGTGCCGGGCGGCATGCTTGTGGATGGGTGTGTCAAGCGTGGCAACGTCGCTGGCAAAGAACAATGCGGCAACAGCTGCTGGCGATTTTGTGGGTGCTAATTTTTTCGGTTTGGGTGGTCGCGCATTTTATACTGGATGCTTTAAATAAAAATGAAATACAGTTTCAATTGCAATACATTTCGCCGTTCGCAGTTTGGTATAAAAAATTGGAAAAATGTTTTAGTACAAGCATGGACTGGGTAATATCTAAAAAAGAATTTAACAAAAATGGCAAAATATTGACAAATATAATTGCTTATTTTTTAAGTTGTATTCAATAGTATAGTGGTTAGTAAGGTGTACTAACTCTGCCCGCAGAGGGTGCGGCTGGTGGGTGGTGTTCATCTGAAGCAAAAATGGAGCGCTTATGTTGAGTTGCAGACAGCTTTAGACCACTCTTTCTTTCATAATAAATCACGGTCCAGGTTTTAAAAATTATGTTGCGAGAATATGTACACCTAATGTCTGAATCGTTAAGAGCTTAATGCTTCATTGGGTGGGGAAAGGGGAGAAAATCAGAATTTGGTGCAATTAAATGAGTTCATATTTTGAGTTGAGTTTTTGCCTCAAGAGATACTTGAACGCCGAGTAGTGTCCAATTTGTTCAACGAGGGCAGCAGTGAAATACCATGTAAAGATTTAGACTTTGGACCAGAAAGCACTATGAGAATACGAAGAAGCTCAGGTAGGATTAATGCGATTGAAGGCAGCTATAGACATTGGTGGTGTTATACAAATACAAATACAAAACATTATGATAATATCTTGAGTGGTTGTAATTTAGGTATATTTGGCCACATTCAAGGAATTTATATACACAAGACTTTTTGAAATTGAATAGGGCATCTACAAAAGGTATTGCGTATAGATTGTAGTCTACCATAAAAAAGGGGATTGGATTTTATCAGCGTACAAAGAAAGGAAGACCTATTTGCTGTCAGTAAAACATACTTTCATCAAAACGAAAAGAAGTTCTTAAGCTTTTGTGACTGTATGCGGAAGTGGCTTGATACTGATCGAAGTTTCAAATGGCATAACTTTATGTTGCAACATTTCTATACTCTAATGTTGGGGAAAATAAATCAAACGTCTGAAGTGTTTACTAAAACTTTGTCAAATATTATCTGCTATAAAAAAAGAATAAATTTTTTTAAATATTTGTATACATTCATACATACTCCTATGGCATACATTATGTCTAGTAAAAAGTAATCCATTATCCAATATAATCCAATATTATCCAATAATTATTCAATGCTAGTAAATTTCATTAGTTGCTAGAAAAGTTCATATAATTCTGGTTAACCAGTCTAGCTACTCAATAGCAATGAACACATGCTGTGCCACAACAAAGAGTTACCTGTACTTAAATACATATAATTCATATGTAACTATTGGGTTGTTCGGAAAGTCATTTCGTTTTTTTTGGGGAACATGAAAGACAGTTTTCGTATAATGCCTTTCAAATGGCCATAAACAGTTGAATTCGACAAATTTAACCTCTCACCGATCTCTCGTGTGGTGATTCGCCGATTTGCATCAACTAATGCCTTTATCGCATCGACCGGCCTTCCAGACCGTGGTGCATCTTCGACATCAAAATTGCCGGATCGAAATTTTGCAAACCAGTTCTGGCACTGGCGTACTGTTAACACGCCTTCTCCATACACATCCGTCAATTTTTTTCTCGCTTGGACAGCATTTTTACCTTTTCTGAAGTTAAAAAGTAAAATATGACGAAAATGCTGCTTATTGCTCTCCATATTTAAAAAGGCACCAACCAAAAACTACTGGGTAGAATTAATAGAACTTTTTCACACACAAGCCTTGCAATATCAGCTCTCATGACATATAATGGTTATGGGGCTTAAGTGTGAAGTTAGTTTCGAAAAAACGTAATTAAGTCCTCTGGCGGGAAAAAACGAAATGACTTTCCGAACAACCCAATATATGATATGATATTGTAAGCATGTTAACAAACAGTTAGAACACAACACTGTACAAAGCTACTGCTGATACCACAGGAAACTTGCAATGACCTTAGTTATCCACCACTTTTAATAGTTTTCAACTTTTTAATTACTCTCCAGAGTAGCCATAGCCAAGTCTAATGTAGTTTTTCAATTGACTAATTGTTTGTTGTTGTTAATGAAGTGTATATAATGCAAATTTTATTTCAATACTTTACTATCTACAATATTATTGCATACCTTGATGTATTTCTGCACAAATACTAATGCGATTATTTCTCTCACTACCTATAACTTATATAATGAGTGCCTTACTTGCTGCCATTGAACACTTTTCTCGGGTTGACCTTTTTTTCTGCTGAAAAACTGTTCAATAAGTAAAGTAAAAGGTAATGATTTTATTTGGTTAACCAGGCAAAACCGGTGGTTCCACTACTTGAGTCAACAGTGCATGAAGATTGCACATGAAGTCTCTGCCTCTTGCGTTCATTTGTTATATTTTAAAGGTATCGTTAATCAATACTTATCCGTGTATAATATGCTTCTCTAACATATATAAAGTCTAACAAAAATAAATCCATTATTTTTGCATTAAATTGAAGGTTTTATTTAGTATAGTTAGAATGATCCGATTTGGATCAAATATGCACCGTTTTGTTCAATAACTTGTTGCTATTTGGAAGGTAATTTCATAATGCCACTCCTATAGAAAAAACTCGTCCTTATTGGCAAAAATCTGGGAGAGTCGATGTTCACAAGCTGCTCTTGTGAGGAAACTGAGAGGAACAGGTAGTACTCGCTTGATACCAGATACCGATTATAAGGTGAATACAAAAGAACTCCCAACCAAGATCGGACTCAAGGATTTCCATTTTTTTCCATTTTTCAAACTAAACTTTCAAGTGATGGTATCAAGACCATAAACACTATTCACATCTGCGTTTTCGCTTCTATCGAAGAAGAACTGTAAAATATGGCGAATTTTCTACTAGCTCGTGTCCACTTTTGAAACGTGCTCAAATAATACTAAGTCAAGTAATAACAAAACTGTCTGAGAAGTTTTTTTTAATAACAAATCTTATCTTTCTGAAGCAATATAGCGGAATCGGAGAGCGATTACACAACGTGAGGTACAGATTACCAAAGCCATCAATTGGAAAAATAATGGATTTCTTTTTACTAGACCTAATATTTGAGCGTGCTCGGAATCGAAGAAAAATTAGATCTAAAAGTCTCAAAGACGACTCGAAGACGTTGCTGAACTATTGACAAGGGGGAATATTTAATAGGTTCTTCAATAGTAGTTTCAGTTGGATACATGGTGTTCTAGTTAGAGTTGTAAATTATCACGCGGCAATCATCTGCTGTTCGAAGGCGACTTTACATTTTTGAGCTGCCAATTTCCAAGATAATTGGCAATAAGGCGAGCTTTATATCACAAATAAAGTAAAGCGGTGTTTAAATTTTTCCGTAAAATTCCGGCGTGAGTTCGTTCGGTGGCAGTTGAGTCTATATGTTGACTGTAAGCCGGAAAGTTTGGGTGTGCCGAAAAATAGACTGATTCGAATCGTTAGTTAAACTTCTGGTACGTATCTGTATACGAATATTAATCCCCAATTAGTGCTTCATAGAGTTTCAATAAGCTTTTAAGTTTTTATAAGTAGCTTGGTGAGTGTACTATATTTTATATTCAAATATATACATATATGTATGAAAATCGTAACAGATGAAATGCATTTAAAGTATTCAATACGCTGAGTGCTTGTAGCTTCCTTTAATTATAATAAATAATTATCCGACATCTTTTGACAAGAACTTCGCATAACTGAAACCACTTCAGGTAAGCCAATGCCGGTGAAGATTACTACATACAATTCCACTCAACCACAAAAGACATTATTCAAAAGCACAAATTACACTTGTATGCATTAATTTACACACACTTCAGTATTGTATGCATATTAATGTATATGTATGAGTATAAATAATATATTTATATAGATGACATACATGAATGTTTAAGAATATGTTTAAATGAATAAATGTGTGAGTATAATGTAATGCGTGTACGTTGCGCTGAAATGCAAATGATAAGCGACAAAAGGAGCTCAGCGCCAAGAGCTACGTGCCGCACACACACACAAACGCCGCTGTATTTATGTGCTTATGTTATGTACAAGTACACGTAAGTTGGTTGTGGAATTGTGAAGACAACATTAATGAAAGCATTTTATTGATGTTGTTGTTGTTATTTGCTGAATATTGTTAATTTTGTTTTCTGTCTTTCGCATAACCTTCTTCTTAAGATTTAACTGTTGTCGCAATTATGAAACGCTATGTAGTTATACGGCCTTTGCAGTTGTTGCTCTGCTTACCATTTCAACAATTAATACATATGCTGTGGTAGAAAGTCTGTCAAAGGCTGGTAGTAAAACGAACTGGTCTCAAAGTAGTCTGTAATATATGCTGCAATATATTTAAATAATCTCGCCTGAGTACGAAAATGCTAGAAATTTAAAAGATTTCAGGTATATTAGCATGAACTTTGGCCAAACTGTAAGCAGAAAATATTGCCGCAGTGTCGGTTTTCACGCTATTACTAAGCATGTTGGAGAGGATTAGCTACATTGTTCTCAATAAGCCTGCGGAATCAGGCAATTTTTATCTCGCTGTCAATGATATTAAAAACCCCACTGTTGTTTGAAGAAAAAAAGAAATTTAGTTTTGTGTTCCTAAGCGCCCCACCAACTCAAGATTTCAAAATCATGAACAACAATTCTTGATTGGGTCTGAGTTGGGAAAGCATTTCTTATATGATTACACTGAGAAAAATCAAATGGAGTTTGATTCTAATATAAATCGGACAAATAGACGCTGAAAGCCTTTGAAGTATACCGAAAGTATAGCAAAGCTTGTTCAGGGAGGATTCTCTAGAATGATGCCGTCAGTGTTAACTTTGTGTAAGAGATGCTTTTATAGTTGAGTTGAGCAACAGGTTATTCTACAAGAGATAATTTAAACCAATATGCGAGGGTTTGGTTTTAATCTAATTATATAACTGAAACACTTACACTTTCGGGTACCATGTACCATATTAGGTTAGGTTAGATACTGTGTACTATATGCTCAACTTTGATAGATTTCAAGCTTTATCTAGATAGTCATAATATTATTTTGTAGCGAAATCTCACCACGTGGTACTAGTTAGGTAGCTGTGATCGCATGGTATTATAATCACAGTCGATTATGGTGAGAAAAAATGCAAGATATCAGAGGTGACTACAACTGACTTAAGCTGGTTTACGATCGTTGCTGTTTTGGTATCTAATTTAGTACTAAATTGTAGTTTATTTTAATACTGGTTTAGATCACACGCAAAACCTGTACTTACGATAACCGGAAATCATGGTAGGCTGCTATAAAAGTGGTAATTTCTACTCCAAGGCTCCAGTCTAAATATCAAAAGAAATAAGTATTACTCAATCGCCAACTTATTTTGTTAATATACTGAACTGCAACATAAAACACCAACACCAAATCAATCGAAATTTTATAAAACCTTCCCCCTTTGTTTTACATGTTACCGTTAAGCAGGTAAATGTATGAAAAATATATAATTTACTCCCTCACTCATGCCATGTGTATCAAAAGACCAGCAGAGATTTCGCATTTTATTTTGTCTGATCTTTTTTCACTTTGAAGAGAATGACAATTTAATAAAGGCAAAGTGAATGAAATATGCAAAACGAAATGAATATAAATGTTGCGAGTAAGCGAATGTTGGATAAACATAGTGAATAATAAATGAAAAATACTAAAGATAATATGCAAAACATTGTTGGCAGAGGGCAGGCCAAGGGACTCGGCAGCAAAGAAGCTAATTTGATTTAATGATTTAAGTAGAAATAAATTTATGCATAAATATTTTTATTTGCGTTCGTGCAGATGTTTGTGTTTAACGTATGTAAATAAAAAGAAATTTATGCAGAAGGTAATTGAAATCAAAGTGACGGTATTTGGGACTCAGTGCGAAGAGAAAAAATGTGTGAGAAAATAGAAAATGGCGTAGAAGTAAGCCCCATGTAGATATACATGCTTATGTATGTGTAATAATGGATGTGATATATTGAATAATCCTTTTGTTTATTTATACTATATATAATATAGCTTTTCTTATTTCCTTAATTGTCCAAATGCGGAACCACATATTGAAAAGTTAAAACTAGCTAGTGATAGGTCTCCACTATATGAAAGAAAGCTGGATACTCAATGAAAATGAATTTGTCTTATAGGCTCATTTTATAGTTACAATAGCAGGCTACTGTTTTAACCAGAAAGTAAAAAGTCCATTAACTAGTGAATAGTACTGCAATGATTTGTTGCTTCAATAAAGAGGTTCACTTCTTAAGATTGTGCAGCTCATTAAGTTTAAAATGGTAATGAAAGGAAGGCTCTCTCGTATGCTGCTGGGATCTGCCGAAGATCGTTGAGGTCCTTCAAAGTTCGCTTAAAAAAATGCATACCTCAAGGGAACACCTCACGTCATGGGACATCGCCAGCAAGTTGCTTTACGGTAGGGTCAAAGGTCGAACCAAGAAATTTCCAATTTAGGTAAGAAGAAGGAAATTTTGTTGGTAGACGCCATCACAAGATACTTAGTTATGAGATCACATCTCAAGAAACTAAGTAGAGCAGAGTCAGTAGAATATGGAGCATGCGTTTAAGAAGACCAAAGCTCGAAGCATTCCCGCATTTCCCGAAAGCCTAAGTTTCAGCTGATAGACACGAAATATCATTCGGCGTCCGATGTTCCATTTGAAACAAATTGTGGTGTTACTGTGGCAGAAACGCAGTAATTATACTAGAAAATCTGAGGGAAACACAATAAGTCTAGTGATCGCTTAAGAGATGGAAAGCTAAGACAATCTGCCGAACTCTTTTCTGTGTGCGTTTTCTGATCGCGTGTTAACCGATATCACGCACATGCAATATGAGTGCTCATTGAAGAATTTCTTGCTCACACTGACTTTCTGTTTACTTGTGGTGCGGGCGGAAATCAAAGAAATACTTAAAAAACCAACACATAGTGAACTTCAAATACCACGAGCTGTAAACTTCACGAAGTTACTCTTTGACTTCTACTTTACATTACTGCTATAGTAGATTTTAAATTGCAGAATTGTCGATTTTGTTTGTTGTTTTCCTTATACATTCCATCTTGTGAACACTGGCTTGCTGAGAGCGCTAGCTAACCGTGTAGACTTTGGTGCACTTCGCTCATTCTGGGCCAAATATTTTGGGTACATAACATTTTAGTCGACAAAGTGTTGGTAGTAGTCATCATTAAAGACGGCTTAATCGTTTCCAACAAATGGCTTGTGATATTTTCGTCGAAGTTTTGTTTACTTAGCAAGCTGCTAGTGGAGTATACAACTTTGAGTAAGTGAGCTCAGTAGTGTGTTGTCGGTCTATCAGCTAAAACATCTATTTAGGTAGTCACTGAATTAGAGATAGACACACGCAGAATTCGGTGAACAGACAACGCCACTGAGGCGCCCTCTCTTTTGATTCCTTTATTAATAGCTAAAGATGTGTGCCTCACAAACTAAATCATATTAGTGGTAATATGAAGACATAGTTTAGTACTTCTTGCATACCTGATCCAAACCTTTGCAACTCGCATGCATTGCATTATTCACTTTGCTATTGAAATAGTAGTCTGCCTTATGCTGTTTTCATTAACATTAAATCATATAGCTTCCTTCAAGGTTAATTTTTCAGACGTCGTGCTCATTTCAAGTAGCTGCTATTCCGTTATATATATATATGCAGTATACAAATAGCACACACACACATGCTTATATATACAGCGCATACATATATATGTATACTTGACAATCTAATTACCTGACATTTCTTTACATTGCTTTCAATATTTACATTTTAAGCGCAAACAGAAGCAGTTTTAAGCCGACGACAAGGAAGGAAGTTAAAAGAATTTTCATAAAAAAAAAAAAAACAAAAAAATCTGCCAACAGAAAAATGAAATGAAAACAACAAGTATCTGCAATGCTGTGTGGAGGTAATGTCAACTGTATATGTGTGTAGCGGCATGTGATTTCGGCGCTCAAGCCAGTGAATACCCATATTACAACGCTCCACTCCACTCCTACGCCACACTAATTCAGCGCTCAAATGAAATGTGCGCACACTAATGTACATTTGATGTTCATTTTTCCAGCGCTTATATGTTGTGGAGAATGTTGAAATTTTACTTGTTGTTGCCACCATTGTTGTTGTTGCTGTTGATGATGTAGACGCATATAAATATATTTAGAAAAGGTGTAGTAATTGGAGTAGCTGCAGCTTCTACAGCTGACTGACGTGCAGTATTGTGACGAACGCTGCGCACTGTGGTATGGGCCACGACTGACAGCTGACATCCTGCCGCTGTCAAAATAATGTGTGTGTTCATTACATTCATTCCATTCATTCATACTGCTTACTGTACTTGAATTTGTGGACAGCGAAATGTATAGGTTTGTAAATGTTGTAGCTGCATTTGGCTAAGTGCTTATGTTTAGTGAGTGATATTATTTGTCAAAAGCTGGTTTGCTTAGCTGATAGAACGTCTTCAGCTGCTTGTCTGCTGTCGGTGTCTCTAATTTGCTGGCTACTGCAACTAAGCAAATCTTGAGATAATTATATATATTTAATAATGTGAGTAAACAGTTCGCTTATTAAAATATTATATAACTTAATCGTGCCTCCGTTAGTGAATATATCACTGAACTAATCGGATTGATTAATTAATGAAGTTAAGAGCACATATATTTTATTATATAATATATACATGTTTATGTATCTAAAATTAGTTGAGAGAATCAAATATAGTTAATAAGCATGCCTGCCAGATATATCTAAGAAACAATAGCATTAGTCGGATTCTTCAAATGGAAAGTTAATGTCTTAGCTGGAAAGAACTTGTTATAAAACTGGTTGGAGTTTCGAAGATTTCTTGTATAAAAAATATTACTATTTTCCATATATTTAGTAGATATTATTTAAGCCTGAAGCTCTTGTGAAGCTCCTTATGGCTTCTGAAAACTAGTTCTTTTAGCGTAACCTTGACTTTTGAAGTAAATGAACCAACTGTTTAAGTGGACTTCACGACCTTCGTGGCCACGACCACGACCTTTTGAGAGGACTGGTCGACTATTCAATAGAACTGTGTAACATTGATTTTTTTTGTGAAATCAATCCTTGAAACTCTTTCTTCTCTTCATATAGTTTGCATTGTTAAAGACAGGATATATTTAAGGACAGGATTAAGGTATAAAAAAGCTTCAAGGAAGGCGCTTAACATAAAAGTACTAGAACATTTAAAAATCATGATCATTAAACAGAAGTTGAGCCATAGATTAAGTTTCTTTTATATTTCAGAAAAAAGAAATTTCAACCTGAAGAACGAGTACTCGAAAAGTCTTGGTTGTATCTCTTAAGTTGTATCTCTTCGTACCACGACAAGGAACTGCTTAGAGTCTCATATATATATATATAATCCTATGGCTTCGCAGAGGAGCAAAAGGTCACAATGAAGCTCTTCCATTTATTTCGATCTTTTGTTAGCCTCTTGATTTGACTCCAACTTTTTTTGGATCTTGGATATTTCGTTGTCCAAATTTCTTCTTCTGGTTAGAGCGAGTCGGCCTTTCCGTCGGCTGCATTGTGTATTCTAGGTGGTCTCATCTAAGAACATGCCAGAGCCGGCGCAATTTTCTTTGAGAATTTCGGCCACATTCGGAAATGCGGCCACGCAGGGTGTTTGGTTTGTGCGTAGACCCCAAGTCCTATGTTAGAAACGGTGATGGGCGAGAAAATGCGGCAAATGTTGCGAAAGCATCGCCTTGTGAAAACTTGTAGCTGTTGAATGTCGGAGGCTACGAGATTCAGAGCCTTGCTAACACTAAAAGATAGTTGGTTTTATATGAAACTGATTTCACATTAGATTCGATGCAGAAGCTCTGATACTGACTGTGAAGTCAACGCACATTTTTTGCAAAATCTTGTTTTTTTTTATATGAAATGAGCATCTGTTGCATATAGTTCGGTTTATTTTGTATCATTATTTTGATCTGAAGAGTTCTCAAAACGCACTCTTTGTGGCACTATGCGGTATTTGTATGTACGTGTACTTGTGTATGTATGTATGTATGAAGTTTGGAATGAAGAACAAAAAACAAATAAAAAGAGATCTTTAAGGCGGAAGGAGACTATGGAATAACCATAGTGCTGTGAAATTTACTGTTATCGTTGAGTTGCAAACTGCTAGTTGGTAAATTAAATTAAAGGTTATATAGTCAGGTATACAGTTTTCGGTCAACAGCCTCTGTTCTAAAAATTCTAAATAATCGTAATTTTGATTTTTTGAAAAAAAATTATGATGAAAATTACAACTGAATTGTATTGCAATCACAAATGGCTATTGGAAATACTTGCTTTAATTTTTTGCATAAAATATTATTTTTGAATTGCATTTCAATTTCTGAAATAAAGAGCCAAATAACACACAATTAAAGTATTATTTACTACATAAGTGTTTTTTACTGTTTTAAAAAAATTTTGTAATACACTTTCATCTCATACACATTATTAAAAGTCACTAATACGCCAAGGTGTTTCGCTTAAAGTAAATTCATGTATGTACTCCATACACATGTTAGAAGAAGAAGAATTTTTTTTATCAATTATAACATAAGTACATATGTATAACTTGTAAGCATATTTTCACATTTTAAACCATTTTTACATTTATTTTATAATTAATTTCACTCAACTTTGTAGAGTAATACACTAAAATCTCAACTTAAAGCAGAACTGCCTGCTTATTCAGCAAAGTATGTGCTCTTGCTACAGCTGTAACAAATATATAAACATATATTAAATGAACTGTTTATTCAGCTTAGTTTTTTTTGCGCTATATATATAATTTTATATGAATTCAGAACCCAGACTCTTTTACAAGTTAGATAAGTATTTTTAATACCTTGCGAGTTTTGATGCCACAGTCGCGCTCTAAACGAGTTCTTATATTATATCTGCTTCTACTTTCTTCCACACTCCGCTACGCTTTCATGCCTTTTATATAGCTTGAAGGTGCTGGAAATACATAAGTGCAGCTTAATGAAGTTTTTGCCAACTGCTTGACAGTGCTTGTATCAAACACACACGCACACATACTTACAAATCGTTTGTTGATTTTTCTTTGCAGCCATTTAGAAACATTTGTATATAAATATATACGAAATAATTTCTGCTTTTAGTAATGAGTGTCATTGCAACAACAATGTCTACCACATTACTTGCTGTATTAGTGTTGGTGTTGTTGTTAATAAGTAAGGTGACTACTATAGCTTTAATACCAAGTCAAGTCAAGTGGTCACTGGCAGTCAGTAAGTTGCATTCGCGTTTATTTATGCTTGAATATTTCAAAGGTGAGTTTTTAGACGCTGACGCTGGCGTGAAGTTACTTTATTATGCTCTCGCAACATCTGGCAACAGAGTATATTAGTTTCGTTCACCTAACGGTTGTTTGTAACACTTTAACTAAATGAGAACTAAACGAGTTAGATATAGACATATATATACATATATAAATGATCAGGATGAGAAGATGAGTTGAAATCCGAGTGACTGTCCGTCCGTCCGTCCGTGCAAGCGATAACTTGAGTAAAAATTAAGATATTTTGATGAAACTTGGTACACGTGTTCTTTGTCTTAGTGCTATAACTAAGCAGCAAATTAAGACATAAACGTGTAACTTGGTACCCAGGATCTTAGTAGGGTGGGACATCTGTGGCCCCGCCCCCCAATAAGTTTAATATATATATCTCGGAAACCATTAAATCTATATCAATCAAAGTTGCTCCGAGCAAGTTTTTCTAGTATTTCCCCATATACTGACAAAATTAGTAAAATCGGATAATAACCACGCCCACCTCCCACACAAAAGTCATGTTGAAAACTATTAAAAGTGCGATAACTCGCTGAAGGAACACGTTAGAAATATTAAATCTTCCATAAAATATGATGGAAATATACGGAAGAGTTGCATAAGAATCCCTGTAAAGTTTTGTGATGGGCGTGGTACCGCCAACTTTTAGGAGAAATCCCCTATCTCAAAAACCCCTTAATCGATTTCAACAAAATTTGAAATGTATGTGACATTATGTTTGCATTCTTATGTCACGCTGTGAAAGTGGATGAAATCGGAAAAAAGCCACGCCTACTTCCCATATAACACAATTTTAAGTTTCATCTAATCCTTTCACTTTAAAGTAGATAAATCGAGCAGCAAATAAGATATGAAAATCAAACTTTGTACAAACAATAGTGCCTTCAAGATATGTCATCTTGTGCGTAAAAAAGATGAAATCGGATTATAACTTTTCAAGCCACCAGATACCCAATATTAGGACCTCAGTATCTCTATCTGACGTTTTATCGAGAATATCGGGAAATCTGTAAGATATTGTAATGAAATAGGAGGATTATCTTTCCATTACAATAGGATACTGTGGTATCAAAAATGGCGCAAATCAGGTGAATACTTCCTCAAGTCCCCATATACTTAATATACGGATTTTCAACCTCTGGGTAGACTTTATGCCACATATCTCGGTCAATATGTAAGATATCTTAGCAAAATTAAGTGAACGTGTAATATTTTATATACCATAGTTTACTGCCGAAAAAGTGTGAAATCGGTCTATGAATTATCTCAGTTCCCATATACCACATCTAATTATTTTCGCTATTCTAGCAGACTTTATGCCGAATATGTCGGCCGCTGTGAGTTACCTTCACAAAATTGCGTAAAAAAAATGTTCCCTAATATACTTGAATAGTGAAAAGAGTTAATGTTATCAATGCAGATCTTCCTCTAATGATCGGACCAAAAATGCCCGATATAAGAATTCCCAACGTTTCATCTGACTTTAAACCGTTTATGTTGGTCAATATGTGTGATATTTTAATAAAATGTGATTTCGCGCTAAATATGAAGGAAATCGCTCTAGACCATGGTCTAAGCCCCTTATTCCTAATATAATGATGTCCTTTTCTCCGGTTGTCTCTTTCCTCATATATCTACTATATTTATTAAACCACTTTGGTTGTCTTATATCGCATATATCTTATTTGAGTTAATTTGGTAGATTTTAATATAAATATCTCTGACACGAAGCAAAATATAACAATGAAAGTACGTGAGTGCATGACCTGTAATATAAGTTAATAAGATGCCAAATATGATTGCAATCCATTGACAAATTCTTCGAATAATGAATGTTGAATTCTTCCGCAACATTTTTATACTCTCGCAACATGTTGCTACAGAGTATATTACTAGGTTTGTATAATAAAAAGTTATGCCAGTACCCGAAAGCATATCATCGCCTCTGATCTTTGCACATTGCGAGAGTATAAAATGTTCGGTTACACCCGAACCTAACCCTTTCTTACTTGTTTCTTTTAATTTTTATTTTTATTTTTTACTGCTTTGCATTAAAACAAGCTCGCTTGCTTACTTTTATATTGATATTGTAATAATTACTTGCGACTGCCTTTAGAAAATTTGCAAAGCGAACACTTTTATACAAATTGTTGTAGCATTATGGAGTGGCAGTGTGTACTTCATGTATCAGCAGCGCTTACAGCATTTTCACGCTGGTTGAAATATTGTATGGTAACGGAAGAAATTTTTTTTCGAACAGTCAATAAATGACTGCAAGAAAGTACTTAACGTTTACTAATGAAAAATCAATAATGCACACTAAGTACTGAAAGCACTTAAAGCAAAAAAGTAAAATAGAGCTGGACCTTGCACCTGGTTTGGAGAAATTCAACTCCTTCCAATTTCCTTCCTACATGCTTCCATAGATCGAAAGACTAAATTAAATAACTCCGCTTTAACACATCGCCATATAAAAGCTCAAACAACAGCAAAAAGTAGTTGTGCCCAACAAAAGTTGCAACATTCATTATAACTTGAAGCAAGTGTAAAGAACTTTTAACACTGTCACATAAAAATTAATTTATTAGCAAAATATTGTGCGTAATACACTAACGGCACAGGGACGTGCACGCAATAAATTTCAACAAAATTAACATATAAAACACATACAAATTAATTAGCATACTTTTAGGCGCATAAAATCACTGCCGCTGTCGGCTTTAAACCACCGAACGACAAACAAATTAAGCTAGTTTTTGCAACAAAGCATATTACTCATATGAACACCATAAATACACGCAACATTTCTGCTGTGTTTTTACACATTTATAATAACGGCAAAAATAATGGCAAAAACACAAATCACTGCTGCTAGCAAGTTTTTGTTGCGCGCATGCTACAATTAACGCTGAAATTTTATCAAGAGCAACATGTGTGGCTGAGCTGAAAATTGGCGACAAAATAATCGCCACAATCGATGCGATAAGCTCAATGCAATTAACGCTGGGCCCGAGCAACACTCGAATAGAGTTTTGTGAAAGTAAGTGCTTTTAGCGATTAAATATTTGAAAAAAAAAAATTGAAATTTGTTTTTATTATATATATGAAACATTTTTGGTTTTGTTGTATGCTATGTTTACAATATATATGTTTTAAGTTGCAATATGTATTATATGTATTAATTAAGCTCAATACCAGACATGTTTGGCCAGTAGGTTATATTGCGGTGTTTGTTGCACAGTCTGCTGATTCCAATGCGCTTCACTCAGCATAAAATTAAACATAAACATAAAATTATTACTCAGCATTGATAAATTAAAAAAATTTTATAAAAGTGTTCAATATTTTTATTTGATTGTTGATTGATTGTTCGTAATGTCGCAACATGTTGCACAGAATATAATTGTTTTCTTCAACTGACGATTGCTCGTAACTCTTGAAATTAAATGATATAAACATGTGATTATATAAGTCAATCAATGTTCGATATAACAAGAAAAATTCATTTCCACATATGTGTCTGTCCGTTTAGTTGACTCTGGCGGCTATAACTTCTATAAAAATTTATATATTTCCATCAAAAGTAGTTGAGTTTGTTGGCACTCTGAGGAGGTTGGTATTGGTTGATAATCGGACCCATTGCCATGCCCATTAATTGGCAGCAGTCGAAAAAATATGAGGTGTTAAAACTTATTTGACGTAGGCTTCATAATTTCAAGAGTTTTGATAAGTAGTGTGACTAAAAGAATAGACTAATAGAGTACTAATAGAAGGGAACAGTTAATTTCTCTATTTCAGAGGTGAATAGGGAGCTAACCACACCCAGCTGATTTATAATGGTTAAACTCAAAACCACTAATAGTATGATAACTGATACTGTTTACTGAGTGATAACTAAAGAAGAAGAAATATAGCCTAAAGATCGATACAGTAGATTCTCACATGAATCTCTTCTTTAAAAATTAGGCAAAGCACTTGATAGTTTTTAAGCAAACACGGTTCGAATACCGTCAAAATAATCATAAGCAGGTTGTCAGATGGCTGATATAGGGATATTACGACACTAAGCGGAACTAAAATATAATAAAAGAACGATATTTCTACAAAACATAAAGCCAGAAAATAAAATTTTTCGTAAAAAGTAAAAAATGTTGATTAATGGGCGTGTTTTCATTCAATATTATATCAAATATAAAAATCTCATAGAATAAGTATTGCTACATATTTATAATATATTACAAATCAATTGTTCAATCTGAACAAAATGTGGTACATGTGCTTTTGCGGTATCCGCAAGTGAAATTATATAGCAACTTTCCTATTTAATGCCACTTTTATTTCCGTAAGACTTTGTGACTTTTAGATAGGCACCTAACTAAAACAACTTGAAGAAATCCTGGTATACGGTACGGCGGTGAAGTTGGTCCGATTGTAGCGAATACACCGATTTTCATATAATGGTTAATTTATAAACCGGAAATGGAAATTTTTAACAATGAGTGGAATGTATCTATAAGGCATGTTTAAATAGTACTCTTAAATCGGATGTTGAATTAGCCTCATCCAAATATACAGATTTTTGCCCATCTACCAAACTTTTAACGGATACCTCAGAAAGGTGACACATATTTATAAAATTGTTATTATCACCAATGGAATCGGATAAAAAGGTGTAAAAATTGGGTTAGATATACTCAAATTTTTAGGCAATTATGCCTAAAATAGTTAACTTTATATAACATAAACTTTGTATGTAAAAATTTGTGTAAACCATCGAAAGGTTTACCCAAAACTCAATTGAAAGTTAAGATCCTGATTTATGTCGCCTTCGTGTTTCTTTCTTGACTTCAAATAATATACAATATTCTCTATGTTCTAAGAGTGTAGAACCGAATATCTGCATTTTCGAAGGTCTTAACTTTAATTTGATATCTATTGGACTAAAATATAAAGTGAATAGAAACAGGAACGTAAAGATTTCTCGTTAATTTTGTGGCAATCCTGTTAAAATAGTGGCATAGAAGAAAATCCGAAATAAAAATAATAAATATAATTTTAATAATTATATAATTTGTGAGAAATAAAAGTAGTAAATAAAAATAGCACGTCATAAACGTCAACATTTTTTACAATCCATAACCAAGTAGGAAATAACCAGCATGTATAAGCATATATGAAGGCAAATTTTGAGATAGGTAAGTATATTTCTTTAGCAATTTATTAAAGTAACTTAAGTTGATCTTAACTAAATTAGGCATTTTGAACTCTGTAATTAGTATGGGTTCAAACTTCATCTCTATTTTATACTAATTTGAAGTATCTAACCTGGAGATACTGTTTAAGCTAAAACTCAACTTCGAGTGGCCAAAAAAGTTATTAGAAAAATTCAAAATGTTCGTATTAACTTAAGTCGACTTAAGCTATTATAGTGTACTTAAATATAGTGTAACTATCTCAATTTTATATTGAGTAATAGCTAATTCAACATAAAAGTTTGAGACACTTTAGAAAAATATGAAGAAAGAAATAGGAAAGAGTAAATTTTTATACTTCCCACCGGTTTCAGCTAATATAATATAATAACGAACTAGTAGAGAGATGACAAAAGACTTATCGAAGTGCATCGGTGACCAAAGGCAAAGACACTAAAAGCAACAAAATTTACTAAGAAATTTGCAAATACTAAAAAGTAAAAAAAATTTAAATGTGTTTGGGAAATTTTCGCCTAACAAATAGCTTCTAGCGCTTACAATGCCCTTAAGTGGCTATAACAAAATATTGATAGTAAATACATTATGGCAAAATATTTTGTTGGAAGTAAAGAAGAAAAATGCATAAAAAATAGGGTGCTAGTGGAGTAACTCGATTAAATTGTGGGTTCAAGTAATTTATTACAGCGAGAGAGACAGGAAGAGAGTGTTTTAGTTCAGATATGAAGCAACGATTTAGTCTTTTGAAGAACGGACTTAGTTTCTGAGAAACTGTCGTGAATACTACTATCTATTTGCAGGGAAACTATTTGTTGAGAAATAATAAGGAAAATCCGATACTTTTCAGTATGAAAAATTTAGATCATCAATGCGAAGGCATAGAAGAGTCGAATCAAGGATATCACAGAAACAAAGAAAAAAAAACAACTGGAAAGTTACTTGAAGTTAAGTCAGTCCAACTCCAGGCGACTTAGTGTATTTCATGGCATTTTAAGAGTCATTACATCCTATGCACAGTGGAGTTCAGTTATTGAGAGAAAAAACTTATCGATACTGTCTACAATATTAATATACTAATCTGGTACACCCACGTCGAAATGGAACTTAATTTTAGCCGATTTTAGCCGAAGTATCGTTTGAAGAAACTAAAATAAATGCGATCGTAATCTAAATTTAATATCGCTGCATCAAAAATTCGGTACGACCTTGAACACCAGCATCTCTTTCGAATTCGGAGTTAAAAGCTCCCTTAGCTCTTTGAAACGAAATGAGATTTTGGAAAGTATTATTTAACCTCACACAACTTCGGCAAAAAAGTCTCTCTAAACTAACGAAATTCAGTAGGTGTTACCCAGGGAGAAATATTTGCGAAAACTCGTAAGAACTTCAAGTACTACACTAGCTTCAAGTATTTATTAGCGATCATTATGAACACACAAGAAAGAAAAAATTTTATTAAAAAAAAAATTTTTTTATTTATACATATATATATATAGATATTACATATATACTAGTAATATAGCCCATATTACATAACGACTGTTTCTATAAAGGCATGAAAATATCAACAAAGAATAAATTAAAATTTCAAAACATTACAGTGATTCCAAAGCACTGTCATAAGCACCCTGTATAACACACTCACACAAGGCTTCAAACAAGGCCTTATGTTTCTATGCACTTTTTAACCAATACAAAATACCATTATGTCATTACAATAGAGCGAAAAATGCGACAAGCAATCCAAAGTTTACATGCTCTCACACATGGGCGCTGCCCGAACAAAAGTCTACAAGTGGTTTGCATACTTTCAGGGGCATATGCGAGCACACGCTGCTTAAATAAAGTACTATTTGAACGTGTAAAATAGATGCCATAAAAGCATACAAAAAATATAATAAGATATATTAGTAAATATATTTCATATAATAGAAAGCCGCAGGCAAAGTGCGACAAATACAACAACAGCAACAACTACAATAACTAAACTTCAGCCATAATAGAGGAAAAACGCCATAAAAGTGGCTAAGAGGCTAAAATGTGCACAATAAAATGGCTGCAATATAATAGAATAGCAGAAGGGTTGCATAAAAAGAAAAGTTGAATGTCATAATATTGCGGCATATAATAGCATTAGAGACGGAAGAGAGTGTGCAAATGAGCTAGTTTGTGCGAGTTGAATGTCCTGCAAGGAAAATGTTGTTGCAAGTTAATGTTTTTACAATAAAATTTCATTTATTTAATTTAACTTAAATAATATTGAGTGAAAAAAAATGTGCTGTTTAATTAAATGTCTCTGTTTGAAATTTTTTTTGGAGTTGACTTGCAGATATACAATTATTATACAATATTATTACGAAAAAAGTTGGAAAGTATTGTTTCTGCATGGTTCCTAATTCAATATGCACATTTTTTTCAACCATTGTTCTCGTGTGTCAACATGGTTCCACTAAAATTTGTGTAAGTTCACATTTAATGTGTTGTTGTTGTTATTTCTACACTTCTTGTCGGTACAAAGTGTAGCCAATAATGCATTCAAAACTTGCCTGAACACAAAAGCATACAGAAGGGTATTTGGTGGGCGCAAATTTTATTACAAACTCATTCGTGCGCACTTCAGAGCACTTAGTCACACTCAGCAATGCTAAAATGGGCAATCGGCACGCACTTGTAAAGAACTGATTTTTTTTTTTGGAAACTTACATGTTCTCACATACATTAGCGCAAATTTCGCTATATATAATGATATATATAATGATGATATGCATTGATATTGGTGTGAAACTATAGTAATATTCCTGGTGCTGAAACTCAAGTACTGGCCTTTGTGCAACATAGCTGGAATGACAAGTTTATTCGCAATTCAATTAAATATTGATAATTTGTAGAGACTCTAGAAAATATTAGGGATGATAAAATAGGGTTAAGAAAAGTGAAAATACTTTTCATTGACAGTAAAAGTCGAAATTCTGCAATAGCTTCAGGTAATCAGTTTCTTCTCGAAGTCGTAAGCCTTTGATATGTAATAAGGAACAATCAACATAGCAGAGCGATCTTTTTGATGAGCACAATATCTCTGAAACTTGTGATAAAATGTTAATGAGGTTAATATTAAAAAAAAAATTGAATTGAAATTCAGATATGAAATGGTACGCTTATTCATCGATATAATTTTTGTAGTTAAACATGTTAAATGTGGCATTGTTTGCTAAAAGAAGTAAGCAAGTTGACATATCTTTACTAGCATAGCAACCTCTCTGCCCTTTTTTAATATTTTTTTCTATAAACTTTAGTGTTTGTTAATGTTATGGCAACAGAGAGCTTTTAAGGAGTTCTTGCACCATAAAGGAAGTTCTCAGTTGAATAAAGATTTGTTTGATAACTTTTATGAATGTGCCATCTCATGGTAATTTATAATAAATAGCCTTAAGTTGATGGCATGATGCCCCATTGTTAGATGAATTCTTCTGAGTTCCTGTTTAGTGAAGCAACCTGCTGGCTGCGTTTAATCGAGAAGCTTGCTGAATTAGTAAGGCAGCTTCTATACAAAATAATGTGTATGATGTTGATGAATGCGGTTGGTTTTTTTTTCGAAACCAGGATGGTTCTCAAACCACTCATTGTTGGTTCGATTCTGATGAAGAAACTTGCAGTGTTTCCTACCATCAGCTTTTCATTCACATTTATTCGCTGTAGAAAGGGTAGAGAATTCACAATAAGTAGAGTTGTATGCCTTATAATTAAATAATTTTATACAAGTATGTAAACTAGACTAAATATTGTAGTATAATATTTGATCACATCCATGTAAAATTACTTGCATTCCAAGACACAATAATGCAGCAATCTGAACAGGGCTAGTGGTCTCCTCTCTGAGAAGCTAGTATTACAAGGTTACCGCATGCCGTGTGGCAAGTAGCTTACATATAGTCATCTATATATCAAAATGATATTATATACATTTTATTAAAATTCTTTACCAAGCCAGACAATAAAAGGAAAAATGTTTAGAAAGGGTACTCCGGGCCGATAACGATGAATGAGTGGTATCAAAACTGTTCAATCATCAGCAATCAGCATTTTGCATTTAGTACTTAACCTAATAGCTTCATCTAGTATTAAGATGCCTTCATATTAATGTATCTCGTAAACTGCCAAAGTGACCTTTTAATAAGTTCTGTTTAATCGAAGTAATAACTTGGCGAATATGTCGAAGCCAATGTGTTACTATATATAAGCCACTAGCAATTCACTTATAAATCATATACATATCTATATATATATATATATATATGTATGCAGTGCATCGCTTCTTGTAAAATTATGAGCACTTGTGTAATATTAATAAGGCTTATAAGTACACTTGATACACCGTGACGTATGAGTAATATTTCAGCGCTGCTGTATATGGAAAGCACTCTTTAGATTAATTGCGGTGAAGCATCAAATTAGTCAGCGAAAATATCAGTTTACAACCGGAATTCCCTGACTAAACACGAACTAGACAGAAATGGTTTAGACTTAAACTATTTTTTTGGGATTTTAGTTCAGAAAACATGCATATATATATCAGTAAATCAGGCCTTTTCAAATAAAAATAGGGAAGATCTGAAAAAAATTCACATTAGAATTATTTCTAACAATAGAAATTGATTTAGACATTTGTATATTTGTTTTGAAATAGTATGTTTATGATAAATTTCTGAACACATTCTGACAAATGACACTTTGAATAAAACTTGAAGGTTGTTTGTATGGAGACAAAGGCAAAAGGCAAAAGGCGAAGCTGACTAGTTGGAATTTTGCTGGTTGTACAAGTAGTCTTTAGCTAATTGACTTCACTGCAGGGTATATACATGTGTATATTTGTGTTTGTATGTGCTGTATATATATATATATATATATATATTATGCGCGTTTGTAAGCACTTATAATTTTTCATTTGAAACCTGCCAAAAAAATAAAAAATAAAATAAAAATTCTGCATACGCACACAATATGCTTGATTTAATATGGGCAATATAACAGCAATCAGCTTTTTCGTACATGCATGCGCGCATGAGCAGACACACACACACACACACACACACATACTCGCATATTTACATACCTACAGCAACATTAATATTCCACATTCAACAATCATAAAGCAAGTACACTTCTACCACGTCGGTAAATTACTTAATATTTATTATTAATGTCATAAATATGAGTAAAGCGCACTTCCGCTACACACACACACATACACACGCACCCATGCGTGCGATATCAACGCTTGACAGCTATGCTTCAATATTCATGTTTGTGTGAAAGTGATTTGCGCCGGTGGCAATATTTTAAGCTGTTATGTAATATTAATAAACGTTGCGCATATAAGTAGGCTACTGAGTTTTTAATACACAAACCGCAAATATACACACACACATGTATTAATACTGTGTATAGTTATATGTAGGCACCCACACATGCACCCGCTTGCTGCAAATGACAATTGACGTTGATAATGATGTTGTTACGCAACGCCGCCGGTTGATTGTATACACTTGAATACACTTACATACATATGCACATATGCGCACTTCTGACTGGTCGAGTGCTTAAATTTGTGCGGTTCGGATTTAATTTCAACTTTGATATGCAATCGCGAAAAGGTATTAACTTTAAGTGGTCTTTGGTGTGTGCCTGCATGTTGGCAAAAAAGAAATGCAGAAAACAAATTCAGCATTTGCGCTTGTGAATTTCAAATTTCGTATAAAGAGTAACCTTGGATTTTAATAAAGAATTGTGCAATAATAAATATTATTCCAGCCTTTCTGACCTTTTGTTGACAAAGTTCACAAAGCTTCCTAAGCATATTACTCTCATGTTACCAAAACGGTTGACAGGTCGTTAGTAAATTACAAGCTCCTCTATATCGGTTAGAATTATATGAGCTAATTTGGAAATAGCCACTGTTGTGCATGACTTGAGTACGAAATTTATTTGTCTTCTTTACTGTATTTAATTTAATTTAAGAATATTTTTCAGTTAAGAGAGATGTGCCAGTATGGCTCCCCAATGCTGAAAGAACAGTTCCCGCCATTGATACCACCTCTACTGAGCTAGCTCATTTACAATTCTAATTCATTCTCAGGCTATCAAAAGTAGCTTCAAACGGGTAGTACAAAAAAGTAGGGTTGCTAAGTAGAAAATAAATACTACGGATTTTAGAAAATTATAAAAAAAATTTTCTATTAACTAATCCGTTTTTAGCTATTCTTTCAGAGCGAACTTTTCTATATGGTAAATTAATTCGATTGCTTAAAGTTATAAGCTTTGTCTAAACCCTACTTCTTTATCACATTACACTAGCGATTCAACAAATATTGATTGATTGATTTCCCCTGCATTCTTTGTAACTACAAGGAGCTTCGTGAGCGCACAACATATTTACTGTAACCAGTTTGGGATCCCTGAAAGTCCTGCTTCATTAACCATATATATTAAAACTTGAACAAGTTGTTTTATTTTGTTATAGCAGCTGAAGTATCTGTACTAATGTTTTTCTCCAAATTTTAATTGTACGTAATTGTTCAAATTAGAGACAACTGATCTTAATTATTACTCAAGTAAGAAGTAGGCGAACGATCGTACGACTATAATAACTGGTAAATTATCATAAGAAAGCTTCTTAAAAATTTTATGGATCTTTGCAGAACGATTACTACTTGAACAAAAACTCTATCTAGTTCTTAGAAGTCCTTATAGAAAAGTAACCTGTGGTCAATCAGAGAGACTTTGAGAGTAGGAGGTTCCGCAAGTTCAGAGGTAGAGATTCAGCAAGACTCCTCAGTTATTTTAGTTTACCAGAAGGCGTCACTGTGGCAGATATAGTGGTCAGATGGAACAGGGGTGACCAAAAATGCAACTACGGAGTCACACGACAGCAACATCAATAAAAATTACAACAACATAGTTCTCGAACTGATAAAAAATCTACGACTCAAATTGTATTTCTACTGAACTAACAACAAGGCAAGATTGTCAATGACAAGCAAGACGACAAACCAAATGCATTTACAACAACAAAGTGAATGCGAACCAATGTCAGCCAACAGTGATTGAATGAGAATAGATTTTTGTCTCGTTAGTTCCAAGTGAGCCAACGCGAGCCAGACAGCGCTAGTGACAATCAACTTGCTTGCTGTGATCATTTGCATGTTTGTTGCAAGTGATGTTGTTGGGGCGACGCGGAGCCAAGTGAGCAACGGCGTGAGTACCCCTGATATAGAGGAAAGCCACATAGGACAATGCTGAGATAGATTAATTACTCGGCAGCACCGCTGTTAGTGACTAGGTCAATAGGCGAGAGTTTTAACTGCACTTGTTATTAAGTACGAAATCTATGGAAAGGTTTCTCAGCTGAGTTGAATTCTAGTTTCGATTAAATAAATTGTTATTTTAGACGCTTTCGAATCAACTTGTGTGTAAAAGCTTAAAGAAATTAAAATTTAAATAAAATATTTAAATAAATTCGAAATCAATATCAATCAATAATGAGCTGCTTATGACAGTGGCGAACAAAAAGAGCAGCAGCAAATGGCAATCATTTACTACACACAAGGTGGTTCATGTAGCAAATTTTTTAATCATAAGTTATTTTGCTTGTGATGTATTTTTTTCTCTGAGGTAGGGATCAAAGAATTTTTTTAGGTCAAAAATTGACGATCCGATACTTTATTCCACCTAGATTAAGACCATCAATTGATTAGGCTATACCCTCATTGGTATATATATGATTAGCCGCGCCAGTTCCATCAATTGAAGAACTTAGATAATTTTAGATAACCTAGAAATCTATTGATGATTCAGGCAATAAGGGAAAATTGAGAAAAAAAATCTTTTTATACCCTGTATATACAGTTAAATAGTCTGCAATATTGGTAAGTGAAAGCACTCGAACTCATTCAAGACCCAAAACAAAGCAAACTACAAGCTCGTGAAACAATAATGTGTATGACAAGTAAAATAATAACAACTCAAATAAACAGTTGTACCACCAACAAAAATAATTATGCTGCAGTAGCAGTAAAAGCAGAAAAAACATACGAACAATGCATGTAGGAGCAACAAGCAGCACAACAAAGCAATAACAAACAACAAACGAATAAAGAAAAATATAAGTGCAAATCGATGAGTGCTCGCAAACTGACTGACTGCCTGACTGATTGGCGGATTGAATGATTGTGTGACTGACTGAATGATTGTGTACACTTGGGTATGTTTGTGTTGGTCAGACGCCAGCAAAAGCATACAGTCAAATGCATGAATGGCTCATTTGTATGTATGTGTGTGTGTGTGTGCAACTGTGTGCCAGACTTGGCTGGCGGGCGTTGGCCCATACGATTTTGATTGGCGTTGGGATATGTTAACATTTCCGCAACTATGGCAGCTTCCGTGGAGAGTTTAATTAAAAATTACATTTTTGCTGTCAATTAAAACGTACACAAACAATAAAACAATGTGCCACCGTTGCAATAACAGTAATAACATAAATTAAGAGTTGGAAACGAAAGTAGGTGAAAAACAAAAAATAAATTGTAAATGAATTTATTACAGGTGTGTAGCAAAGAAATTTATTTGCAAGTTGCAAGTTGCTGTGGTGCAGGCCAATAACGGCCTAACACACAGCTACACAACGGTATATAGTATATATTTATATAGAACATATATTATGTAATATATTATGCATGTGTATATGATATGTATGTATGCAAATGCACTCATTTAATTAACACACACCGAATGCAAGCGATCTGTCATGAATGATGATTGTGCCGACAACAGAGTTGTAGAGTTGTAGCAGCAGCAGTTAAAAAAAACTACAACAACAACAACAATGAAAAAAATCAACAACGACAAAAACGAACAACAACAACAGAGATATTTTGCAGCTGTTGCAAAAATCAACAACAACAGCAAATTGTTGCTGCTGGTAAACAGCAGCAATAAATAAACAAGGTAAATTAAATAAAATTGCACTTTATTCAATATGCGCATATTGATTAAATTATAACAACAATACATTTTCAATAAAAGCGTAAAAATTCGTTGTAGAAGAAAAAACACCAACAACAAACAATGAGGAAGCAACACACTGCCAGACCAGCTGATGAAAAGCCGGCACGACAGCTGTCATCATTGTTGTTATTGTTGTTGTTGGCGTAGTAGTAAAAGCGTTATTTAACATTTAATATTTATGCGCGTTTTTGTATTAAACAATAACTTCATGAGTAAAAGTGTTTTATGCAGCCACTGTATTCATTTGTTTACCAATATTATGTAATCGATAATTAAATATTTATGAATATGCAATACTGACATTAAATAAATACTCAAATGTACTTCAGTGCTGTGAAAAGTGTGTATTTATGGTACGGCCGGTTTTTTTTTTTTAACAGAAAAATATCAGAAAAATAACATGTTTGAGTTGAAAAATTATAAGTTGATTGAAATTAAAATTAAAGCTTTTGTCAGTTTCTGGCAATAATTTTAATAAATAACGGCTTGATAATATGAAACAGAAATGCTTAAATTTTTGCAAACATTATTGCGTTATAAATATTTTTTTTTTGAGACAGGAACAGAAACAGAAATGCAAACGATGTATGTTCATAATTATTCAGGAAGGCAATATATGCAATTGTAAAATTGTTCATGCAAAAAAATCATGGAAAAATGTTGTTTCGTTATGCGATATTACATATTTTTCAGGCGTAAAGCGATTTTATTTGAAAAGTATAACACATTCCCTATACCTCTGTTTCTGTCACCACCGACTAATTCTGTTTCTGTTGGAAACTAATAATTTTAATACAATAGAGTAAAAAAAAAGATAATTTCATTTTCTTGACTTTTAAACTGAAACTATATAATGCAGTTAATATTATGTGATTCAGTTGATAAAACTGTTTCTGTTTCTGTAACTATTTCTGTTACAAAAATTTCAACCGATTGCCTAAACTTCGAATAGTGTGAAAATGAATAAATGAAAAGCAGATTTGAAACATTTAACATACCAAATTTGATATCTCTGTCATGTTTCAAGCATAAATGTAAAACAGAAATGCAAAACTGAAACAGAAAAATGTAAGAATTTCTGTTGAGAGCACAAAAAGCACATTTAAATACTGGTTTCTTCTCTAGTAACTTTTCTTGACCGCAGGCGATTGTGTAGAGCATCCTCATGATTTTTTAAATGAAATTTATATTTTGAATACAAACAAGCTCAAGTGACAATATTCAATACAAAATTGTATGACAGTATGGCAAGCAAATTCAGCAAATTGCAAAATTCATTTGGATAATTGAAAATTTCTTGTTATTTCATTACGGTATTGTTGGACTTAGACTTTGTTGCTTTATCTGATAAAATGCTTAGAACATTTTTACCGAAATTGATAGCATTTTCGTACAACATTTTGACAGATAACGGATCTACAACATTCGCCGAGCAACCGAAAAATTTTTCACAAGTTCATTGTACGAGTTTAAAAAGCCACAAAAATTGCTGTTTCGATGAAGATCTTTTCATTACTTATTGTGCTTTTCAATGAATTGCAATGAATTGATGAATTTGTAGTAATCAAAGTATTGCTTTGAGTTTTTTATTAAAGGATTTCTCAACATAGTATGCAAAGAATCTCAATAGTCAAGGAATTATTTCTAGTATACTCTTTTCAAGATAAGCTCCAGTGGGTTGGCTGTTTAGATGTATAAAATATGCCATAGAAATATAAATTTCTTTAAATTATATATATATAAATAGTTTTATATATACATATATATATTATTTGATACTATTTGATACTATTGATACTATTTTTGAAAAAGAGTTAAATCAGAGGCAGTCAAATTAATTAACAAATACTCTTTCGATGTTAGCATAAAAAGAGAGAAACATAGAGTGGTTGAGTACCTGGAAAAATAGCTTGTTGTAAAGACCGAGTGTTGAGAGTGCGATACTTGTACCTTTTTGTTTCGAAAAGGCTTTCCGATGCTCATGTTAATATCATTTCAGAAAGCACTGGTTGAAATAACACTATCCTTATTTGTTTGGAACTTCTCTGAGAAATTTTCGCACAGAAAGTTCGGAGTGGATGCTTTATTAATGGCATTATTCTTTGTTGAAACGTTAGAGTATTTCTGAAGCCCTCCAACGAAATTTTCGCAAGAATTATTGTAACGTATTTTCTTATTCTTGGTATATAGATGCTTGATTCAGCTTTTAGAAAGCTTGAGCTCGAAATTAAACCTCAGAACCACTCTGTAGTAAGTCTCATCTCTCATGTAATTATTTAAAATCAGTCTCTGCCACATTTATGCACTCTCAATTGCCTTTTATTTCCAAAGAAACCGACACACTGCTTAAAAATAACTCTTAGTTAAGAATTATTTTATTTTCGCAAAAATGAATTTGAAAAAGATTGTTAAGTAGAAAAGCGGTAATTTATTTTGGAAAATAGGGCTCAACTAACCAGAAAGAGCTGTTTTGATAACAGTCTAATGACTGTCAAGATTGTGTAAGATATATTTAACGTTGTTAAAATAATACCAATAACCTTACAGTTACTAAAACCTTCGGTAGCAACGCTTAATTTTGAGTATTCACAATTTCAAAACAATTTTGTAAGATATTGTATATATGTATGTATGTATTTTAAACAAATTGAATTTGGCAGAAATATAATAATTTAGAAGAAAGCATAAATATTTCAGAGCTAAGTGACCTTATCGTTCAACTCTTTGTTTACGCGCTTTAAGCTATTGCCACACTTTGTATGCAGCACAAATATTTTTGCTTGGTTTACAAAATCTGCAACTGAATTTGGCAAATTTAATTGGAAATATTTAAAAGTAAAATTTCCAAAGTTGCATTAGAATAACAAAACTGCTAACATACAGTTATATTTAAATATATTTGAGAAAATATGAAATATGCTGACATTTGCAATACGAGGGTTGGTATTTACATTGCTTGTTTAAGCCATGAGCCATGAGTTATTACTTGAAAGAAATTTCAAAAAATCGATTGTTTTGACTTACAGTACATTTTAGGGTCTTAGAAACATTTTTCAATATGTTAGAATACTGACTGTTAAGGTGTTTCCCAGTCCAATCCACTGTAGTGTCGAAGCGTACGGGTTAGTCAGCTGTGCACGTTCTGCATTTTTCCAATCTGGCAACAATGATACTCGGAGAGAGACTACCATACGTATCTATTCAAATTTTAACTAAAAATACACAGTAATATTATCTAGTAAACTAAATACGATTGTTTCTTATTATTACCAATTTTTTTGCAAGCAATTTTTTGTTAATTTTTTTGGCCAATAATTTAAAATTTTTTTCAAATTCGCCATTTCGTGAAAAATTTATGCAAGCCTTATGTAGATTAAGATCTCATTTTTTGTTTTGTTACAGATAGCACGTGTTCCTCGTATCACCGTCGCCTGCAGGGGCACTCTTGAAACTGGTGATTTCGAAGATCGGCCTAGTAGCCGCTTTTTCGATACAAAGGGACAATATAAACTTTTCTGTACACTTAAAATATATTTTTTTAAATATTTTAGTAATATATATAAAAGTACTTTTTATACATTCATATACAAATTATGTTTAATAAAGCCTGAAACTGTGAAAGTCGCCTAATTTTCCCTTACCCCCAGTACAAATTGTCAAAATTTTGCCTTTTCTCGGTGCTCTAGACTAGCTTAACCCCTTAAATTGTGGTGTTTCGCACGAGTGCATGCCAATTTTTATCAACAGCTGAGTAAGCTAAATTCTAGTTATGCTTCTCTTACGTCATCGATTCATAAGCCACCGATGGAAGGTCTCGATGGAAGTCTCTACCGAAATGATGAAAAATAATCGGTTCGAAAACATTTACAGTTCAGTTCAACTTTTTTGGCGAGCTGTTGTTTTAAAGCAACACTAAAAGTCATCCAGACTTGAAATATTAATAGTAACGCTCGTATGGACTTCAAAATCATATTTGTGCTCAGCAAAAATAGCAACAATTTTGACAAACTAATTTTTTCTTTGCAAATTCCGATTTTACTACAAATTTGCAACTTTAAATGAAACTAAATCGAATTCAGTTGTATGTATGTGTGGACTCGAGGCATAAGCATATATGCGTATTCAAGAAACATACGTCACATCGCGCTGCTACACACTTCAATATGCCAACTGCTAATGCCAATTGTTGCACTACACTCTCGCCCTTGTTTGTTTTTTTTTTTTTTTTTGTTTTTGTTTTCTTGCTTTTGCGATAATTGAAATATGCAATTTAACTTGCTGTCAAAGGAGCAAAACTTTCCAAATGAAAAATCAAATACAATTTTACTGATTGACATACAGATTGATGGCATATAGTGGAGCAGTGGGCAAGCAGGTAAATAATAACAACAACAAAAGGCTGCTGCACACATGTATACATATGTGAGATGTGTGTGTATGTGAGTGTGTATGTGTCTGTGTGTGGCAAATGAATGTGTACGTGTGTTGTTTGTGTATGAAAAACATGTGTGGTGGTTTGAAGGCAGGTAATGTTTTTTTTTTTTTTTTTTTTGTTGTTTGTTGGCGAGCGTGTGGCAGCGTATATTTTGTAGTGAGCTTCGGTAACTAATGAAGAATGATGTGATATTTGGTTTGATGTGCGCGCCTGGCGTTGATGGGATGAGTAACGATCGCTTACGAACAAGCAAAGAAAGGAAAGAAAAAAAAAAGCATGAAAATCAAGCAAACCAAGCAGCCGAGTGCCAATGCGCTAACTATATGCATATTTGCGTGTTTATATGTGCACCAGAAGTGCGCCATGTTTGCGTTTACGGCAAAAAGCGCCATTTCCCTTGCAACTTCTCAGCACAAAACTACACTTGGCGCACACATACTTACACACCACACCACACCACACCCACTTTACCGACTATGGAAGGTCGCGTCAAGTTCGTCATTTGGGCATAACATTCCAATTGCAAATTACTTTATCATGTCAATTTCATTACAGAAAAGTAATATTTTCACGAATTTCCGTCAATGTCAATCTGTGGCTGCTGCCATTGTTCGATGCATTGGAGTTGGACTTGGAGTTGGCGCTGGCAAATGTATGTGCGGATATGAATAAGTTTGCGCACACGCTCCGTTACGCATAAGTCAACAAAGGGCGACTTTAGGCCAACAATGCCAATTTAGTCAACAAACTCATTTCCGGTAGTGGTATTGTAACAACAAATATGTATGAATTTAGGCAATTTCATAATACAAATGTATGTTCACACAGAGACATAGATTTGTTCGTTGTTTATTATTTGGACAAAAATGTTACTCAATTGGTATAGTGATTTCGAAAAGTGATTTCAATTATATTAATAACATATGTGCATTATATATTTATGGGCACAGAGAGAGAGAGAGAGAGACTGCAAAGAAATTTATTCAATATTTGAGTTATCATGCTTTCGCAACTAACACGAGTAGTCGATTATTTTATATGTAATTGTATTTCAAGAAAATAGTAATACGAGTATGCTGAGAAGGACTCTGGGATGGTCATTTAGTACAATATATACTATATATCGTTAAGAGCTCCTCAGGCCGGGTTAGAGCCCTCTAAAAATGCCTAGCTTTGACCATTTATTCTTGTAGTAAAGGAAAAATCTCTCTCTCTTTCAGACTTTATTGAGCATCTATTTGAGTGTATAAAAAAGTCTAGTCCTAGTGGTTAAATTTTCGGAATTACTTTTTTCAAGAGAGCCTTGATAGGTGGCGAAAATTCTAGGAATCCGCGCTACTTGCTAGTAAAGAACGTATCTACGCTACAGCGGATGGGACAATACTTTTTTATTACTGTTCTACCAACAGAGTAATATCTTTAGTACCCTAAGAAAAAAAAAAAAAAAAAAAACCGGAATGGTAGACTTTTTTAAAACCCAAGACTGGCCTACCCCTTTAATTAGTTTTTATTCAGTCCATTTGCAAGTTGGTGTCACCAGGTCTAGCCAAGTTATTCTCTATTTGGACTTTCTGACTCGCAATGAGCGCTGTCACTCATACCTCTTGGCCCTTGCTACACTCAGAGTGCACACTTCAGATTGAAGTGGTGCCGTTAAATCATATTAGGAGATTTAACCATAATTTTTCAACCATAACCCGGAACTTGCACACCGAATGCGGAGTCGGTATACTACCGGCTGAGTACTTGAGCGGAACAAAAAAAAATATATATAGACATTCTCCTAAAGCAAAATAAACAGAAGAATACTTGCCAACCACATCGAGTTTAAATGTGTCTTGTACTTTCTAAAAGAAAACCGTTCTCATTACCTGAATCGTCGTATATATTTACGACAAATAATATAGCTCTTTTATGAGTCCTTTGATATTAAGTATATCCATAATGAAGACACTTGACATTGACAAAACATTAAACTCCATTTCAAACAAGACAGTCGTTGGAAGTGTAATATTTTGATTATTTTGTTTAATTATTTTGAATATTTTAATAATTATTTGAGCAGCTTCTTGAAATCAAAAAACGGCTTAATTTTATGAGGAGTGCTGACTGGGAATACTGAGTATAAAGGACTAGGGATACTGACTGAAGAGTACTTACTATTCAGTAATCCCTCAAGCGCCTAAATCACAAAGCGCAAAAAAAGCGACTGTCAACTACTCTGGTCTGAAAATGATAACAAATCTATCAAAAAGTAGTACCAATAAACATTTTCGAATACCTAGAAAAGCATAATTGAAAAAATTCATAAAATTGCGCTTTACATAATATTATATAAGCGAAGGCCATCTAAGAACTTCTAAGATAAATTAGCAAAAATTTCAAAAGTTATAACAATTTTTATTAGGGCATGCAATTCAATTAGTTGAAAATTGGAATATTGCAAAAAGTATAAAAACTTAAAGTAACAACTAAAATTAGCACAATGCAAATTGTGGCGAAAGATATAGAGACAAAACAACACAACTGAAACACTAATAAACTCAAGAGTTGCCACTCAAGCTTTTCAAGCTTTTCAAGCGGTCGAGCGCGCGAAGCGCCAACCAAAGCTCGAGCAACTTATTGATATAAATTTTTTAATTAATACTAAATGGAAATTACGAAGTTTAAGCGCAGCAACAGCTCAACAACCAGCTGGAACGGATAAGGCAGCATAGCTGGCCAGCATGAAATAGAGATAATTTTTAGCCACAAACTGCTGCAACTTGCTGTAAACTGAAGTGTGCGCTGCACTTTTACGTTCAATCTACAACGACGGCGCAAAAGTTCGACATGAAGTTGTTTTTTTTTTTGGTATTCTTCTGCGAAATGTTAATTATAAAGGGTGCAAATTTTTTCTTTTTAGAGATTTAAACGTTTTATTTTGAAGAAACTAAATGAACTGGCCAATATTTTGGTTTTATTAGTTTCGAGTGCCGACTGTTCGGGTCGACTGTTGCCTTCCATTTCGATGGGCCTAGCTCTTTCAGCAGCATTGAGCTGACGAACGCCGAGAAAACGGGGTACAGCGGCGTCAATTCATATGGCTTGGCCTTGTCTCTATTTTCAATTTTAAAAAAGCAGGAATGAATAACACCTCCACAAACTACAGCAGTAATTTTTATATATTTCGAAGCAAGTGAACCTGGAAAGTCTAACCAGAATTGTCTAGAAAAATTTTTTTTATAATTTTAGATAATTTTAATAACTTACGCACTCATTAAATCAGAAATATGCCCCATCAGTGATGTGCCCAAGTACCCAAGTCCAGGAAATAAATAAGTACTAAATAAATCAATCCATATGTTCACTTTGACAGCTGATTTGACAGCTGTCTCTCCAGAAAAATATATAACGCTTGAAAACCACCCTTTACACAAAATTTTGTATTTAGTACAACTACCTAGTCGCATGCCCAACGCTTCGTCCTTCGTCTTCTTTACTTTACTGTGGTTGGTATACGGTAGATAATGATAAAAATGCCAAAGTTGCTTAGGCGAAACTTTGGTCCAACGTACTTAAGTATTTCCTTGCATAACTGTCGAAAGAAAATTAGTTGTTACAGCAGCATAGTTATTATATTTACAGCGCAGTAAACATAGCTAAAATAAGAAAAGTTGTGTGAAACGATGGATAAACTACCTCACCATTTTTGGGGAAAGCCGTATGGCTGTTAGGGCCTACTCTAATAGTGTGTTCACTTTGAGATATAAACTCGCGTTTATAAAATTGGTGTTTAGTGCTAACTGCTGTCACAAGTACCGATTTTGCTTTGACTAAATCTTCAATTATTGCTTAGGGCAGCAACAAAGTTTGGTTTTATGGCTGAAAAATTCTGCCTTACTGGTGTTATCGTTGAACGTTTTGGCAAATAGTAATGGTAAATATAAAGGAACCTTAAATTAAACACGGATTTTATTAAACTCCGTCCTTAAACACAAATCCATTGTGCTGAGTGCCTGGATGCTATGGAATAGGTGAAAGTAGCATAAAGTTTAATTATTAAAAGAACATCTTATGGGGGATCTGAGTCTGACAAATTTGTTGTGGTCTCAGGATGAGTATCACCAAATAAGGTAGTAATAGGGGAACATCGAGATCCTGAGCATAGCTTTGTGTTGTTAGTTTGTCATTGTTAGAGCCAGTACCAGCTAGCTCTGGGCTCTTATGTACACTAAGTCTCTGGGATCATATCTGCTCTAAGTTCAGAAAAATTTAAGTATGGCCTCCAGATTCACATACGAAACTGCCGGCCATTGGTTAAATAAGCCATTAGCTTCGAGCTTAGACAAGCTATTAGCTCAACTTTATCTACAAATTATCGATCTATTTGAAACAATGTTCATTACAGTGTTTTGGACCGGCTAAGTGACAATACACTTATGCTTTTTTTTAATTTTTGAAAGTTCTCGATGAATTTAGAGTAAATTTTGCGCGCGTGTGTTCTGGTAAGATGAGTTAGTTTTCTAAAGTTGTTGGCGGTTTCTTTAGTCTTCATAATTGATATTTCATACCAAATATTCTGAAATTTCTGCTGTTTTATTGTTGTTGTAGCGACAGAAAACAACAATTTGTACATATATATATGAGAAAACAATCATTTGGAGCAATGCTGCCGAGTTGACAGCGCTTGGTCGGTTATAACTCCGGGACCATTACGTAGCTAGTTACGTGGACTCTACTATCGTGGCTACGAAGAGTTTTTCTGTCTTTTTTTATACTTGTAAGTAATTATTTTTTTTTTAATTTTCTCTTTAATATTGGTATATGCTTTACAGAAGTTTGAACCTCATAAGAATGGCTGCTCAATTTTGAATCATCAGCAACAGTCATTAGCAACTAATGAAAAAATAAATGGCATTTAAAAAATAGTTGAGAAAATTATTGCAGTTACTGAAAATTAAAATAAAAACAATGTTGGAAGAAAATTACAAAAAAATATATATTATATATTTAACGCCATAGGTGCTATAAAAATTGGCAGATAGATTGACAGTGAGGAGGAAACATAAGCATAAGCTGCCTATGCCAGGCGCTCTTCCCACTACCCAGTGGGGCCTTTGTTGTCTGCTAGGAATTCGACAAAAAACAAAAAAAGAAAGTTGGGAAATGAGAGAAGCGGCGGGCAACATTACAAATTAAATACCTTTTAGCAATTAATCAGCTTAGCTAATGGACAATTTAAATGCGCATTGTAGCCAAAGCAACCGTATTGGGAATCAAAAGCGCAATGACCGCCCATTTGCTGGAGATGGTACGAGTATGTTTGCGCTTTTGTATTGTTGGCAGACCATTTTGTTTGATTTGGAACGAATATGAGCTTTTATGACTGCCTCAATGATAACTGCAGACTTAATGCGTTATATATTTACGATTCAGTATGTAAGGAAGAGCGTGAGTGAGAATATAATATTTTGGGAGAGCTGGACGAGAGTTCGTCCTGGCGCTAGGCTTGGTGCGGCGCCCCTTCAAACTGCTTACACACAACAAATGAAGTCATAAAATCAGTTTTGCATATAATATGTATGAAATCGCATAGGTTTGACGACAACATGCCATTTTTATTGGTTTTGGCAAATTCAAAAAATAATATATGGAAAAATGCTGAATTTATGATATTTCAAAGGTAGATGTTTTGGTGTGAGACATGTTTATATTTTCCACATTTATATAAAAAGAACCATAATATATTAGACAAGCAAGCATAGATAAATACAAATACTTAAAAACATTTCATTTTACTGCTTTGGCGTCCATAAATTGCTGTAGCGCCTAAATGTATACTACTTTGTTATAAAATTGAATTGTGTCAGCAATTATGCTAATAGGTATTTTTATTTTTTAATTTTCTATCTTATATTTAATACGAGAAAGCATGCCGAAAAATATAAAAATAGCTAACTAACTAACTCTACATGAATCATACCGTTCGGTTTAATAACATGTGTATTGGCATTATGGTGGCCTGGTTTTACCAAAAATATTCTCTACCAGAAATACTCTCGCATGATTGACATTGCCTTCCGGAGGACGTTTGTCATTGAATGTTTGCTTACATTTTTAACTTACGTCTTCTGGAACTCGTTTGGTACTCAGAGAGAAAACTCTCCCAGCTACATTGGCCGGAATGATACAAAGTCCGCTTATGACACCTTCTTTTTTCAGATAATTTTCGACTAATATAACTCCGTAGTTCCTTAAACTGAGCCCTATTTAAGGCGATATGGTCTACATATGGAAGGAGGTCAATATTTAGTCAATTAATCTTTCAACGTATTACCCGCATAGATACCTTCTGGCCTGGAGTAAATCGAGAGAGAAGAATGAAGAATAGAAGAATAGAAATCTAGTGACTCCTCCGCCCACAGCAAGGTTCACCGTTTCCTAGTTGTAATGATTTCAAGTGGGCACTGACCAATCCACGTCTACCAGGTAAAGTAAAAAATCTAACCGGTTCTCCGTTGAAGAAGTTGCATGGAAGAACTTGAGGCAAAATAATCTTAACACTTCCACCTCGATTCTCCTACTTCTTGACTAATCAAGGCCTTGGATCTTACACCTTCAAACAACCAGGACATCGAGGGAATATACTTAAAACGACTAAGGTGATTTGTCGATTCATAAGTTCCAAATAAAAGGAAATTTCTGGCATCACAAAGTACTGTTCTTAGAAATTCAAGTGTGATCCAAAAAATAAAATTGAAATTAATCTAACCTAACCCTAATAAATTTGCATATCTTAGCACAAGGATTGTATGTTGAAAGAAAACGGGGGATGTATGAATAACGGTACATACATTACTAAAGCGATATATTGGTTCGAGGAGTTTATAAACACCAATGTGCTTGCCGAATCGCACCTCTCAGTAATGTTATGCGCTGGATTAACAAACTTACTTCTTTTGCTTTTCCTCTCTACCTCTTTCACCATCAGACAGCCCGCTTTCTTCCTCCTCGTTTCCCCATCACTTACTGTTAGTCACAGTATTATTTACTTTTCGTTCGTTCCTTCTTCTCTCGCTTTCACTTCTTCTTCTTCACTTACTTCTTTTCTATTTTAATTTTTCCTTTCATATCAACTATGTTTTATTCCATAAGAATCTGCGGAAAAAACGAAAAGACGCGAATGATTTCAATTGAACACCAAATCGAGAATTTTATAGTATATGAAATTCAGAAAAAAGTTACTAAAATGTACTATATTAGTATTTTGCTAACCAAGAGTCTCCTCCGCTGCTATTCGTCAGCTAGAAAATTTTCTTAAAATGTTCCAAAAATCACTTTAGTGCCCGGTGCCTATTGGAAAATTGGAAATTTTTTACTTCCGCTCGTTGCGAATACAATGCCGCCCTTACTTCTTTTACATTTCAATTGAAATCAAATAATATTTCCCCCGATTTCACTTTCGCTAAACATGTGATTTTTATTACCTTACGTTTTTCTATCTCCGCATAGCATTATTTGCTGACTAAACGCTTGACTTTTAGCCTTCTACCTTCTGCGCTTTCAATATTTATTTTCGCGTTGTGCAAAACAAAGAAATTTACATTTTTCAAAGCCAAAAGAGAAACGGAATTTTATTACTTTATGTTTGTGTTGTGGCAAAGGCGAGTCGCCGGCGGGCGGGCCTCTGTGTATGTGTGTGTGTGTGTGTGTGTGTGTGTAAGGTAGCGCAATTGATTGGTTTTGCGGAAAGGTGGCAGCATGGATGGATTACATGGATGTCTGTGTGTGTGTGTGTGTGTGCGGATTCCAAATCCACCACCTTTGGTGTACGATTTTTGCATATTTTTTCGCTCTCCGCAAAACAATGTAATTTCATTTGTAAAACACATATGTTGCATGCCCACAAAAGTTTTGCCCTATTTTTTCAGCCACTCACCATCACACTTTCACTTGAACTCCAAGACGCGAACGGCATTTATTGTAATTTATTGCCAACATTGCAAAAATATTTTAGTATTTATTTACTTTGGCACTCAAATGCATGGCAAATGCATGCCTCTTGTTTTAACGACCGCATATATTTGCCGTTCTTTTTTTTCTCTTTAGCACTTAGCTGTTGCATGCCTCAGGTGTAAGCGAGTTTTTTGGCGTGCTTTTTGCATGAATTTTGCAATTTTTTAATTTTAGTTTTGTCTTCATTTGATTTTTATTTAGTTTCTGTCATATTTGAGTATCACCAGCTTCATTGTGAATTCAGGCTCCGGTTGAAGACACGCAGACACTTATTTGAACACTTTTTCAATTTAGTTAAAAAACTAGTTTTGCGAAAGCAGCACTGTATTTTTTGGTCACTCATTCGACAAAAATGTTCGGTGAAGGTCCTCGAAATTGAGCACTTAATTATTTACAGTTCCTTCAGCAGTAATACATATCTTTAAAATTCTATTAATTTCACATACGTTTGATATTTATTTATTTGCAGTCCCATATGCAAGTCCCCCTCTTTGCTTTTGGTAAGTAGTTTTAACGTTAATGGATTTTAAAAAATATCTTCTTCAAAATTGTTACATAACAATCTTTGTTGCAGTATTTATTGGCGACCGGAAATTGAAACTATTCCCATAGCAATTAAACAGAGTATGAGTGTATGCGTTAAGAAATGTATGGGAAGAAATGTTACATATTTAATTATGTGGAGACTATGTTACATAAGTGAGAGCACTACCTAAGTGAAGAGTGAGTAAGCAGGCTCAAAGTATGTGTATACAAATCTTCAAAAAAGTGGGCTGACGTAAATAAAGTTTAGTAGCTATTTTCTACTTATATCGGAAGCATTTCCTATTCGATTTATTCTCATATATTTGTGTTCCTTTTTGAACCAACAAAAAGCACAATCTTAATCCTAGACCTACGAAATACAAAAAGGAAAGTGATGCAAAGGAAATCGCAAATTGGTTTGGAGAGTGTCCATAGTTCAAAGGTTTCATTGGCCATCAATGACATCAATGTCAAGGATTCAGGTCAGGGGTAATTTCGTAAACGTTCGGGCTCATTTTATAGCACACGAAAGACTATATTTGAGGAGATGATCAAATACAAGATCAGTCGGTATTTAGAGTTGCTTGTGCCCATTATATACTATAGTCTCCTATAGACGGAAGTCGTGGTTAAGATATAGTTCTAAAGACTTCTTGCATGTTAATTGTATTTAGAATATGATAGACTATACAATTACCACGTCACAATCAATCACAATTATAGATCTTTCGAGATGAGCTGCTTCCAGCTCTCTAAAATTGTTGGAATTTCAAAATGTCAACTTATTTACGCTTCAAATTTACGCTTACTTTAAGTTAAAGCAACGCTGAGGCATGCTAATCTATGCAAAAGCACGCCTCAAAACCACTGGATGCATGTTTTGGAAGAGAAATAAATATTAAGCTCCAGTATAAATAAAATATGTTTTGCTAAAAATCTCAACTTTTCGTAACATCAGTTGACAATAGCAAGGGAAACCAAACGGAAGTTGAGAACTTACAAAAAAGTTATATCACTAATGTATTGGAACACTTAAATTGTTGAGTTGATTTTCAGCCTGTTATTGGCGTGAGTAGGCGAGAGTAGCGGCTAAAAAAATTAAAAATAAAAGCAAAGTTTTGCGCTTGATTTGGCTGTTAGAAGTTTCTAGGTACTTTTGCATTTGCAAACTGAATTGAAGGTCGATGGCAATTTAGAATCATGAATATATTAATGACTGTGGCTTTAAATAACAAAAACAGCCATGCTTGCCCCAGCATATATATGTAGTTGTGTGTTGCTTAAGCGAGTGCGATATTTTATTCATTAGGCATAATTCAGAAAATTTTAATGGTTCACAGCATTTTTCCATTCCACTTACACAGTGTGTTAGATTTGGACCGATGAAGCGTTGAAAAAAGGTCAATGAAGACAGTTGGTGGTGGCTATTCATAGCTTTGTACCTTTATCTTTGTGTACAGTTTAGCTGCGGTTGTTAGTCGCGCTTGACCCGAAAAGAATTTGTCGAAAGCGTGCAAAAAGGTTGAAGTTGAAAGGCTGCTAAAAGTGCTGGGCAGAAAGAAATGTATTTGAGTTTTTTGGAGCATAGCGACAAATTGTTTTTGCTCTGTTAGGCTAATAAAATTTCATGAGTTGCACTCAATTCGAATAATTTATATTAATTTTGAGAGTAATTTGCTAATATTTTTATTTGATTTTGTAGTGAAATTGTGGAGAATTCTTTTTATTCGTATCTAATATGAAACGTTCTACCATTTATATTTTTATAACGTTTTTATATATGGTATGTATGTAAAATTTTTAGGTTGAAGTGCAGCGATCATGCTAATTATTGTATTTTGAATAACTAGTTCGGCACTGAAAATGTGTTAAACAATTTCGTCAACAATGTAAGAGGCATTCAAAAACTGCTAAAGGCATTTTCGTATAAATTGAAGTACTAAAATTATTATATATGTACAATTATAATATAATTATAAAATTATTAATACTGGTTATATATTATTAGAAAATATAGAAAAAGGGTTTAAAAAATAATAATTTTTTCAAGTTATTGGTTCTATTAAGTCTGCGATTAATAATAGCTTTCATGTAAACAGTGCATATATGCCGGGACGTATGAGTAACATATATACTAAATGAACTCCACGACTCTTTTGAGATATAAATTACACATTTAATATATTTTAATAACATTTTATTATAGAATATAGAATAGTTTGCATAAAATTTATGAAATTTAAACAAAATGAATAGTACTTTTATAATGTGAACCGATCCTTGGTTTACCGGTTATGTTTGAACACAAGCAATATTTCGATTTTCATTTTTCCTCTTTAATGTAATGGGATTATGCTTGCTGATGAGATATGAGATAAGGCGGTATTACTTTTCCGCTGTTTTTTTGTTACCAGAATCATTTTAAGGGTAAAGTCTAGTTTTAACTCTCAAAATTCTGTTTTTTCATAAATTTTTTGTGAAGAGGCTTTTTATTATGCAAATACATCAAACACGTGTACCTTTAGAGAATTTAAAATATTTTAAAGCTTCACAGTGTGTTTTTTAAATATAGAGTTCCTAACAACAACTTCTTTATGCCAAGCTTTGAGCAAGAGATCTTAGGTTAAAATTATCTGAAAAAATAAAAATAAAAAATTTAAGAATTTATTTTCAGGATGGATAAGTACGTGCGAGGAACGCAAAAATAGTAAAAATTTTCCGATAGTATAGCGCCTTTCCAAAAACAGAAACCTTTTTCGCGACAAAATTTTCATCTGGAAATCTCGTCGTCTTTATCAAAAATCTTCTTTCTTCATTCATTATCTGAGAAATATATCTAAGAAAAGTGTGCATTAATTTCAAATTGATCTCTTCACCTATTTCGCAGAAATTATGCTCAGCATCTCTGAAATGAACAACGCGTTTAAAGTTTGAAGAGATATTTACTTGGCTTGGTCGCGTGATTACCAATGCGGCAATATTGCTGGAAATTTTGGCGGAGCCAATTACTTACTTTTCAAAAATATACATAAATACATTGAAAAAAAAGCAAAAAAAAGTAGATATTTTTAGAATTCTAAATTGTCATAACCCACATAAAGAAAATAAGTGTTGCGCAAATTATTTATACGCCCTGGCACAATTAGGTAGAAGGTAAATATACAGTATTTAAAATTGAAGCAAATGCTGATATTTATAATGAAATTGTTCTTCGGATTACGTCACCGCTTATAAAAATATTACAAGAGATCGAAAATAATGGAAGTTCTAATATCCAATCGAATAACCAATCGGCAGTCCAAATTGGAATTTTAAAATGACCAATTTGCATTAGCAAAAATCATAATATTTACCTAAATTACTTATAAGAGCCCGTGACAATGAAAATTCAAACAAAGTAAAAGTACTTATTGAAAACATAGTTATTATTTGCTGCATTTTTGTTATTCTTGTACAAAAAATTGACAAGAGTGTTAAAACTTGCCAAATATTGCATTGGACGGAAAGTGCATATTAGTTATTAATGCAGTATTGTCTCGTCGTTGAGTGCATTTACATGCCAAATTATTTCATGCTGCCCATATTTAATAACAAGTGATAGCCCGAAAGTAATGAAGAATGGCTTAAGTGAAATTGACACTCACAATTAAACTCGCAGACAGCTAAATGAGCAGACATGTAAAACAATTCAGAGCGAATTTAGTTTGGTAAGTGAACGCGATCCGTAAATAACTGCATGAAGTGCAATGAAAGTGTTGCACAGTAGTATAAAAATAGTAAATAATAATAAAAATATGAAACGGCGAATTTTTGAAAAAGTTCGGAAATTTCAAACTAGTTGAAATCTTCAAAAAAAAAAAACGTTATAGAAAGAGTATTCGTTGCAAAACTGAATGTTGCCTAATTATGACTATTGTAGTTTGAAGATGGACAAAAACGGATTACCATCAAGCACACTTCCCATATAACACAATTTTAATTTCTGTTAGATTCTTTTTAATGCTTTAGAAAATATAAATCAACAAGCAATGCATATATCGGAATAAGCGCTTGCACGAAAACTCCTCTCAAAGTGCGTCTCACCTAAAAATGCTAAAATTCTGAGCACAGCTTTCTTTTCCAACCCCTCTATACCAAACATAAGTACCAAATCATTCAATTTGTACCAAAAAAAATCGGTAAATTTATGAGATATCTTAATGAAATTCTAGGTGCATCTTTTCCTGAGTCTAGAACGCCCTGGTGCTAAACATGGTTCAAATCGGTTCAGTACTTTCCCTAAATTCATACACTTATATAATGTTTTCCAACTCACGACTGACTTTATACCGTATATACCGGAGAATACGTACGGTAATGTAGCAAAATAAGTCATCACATCTGCAATATTGGATATACCAAAGTTTGGTGGTGAAAAAACCCGCAGCTTGCTACCATGAATTACCACCCAACCCTTGAATAATCCCAGCCCCATATACTACGTATGTTGATTTCCGACATTCCGCTAGACTTTATGTCAAATACATCGGTCAATGTGTGCGATGTCTTAATGAAATTGCGTGGAAATATATCCAGTTCAGACCTTCTTCCCGCCCTGATTTATGAAATATGGTCATTCTCGACTTTCTTGTTGTTCTATCAACTTAAGTGGACTTGTTTTCTTTACTAAAATTAGCATTGTATGAGAATGAAATCGGTCTAGACCTTAGTATAGCCTTCATTCTCTTAATATAATGTATGAATTAAGGAAGCTGAGATTATCACATTGTCACACTTGTGAACCCGTGACTAATTTTCGTTAACCCCAACAAGTAAGAGTTTTATAAAAACAGGCTGATATCGCTTGTGTCTTGATTGCCCGTCTTCATCAATATCATCATTACTATACTATAACTTTGAACGACCTGTCGCGAATGTCGCTTCCGAAGTAAGAATGTATCAGCATTTGTCTATGTCTCTTTTTCTCTACTACCATCGTTCTTGTTATCATCTTTGCCTGCTGTTTGGTTGCTCGGTTATTTGAAATGGTCAAAGCTATGTCTGCCGCAGACGAAATTGCCCAATTCACCACTATTTCCACCGGCGCACATGTCATTTTATCTTTGCCAAGCAACAATCAGTAAAAGCGCATCATTTATCACATAGTTGCCATCGCGCACAACAACATTTAGATACATGCAAAAACATTGTACATATGTTTATCTATATCTACATACCGATATCGTTTCTATCTACCAACTTCACATTGAGTTTTGCCTGCGGTAGCGCCAGACTACCGGTTGCGATGTCGAAGTCAGTCTCGTTTTTTACTTCTCAACAATATCACAATGTATCGAATGTCTGCTGTGGCAACTTAAAGAAATTAAAAGAATTTTAAAAGTAAAATAAAAGAGCAAACCAGCGACATCCGTTATTCGGTTTTGTCATTTATTTTATTAAATGTGCATATTTTTTGGTTTGCCGGGTGAACATAGCTGGAACTCACTTTACTTAACAAATTGAATGTTCGTTATGAAGGCTGTGGGTTCAATAATGCCTTCTAAGATTTGAGGCATAATTTTAACTCATAATTTTTTTGACTTCGAAGACCTCAAACGGACTTTTGTTTGAAATAAGTCAAACAAAGTAAACAGAAAACTATCTGCAATGTCTTCCGAAACATACTTCTATTATTATACTTCGAATCATGAACAAGTTGTCAATATAGTGCATGGTGTTTTTACTGTTATTAATCCGTGTCGACTAATGTTATGCTCAGCAGAAACTCTGCATTTTTTCGTTAGGTAAAGATAATTATGTTATCCCATAAAGGGTGGGGTTTTTGAGACAGCTATTATTGAAAACTCTGTTATATTTTATGGATTCCGGTTGAGCAAGAACTTGGAACTTCGTAATACTTAGTGAGAGTCACTCTCGTGCCCACGACGGCAGCGGTCAGCAGGCTTGGTAGTCGTTTTAAATATTAGATGTTTGCTTTTTTGTCTGATGTCCTTATGGAAGTGGTCCGCGCGCCTTACTAATTAATGACTTATTTTGGGTTTTTTCTTCTTCGAAAAATGCTTCTAGCAGCAATCAATTTAGTCAGAAAACAAGCTTCCGGTAGAGAATTGTTGTAACTAATTTCGTATTTATTTAATTAATGCTAATGTAACGAGTCGTTCTCATAGCTTCTAAGCATTTTTGAATGGCTTGATGGATTTTCATATAGCAGGTTCTCATTGATAGCAAAAATTGTGATTACTATTTTAAATGCTGTCAAAACTTCGATTTTATTTCATGATTTTAAACTTAGTATATACACGAACCTACGCACGTAACCTTTGACTGTTAATCCCAAACTCCAGGTACTCCGGAACAGAGTTTGCTCAAATTTCACTACGTCAATTTTCAGCTAATAAAAATTAAAAATTTTTGAAGAAAGCACTCCAGACGCTTTTCAGCGGTGTTCCACTATAAGGTACATGTCTTTGCTAAATTTATTTAACAATCTGCCTAATTAGATGCAACGCTTTTACAAAATAATTAAATACTTCTTTATACTTTACTTGCTTAATAAGTAGTACCAAGTCTTCAAAATACTTAGAGACAATACGAAGTAGTGGAAAAAAATAAAATTCTTTAAAGAAAATAAAATTGGAAGTTTTTCTAATCCTTGTCCGCAGTGGTTTAGAATTTATTTAACCTCAACAAGGTTCTGTTATTATGGAATTTCTTTAAAGTTTGAAAATAATTCTTCTATGTGTTATGTTTTGAAGGGTTGCGATCTCTTTAACCTATACCTCTTTATGCTTTTGTTAGCATGAGTATGCCGCCGTCTTCGTGGAATGTTGTGAGATGGTCGTTGACAGTGTGCCTGTAAGTCGCACATTCAATTAAGTATGCACATTCTCATTAAAAACTTTATGCCATTAATAAATGTCACAGGGGTATGGAGGTAATGGGGTATATATGTGTTCTTAAGAGCATACACATACCGGGACATATAACCGTATGTGTTATATAATATATATAACATGTATTATATTATGTAGTAGAAGTATTGTGTTATATTATATACACATGTATCGTAAAACCTGGTAAGCACTATTTAGAACAGCAGACTTTGTCAATCAATTTTTACGATGTTTTTCATAGTGAAAGAGTTTGTTTGTGAAATTTTTAATTTTATCGATGCTTTTCCACGACTTTAATTATTGGTATCTTTGTGCTTTGTTCCCTCCTTAATGGTTTGTACTGAATTCGACTACACCGTCTTTCCGTCCATCAGGGAGTCTGAACAGTTTTAGACGCGTTTCAGTGGGAGAAACTGAATTGGTATGCTTATATTTGAAGTTATTTTACAATTGCTTCGTGAGGTAAATGATTTTGAGTAACTAAAGTTTTGATGTTATGAGAAAAACTGGATTAAAAGTAGTATTTTATATGTAACTTTATGAAACACTCTTTTATGTTGAAAAAGTACTTTTATTAAAAGTTGGTTTGATGAATGTTATTTAATCTCTAGGTTAGCCAAGCCAACCATTTGTAATTGGCTGGCTAAATGTTCAGTGGACTGAAGCATCAGTATATCCGCAATAGAATTTTGGCTGGCCTTAAAATAAGGTGTACAGAGTTGGAGTGTACAATAATTCACGACAATTTGAGTATGTGAAAGCTCTGCGAAAAGTGAGTGCTGTACGAGTACACAATCGGTCAATGCACGGTATCACAAATCAATGAAGACTATGGCCAAATTCCATGAACTTCGAAGTGCTCCGCATTCTCCATGTCCACCGGTTCTGCTCCCAGCGACTTTATCCGCTATCAAGCCTCAGTAGAATGCTAGCTGAAGAGAAATTTATGGACAATGGTGTGGTAATCGCTGGGCAGGTTTAATTTGAACCTTTCTTTGCTAAAAGAATGCTCTCGCTGATAATTATGTTGAATAATAAAATTGAATTTTGTCAAAAGATGTTTTTTGTTTTCATTTAAAGCGAAATGAACTTTTCAGATTGCCTCTTAGGTTGGTTGCAATAATGTATTGGAATTTTTTGCTCTGATCGATATTGGAGCTTTTCGGCAAATCAGTTGGTATACACCTGCTTGAGAGCAAGTACACATAGGGTTTAGTTGTTCTTATAACGATATAATATTTCTTAAATATTGTAGTTTTCAAAAATATTTCTATAACGACAGCTCTTGCATGGATATACATTCGAAACCATTCTAGTTACCTAAATTCTCCACTAAAATTATAATTATGCTAAACTGGGCTTTTTAACTTTCGAAGTTAATTTATATAACTTTTGTTGCAACTGTTCTTCAACTTTTGGAGGAACTTGAAATTGAAGACGTTAAAATATAAATGATTTTTAAATATTGCTTACCGGTACAGTCCAAACTGATAAATGCTACACCTGATGCCACAAACACACCCGTAACAAATTTGTGTTACCAAATATATTTGAGCGAATGAACTTAAGTTTAATTTACGTAGCACTCTTTTGTTTCCATAGGGAAATTAAAATAAAATTTTAGCCACAATTTGCGCAGCCGAAAAACTATAAATAAATAATATTTATGTAGGCAGAAATAAATACGCCAATACATGTGTGCATATGCAGAATCAACGAACGAACGAGCAAATATATATATATAGATATATGCCTGCCACTTTTGTGGCTACCCAAAAAGCCTGCGAGCACATCGACAAGCCATTAGTTGAGCAGAAAATCACAAACGACACAAGCTCATTTAGTATTAATGTCAATTTCCCTTTCGACTAGTATGTGTGTGTGTATATATTACAACGCATGTGCATGTGTTAGTATTAGTTATGTTAGGTGTACAGTAGTTAATTCACACTTATACAGAATACTAACAGCAAGTGTTAAATAAGCAGTTCCCAAGCGCAATTTTCCATCTAACCAACCAAGTTTACACGCATTTCCCACCACACCTTGGTCCATTGGCTATTGCTACACGTTGGTTTTGTTGTTGTTACATGCGATTTTTGTTGTTATGACACACATTAAATATCAACTGTACATTTGCGAATTACCGGTAGGTCATACTGTTGGGAATACAATGGCAACTTAACGCTTTCCCTCACTTTAGGTTCCCGCTGAGAACGTTGCTCTTCTTCCGTTATTCGAATTACGTCTTACAAGTGTGTAGCAATCGCTTTTTGTTTTGGCTTCTGTTTTTTTATAACAGTGAATGAAGTTACAACTCAATTGGCAGTTAAGTTGTTATACTATATATGCGCGGCTTCGTCGAACTTCCAAGTTTTGTAGATCTCTTCAAATCTCAGAGTAAAATTTTTTAAATATGCACCTACAAATTATTTTCAAATTAATTTCACATTTTAGCAACAGCCGCCTTGACTCAAGACCTGAGTATAATCCCAGCACCCGTCTACTATCAAATAGTCTTTTTAGAAAATTTATCGAGGATTTCTCTGGGCTGCAAAACTTATCGTAAAAATCTGCCCATCCTTAGAGGTCATTTACAAAATTTCCAATTTAATATATAACTCCAATGCCGCTATATGTATATGCATATATATATATACGATTTTATTACCCTTATAGGAGGCTTATATGACACTCTTTTCAAGGCAGTTCCATATTTTGTCTTAAGGTAAGATAAAGATAAAGATAAAGGCAGGTTTTCGTATTTTCTCATGGAGGAAGACATTTGCTTAATATTTTCGCTGTTCGGTAAGCAGATCAAGCCTTTGCGCACACTTCTTTAATGGAAATGGTTCTTTTCTGTGGCAGCTTAAGCTTTATAAATCTCTCTATTTATAAGTGATAAGTTTAAATTGCTGAAGCGCGGGTCTAGAAATTAGAGTTAAATTTTTTTAAATAAAATTAAAAAGCATTATTCATAAGACTCAAGCGACTTTGCGTCGAAGAAAAGTTGTACGACTTCAATTAGCAGGAATATGATCTAGTTTTTGTCTAAAAGGCGCCTAAACATGAATTTAGTTATTCAACGATGATATCTGTATTTATTTATTAAAAAATTAAAATTTTCAACTTTTCTAATAAATTCAAATTTTATATTTAAAACTACTCATTCATCAACTAAACTCATTTGAAATGGGAAACAGGAGGCAAGAGCGTAAATATATTCAATCGCTGTAATTTCCAATTAATTGCATAACAATGCATTTTAGAAAATTAATTAGTTTATTGATTTTTAAGAAGCTTTGCGTATTTTTTTTTATTGTGAAATTATTGTTACTAAAAAATATTTGTGTCAATGTTTAGTTACAAAAGGCTTGTGCTTGGTAATATTTGGTACTAGTCTCTAGCTATTTTTGTAATTGTTGTAGAATATAATAGACATATATAAGATATATATAGATATATATACAGAATATAATTTTTTAAAGTGTTAATTTTTTGTTAAAATATTTTTTTTAACTTGTCTGAAATGTATGTAATAATACGTATTAGAATATATTTTGAACTAGTATCAAATACAATCACCCACCGTTTTGGAAATGACAATGACTACACCTTAAAAACGAGGTCAGTACCCCTTTCTTTGGATATGCTTATTTCAAATGACGTTATTTAGAAGGCTTTTTAATATTAAGCAGACTGAAAAGTTCGTATTCGTTCCATGAAAGTTATTTCCTATAAATGGACTTTTGAATGAATATATTTTGTGTTGTTTCCTCATCCACCGTTTGCTACATAATTCCCCGCCAGCGACTTCTTCCTATACTGTGTTTAGAATATGAGATCGTACTTATAACTTTTGGTATTAACTTAACTTTAGCGCCACCTAGCGGTGTAATTAGATTTCGTAACCTTCTAGACCGATTTTCTTTAGTTGGTTGTGTGTGTCTTGATTTTATACGAGAAATGGAGGGGCCTACAAGTTTTCAAAAACTCTGTCCAACTAAGGGACTTCTGAGAAATTTTCTAAAAGCTCCAAACTTTGGTAGGATAAATGAAGACTTGAGCCGACTCTGAACGGTTAACAGTTTTTATAAGATAGGTTCATAAAAATTAAAAAAATATAGAAAGTTAATATAGAACGTAAGTTTTCAAAAAATCGTTTTTCAAGTTTCAACTCTGTTCCTCTGTTGAACTGATATAACTAAAACATTTCGACTTATAGGAGCTCACCGTACTTGATTATACTCGAGTTTGTGCATCCAAATGTGATGTCACATTTGAAGACCAGATTTTGTTTGAAATGAGATTTCTGATTTCAAATTATATAAACAGAACAATATTCGTGCCGAACAAGTAGAAAACTAGTCCATGCCTAGTCTATGCCCTTGAGACTGTAGAAAACTAGTTGCTGTAACGCTTTCCTCGGTGATGTGGGCTTCCTTTATAATATTCGAAGTGTACTAACCAATGACGACTATTGGTTCGAATTTCTCGAGGACCTAGTTTGGAAAGCGAGTCTTATATACTCATATATCTACACTATTTCTTTCTTGGACGTATTATTGTAAAGGCAAATTTACAAAAAAAATTTTTTTTTGACGTTGAGCAATTAAATCTACTCTCTTTGATTGACTTGAGCATTACACTACGTCCGTACTTTGGTACTTTCTATTGATTCGAGCCTCCAAAAATTTATCTATACGCCAGTTGAGAGGAAATGTTTTTACATACCTTTTAAGTAGATAAAATTAATTTTCTGGAATTAAAAATCTGATAGTTTATCAATATTTTTTTTACAACTTCTTACATTTACAGTTTCGTGCTGCTGATAAAACTCGCCAAGAAACATGTGCTTTTTTTGATATGTTGTTATGTATATGTTGTTGTATGTATATGTTGTTTTGATATGATATGATATGTTTGATATGAAACATATTTTTGATATGTTATCTTGTAACTGATTATGTTATGTTGTATGACTTAGTTGTTTTCATAAGAGCGAAAAGTTAGAGATACTGATATATGGATTTCAACTCTCGGGCTTGGCGTGACGTCATTAATCTGCCAATGTCTATGTGACTGCGTATGACATTGAGGGCTTGAACATGGAAAAAATCACTTGGAAAATGGGTTTATGTTTTACCGAAAAATGTAGCTGCTAAAATGTCAAGTAGGTTCATATGCGCGATTGTCTTCGAGCACCACCAAATCGAAAAATACAGTTTCGAGAAAAACATGTTTAAAATTTTATGTGCTGAACTGACTGGCCTCTTCCACACTTCTTTTCCACACTGCAGTGAATGGAACAGTGAACAAAAGTTTTTCGCTCAAAAATCGATTGAACAATGTGAATTGAAGACCCTAAAGTGTATTTTGAACTAACCAAATTTCGATGTTTTGAAAAGACTAAACTGGTCTTACCGCTTAATATATTTCATCTTCTTATCCGTTGGTTGTTCGTTTCACCACTCACTAAGTATTAATCCTACGGTTAGGGCTCTTGAGACGCCAATAGCTTTGGAACAATTTTGAAATCTATTTTAAGTGGGTTCATACTATATATTGTCTAGTTACTTCCAATCAATAGATGTATATATGTTTTACGATTTTGATATGAAACCATTTGCTCACACACTCATCTATAACCGCACATTAATCAACAATAATTACTTAAAGGTCGCAAATAAATTGATACATAACATAACACAATTTCTTTTAGATTTATCAATTGACAAAGATATTTCATACATTAACCGAAAACACAGAGATCTTATCGTGCAAATAATTTCGTATAAAAGTGAGTGAATTTCGCAAGTTTCAATATAGTTTAATATCAGGCCTTATAGGCAACATATTACCTCAGAAATTTTCGGCAAGCACAGTAAAATAATAAAGAAGCGGTGAAGTGTAGAGTCATTGACTAAAATGAGGAATATTTTTGGTGAGTTTTAATTACACTAAATGATATTCTATGTTTTACCGTTAGAGCAAGTCGGTATGCAAACCACATACGAAACAGTACTAAATACGGTATAGTATATAGAGCAACGCCACACAGTTTCGAAAATGTGTTTTCGTGGAATTATTTTCGAAAAAAACTTTATAGAGTAATAGAATTCGTTTCTATACCGAATATATAGGTTATTCGGTTAGCGACGCTGAGGAAGCGTGTCTATTTTCAAGCGAAATTCAATAAAAGTAAAATTTTTTTTTTCGATTACAGTATTCGCTAGTGCCTTGCTGGTCCTGGCAGCTGGTGTAAATGGCGCCAGTTTTAGTCCAATTGCACGCGCCGCCGACAATGCCTTATACAGCCGCTTTTTGTGCCGCACTAGACCAAATGGCTTCAAGGCCATGGTGCCTGGCAGCTGCACCAGCTACTATAAGTGTTACAATGGTGTCAGCCTACAAATTGATTGCCCTTACTACTATGATAGTGTGAAAAATATGTGCGTCGATCAAAATCCAGGCTGTGTTGAAGATCTGGTTAAGGCTGCGCCCGCGATACCAGCTATTGATGCACCACCATGTAATGGTGTTGGTAAAGGCTACGTTGTGGGTGAAAATCAGGCGGAATGGTATCAGTGTCTAAATGGTGCCGTAATCAATTCGGGCGTCTGTCCCAGTGGACAGGAGTATAATTTGGTATTATTGCAATGTGATGTCAAATCGTCATGCGGTGGAGATGATCAACCACCATGCGGTGGAAATGTAGTAACAACGCCCGCACCATGTGTAACGACAACGACACCTTGCACACCGACAACTCCCACAACAACATGCACAACAACAACATGCATAACAACGACAGCAACCACTACAACTTGTGCACCAACAACTCCCACAACAACATGCATAACAACGACAGCAACCACTACAACTTGTGCACCAACAACTCCCACAACAACATGGATAACAACGACAGCAACCACTACAACTTGTGCACCAACAACTCGCTCAACAACACGCGCAAGAACAACAGCAACCACTACAACTTGCGCACCAACAACTCCCACAACAACATGCACAACAACGACAGCAACCACTACAACTACCGCACCAACAACTCCCACAACAACATGCACAACAACGACAGCAACCACTACAACTTGCGCACCAACAACTCCCACAACAACATGCATAACAACGACAGCAACCACTACAACTTGTGCACCAACAACTCCCACCACAACATGCATAACAACGACAGCAACCATTACAACTTGCGCACCAACAACTCGCCAAACAACACGCGCAAGAACAACAGCAGCCATTACAACTACCGCACTAACAACTCGCCCAACAACACGCGCAAGAACAACAGCAACCACTACAACTACCGCACCAACAACTCCCACAACAACATGCACAACAACGACAGCAACCACTACAACTTGCGCACCAACAACTCCCACAACAACATGCACAACAACGACAGCAACCACTACAACTTGCGCACCAACAACTCCCACAACAACATGCACAACAACGACAGCAACCACTACAACTTGCGCACCAACAACTCCCACAACAACATGGGTAACAACGACAGCAACCACTACAACTTGTGCACCAACAACTCCCACAACAACATGGATAACAACGACACCAACCACTACAACTTGCGCACCAACAACTCCCACAACAACATGGATAACAACGACACCAACCACTACAACTTGCGCACCAACAACTCCCACAACAACATGGATAACAACGACAGCAACCACTACAACTTGTGCACCAACAACTCCCACAACAACATGGATAACAACGACACCAACCACTACAACTTGCGCACCAACAACTCCCACAACAACATGGATAACAACGACAGCAACCACTACAACTTGTGCACCAACAACTATCCCACCAACAATAACACCAACTACTTGTACAACAACAACAATACAGCCAGAACCATGCACAAGAACAACACCACCATGCACAACAACTCCATGCCCAACAATAACCACACCATGCCCACAAAGCGCCACAAATTTAAATAATAAACCAGACCAAGCGCCAATCGAAACGGCACAGGCCAGCGTATATGTACGACCATCTCAGCAAACGATCAGACCCATCTCTGTCTTACCGCCGCAATCGCATCAATCTAATATGGATTTATACATAAAGTACGTGTGTCAAGGCAAACATACCGGTTTTATGTTACCCTCATTGAGAAGCTGCAACGAATACTACATTTGCCGTAACGGTTATGCACTGAAAGCCAGTTGTGGCAGTGCCTATTTCAATGCCATGAAGGGAAAATGCGATTTGCCGGAGAATAGCGGTTGCATACAACCATATCATTGATTAATTGACTTCAACTATGAATTCCGATTCACATGCAAATATGACTACGAGAGACAAAGGGAGAAACGATTATATAACTATAATAATTACACTTAAATATTTACATACATACACGTGTATATATATATATATATATATATATATATATATGCAATTTTATAAAGATTCTAAATATATAACAGATATTACTGAGCAAGCAATTCATGAGAATGTAAACAAATGTCTTATTTTACTGCTATAAACTCGGTGTGTGGGGTGTTCAATACAATTCTAGTGCTTTGTAATGCATACTTTTATGAGTGGAAGTTAATACGAAGTTATATGGATTTTTGGTCACTCAAAAGTAGGCTTACTTAGCCTATTAGGAACTTATATTATTGCTGATACTTAATTCTCTAATAGAGGCATTCAGAGGTCATTGAAGAGGTTCAATACTATTCTACTGTTTTGTCGTTGTCGAGTATAGCATACTTTTATGAGTGGAACTCAATACGAGGTTATATGGATTTTTGGTCACTCAAAAGTAGGCTTACTTAGCCTATTCGGAACTTATGTTATATTACATCAGCAGTGGAGAAATGCTGCTTTCCGCGCCAAACGACATTTTAGTAACCACTTAGTTTCCGGTAGCATTCATGCCTTATATTTTCTAGAAGTAAGTACATTTTATTTAAAGGCATGCAAAAGCACAAGTCCAAAATTGGTCTAAAATCTGTAAAAATTTGGAAGTATTGAAGAAAGCGGTTATTCAAGTGTAACGAGGTATCCATATGATCTCTTGCATTGATTAGGTTAGTCTTTTGTGTCGCAAGAAAATATCTTCTAGTTGTATATTAAGTGTAGTACAAAAGTGTGAGATCCAAGGTTTTTGAGTCTGGATCGCGCAAAGCTGGCACATTGACGAAGAAAGTGTTGGGATGATACTAATTCGCTATTTTTCAAGCAACTTCTACAGCTGGCAGCCGGTAAAACTTTTAGTTACTTTTATCTAACTAATAAAACTTTTACCGCGTGAACTCCGATCAGACAGTGGCCTTTTAGAAACCAAACAACTGGGAAAGTATGAACTTTGCTAAGGGCGCAGAGCTCATCGGACCTCTTACGAAAATTTTATCTTGTTTTTTTTACTTTTACTCTTACTTTTTTTTACTCTTTAGGTTTTAGGTTCTAGGGTAACATAATTTCATATCAAATGTGAGGGAAGTCGAAGTATATGATCGTCGAACAATCGCCTAATAAATGTACGAATAAAAATTTGGGTGAAAGTCTCGGGTTATTTAATAATCGTTTTATCCTTTTAATTTGTGTGAGTTTTTGGTATTAAATTACAAATGAACTAGTATATTTCTTACTTATTGAATACAAATCTAATATTGAAATTTAATAAGTTCTTTTACAATTTCTCAACGAAACAAGCAAATATGCAATTTTAATTAATTTTCCTCCATCAACTCTAGGCAAATATGTTTCTTCGAATGAACCTTATGACACGGCGATATGTGGCCTCACGTACACGAGTGAATTATGCAAGAATCTAGCTTGCATGTGCCGTCAGGGGTCATTGGCCAATGTCAAGAAATTCGTTTAAAATGTGGCAGCAAGAAATATAAAAATAAATGCTTGTGTGTCGAGTGCCACTTGTAATTAAAAACCATCAAAAATTCCATCAAAGTGTTGCGCAACCTTTGCTGCAACATTGCTGCTATTGCGCTTTTATCAGCCAAGTAGCCAAAAGCATGGTACATCTACACACTGTCTTCGGACGTTTGCCGTTGTCTCACCGTTTTGCTGTGGTTTATTGTGCCACACTGCATTCAGGCGCTGTCAACCTCTTATTGTGGACACTTTTTCTTCGTTTTTCTTATAAATTGGCTACTTGTTTGATTGCCATTGAGTGTAAGAGAGTGGCTACTCAAAAGAGCGCAGCAAAATCAGAAATGTCCCTTTGCCACTGAAGCCTTTTGCCATAGCCTCCTTTCTTTGGCTGCTAATATTCTTTCAATAGCGGCCTTTCTGAGGGCTAGGGTGCGGTGTGCAGTGTGCAGTAGCATGTACAAACAAGCGCATTAATTGCAAGAAGTGCCAGTTGGTAGCAATAAAAAAAATATAATAAAAATGAAAAATTCGAAAAAGTCCACAAGAAAAGGCAAGCCAGCTTAGAAGTGGTTAGTATGAAAGTGCAAAAAAATGTAGAAAAAAGTAAAAAGTGAAACAAAGAAAATATTAATACAAAACAAAAAGCACATTTTCCAGTTTGTAACGGAATAATTAGATTATATTTTTTGGTCACACATTTCACTCGCGCTTTTTCGCTATGGTTTACCTTTGCCAATTAGTATTTAAGCATATTAATGGAAATTGCGCTGACCACCGGCATGCGCCTTGAAGTATGCCTAGTTTTTTGCTTGGGAGTATAAAGGATTTTGTTGCTTTTTTATAGTTGGAGACGGCTTTAATAAGCTGTGCGCCATTATTTAGTACACAAAAGGGTCCCGAGGTAGCCAAATTCGTAAACGTTACTACAGACTTAAAGGGGCTATGGAATAGTCTAACAATCTAAACTGTAAATAGGCGTTAAAGTGAGTATCTTGAAGAACAGCAAAAGATATGCAAATAAAATATGAAGAAAAGGTGAAACCTCTTATGTCTTTTTGATTATTTTATTAGGAAACTTTCAAGTATCAAGTATATTTGAGAGTAGAAAGTTTTTTCCTGAATACATTTCATATAAAACATGGGCTTTTCAACTTGTCTAAAGTGGTTAGTAGACGGCATAAGACCTATTGGTTTCTTACGCTGCCCTTCTAGAATGCCTTTGAAATTAGTGCATGTCTCTAGAAACTCTTTTCACTAATATTATATACCCTCGAGTTAAAGCTCTTAAATTGTTCGCTATTATTGTCAACAAAAACGAGAAAACATTCAGTGGTAAAAACATTTATGTAATGTTGTGTGAACCCATTTATACAGAGACGTTTTTCGACAGATTTTTGAGAACTGATGCTGCCGTTCGATTTTTATTCCTTCTTTTTTCTTAACTCACATTGCAAAAACACTCTCACTTCTATTCGTTATTGCGTCACATATAACGGTTGTGCACGAATGAGAACGAAGGTATTTTAATCAAGTATAGGGGTAGACTTGCAAGTGAAAGATCTCACAGAGGTAGTAAGATTTTTACTGCAACTCGCACTCACAACTCGCTTTATATTTTACTATCAACGGGAGAGTTCCAGAGGTGAGATAAAGGAATGTTCTAACTCTAAAGCACCTGAAAACATTTGAAAAATCAAGCAGCATTGCAATAATATTAACCAGAGTGGGTCTGAGGATAAACCTACTGAAATTTGGCTTCTATACAGACAATATAGACTTATACCGCGTAGAATTTAGACTCCAAATGAATAAATTATATAAATTAGGTCCTTGTAAAAACGAGAGGAGCAATATGCCGGAACTGTTATACAAAAATATGAGCATCAACACAAGTTGCCACCATTTGTTGATTATTATGACATTTTTACATATTCCGAATAATCAACATATTTGACCAAGTCGGTGTTGCCACGTCAAACACATGCACTGTGTTGAGGAAATCCGCGCGTCACATGCTATTTAATGCCAACAGTCAGGCAGGTGGAGTTCAAAATATTTCCTCGGCCAACCAACGTTGAAGCGAATTATTTGACTTATTGAAATTTAATATGCACGCTGTTGCATAAACGGGAAATTTTTCATTTTCGAGCTTCAACTTTGCGTGTCTCATTTAAATTTCATTCTTACAACCCCCACTCAGCGCTCGTTTAGTAGCCAAAGCATATTTTAATAAGCACAATGCAGGTCGAAAGGGGCAAGCCGCAGCTGAGCCAAACAACTGCGGCTTTTTAAGGCTTAGGCATAAGAGCCCAATCAACCCCAAAATACTGAGAAACGCTCCTGTGTGCATGGTTGTGATTGAATGTGGCTTTGGTCTTGCTGCCTGGCAAATTCAGCGCCGTCGCTCATCAACACTGCGCGCAAAGTGGCTAATTTGGTTGTTTTGATTTTATTTATTGTGGCCTTCGTTGTTATTATTAAATTTCAGGTTCATTTGTTCTAATCCAGTTAGGAAGATGCATATTAGCATCTGTGATGTGAGGGCGAGAAATTAGCGAAGAAAGAGTGTGGTGGTAGCAATGGTGTTGGCTAGTGCTCGGTATGAAGCCTGTATTATACTCTCGCAACATGTTGCTACAGAGTATATTAGTTTTGTTCACCTAACGTTTGTTTGTAGCACCTAGAACTAAACGAGTTAGATATAGCCATATATATATATATAAATGATCAGGATGAAAAGACGAGTTGAGTGACCCCCAAAAAGTTTAATATATATATCGCGGAAACGGTTAAAGCTATATCAATCAAACTTGCTCCGAGTAAGTTTTACTAGCATCTTTTTGTATACTGGGGAAATTAGTAAAATCGGATGATAACCATGCCCACCTCCCATACAAAAGTTGTGTTGAACTCGCTGAACAAACACGTTAGAAACATTAAATTTTGCAGCGAATATGATACGGAAGGGTTTCGTAGGAAGCCGTGTAAAGTTTTGGTGATGAATTTGGTGGCACCGCCCACTTTTAGGAGAAATCTCATATCTCAAGAACCGCATAACCGATCGGTTAAATACCTCCCCAGCCCCCATATACCTATTATAAGGTTTTTCAACCTTACTGTAGACTTTATACCATATATTTCGGCCAATATGTAAGATATCTTAGCAAAATTAAGTGAATGTATAATATCGAATATAGCATAGTTTACTACCGAAAAAGTGTGAAATCGGTCTACGAATTATCTCAGTTCCCATATACCTAATATAATTATTTTCGCTATTCTAGCAGGCTTTATGCCGAATATGTCGGTCGCTGTGAGTTACCTTCACAAAATTGGATGAAAACATGTTCCCTAACATACTTTAATAATGAAAAGAGTTAATGTGATCAGTGCAGATCTTCCTCTAAAGATCGGGCCAAAAATGCCCGATATAAGAATTCCCAACTTTTCATCTGACTTTAAACCGTTTATGTTGGTCAATATGTGTGATATTTTAATGAAATGTGATTTCGCGCTAAATATGAAGGAAATCGCTCTAGACCATGGTCTAAACCCCTTATTCCTAATGTAATGATTTCCTTTTCTCTGGTTGACTTTTCCCTCATATATCTACTATATTTATTAAACCACTTTGGTTGAGTTTATATCGCATATATCACTTTTGAGTTAATTTTGTAGATTTTAATATAAATATCTCTGACACGAAGCAAAATATAACAATGAAAGTTCATGAGTCCATGACCTGTAATATAAGTTAATAAGATACCAAATATGATTGCAATCCATTTACAATTTCCTCGAATAATGAATGTTGAATTCTTCCGCAACATTTTTATACACTCGCAACATGTTGCTACAGAGTATATTACTAGGTTTGTATAATAAAAAGTTATGCCAGTACCCGAAAGCATATCCTCGCCTCTGATCTTTGCACATTGCGAGAGTATAAAATGTTCGGTTACACCCGAACTTAGCGCTTTCTTACTTGTCTTTCTTTATGATTTTAGTTGAGCGCTTCGTCGTGCAAACTTCAAAGTTTTTTTTTTACATGGAAGCTTATAAAAATTCCGTTAGCCGTTCAGAAGAGTTGACAAATTTGAGAAATTCTTCAATATTTCGAATATCGTATAATAACAAGCATAAATAAGTAAAGATTTTTGACCGATCGGAGTAAACTCTTTTACACTATCATAATTTCATTCCAGAATATGGGTTACCTACTTTTCTGTTATCTGAGTCATAGCGTTTGGTCCAGGCCCACATTGCCCCAAAAAGTGGCCTCTATTGTTGATTAGTTGAACCATGGTAGTGTTCCTATAAAGTTTGTCACCAACCCAATAAGTATAGGGACAGTTCTTTCCGTTTCATTCCAGCTACGTAGACCCGATGAACTTGGGAACAGGATCGGTTGTTGCCAGCTTTTATGCTTCAGCGCTATATAGCAAATATATTTAGACCGAGCTGATTTATTATTTACTTCTGCTTTCCATTTTTCTGTAGAAAATTTCGAGACTCTGAAACAAACCGATTTTGTCTGTGCACGTGACTACACTTATTCAGTTTTCGTATTCTTCTAACAACTTCTAACAAAGCTCATTCCCAATTCTATCGATGTTGGCGGCAGTGTTCATCAGCACCTTATATGGGTTAGGGATGTATCTTCATATTTTATAAAGCATATAATCTTAAAGGACCCTATTTTCATTAGGGCCAATCGATTTATGAATGATGAGCTTTAAATACTATATGCAAGACCTTCATTTTGGTTGGAATAAGGGTGTTTTGCAGGTTGTTTCTTCGATATATTGAATAGTTATTGATATTTAATTCATTATCCATTAGGCACGGCAAGCAGATTTTGGGCTTCTCTTGATGATGAGATGATAGTAATCCTAGGTCCCAGTGAAATTACTTTCAAGAAATTAATTCAACAAAGGGGACACGAAATGCTTCGCTCTATGTGGATATAATAATTCGGAGCAAATCAAGTTTTGTTTGCTATTTAGTTAAAACTATAATTAGTTAACTTAGTTGTTTTAACTAGTCGTAAATTATTACTGGCTTAAATTAAAAAATCTTCCAGGCATGTTAGAAAATATATTTGGCCTACAATCTCTTAATATGAATACATATAGAAAGTTGCTAGACGTCCACTCTTTTCTCTCTCTTCTCTCATTGATTCAGTGCGAATATACAATACATGTATTTGTCTCTCTTATGTGATATGAGAGTTTGGTTACTATTAATTAAATAACTTACCACTCTTCGTTTAATTAAAATATCTCTTAATATGAGGCTTACGCTAAAACTGCCGAATTTTATTGGTCTGGATCCGCATAATATTGTTGATTAGGGATAATTTTGAATATTATGCGTATGTGCGGTATGAAATTCTCTTGGCAGAGCATTTCTGAAGGAATAATCTTTAGAGCTGGTTTTATGCTAGAATTTGCTTTAAAGTCTCCTCTGATTTTAATTTCTAGTGAATTTAAAGTTCACACTTTAATGCTTGCTTAGTACAGAGCAGCCTTCAAATATATATATATATATATCAAAGTCTTCTGCACAAATTCATTTAAATTTAATTTGTGTTTCGATTTCTTCACAATCTCCAGCTGTTCTTATCATCTGCAATTGCTTTGTGCAGTTTTGTAATTTTCTTCTTTCACTGAGTTCATTACTTCTGCACTATTTCCACGGTATTAAAATTTTATTTTCGTTTTTATTTTTGCTGCTGGTGCTTGAAATGGCATTCTTTTCTTCAGAGACTTTTAGAATTTTTACGACTTTTTCAAGGTGGCTCCCAGAGAACGAGCCTAAGGTGCTAAGCAAGCACGCGACGGTAAGTGTAAAGAGTAAAAAAATAATAAAATGTTAAATTTTATACCAACACTTCAAGCTAAAGAAAAAAAATAAGAAAAGTAAAGAGCAAACAATGAAATACTTTAATGTATGTGCGCAAGTATTTCTCTCTGCGACTCATTTTGTCTCAGGCAGCAACAAATTGCAGACGAATGTCAGGTGGTTATAAGGTTCTTTGCGCTAAACGACTATATTCAGGTGTGTATATATATTCTTTATACTAAGGTGTGAGGTAGGACAAAGTTGAACTTAATATGAAGAGGATTTCTCTTTATACTTCAAGCGATCTTTTGGAATCTTCTTCTTCCAATTTTTGGGATGAGAATTAAACGATTAAAGTCAGCCTGAGAAACCATTTGATAATGGGAATCATTTCAGTATATAGAAAACTAATTTATTTTGTAGACAGGGGACACAGGGGCGAGGGGCTTGAAAGTTTGATGTATGTTGGATTGATTTTAGGCATAAAAGCTGAGTCGTATAATAACCACGCCCACTTCCTATATAATGGCATTTTTAAATCTACTAAAATTGCGAGAACTCACTTAACAACAATTTCTCCCTTAACCTCAAAGGTAAAAATATAAATTTGAATACGCAGGATGATCAAGGATTAGGTTAGTTTGAATTTTGGTTAAATTGGATTAAAACAAGGCCTAAATTCCATTGAGATGTTAATGCTTGCTTTACTGTAACTCTGGAAGGGTTTGTAGTATTTATTCTACTTGTTTGCTGGAAAGATTCTTTAATTTGAGATGCTCCGCATGAGAATTTGGACGGGTACTCGGAAAATTGTAATTAATATATATAAAGCCTTAGAGGTAGGCTTGTGGGTAGGCTTTTCGGTAGTGGGCAGCTAAAATTATTTTCCATTGAAATAATTTATTTCAAAGTAGCAGAAATTCAGTATGCAAACACCTTGAAAGTATGCGTATAGAAATAAACCAAGCAAATTGTATAATAAAGCATAAAGTTTAGAGAAGCAAATCATAAAAATCTCGCGTAAAAGCATAAAGCTACTTGTAAGGGGTAAATTTGCTGCTTCACTGCAAGCACCGAATGACACAAATGCCCTTGTTGCAACAATAGTTGTGAATATTTCTACGCATATACATGTGTATAGGTAGGTATACACTCACTAATTGTTGGCTGCGCTCTACTTTATATGCCCTGAGCAAATTATGCACTCAAACTGCACTAAAACACACAAAAATAACTTTTATGCATTCAAGTATATACATATATATATTTATATGCGTCTAATCTGCATGTATTCGTGCGAATAAATAAGCGAATAAAAGCATAGCACAATTTCAGGCGCCTTGGAAAGAAATACATGCTGTCTAAAGTTGAGACTCGCAATATTTCAATCGGGTAAAATATTTCGGAGTTATCCAAGGTATAGCTTTACACCCGTTATGGAACATATGCTTAGGCTTTTGACCCATATGTGTACATATAGTAATTTCTTGACTAATAGAGTTTCTAATAAAATTCGATCAACGAAATAGCGCAGTGATGAGTTTGTGTTCATCGTAACATCGTTAATCTCTGATGAGCTGACCTGTTGACCTGCTGCTGAATTCTGTGACCTTATTTAAGAACAGAGCATTTCTTCGTAAATTAACGGAAATTAAAATTCCAGAACTACCCTCATGTACATATGTATATGAAAGCTTTCCAGTCTTTAGCTAGTGACCAGTGGAAATCTCCACAGTTGTAAGGGAACTGTTCTATCGGAGCGGGTTTACACAATCCATTAAGATGAAGGTGTAAGAAGTTAACATATGTGACTCACCCAAAAAATTTTTTTTAGATTATAAACTACTAAAGAAGAAATAAAATATTAAGGTGAGCAGCTCTAATTTTTATATGACATGAGAAAATAGATAAGCTGTATATTAATATATTGTAGACTGTGGTAAATATGGTTTCCATATATTTATATACAAATGCGAACTTGTTGGAAAATTAATTTGAAATCGAAGTAGTGCTGTTACATGAAATTTTGACAAAGTAATTAGAACCCGAAGTGAAATCTGAAATTGTTTGTAATAAATTCCAACCTATCTTGGATTTCTGAAATGAAATCGCTATAAGAAAGGAGTCGTAATTATTGGAATAACTCATCTAACGAAGGCTATTAGAACAAACGACACAAATGGGACTACGAAAATCGCAACAAGATATGGGTCAGGAAGTTCACAACATAATATAAACAGTCTAGAGATTTTTGCTCTAGCTTTCTAGTTGGCAGTGAAGGCCACTTTGTATTGTTACCATGTTAGGTTTAATATTAAGAAAATCCAGTCTTGAGCCTTCTGTAGAGAAATTCATCGACCTTGTATCATACTTACCAACTACATCATGGGCATATAAGAACCCGTAAGGAACTTGTCTCGAGCTCTAAAGTTTATCTGTGTACTTATGAAGAAATTTGAGGCCTTTCGCGCAAAATTGGCCTATAACTCATACCAATGTTGACTTAGAACTCAATACATGTATTTATTTATTTTTTTTTTTTAAAGAGACACAGTAAGATTATTTAAATATCCACTGTTTGGATTTATGATTTCGAAAATTTTTTCGAATATTGCGTTTGAATTGAATTTTGGGCATATGGCCGTTGCCCGAAGACCATCCTTCCACCACCTCTCCTGTCCAGTCGTAGCTTATTCCTCAGCATAGACCATTGACCTACTCGCACAAAAGGTGGTCTAACGGTGTCAGTTTAGATGACCTACGTGAACAATTGCCAGATCAATTTCTCGATAAGACTCAGTGAATAAAAGTTCGCGCCAATGAAGTGATCATTTCACGTGCTCTATGGTTTGTTGCGTTGCCTTGCTGGAACCATTTGGTAGCTAGTTGATATATATTGATGAGGGAAGCCAAAACGTCGTGAATCATGTGACATGTGACATGTAGTGTAGTGTTGTTGTGTTAACTGTTGGGCCTAACGTTGGCTTTATCTTAAGTTTTAATAAAATATGTGGACTCTGGACTTCAACCGCTTTTGGAAGGGAGCATTGGGAGTTTCTTACGGTTGGTTCGATCTCTAAATATTATTTACCTTTAAATAATATTTTATATTTTTCCATTCTATAGAATGGCTTATGAGAGTAGTATCTTGAAATGAAAAATTTTTTAAGGTTTTCTTAAATTTGTTTGGAGTATTAACATGCTCATCCCTTCTGCCAAAATGCCTGCCAGTAACTTCGTCTATATGTACATTTCGAGAGAAGCAAACTTGAACACGTAAGAAATGAAATTGTTTGCCATTTACATTTACGCATTTATTACCTTTAGGAAGCTCGTTTCGGAAATCACCGCATGCCATTATATTTTACATTAACATTTCATAATACAAGTACAAATCAACATAATTTTGCTAATTAAAAATTCTTTAAGTGCGACAGTAAAAGTTTTGTGCGGTGCGCTTGTTGTTATTTTATCGCTGTCGTACATGTGTACAAACATATAGATTAGTTATCTTTACATATATTACTTATTTGTGTGTTGAAATAATGGCAACAGGCGCCATTTTGAGCATATTTTTAGGCGGTATGCTAACTGCGCGTATTTTACAAAGTGAGGGGAACATTAAATTATATGGTAAATAATGAGCGCTTGGTATGTTTGGCAAAGCGGTGCGGGGGAAACAGCGTGAATATTCCCCAATTCGTATATTAAATCACACCTTAAAAAGACACTCAACATTTCGACGTCAAATATTTCAAACGTCGAGTGTTGCTTATGGAAATGCAACCCTGTAGGAAAATAGTGAACATAAAAAAAACTGTAGTTCAGAAATAAATGCAATTCTCTGAATTCATTTGTTGGACTCTCCTTTTTAGCACCGAAACAAGTATGCTTATCGTTTATACTCATTTAATTGTATTGAGATCTCAAGCGGCTCATAACGATATACACAGTACAAAGTCAACCGGTATATAATATTTTATTCGGTGAATACCCATTCATGGGAAGGTTTGAATCGATTTAGTACATTTTTAGAACCACGCCACATTGTTATAGGAAAAATGTGTTTGCCTAATTTCACTAAGATATCTCATAAATTTACCGCTATTTTTTTGCGAATCAAGTTAGCCTTAAACCGTGGTCCTCATATTCCTTATACGGGGTGTGAAAAAGTTACGTACCGATTGCGATATTTTTTGATGATACTTGCTTCAATTCAGAGTCACTAAAAGTGGTGCCAAATTGTTTTTCGATATCTTCACTCAAAGCTTGAGTTATATTTTGTAAAGTGTTTGAATCTGCTGGAATTTGAGTTGGTGTCATATCAGCAGTAGGCGTGGCTGTGGTCCGATTTAATACATTTTTAAACTGTTACCTAAGTATGTCAAAGGAATGTTATATAGTTGGTATCTGTACTATATTTGAGTTTGGTAGCTTGTTTGACAATTATACTCCTTTGTATATTTTCGGGTAACAGTGTTCTGTGGGCGTGGCAAGATATCTAAATTTTTACTAAAGTTGGCTACATTTTCGTCAATGTCCATTTTCAAATAGCAAACGATGCATTCGGTTGCGCACGACTGCTATATAGAGAGTGCTAATTAATACTTCTGAAGATTTTGCAGTATTCAATTTATGCAGTTACTTACTTATATAGATGACGTTTTCTACGTGCTATCAAGTTTGATGTCAGCGCATTTTCCTACAGGGTCGCTGCAAAAGCACACACAAGCCTGTAAGTTCGTGTGCACGAAGTGTCGCTGTAAGCTCTAAATACCAACCGACTGCTGTCAGCTTGTCAAATGTCAAAAAATGACACATTCTGCTTAATTACAAATTCAAATTAAATAGCAATATATGTAAATATCTGTATATATGTATGCGTGTAAGTACAGTGTGCTCAACAAATAAACTTAAGACATTAATTTTTTATGTATGAGCAATTATATATATGTAAATAGGTATGTGGTAGTTACTAAGCGTAACTTCCTACATTCCACACAAACATTTATATGAGCTCACATATATATATATATATATATATATATTAATAGCTCCAACTAAACACACATGCAAAGCATACTATGTGACTTCCTTGTCGAAGGTGTTGTTGCTTCGGCTGTCGGCTATAATTTATTTGAAATTTTAATTTTTATTATGGACTTCACAAGTGCATATAACATACATATGCACATATGTATGTATGTATGTACAGCGTGTGTGCCTGCGTGTTGCCACCGCTGTGTATTGCCGGTTTGTTGTGCTTTCTGCTTATTTCCACCTCCAGCTGCTTACACAAACAAACACATAGTTGTAACTGCACACATTAAGAACTTTTAGTATCTTTGCCCCACATTAATCAGCGCCACTGACATTACCACCCAATGCGGCCGCATTAAAAATGAAAGTAATCTAACACATGCCTACTAACTGGTTTTTGTGGAAATAATGAAAGGGCGGGGGGAAAGTTTATCATAGGAATCTCTTTTTGTACATACACACATATATATATATATATATATAATTGGGAAAGAAAGAGCTGAAAACTCAGGTATATATTCAATAAAGTTGTAGGTAGTTAAATTTATGTAGAATAATAAAAAACACTTAATATTTGAAATCGGAGTACATTTGGATCTGCTTAGAAAGCTTCTTCCTGGCATGTTTAGAGAGTTTGCTTGATTTTAAAAGTATTTTCTGAGTTCCACTTGAATTGTGAATTTAATAGAGCCCACCTCTCTCATGGCTCCATTAACTATAATGTACAGCTTTTCGGTATGAATTATACCCGAAACGTTAACGATTTGCACCACTGCTTTTTGAGTAAGCCTTTTTTGAAACTATTTAGGTGGAGACACCAAGAGTAGTTGCATAATTTACATACTTCCTGAGACACTAGTGCGTTGCTAGAACTAATATCTAGACTATCTAATTAAACCAGCTTCTCGGCCTTTCTGTATTCTATTTCCTATGAAAATTATCTATAATATGATCTATATTGCTTCTACATTCTGTAACCATTTGATATGTGAGCATGTGAGCTTAATTTAATAATTATTTGGCTGCCAAGATTAACTTTAAAAAGTCATTTGAAAACTTTATATTTACTTTAATGTCTCACTTATGACACACTTATATCATAGCCACATTTGAAGCAAGGAATTTGCGTTAACTTGGCTAAAAATCACCTTACAGGAATGGTTTCAGAGTGAAAATCTTTTTAGTTCTCAACCCTGGCGCTTTCATTCTTTTTCTCGACTGTTGCGTACAATTGTATTTATATCCTTGACGTTCACGACGGCTATATATTTGCCAGAATCATAGCTATACTCCAAAAATATTGGTAAAACTACTCGGCTATGGTTCCAATATTTTTATATTTCATATTCGGGACTTAAGCAGGAATAGTAGAGACATCCCTCAAAATCCTCGTTCGAGCAGAATCAGGCACTCCGGAGCTTTAGTTAATTACCCATGCATTTTTAATAATTTTCTTCGTAGTTACACCTATTATAATCTGGGATTTGGAAACTGATTAGTATTCTTAATATTAGAAGCCCCCTACTTAGCTTTCCCACGAATAAATAATATAAGATTTTGACTACTGCTTCCTTCTTTCACCTTACTATTAGTCAGCAGTATGGTGGAAAACGAGGCTGGTACAGATTGAACTGTCTACCTCTCTCTATCATCTATTATCACTCACGGAGTGGCCTCAGTTGACCTGGCTATGTTTTCGCTCCACCTAGCGGCAATTTTCTCAATTCTAGTAGCTCGAACTAGGTCTTCTATGCTGTTATCGAGATGTGATATCGCAATCGTCCGATATAATCGAGTCTTTGGTGTAATGAATACCACTTTTTAGAACTACAGAGAGATAGTAATCTAACATTAAGACAGTCTTAGTTATACAAATTTTACTTCGGCGATATAATAATGCGTGTTTCTGAAAGAACTGATTTCTAAATTAGCTGATTAGGCACTTTGTCGTACAGTCGATTCGAACGCTCTGCTGGAATAGAACGCAACGACGATCTATAATTTTGATAGGTTCTGAGTGGCAAAGAGCCATTAAATAAGTGAGTTTTTGAGCCACACACACACACATTCACACTTATTTTGCCAGTAAAGATGATCAATAGGATCACCAATCGAGGTAATATATTCTTAAATGCCAAACGTGGTGTTAGTTATCATTTTCCAGTTGAACTTCTGAAGTCCTAGCAGCTCAAGGCGTTAATATATTTTCGTTTACCGTCGCGAGATTGAAAAAATCCATTGAAAGGTCGATAAACTCTGTAATAATTTGAAAAAAAAAAGTTTTTTTTTTAAATATAAAATTTCAATAATAAAATTTAAAGAAATTAATCTTTATTAAAAAAAATTGTATGTGACTTCAATAAGTTATTCATATATGTAAACATAGTTTAAGGTCTTAACTTCAAGGCAAAGTCATAAAAATCTCACTTCCTCACACTTTATACGCTATTAATAAGCTGCGTATAAAAAAGTTCAATTATTACCTCTATTAATCATAATCATAAAACTGCGTATGCATACTTACACTAATACATACACAAGCTGGTGGAAACCAATCACACATGTTGCTCTCGGTGAAATTTTTTTTCTTTTTCTGTTTTGTTACTACAATCAAAATAATTATTTACATTTTATTATCTCATCATTTATTATAAAAGTAACTACTTATTATTTTACAAAATATTTGTTGTAAATAATTGTAAGGCATTTTTCCCGCTTGTTATTTGTATATATATATATATATATATATATATATATATATATGTTTCGAAGGTTGGTGACAAAGTGACTGACTGGCTTATTATTGTTGGTAGATTCCTTAATTTGTCTGCTTGTTACTCATGATGTGGCTATAAATACTTGCGCAAACGAATATACTTGTAAATATATATGTATATTAGGGTGGTTATAAAAAAAAATTTTTTTTGTGAAAGTTCACTCAACCGATACTCTTATAGTTGACAATAATTTTAGCAACGATTTTAAAAATTTAAGGCATGTCACAAGGCGGTCTATATTCTCGTAATACTATAATGGTTCAAAACAAATTAAATTTTAATAACTACATTTAGGTCTCGATTTTGTCCCACCGGAATCAAAATTAATGTTGCATATCAGCAACTGTAGCGGTAACGATTAAGTGTTGCGTTTAACTCCGTTATAACTGGTGTCAAGTCCATGTTGTAAAATAGTAGAAAAATTTTTGGTGTATAGCGAATGCCTTCTAGTAAGCGACTCGGCTAGTAAAAGCATGAAGCGAACAGTACGCTCTCAGAAACCAGACCAGAGACCTGATAAAAATATAAACCTAATCATTTTGGTGGTAAACGAAGGTAACAAAACCTGTGTTAATATTATATCTCGGATAAATGGTTCCACATTTATCATAAATACCACAGCTTCGGTTGTGGCAGTGGCAAGATTTTGGACCTCTCAATAACCCCACACACCGACTGCCGGCTGTTGCAACTGTAAAAGAAACTGAAAGACAAGCGTACATGATCACCACAGGTGGATCAGAAAAGGAAAGGGTTTGTCGGTGGATGGGTTTTTGCTTTGAGCGATAAGGCCAATACTTTTATAAAAGAGGGTACGGATTAACATCAGGGTTCATCACAGGGGCATTCATCGCTGTGGTCTTACCTGCAGAAACTAATCAAGGTGAAATTGGCGGAGTGCAAGTGAGAGCACAACAGCAATGCTCTGCCTTCAGTCAATTGAGACAGATTATACTCCACAACTAACAATTTTCGCAACTAACAGAAATTAGAGGGAAAATTTTTTCAGACGCACTGGGAAGCGCAAGCAGCCTACTGACTTCTTAAATGTGGTCGATTGTTGTCAAGTGCCTTTTACACATCTCCGTTCGACCAATCAACAAAACAAATAATTGGGCTCAAGAAATCTGTTGTAAAAAATGTTCTGCCTTAACTTAAGGCACACCCTAATACAAATGTGCTACTTTCGTTCACATAAGTATTATTGTATTGTTGTTGCTACATGTAATTAAATGTGGTTTTGGTTGTTCTGCCTACATTGTATTCATGTCATTTATGTTGTTGTCTTTTATGTTTGCTATATATATTTCGTCAGCTTTTCTTATTTTGTCGCACTTGTTATTATAGTTGTTATTATTGTTGTTGTAAAAGTAGATGAATGTTTATTTCTCCACGCCATTGTTTTAATTGCATCTAAGTTATTCATGAGACGCGACAAAGTGGCTTTGTTCGAAACACACACATCCCCCTATCTGCACGCAGGCACGAAGGCAATGCGTGTGTAACTGTGCATATTTAACTAAGTATGTAAATACCTAGACACATATGTGTGCTATAAACGCTATCTACTCGAATTGATATTTCTGTCAGTGCCATAATTTAGCGGCCACCTGCTAACTCATTCGACGACCCATATATCCTGGCTAAGGATATGCGCTGCAGGAAGGTGTACGTAATGTACTGCCTTACCTACGCTGATAATGTTGCATGTACCAGGTAGGAGTCACTTAATTACACTGCGCGCCATATTGTTGTAGGTCCGCCCTTAAGAAGCTTGGAGTTGAGCTAACATTTTTGTTGCCAGACTAAATTATTATAATGTCACTTTTGTAAATGTTCCTTTTCATTAGCTCCGATCACGTTCGGTTGTGATTTATTGCCTTTTCTATGCAATATATTTGTATATTTGTTCATATTTGTGCATGAAAGCATAAGATGGATTCAAGCAACATATGAAACCAGTTGCTGGTAAGCTTAACTGATAGCTTCTCTAATGCAATTAAAATTACATTGTGGACATATTATAGCCGATGAGCATTAATTACCTCAATTTCAATGTTTTGCAGGTGAAATTGACAATAGTTCCACTGTACTTCCAATACCAAGTTTGGTAAGGATATTCTTGAAAAATATAAAAAGTTAGCTATTATTACTATTATTACTATTAGCAATAACAAAAAAGCGTCGAAATTTGCTTGTTAACTGAAAGAGAGCAAGCTTAAGTCAGTCCCAAAATTACTGAATATGTACTTTGAAGCAATACCAAGTTGGGTCTACGATGGCGTAACTGCTTTTCACCTGATTTCTTTGATTTACTAATGGACTGAAGAAGAACAATCTTTTCAGAAAAGCTTTCACTCGTTGGCTTAAGCTATACGAATCGAAATTGAATAAAAGATATAAAAAGAGCATTTTATATCTGATTTCACTATATTATATAAAGAGGAGAAGTAAATATACAGGGTGTGCTATCTCTTATGTTAGTATGTAAGCATTGAATAATTTTGACACTTGTCAACCGATTGAGTTGGTTAAATATGCTTTGTAAGCATAAATTTAATGAAATTCCTACCACACCACCAAAAAAAAAAAAAAAACCTTCCGAAATAATGGTGCTTTAAAATTGAAAATTAATGCGCGAAGAGACACATTTTACACTGTCTAGCGGGTTCAATAACAAAATTGCCCTACTCGGGAAAATAAAATCTATTCAAGGTTCAAAAACACTATTGCCGGACAAAAAGGCAACAGTTTGAGCCGGAGCGAAAGCCATCAACGGAGACATATGTTTTCAAAACTAGGAAAAATTTAGATCAAAATTGATAAATTGATGGCTATCGGTTCATTGTGGGCCAAATGTGGGAAACTGATTTTGATGGTTATTCATTTCAATAAGACGGCACACCATGTCACACTGCAATTCCAACTATTTAGTTTGAGTGACAAAAATTCCTTGTGTGTTAGGTATCAGAAAGAAGTGACATTGACTGAGCATTATTTTTATTTCCCGATGTCTTCCTTATGCGGAGCTATTACCCATTATAGACTAATTCAAGGCAAATATTATTGTCGAAATAATCGCTGCACTACCAGAAACGCTTTCGAGCTTAATCGAAGAGCTTAACTTGGTGTGACCAATGAATTGGTTCGATGTTTTATTAAAGGATATGCCAAATAATTTAAAAAGATTCGAACTAAATGTAAGTATTTTATAATTGAAACCCTTTTTTTCAAATTTATTCAATATTCATGCCAATGGCACACCCTGTGTTATTGACCATATGACATGACAATATATATACATATTGAGATAAAATATCGCTAATATCTGATCACCAAAAAAAAAAAAAAAAACAGCCTATACGCACCCCGATTTGTTGTACTTGATTTGTTGTGTCAGCGCTAAGCTTAACAAAAAATTGTATTAAGATCAAGGAATAAGAATCGACTGATTGTGCGGTCACTACACCTTTACAAATATGAAATGTTGTTTGATTATTGATAATGATGATATCCTAACAATTGTCTATTAGGAGATTCGAACAGAATATTCACCACGCATTACCGATGAAATAGTTAACAATTTGTGTCTTCACCGCGTACCGGGAGAGAGAGATGAAACTCGACGCATAACACTGAAAGTCCTTAGTGCTTACAATGAATTATGAAATTGCGAATTATAGCACACAAAAATAAAATTGATAAGACTTTTCGATCTAATTATTATCAAAAAAAAATTTGATTTTTTTAAGTCAGCTTCAACAACATATAGGAGGGAGCTCCTTATAATTGAGATCCATTGGAAAATTAGTCAATAGTAAGCAAAATTCTTACATACGCTAAATAAATTATATTTAAAACTGTGCAATGCAGAAATATCTAGCTTAATTATTCGGTGTGTTTGTCGAACTTGACAAAGATTTCCATTTAAGCAAATTTTTTATGTTGCTTTGCAATAAAGTATAGCGTTAGATACAAACTGGCATACTAACTAAAAAATTATGCATGCTCTCATGCTTTTAAATTATTTAAGCATCCCAAATGCACTTACCACAAATTACTGCACAGTTAAATATATAAATATCGTGCTTTTAATTTCTTAGCTCGCATTCGCAAAATTCCTCTTACAACTCCATTATCCATAAGCGCACTTCACTAACTATCGGCAAATCAGTGCCGAGCAAAGAGCAAAAATTAATCAGTCGTAAGGTTCGTAGGAGCATTACACAAATAAATAAGTAATTGAAATTTATTGCGCTTTTGTTGTTCAATTACAGTTTGCACATTGCAATTGCGATTTTTCAACTCGAAGTACTCCATATCTCTTCGAATTGGCGCGCTGTTTTGTTGCACGTTGCTTTCTGCTCGCTTTTAAATAAATAAAAATGTAAGCGAAAATGTGCAAACGAATCATTTGCTATGCCTTTTTTCAATTTCAATTAAACTTAATGTCATTGCTTTATTCACATACAATTCCATGGCACACAGATTTTCATTCAAGTGGAGGAAATTAGAAGCAACGGTAATGGTAAACGGTAATTCTAAAAGAAGTACTGGAGCTTGAGAGCATAGATAAAATAATTGGTTTAAGCAAATTAAAATTATTCTTGACAAAGAAAAGTATAATTGCTATGAATTAGTTAGTACAGAAAATGCATATGTTGTGCAACACATATAAACTTGTTGGCAATCGGACACATGCTGTGAGCAATTGCAACTCGAATCGTGCTGAATGAGCGATTTCATGTTCAAACATTTCAACCCGGAAGCTTCGTGCGATTTCACTACATGCCTTTTATATCCAAAACGTGGTCACTGTTTAACAACCGTTAATGTGCATACTCACTGGATTAGGGTTCTAGAAATAATAACCTTCAAGCAGTTATAGAGGTTCTTCATGAGTTTCCATACTAGTTTCCAAGTATTAATTTATTATTGTAATTATTCGTTAAATTCTAAGGAGATGTTCATATTCAAAATATTACAACAATAAACTAAGTTGGATAATAATAGATAATATGGTTGTATGCATACAAAATCAGAGAGATTTCAAAGCACCTCTGAATAGCAGGATTATGCTACGATTTTTCATGTCTGAAATATTTTCAATTGTTTGACTTTGTTTGCTGAGCGCAAAGGAACTCTAAAATTTTGTAACCAACATTACTCTTCTAGAAATTTCTTTAAAAAATATTTGCTTCATCTGGCTTAAATGGTTTGAAATTATAGTATTATCTCTTTAGAACCTGACAGGAAATCAAATATATATAGCAATTTTTTTTTCTCATTTCTGAGAAAGCCTGACAGAAGCTACCTGAGTGAACTAACTATTTAGTTTTAGTCATCCAGTTTGATTCGATTACTAGTTATAAAGTTCCCACTAGGAAGTGTTCTTTTTTGAATTCAATTTAAATTCACTGCCAGACTGTTACAGGGTGCATAAAATACTCGTAATCATTTCGAACTCCATCATCTAAGCAAGATTTGAAATATTAAATAGGTTATTTCACTACGTCAGAGTCCTCCATTGACCCTTTCTGGTTAGATGTCAGCTAATATTCTTGCTTTAGTTTCGAGCTACTCGTGGGACTTACCTCGAATAACCTCGTTTAAAAATTTTGATTTTTTTATGCTCTCCAAGTGCCGAACTTTAACGAGTTCATTACTCGCATTTGTTATATACTTATAGTATAGTGCACAAGTATGTATATGCATCTTTGCGCATTAAACTATATATACTTGCGTATTATATTATATGGAATAATAGTCAGCGTGGACCATGCGGCACACATAAAAAGCAATACTTCAATTGAATAATATGTTGAGTCAATTAGCTAAGTATTTCCAAATGTAGATGCAAAGTACAGCAATTTAGAATTGTGCAGTGTTCAAGACAAGGTAGAGTATTTTAAATAAACCATTACTTGGGCAATAAAAAAATTAAATTTGTAAATTAGTTAATTTAGAAATGTCATTTATATACATTTGGGTGTTGAGTTTCAGTGATGAATTCTAGTATATGTTGATAAGCCACCCAGGAGCTTCCACAAATTTTGCCCATTATTCGCCACAGTCTGATCTCACGTAAGATCTGCTCTTTGTATCTGCTCTGCTTTCGTTCTGTATTTACTGCGAGGACTTTAATAGTTGAAATTTGAATTCAATTCTTTTCAATTTAATTTTGAATGAAATTTCTATAGGCAAAAATATCGAAAACTCAGGTTATCTACCGAACAGTACTGGGTTGGAACTCAACGACTTAGTTTTGTTTTCAATATCAAGAACATACTCTATGGCAAATGATTTTCGAGATCACAAGAGTAGGTTAACGCATTTTTCACACTTGTTTCAATAGCCTGTGTGCTCAGAGGATTTCAATCCCGGCAATGTTCAACCAATATACCATGAAATTGAAGCTAAGCCCGGTAATACAACTCCTAATATATACAGTTATTTGTTTTGAGCAAGTTCTTGTTTTTCGAGACGCTAAAATAGTTGGCATAGAGATTTATTTGTACTCAACTTCCATTTAAATATTATGTACTAAATATTATGTACTAAAATATTATGTACTAAAATATTATGTACGAAATATTATGTTCTAAAAGTTTATTAGATTTATTTATACTCAACTTCTATTTAAATTTTATGTACTAAAATTTTTTGTACGAAATAGCATGTACTAAAATATTATGTACGAAATATTATGTACTAAAATTTTATATACGAAATATTATGTACTAAAATTTTATTAGATTTATTCATACTCAACTTCCATTTAAATATTTTATGTGCTAAAATTTTATCTACGAAATAGCATGTATTAAAATATTATGTACGAAATATTATGTACTAAACATTTATGTACTAAATAGCATGTACTAAAATTTTAAATAATTGTACGAAATATTATATACAAAATATTATGTACTCAACTTTTCTTGGAAGAAGGATACAGTAAAATTTATTGTAGATCACATCAGAAATTTTTAAAATATGCTGTTACCGTTACCGCCAATTTTTAGTTTGAATTTCATGCCTCGCAACGATTTCACATACACTTAGTTGGTGATCTTTTGAAGCAATTTCGAATATGCTTGCACAATTCGAAATGGGCGTTGGATTACCACTGCGCGCACTTCCCACGTATTGTTTGGTTTTTAATGTCAATAGCTGACTAGCCTTTAGAATATATACCTAAGGAATCGAAAAAGTCATCGAAATAGAATTTAGAAAAATATAAATAAAAATAAGTATCTTGATATATAGAAACTGTGATCCAAAAATGGTCAAAATCAGCATGTGCCTTCCCCTAACATATCAAACTGAAACTGAGCATCTTCGTCTTTCTGCTCGCTAATAAAGCATATATATCTGACAATGTGTTAGGCCACTCTATGAATTTTGATAGGAATCTTTTCATCTTTATTTCATTTTATATTTTCTTCTTTATTTTAACTTAGTGTCTATTAAATCTATTAAATAGGTTCAGACCTTTCCCTAACTCCAAAGTTTCCAATCAAAGTAATGACTTACAGTCTTCTAGTTGGGTTTAGAGCATATATTTTAGTCAAAATGCAAAATACTTGATCAAATAAAATATACATATGTCCTGGAACCACCACCAATAGATGAAACTGGCCTACACTTTTCTCTAGCCCAAATATTTCTAGCTCCTCCAACATTTTTCTGGTATATAGCTGACATTATGCCGCAGTTATCGACTAATGACGGCTATATATTATAATCAGTGCTTGATACAAATCTCTCAAAAACACTCCCAGGAACTATAATATTACTTTCTTTATCAAATTAGTAATATTTGTGGAAATTAAAACCATATGAATTGCAAAACTAATTTAAGCTCGACTTTAAGAAAATGTCGAAAGCAACATATAAATATCAAACAGTCCTAACAAATTGTACACTTTCAACTGCACACTACTTTTTATTCAATTAGCAGTAAAATTAATTTGGCTTCTTTCCTGCTGTATTGCCAAATTTTCGCATAGCAAACAAATACCTTTTCATTTCTAAACTAATTATTTGCATCTTTTCAACTAGCCTTTCACAACAACAATGCATTCTAAATCATGATTGATTCACACACACGCACTGACTTCGATTTTGCCATTGCTGCCGACAAAATTCGCTCTGCCGGGCAATGCACAGTTGCAGCCAGCAGTGTGTTGCGGTAAATATTTTCATTTTATTGAGCCACAAAGTAGAATTTCCAAACTGAAAATTGAAAGAAGCAAATAGTAAATGAAATTTATTTGCTGCAAATTAAAACCGCAACAGGCAGCAAAACGCAAAAAGCAAGTTAACAAAATCTCTGTGTGCGTGCGCGCGTGTGTGCGCGTATGTGTGTGCGTTTGCATTGTGGGTAAATTGTTAGGTAAATGGCAAAAGTTAGCGCCTGAAAGCAGGCAAACAAGCCGGCAAATAAAAACAGACAAATATGTTAAATGTAAAAATAGCAACAACAGCAACAACAACAGCAGCAACAACGGCAGCAACAACGTTGGCACACAGACAATGGCAAACAAATATACTAACAACAGTGCTCAATGCTCACACATTGTTGCTTTGGCAAACTCAAAGGCATGCCGACACACTGTGTGCGCGCGCGCGCGTGTGTGTGTGTGTGTGTGTGTGTAACTGCTTTAATGCGTTGTCTTGCTGTTGGCTGTGCGCCATTGTGTAGCATTTGCATAATTCAAGGCGCAATTGCCAGTTGTTTTCGCTTATTTGTATTTGTACGCACCCGTCCATTGCTGATTTCAAGCAAATGTTTGCACTCAACAGTGTGCGTGTGTGTGTGTGTGTGTGTGTGTGTGTGTTCGCGTACAGGTAGCTTACTCATGTGTGTCATATTGCAACAAGTTCTGCCATTAACGAAAGCCTCAAACTAGGCTGCTAGGTAATTTTAAATACATATACTCACACATGCATTTACATATGTGTGTGTTTGTATAGAGTTGTGCGCGAGAAAAAAAATTTTGCTATTAACATATGGCTAAGTCTGTATACAATTTGATAATGATTTTAAGTATTATTTAAGTTGAAGTTGGAAGACCGATTTTTCTTACGTAAAATATAACACACCTAATGTGAGTTAAACATTAACTGTTAACTTAAAATTAACTGTAAGACTGTTAACTATCTTATTAATTTAAAAATTCTGTAAAAAAATTCAAGAAGACCCAGAGCTGCTCAAACACCATAATTTGATCCATAATTTTTGATATTTTTTTCAATAACGATATTTGTGGTTTTTTTTTAATTTTGAACGTTTATTTAAAAAACAAAATGTACAATAGTATTATTCGAAGTATTGCCCAGCTGAAGCTATAAGATTTCCCATCTTTCTGGCAATTTCTACATTTCATATGAAAGGAACATCGCCCTCTTCTTGGCTTGATGGGCAAGCCTGAATCAAGCCAATTTTTGATACTCTGTTCTGTTGTGAACCGCATACCGGTGAGGGCGTTCTACAGCGACCGGAGCAAATGGTAGCCCAATTCATGGGCGGAAAATTTGTTCTTTGCGCTAACAAATTGTTTACGGTTTATTGATTGCTTTGCGCTGTTCAATTGGACTTAAGTGTCTATTGCAAGTGTGTGTAATTAATAAGTCTAGATAAAAGCCTAAAAATTGGACTAATAAATAAATGAAGTGGGGTGCACTTAACGGAACACTTCACATAGGCAGTTATCAACCGTATATATATATCATATTCAATCCACACTGTTCCCTATTAAGCGCGCATATAAGGGGCATCAGTAACGTTTTATTCCATGAAAGTCCGGCATTTGTGTGACAGCAATTTGTTTTCGACGCGTTTGGCGATTTTTTTGAGTATTAAAAACAAAGAGAAAGTGCTAAGAGATTGCTGGGCGAGATTGCTTGTTTCCTATATCTTCTATACAATGAGCATTATTGGAGATGTAGCAGAAATGTTGTTATGACACCTACTATATGACAATGACAACTACTGCGGTGACCTAAAGCATGCACTACAAGCACTGTAATCATACGAGTCGATGATCCATCCCTGTCGATAAGAGCAGCAACGCAACAGTGTTTGTTTTAAAGAGACAAAATATTCTTTTCAGCGCTCTTATGTTTCGCCTGATTACATACTGCTGATGAGCCTGGTCATCACTGTCAGACATATACCAAAAGATCTGTTTAAATTTTGCGCAAATGGTCCCCAAATATAGGCGGGAAAAAGCATACTTAAAAAATGTAAAAAAGCTGTTGGCTCAGTAACCCCATTTGGAATATCAGACAGTTCTGTAGTTCGTTTCCGTGAGAACATGACCTTAAAGTTAGTTTCTATATGCTCTCTTGTTAGAAACTAAACTTCAAGCAGTACGTGTTTCGTAGTCGTCGGACAATTGCTTAAACGATTTTGGATTCTTAGTGACCAAAGTTTTTGCCTGAAAAAAGATATTAGAACACAATTTCTTGTTGAAAAAAATTCTACTGCTAGCAAAAGGCTCTGTGCCAAGTCTAAGTGGCTTGCTAAATTCAGGCCATATACGCACCGAAGATGATCGAAGATGAAGATGAACGCAATGGACTGGGTAGACAGTCTGGCTTTAAGCTTCAATCTGATACCTTTTTGTAAGAAGTATTTTCCAAAAAATCGGTGAGATTAAATCAAAGAGCGATTCTATATTGTTGTTATTTTAATTGGGTATTGATATTCGAGTCTCGAAAGGTTGGGAACTTTCGTTACCAAAAGCTCTTTTAAAGAAAAAGATTGCTACTTAACAGCTAACCTAAAGCCTAACCTAAATAAAATAGTCTTTAAAAGTAACATATATTTTTGCCTTACCTTAAGGAAGCACTTTTTAAATTATACCTGCTCCCACTATGTCGAAATGATAAAGAACCGGCAAGAAAATTTGCAAAACTATATGTAAAACAAAAAGTATTTTAAGTACTCGCGCATGAAAAGAAAACAAAAAAGCTTAGAAACTAAACGAAAATAAATAAATAAATAAAGACACGCATAAGTCGACTATTTCAAACGCAAGCAGCAACAACAATACCAATAAAACCTTAAACAAAATATAATAAAACAAGAAGGCACAAAAGTATTTTGAGCTAAGTATATATGCAAAACTGGCAAGAAAGTGCAGCCAGCTGGAGGCTGCAGTTAGAAAGTGCAAAAAAAAAGCAGCAGCAAATGGGTAGAAAGTTGTTGGAAAAGAAGCGAATAGTTGTGGATAGATAGTTGCAACGGATGGCCGGAAATGCGTAACAAGAAGTTTCAACTTTTCCATATTTCCTGCTGAAATTTCCGTCACTTTATCGCAAAGTTAGACCGCAAGCGCGCGCACACACACACACACACATACGCACACACCGAAGCAAGTACAAAAATTCAGGCCGAATAAAAAATAAAAAGCGAATTTATGCAGATATTTATTTGTCTGTATATGTATGCAAGCTACCTGCGCGCGCACACACACACACACACAAACACACATGCACACACATACACAAGTATGTCAATATATTTATGCACATTTTATTACCCCGCTTTGTGGCAGTGAGCGTTGTAAAAAATCTGAAAGCAGCGCTAGTGAGGCCGACTACGCTTACATCTAAAAAGATCTTGGCCAAACTCTAAACATAGCAACATAACGGTATTGAGGTAAAGTAGACATTATGGCAGAAAACCGGAATCCGCTTTAAACTTTTCATTTGGCATATTCGAGTAACATTTCCAGTACATTGAAAGTTTTAGTTAAAAGGAAGCAATGCCGATGTGCCACATATAAATATAGAATTGTGGCTTAATACAAAAAAAGATATTATAAATAAAATAACAGTAAAAGAAAAGAGGAAACTAATAAAAGCAGGTATGCAATGTAATGGAAAAAATTTGAAGTTAGTTGGAAAACGTCTACTTCGAAACATTTTTTTAATTTTTTAAAAAATAATTTGCCGACAATAATTTGGTTGCTTGCTTATAAAGTGTGCTGTGGCAGTTGATCACTTCTACTCGAGGTACTTGAGATTTTTGGTCAGCGATATTTGAGTTCTTTATTATTTCCGCTTGCTGTTTTAGTTTCCTTTGGGTCTATATCTGCTGCAAAGTTGAAATTCAGATCGTGCGTCAATTTTTGTGAACCTTGTGTAACGAAAGGTTAGCGCTACCAACTTCTGTGGAACTCTATTTCATGTCGGGTGCATCTATTTTAGATCTATGTGCGTACTAACACCCCACAAAAGTTCAAAGCATCACTTTGTTATTGAACAAATGGTTAGCTACTATGTGAGAGTAGGCACTTAGCATATGCAGTTCTGCCTATATAAGTCGATAGATTCAACACACAATTGATATCTGAAGTGCAATTGTAGCGAAAAGTATCGCAAATGAACTCAGAAAATGGTAATCCATAGCGAATACACTTATGACTTTGTATTATGCTGAGCTTACGTCTTTCAACACAACAAAAACTGGACAACGAAAGCAACAATCATGAGAGTACCTTCACTCATGCTCTCTGAGAGCACTGCTTACCTACTCGACATGCGAATAAAATGAGCGAGCAATTCGCATTCTCTTCGTTTCGTCGCCGAGCGAACGAAGAGTCGTTTCAAAAAACGAGACAGCGCAAACAACTGTAATGAAGATAGATGCCGCACTAGATTAGGCAAAACGTTATTTAAGTGATATAAGTGATTTAAGTGAACACACTTTACATCGAAAAGACTAAATAGGGAGTTAGAAGTGTTTGGTTTAACTTGTTGCAACGCATTGTCGTAAACTTTGGAAATGAAGAAATTACTTACGCGCTCTGGAGAGCTTGACCTGTGTAAGTATTAGTAAGGACAGAGCAGGATGTTTTCAATAAACTTGGTAACCATATAGACTTGTAGATTAAGAAAACCTTCATCTTAGTAATATAACACAGCTTAGCTTCTAAAGCGTACTTGACTTTAATTTGAAGTTGTCTCCCTTTGTCTCTTTTGTCTTTTGTCTAATAAGTATTTGGCCCACAAAAAAATTTTTGACAAATTCGCAATTTATTGCTAAACATAGTCTTCTTTAAGCTTCATGAAGTTGAACCAGCGATCCAACTTCTTTAACCCGTCCGAAAAATGCTTTTTCCGAAGGTCTGGGTAGTGCCTCACCGTTTTTCAAGTTCAGTGGCGACTTCGGTGGTGTGAGTCCGAACATTATTACGATAGAAGTGCAATATTTTCTTCGTTAAATGGTTTTTCTGCGATTCGGCATCGAATCGGCTCAATAGAAACCAATAGAGCTCTGTGAACGTTTTGCGCTTCTCTTGGTCGTCGATGCAGTGCCAATCATGTGAGTCTCAGAAATCGTTGGCCATAAACTTTCCGGCCGATGGAACAGTCTTTGGCTACATCGGAGCAAGTTCGCCACGACAAGTCCACAGTTTGGACTATACCTTTGTCACTAGTGTGTAGCAGTAGAACCAATTTTATCAAACCGCCCTTGTATAACGGGTTAGATTATAAATAGAGTGCCAATCGCTTATTCAAAGTGTCAATTACTTCTCAGCATGCTCATTTTAAAGCAGACGTCTGCGTCTTTACTGATACCTCTCGTAAAAACTTTCACGCGGGGTATCATCATAGCATCCAGTAAACATTTGGGTGAAAGTAAACTATCATTACAACATATATATTTACTAATACACCACACAAAGGTCATTGAACAGACGTCTTAAAGTACTTGAATTTATTTACTAAAAATATAGGCATTTCCGCCGATAAGTCTAATCTTCCATGCTACATACTGTGCCACAAAGAGTAAACACACACATTGCCAGCGCATAGGCGCAAGTTTACATGTAGGTAGATACCGAAACGGAAAGACCATCGACAATTTTGGCAGGCCAATCAAAAAACTTCCCACAAACAAGGTGTATGGAATTAGTGAGACGGCCCGGGGCGAAACACCTGCGCTGCTGTGGCAAGCACTGCTAAAAGTTTGCTTATGGAAAATGTAATAAAAAAAAGAACAAAAAAAAAACAAAAAAAACAACAAAAACAAAACATTAGAGAAAACCTAAGGTATTTTGATGTTATATATATATATATATGCGCATAACAGTAAACACACCAAGCTGTATTTTTTTGTGTGCGCATGCGTCAACGCCAGGCGCGGATGCTGCATAGACAGATATGCTGCGATTTACACACACACACTTCGCCCCCACCATATTTGGGTGGCTGCCGCTACAAAAAGTTTCCCGTATACTTGGAATTTTTAATAAACATAAATGTTGCTCGCTTTCAAAACGAATGAAACACACAAAAGAGAGTAAAGAAAAAACAAAGTATAGCAAAAATAAACCAGAAGAAAAATTTGTTTCGTACCACTTTTTAAGAATCAACTTTCAGTTTTTTATGAATTTTTCAATTTTATTTTTGTATTTTTTTTCGTCAAAATAATAAAAAAAAAAACGATTTGTTGCGAATACTGGGCCAAAAGTGTCCTTCCAACGTTGTAACGGTATTTGCGCTTTTTCTGCTTTGCGCTGTATTCGTCGCAACCGTTATACACCGGTGTTGCCGAATGCGTAAACACAAACATACACACAGACATATGTAAACATAGGCACGCATACGCCATGGCACACACACACACACACACATGTAAACATAGTGGCTGGCGCGTAGCCGGTACGCAGCTGAAGTTATTATTTAATATAAATAAAGTTGTGCACCTTTTCTTCTACTTTGATCTTCATATTTTGTTTGTTATTGATGTTTACTTTAATTCGCTGAAAGTTGTCCGAAACTGTGCTTGAAAAGCACTTGCGCGAAAATATAAACTGATGAAAGGCAGAAAATGATACGTTAAAAAGTTTTCCATTTATTAAATACATATACACAAACATATATATGCTAGAGATATGTATGTTAGTCTGTATATATGAAAAAAAATTATGCTAGTCGCCAGACAAATTCGGCTAGTAAGCAGTCTAGCGGTTGAGCTGCGTAAATGCTAAGGAATTAGGTGTAAAATCGCGGCTTTGCCTTTAATCAGAACTTTAACGGTATCTGGTTGCTAGAGCAGCGCCTACAAAAATGTGCAAAATTCTTCAATTATATATTCAAAGTAAATAGTTGAGTTTTATTTGGCCGCCTGTTTGTTTTTAAATAAGTGGTAGCATATCCGTAGGCGCTGCGCTAGAAATATTTGGCAGTAACTGTGGAACATTTTGAATAAATTAGCATAAATATGTTTTGTTGCTTCTATTGCAAGCCGTAACTGTTCTAGGTCAGTCAACTTAACACTCACTAAGTGTGTCAAGTTGTAAGTCAAGTGAGTTTTTAGTTATATATAGTACGATAGATATGCAGGTTCATATTTACAACTATACATACATGACTATATGGAAGTAAAACTTAAGAAAATATAAAAAAATTCGCTGCGTTCTCAGTTCAGTTCCAATAACTTAATACTGAATTTGACTGATATTTGTTGGGCTAGAAATATATATAGCAGCTAGTGCTAAACCACTGACATTTTTTTAAAGAATATACAGCAAAGATATCGGAATTTAATAAGGTGGGTGCTAGGGGTGCACACTACATATAGGAACATGTTGCTTCAAAATTAACGAATAACTTAAAGAAAAGAAAAAAACGACTTGAATTTAAGTTTATTTGTCATTCGGTTTTGTATACTCCATCTGAGTTCAACTAATCAAAAGTTCAGCTTTTGAAAATAGCCATAAGTAAGCACTGCATAATAAAATACTAAGTAGTTCGGACATTGAAATTAAACAGATCTGGAGTCTCACTATGAGGGTTACTCTTTGATTTCACTCTTCGACATTTCACATATATAGTTTCATAGTAATATTATGTGGTAAATTAAAAAAATTTTTGTTATTATACCAACAATTTTATACACTTTTTCATGACTCTCAGAGTAAATTGTTAAAAACGGACATTTATTGAGGCGCTAGATTGACCTAACCCCTTAATGAGATAGTAACCGGTTTGAACTTTCAGTGTCTTTGACTCCTACGTTCGGCCTTTCACTGACAACTAACCTCAAATTTTCATCAAAAAATTTGTGTATGATAGACCATTTAATTTGTCGAAACACTGAAGTTACAAACTCTAGGTTCTCTGGCCGAGCTTTTATGGGACTACATTTTATACTAAGTTTAAAAATTCCAAACGGAATTTTGAGCTCTTTTTTTTAGATCTTCAAGTAGCTAGACAACCCTAATGTGCAATTTCAAAATTGTTAAAAATTAAATGTGCCACTAGTTGCAGCATTAAACATGTGTCCTTTATGGGTGATTCAATGAAACTCTTTTAGAACCTTTGCACACTTGTACTTTCACCACAACAACAGTTGTCGATAACTTAATAGTATAAGAGTGTACAGTGTGGTTGAAATGTATGTCTCCACATTAACGTTTATTGCAGGAGCTAATTCTTTACAAAGATGTCCAACACAATAATAGAGTTAAGGTAGTCTCTCTTTAATTCAAGCATTATTTTTTTAAAATTTATATTTATTCGTTTCGGAGACTTCAGGGACTGAGATTCCAGAGACTTGCAAGCGACTTATTGAGTAGGGACTAAGAAATGATCACACCTTTGGGAGAATTTCTTCTATCTCCTAAGATTTTTTTTTATTCAAAAGGTATTTCTCGACTTTTTGCTGCCTAGACAGATTCATTGCAAGCCTTATTTGAGGAAACCTCAATATTTTATTTTCTTAAGGTCAGAACTCAGTATCTCAATATATTTCCGGCATAAGAAACTTTCCAGTAATGTCATCTATGAGAAAAGTATAGGTCGACTAGGCAGCTAATCTAAAAAATCCACCCATTAAGTGGAAAATAGCTGGAATTATGTATAAATATAATGATCTCAACTGGTACTCCCTTATATGTGATCAATCAAATTAAATCGACAAATAATTGCAATGAATATCTATGAAGACTATATATTTTAGAAAACTGGCACGTCCGATATTTTTTTTATAGGTATGAATTGGTATTAATATAGGCCGGCGGTCCTTCCACAGCACCCACAAAAAAGTCTAAAAGCACAAATTTCAAATTCGAGGAGACCATTTGTCTCCTCAGAAGTAGCTGATAACATGGTCCATCGACTTGTTGGATTGAGGTGTGTTGGCACATTGCTGGAAACAAAGGTTAGTGGACCTCGGTGCCATAAGCTGTATGTGTCGATTATAAAGTGGATAGTACTGTGTTTTCAACTGCTGAGGTTATTAGAGGTATTCACATGAAGTTTATATTGAGCTAGTGCCGCAAATGTTGTAGTTGGAGCTGGGGCTGGAGCTGGTTTCTCTGACCTGAGTCTGAGTGGAACATTATGGCTTACAACATTCACATTCTCTGCGCGCTCAGCAGGATGGAAGAGGAATCATCTTTCAGTACTAGGAAAAGAGGCGCACAAACTTCCCTCCACCCTAGTTATTAAGCTATATATGCCGAAAAGTGTGAAGAGCCTACTTTAGACCACATTATACGAAGCAACAGAAAAAAGGAAAGAAAAGCATACCATAAATAATTTCAAAAGCGCAGCTGTTAAAGAAAGTGTGTCTTTTATGAACAAAAAAAAAAAATTTTTATAAATGGAAGAAATTTTGTGGCAGGAAGTATTTATTCGCAGCAACTTGTGACGCAACACATGCGCCTAACAAGCACTTCAGTGCCACCAATGTAGTACACGAAAATAAAAATGCGAGTAATATTACTTTTATAAGTAAATAGGGCAACTCAAGTACTTTTTAGGTACAAAATTTAGCACTGACACTGAGACCTGAATATTTTTTTCGCAACCCTCTTTTAAGTTACATATGCCAGCAAAAAAGTGAGCAGTAATTAAGTAAATCAAAACAGAAGAGCGCAAAAAGAGCATAAAAATGGGATAAGTAACGAAAAATTGGAGAAGTCTACCAGCAGGAAGAGGGGAAAAAAAATTGGTTAATTATTAGCGCTTGTAGCCATTGAGGTGGCAGTAATGTGTATTGACTTAAACTGCTACGAAATATTTTTCCATTTGCACTAGCAGACTTAGAACCTGAGGTCATAATAAAGTGCTGTCAATATGGAGTGTATCAAAAAATTTTTGCTAAAGTTAAAATTTTTTCAATTTATGAGAATGCTGTGGTATAAAAAGCAAGCTTGGCTGAAGTCTTAAAAGCGGTGCTTTCACTTTAGTTTAAGCTGCGAATGGCTGCGGAGCTTATTGCTGAAATTTTTTATGTTATAAATGCATTAGAGCGGCCGACTACGACTGTAGGACACACGAAGTGGCAAAAACTCAATCCGCTCGGCTACAAAATTGCTGAAGAAATAGAAAAAAAAGTACTCCTTAGCGAAATTTTGATAAAATTATGACCGTTAAAGATATTACCCGTAAGTAGTGTTTAGCATTAATCGATCTATCTTCTCTCCTTTCTGTATACTAAAAGGAAGCTAACAATTTGATTAAGATTTGGAAATTTTAGTGGCATCTTTCAATAGAAGAGGGTCTTAAGTAATCAGGATTTTATTTCATTTGCTGGAGGAGGAACTACAGGAACTACTCATTGTCTCTTTGTTACTTTAAAATGATTGCAGATGGTCTAAAATTTTGTCCGCATATGCAGCATATCAAGTTCTGGAAGATTTCTCTTTTAAATAAGAGAGAATTCGTTTTTAAGTGGTCAAACTAAAACCAAACACAAAACCATTCACTCAAGACCATCAGTCAAACCATTACTCCCGACAAAATGCCGAAATTCATCTTTCAAATAGGTTATAAATAGTGGTTCCTAGAAAAACTAAAAAAGTTGACGAAGTTTTAATAATATGGGTTTATCTCTCCAGACCTTTTAGTAAAAATTGGACACCCATGCTTTATAAAGGACGTCTATTACTTTTAACTGGCTCGATTTTGATCAAACGCTTTCAGCTCAATACACACTATTTCAAGCTCAATTAGCGCTATATTACCTTTGCTCAATAATTTTTCAACTAGGATTGTCTTTCCCGAGTAGTGGACTTCATGTGCTTGCTTGCAAAATGACTCCTAAACTTGTTTAAGGTGCGACTCATAGGTCTATCTGCATTTCGGTTTCAGAATTCACATTTGAAGGAGCTCTATGCTAGCTTCTTCGAAAAACTTTTAGTATGAAGTGGAAGCCTACTACCAGTTGAAATTCGCAAATCTAGTTGTCAACACTCGGGAGAATGAACTTTGGAATACATACTTTGCCAAATAAAGAGTGGATGCCTGTTGATAATACATCTTTTTACTAATGTTGTAGAATTGATTCGAAGATGTGAGATTTTAATTTTGACTATCCAAATTTCAGCTGATTTATTTATAGAATTAGGCAGGGTTAAATTGTGTGAGTAAGCTTTTCATATAGCAACAACAAATTGCCGATTTCTGTATAAAAAATTACTCCCATTACTTCCCAGGACTTATGAAGCATATTCTTACATTCTTACCATACTCCGCCCACAAAATAAAAAAAAAAAAAACCAAAAAAAAAAAATGTGTGACTGCCTTTTAACTTTCACTTAACACACATGTAAGTAACATTTTAAAAGACTTTTTGCCCAAATGACATTTGCAACCGCATGCACGTACAACCATGCGGCCACGTGAGGCACACGACGGCCATTGTACGTGCTGGAGATGTCTAAAAATCCAGCCGAACACCGCGCCGCCCACAAATACAAGCCACTGCTGTACGCGCCATTAACCAAAATAATAACAACAACAGCAGCAGCACTCAAAAATACCACCCCGCAGACAACCGCCTACCTTGGGTGCAACAAATACGCAGCTGATAAACAGCATTGTTGCTGACTTGAGCGCGCGTAAGTGAAGGCATGCGAACGACAGTGTGAGACGGCTTGAATAATGTGCGGAGCGTGTGTGTGTGTGTGTGTGTAATGGCATCTGTTTGTGGTGGTGGTGGTAGTGGTAGTGAGCGGCAATGAATTCTATTTACTGCTGTGTATGTATAGCCCTGATCAACATGGAGTAACTTGTGAAATACGCACAATTACCCCGGCTTTAATTAAGGTCACGTGACCTGGCGAACTTAAGACGGCCGAATATAACAATGCACGTACGTACCGCTTGCTTGTGGCGTCACAGTTGACTGAAATATATTTAAAGCGTTACTAGATGGCTTTAGTTTCTTAAATAATATCAGTGTTGAGGAGAAGATGAGAGGAAACGCTATAAAGAGAACTGCTTTTGGGTCTGGTTGGTCTATTTCAGGTTATAAAGAAGTGAGGTGACAAAAATTGCGTAATTAATGCTTTGTCGAGGGAAAGAGATGAGAGCTTTCAAAACTAAAACAAGTTGGAAGGAGCTGAAAAAATTAAAAGAGATGTTGACTTAATTTCAATTAAAGAGAAATCAAATTACAAGCTTGGGTGTATTAAATACTACTAAGGCAAAAACAAAGAAATATTGGATAAGAAAACGCCTGTGAAAAGGTCGGAAGCTTCGAAAGAAGTGCTTTGAAAGTGGGAAAGTATAAGACGCTGATTTTCAGAGTGCTTTACGGAGTGCTCTCTATGAAGTACAATTGGGAACTAATCATTCACCAACACTTACCTTTAAGATACAATTAAGTATTCATTGGTCCTAAACTAATATCTTTAGTGTATAATTGTATATTGATTAATTGTAGAATGTTAGAACTCATTTAAACACATTGGCGGTAGAAAGATGTTTAATCCGCGAAAGCTTGAACGCATTTGGTCTCCTTTATAGACTTTCGAGTAAAAGAGGAAAAAATTATTAAAAGATCAAAGGGAACCTTTAAATTCTATATAAAAAACTCATTCTCCCATGACATGTCATTCTCATGTCTCTTCGCCACTAACAGCGGCCTCGTTCCGCACTTGTCGCATCGTTCTTGCAGAGCGTCGCGGTTCTCTTCATGTTAGACCGTTTCACTTGTCCATGCGAGCAGCTTCTCTATTTCATTTTTCGTGTGGTCTCTCTTCCGATTAGTGGAATATGTTTCGTAGTCTTTTTGGTATATTACCCTCATCTGGTATAAGAGTAGAGCTATCTGCTTCCGTTCTTATTATATAAACATGATGTTTCTGGATTACTTTTTCACTTAAAATACTGCCAGAGTCACCGAGAATAATTTTTATAGTTGCAAATCTACCAAAATGATCAAAGATAAATTGTTGCGGTTTCTTAGTATATATGAGCATTTTTCGATAAGTGACTAGAATGTTCGAAAGTATCTTTGGAAAGACTGGAAACATTTGAATAGTCGAGAAATTTATAATGAAAGGTTAATATGAGTAAGATGCTGGGATTCAAATTTAAATACGTGTGAGAGAAACGTATTAGAAGGCACAAAGTTATATAAGAACTTTAAAGAAGGTCGGTTAGTATACAGAACACGATGAAGCTAATTTTGATAAAAACTTACATTAGTACATGAACCTTCATCCTTTATATGGTAAATCTAGATAGATAAGTATACAAGTCGTTCAAGTCCACAATAATGTTGATCCCCACACGAATTATGCCAAACAATGTGGCCACAAATTGCAAACAACAAAGACAGCAATGAAAAAAGAAAGAGTGCCTCAAATGAATATCCAACAAAACACAAAGGACAAATGAGCATGTAGTTGGTAGTTAATACGCGTATGCAACCGCTGTTAACAATAGTCAACAACAGTCGACACCGCAAACACCAAACATACATATGTACGAGTATATAGCACACACACCGCTAACAAGTGAAAATGCGGGCACGCGGTCGCTGATTTTTGGGGTGCAAACAACCGCTGACAGCCCAACGTGTTTACTAAAATTTTCTTTGTGCGCTAGTTTGCTTAAAAACGTACCATTTTTGTTGCAAATACACCCACACATACACACACACACACACACACACACACAAACACATACAGATACCCCCAACTACCGCCTAACCGCCGCGCCAGCAACACGGCCCACCATTTAGAGCGCTCAAACCTTGTCCGAAAAGACCAACTCATGTGCAAAGTGAGTGCTCGTGCACTCGTGTGGTTAATTTGTCGGAAAATTACTTTCGTTGTTGCATGCCGCAATGTCTTTTGAAAATTAAACATCCTCCATTGCTCAACCCACGACTGCAGCATTGTATTGCCGCACTCGTTCATAGTAATAATGTGGGCGCTGCAACATTTTGTGGCTCCAGTCATTTTTGGTCCATTGTTACTTCGTATGTTTGAAATATTTCTTTTATGCTTGTTTTACTTTTTCGGTTTCGAGTATTGAAAATCATTTTACTTGTTCACATTTACAATCTTTTGGAAATCTGTTGTTAATTGCCTTCAGTTGCAGAAGAAAGAAATGTAGGCATTTGAGAGATTTTCAGGAAATACTGCACTTTACTTTGGCTGAGTTGAAAGTAATATTGTGTAATTCAACTGTAATTGCCTTATGGCTTTAATGTTCTCTGCTCTTCACACAGAAAGTATTGTGTGGTATGCATTTATCGTATGAAATTCAAAAAATAACTGTAATAATAATTTCGATGATGCCTTTGTAGATGCCTCAGTAGATGTTTTAATGGTGGTTAACTTCAAGATGTTGGTTCCTGTTTTGATGTTATCCTTTCAAGCTTTTCAATATATACACTGCAAGGAGTTTTGAGGAGCCGAGCAGAGCAGAGCCCACTGTTATAAATAATTTCGATACCCTAAGTTAATATCTAATGGTATATAGGTTTCTAGCCAACTCAGATATGAACGACATTATATAGAAAGTGCAGTATCTTCGAATGTGATTTAAGATAGGTTCAAAAGATATCGCCGGACATGGTTGCTGGGCAAACATATGTATTACTTCAGCGGTCAGATATTACCGGGAGAATTTAATCCCTTTGTATCGATTCCAGATGCACAGATGAAACGTGTTCTTAATTGATTTCCATATGTTATATTGTAAGCTTTCGATGCTGGTGTCGTTAGATTGTTACGATGGTCCTCAGTGCATGTTATTCCGAAGATATATTAAATATATAAGATTGTTCCGAACCTTCTACACGCCAGTTATAGTTATAACGGTGATAACAAAATTACGACATTAATTTTGTTGCTTTCGAAATAATAACTGATTATGATTTCTAAGTATTCCTGCCGTACGACCTACCACCATACATATCCAACATGAAAAAGTTTTTTTCAATGACGGTCACCCCTCGGAGGTCGTCCGTAAGTTCTTGATCTGTTATTATATCCTTCCGATGTTATTACTTTTGCCTTTTAAATGCTTTCCATTGTGTTTTATACCCTCTTTTAGAGTAATCTATTATCTATCGAAGACAACATCAATTAGTTTTAACAAATTTGCCTTCGAAAGCAGGGTAAGTAAAAGGTTATGTTGTAAAAATACTCTTCCACGAACAACTATAGACACATACCAAGAGAGAGAGAGAGAGGCAGAGATAAAGGGAGATGGAGAGATATAGATAGAAGGAGAGAGGGAGAGAGGTAGAGATAAAGGAAGATGGAGAGATATAGATAGAAGGAGAGAGAGAGAGAGGTAGAGATAAAGGGAGATGGAGAGATATAGATAGAAGGAGAGAGAGAGATAGAGATAAAGAGATCTCTCTCTTAGATAGAGAGAGAGAGACAGAGTGGGTGAGGGAGTGAGGGAGAGATATGAGCATCAACGCCGTATTGACGTCAACGCTTGTTACTGCAAACCTATTTGCGCACTTCAAGTGCCTGAGTGATTGAGAAGTTCTGATCTTTAGATATGTTGGTTTTATGTAGTTCGGAAATACACAAAAAGTCCAGAGAGCTGATTTCAGTTTGCTAGTGTGATCGCTAAAATCAAGTGACGTTGGATCTCGGCTGAAAAAAATATATATCACACAGTGTTATATTCGAAGCCAAGGCATTAGTTTAGTTGTTGGCATAGTCTTAAACAACAACCACTTCAAAGGGTCCGTGGTGGTGAGAATACTAATGTTATCCTTCAAAAGAAGTAAAATTCCCTCACCAGCACTAGAAAGTTAGACAGTACTCACAAATATACTTGACAACTTGCATACAATTAGAGCAACTGAATATCAAATGTAATCCCTCTCTCTCTCTCTTAGTTGTCGCTCTCCCATGTTTGTCGAATCGAACAAACAGCTGGCATAAATCAAATGAAAACAAAAAGAGTAAGGTGATTTAATATAATTTAATGAGTTGTAAACATACACTCAACTGGATAACTTGTTGTTGCTTTTATTTATATATTTTTTGAAAAGAGAGTAGAGCGAAGCATAGTGAGCAGTGGCATACCGCGGAGAATTTAAACTACTGCTCAGGAAGTTTGTTATAAGCTCCTTAAGGCTTCATAAAATCATATAAAGCTTCAAAAGCAAAAAATTTTGAATTTTTGTTCAGAGATTAGGAGTGCGTGAATGGAACTAGCTGGACCATATATTGAAGTCCTACCTTGGAAATTAAAACTGTCTTAAAGTTGTTTCTGTTAACTCTCAGCTCCCATGGACCACTATTATAAATAGGAGTTCTTGTACGACTATAAAAACAACTGCTCCATCAGGCTAGAAATTCTCAGCTTAAGCAACTAGAAAATGAAAGCTATTATGCAACTCGTTTATAAAATTTGAATTATTTAAATAACTGCAATATCTTGCAGTTGCATTAATTCCCATAAAATACATTTAAATTCAACTGATAATGGCAACTTTTGACCTTTCGGGCAATTCAACTGAATTCAAATACACTGTCACAGTGCGCATTTACTCAGAAATTCTAATATAATTAGTAACACACTATTGCGCAACAAATTCTTACTTGCCGATAATAAAATAATTAAGTAAGTATTATATAAACTCATACAAAAATATTAACATTCGCTTATACCATTACTTGCCGCATATTCATTTAAACTTTTGAGCTTACAAATTATTAAAATATACTGTAAAATCTGCTACGCCTTGCAGCTGTATAAATTAGCAAGTAAACAATACATTTGCAAATGAAACACAGATTTATTTAAAATTCAAAGAAAAGTCAGAGCAAATATCAAATTGTAATTAAATTTTGTTTGCTAATGAATTAAGCGAGTGTTGGTAATTTTGCGAGTAAATGTATTTAAATTCGAAATTTCCTGGCATTTATTTTCGACGTTGCATACCTTAAGGCGTCCAAGCATGTGCACTGCTGCATGCAGTTGATTTTTACTTAGCCTTGACATGCATACTTACTAAATGCTGGAATTATAATATACTCGTACATAACGGTAGTCGCTATGTTGGGAAAAATGAAATGTGTCTTGTTCATGGCGTTTGTGCAAATCCCCAATAAAGTGTAAATAATCGCTAGGCAAATGCAATTAAATGTGGTCGACATTTGCGAAACAATTCAAGGTATTTCATTAATCTATCGAAAATTGAAATTAAGTTAAAGTAATCGAAAGGAATTTCATAAAATAATAGAAATATTTTAAAAGTACTCGTATGTAAGTGTATGTTTTATTAAAAAGAGGTTTTATTAAGTTAGCTGGAGAATTTGTCAAAAACAATAGGAAAATTTTTCTCAATAAATGTTTTCTTCCACACAACTTCCTCCTTTCTAGAATCTAGTGAATTGAGAACGAAAATTCATCTATGTTGTGGAAGTGTAATATTGAGATCACCCTTCAAATGCTTAATTTTTACAATATCTCACTGATTTCCATTTCAAGACCTGAAATCAGCTTTTTACTTGCGCAGTTTTTATAATTGCCTTGAAGACCTTCGGACAGAATTGAGTCTTCGTTGTGTTATTCGTCCCAATTTTTTTAATCCATTGAATACAAACATTAATCACGTTTGAAGCCATGAGGTCCTTCTGCCTTGATAAGTTTGTTCTGGCAACAACGAACGAGACAAAAGCGATCATTGAAGCGACAATATGTCTTCTCAACTCAGCTCAACTTTTAATGGATATCATCAATAAGTATTCTCGAGGATATCCGAATAAACACAACAACAAGTGAAATTATACCAGCGGAATTTGCAGGAGCAATTTTCTATTTATTCACCACTCCAAAAGGTCACTTTATTATTGCAATGTATTAATAAATTATTAATTTCCAGTTTGATTATGTATAAGTATGTAAATTTGTGCGTTTGGAAAGCGCAACGATGCATAAAATTTACCACTTCAATCTTGAATGTTGAAAGTAAAAACCAACCATTCCCCTGCAGCTGACACTACTTTTCAATCTCACATTCCTTTTGTTTACTTTTTTCAAATAAAATGAGAGCTTTTCACTTTCACACACACACACACACACACACACACCACTACAACTGTTACTTTTAAATTATTTACACACTTGCACACATATGTATGTGTGTCTGTGAGTGTGGTGGTCGCGCACTTGCAAATTTTAAGGTCATTTACAGTTGCTCAGCAAAAATTACGCAGCAGCGAGTGGCGTTGAACTCGCTTACTCAGCTCAGAGCAGCTCAGCGCAGCTCAGCTCAACGCAGCAGCGAAAATCAACTTCACTCTACCTTTAATTAGAGTATGCAAACGGGGGGAGGGGGGCAGTGGCGGTGCTAAACAGGGCAAATTATATGCCATTTTAGTGGTAAAAAGCAAACGTAGCATAATATCAGGCGCAAGGCGTGAGCTCAAGTTTGTGTAAAATCATTTGCGCATGAGCGCATTTGCTGAAATAATACTTACTTCATGTGTATGTGTATGTGTGTGTGCGTGTGTGTGTGTGTATGTGTGTGTGTGTGTGCAAGTGACTGCATGTTGGTATACCTTGAGGGAATTGAAATATTAAAAATTTAAATGAAATAGTTGGAAATTAAAACTGTCTATTTAAAAGTAGCAGTTAATTTAATGCTTGGCGGCAATTTGAATTTCATCAGCAAGTCAGCGCGTGGTTATTGGAGCAGTGCACTACGTGGCAGTAGTGGTAGCAGCAGTAGTGGCAAGTAGAATAATGCCAGAAAAAAGTTTTATTTAAAATTAAAATAACTTAATAAATATTTAATGAGTATATTTTACTGGATAAAAGTGTATCGCGAAGAGTGTGGTAGGAAATTAAAATAGGTGAATTAAGTATCTTTTGAAAATTGGATTCGCTTATTTAATCTCTCCTATGAAAGATTATTTAGCTAAAGTTTCTTTCTTTGCTTTACACTTAGAACTTTAAAAGTTCTTTCTAAAATTCTTTCACATTCCACAAAACAAATTCCACATATCTGCTACTCTTTTTCGATCAAAAAAGTCCCCGCTTTCTCTCTCTCCCTCTCTCTCTCTCCCTCTCTTCTTCAGGTCTCATTTAGTACTAACATTTACTAACTTGTGATACTGCTGAGATGACCAAAAAGCGTACCTTTTGGTATTTTCAATTTTAACGTAGAAAACTCGACTGGAAAGGTAGCATTGAACGTGGCATTAAAAAGCAGTATGCAAACCTAACCGTTCCAGTTTGTGCATTAATATGCTACGAAAGTCCATATCAAAAGTTTTCGAGAAATTACTTAGATGATGTCAATGACAGAATTGAAAAATAGCCGAAGGAACACCTGCAACTCAGATTTGCTACGGCTCAAGTAGGCCTTTGGAGTGCTAGATAAAGGCTGGGTCTATGTATGTACTTACATAGTTGGAAAGATCTTCCGTCTGTGCCCCACGGGTTAATGAAAGGCGCCACTTCTTGTATGGGTTTTGAACCGACATAACCGATTTGGCTTAGGCGACGTTATTTTCAACACTTCTCTGATTCTCTCCGTTTTTGTGGGAAAGCTGTTCGTTATTTCTCATTAAGTGATGCCAATTTTTCAATACCTAAGTATGTACATTTCGAAAGACTTTTTCCATATCAAGCCGAAAAAGTTGCAAATTCAGTCACATGGAGAAAGCTATCAGCTGCACTTAGTATTCGCAATCTTGCGTCGAGTTTTCACAGTTTTTTCTCTACTCCGAAATCTTCATTTAGCGTTTTTCTTTAATACCTTACTAGCATCATGAAAAATGCATAATAGAGCAAAGTCTCATAACCTGTAAAGTATTAGGCATTTCTGCGTTTCTAATACAAAACTAAAAATTTATAGTACCTACTAAAAATATGCAGCCACAAATAAAAGAAAACAACATTTCTTATACATTTTACAACACTCCACCTACTTGCTTAATTAATTGCGCACTTCAAAGTTGCAATGCTGCCACACTCAACATGCAACGCGAAGAAACCGTACATTTTTTTTTAGATATATAAAGGTGCATATAAGCTTCTTCAGCAACATGCAACATAGCACAACAAGCGCCGCATCAGTCAGAGATCAAAGCAGCCAATTACTCAGGCTACAGCAAAGAAAGCAAGAATTTACTCGTACATAGAGTAACGTGTGCCAAATGTGCCACGAAGACCAAGTTTGCAACGAACGAAGGAAACAGCACATTTAGCGCCTCAACTCAGCTAAATGGAATTCAACTGACGATAGCATTGCCAACGTCGTGAGAACTGAAAATTCGTTAAATTACAAGCGCATTGCACATAAAGAGGGGCACAAGTGATGGCAACTTGATAGAGCAGCGACAGGTGGCAAAAGGGTGGAAACTATATTTAAGTTTTTCCTTCGTAGCATTTAATAAATCGTCAAAAGAGGCGGTAACGCAGTGCCACGATAGTCAGCCGGCTGGCTGCATTCAAGAGATGTAAGCGCGTATGGGCAGCATATAGAAATATTTTTTATGAAATTATATAAATTTTATTGGGAAAAGTCTAAGTGTAACGCTATTGCATTGGTTGCATGTTGCATCATAAACACATTCGTTGCCACTTTGATTTCGCGGTCGTTGCGGCAATTACTTTGATGCATGGCATTTGTTTGGTGTTTGTGGCAAGCCACTATTGCAAAGCGTTGACTGGAATACCACAGCACTTCCTGTGTGAGAGCATAATACCTTACTCAGATCTGCTTTAATTAAAGCGGTTCAATGGAGAAATAGTGTGAAAGAAACTAATGAAATATTTCATGTATGAATAAATAACTTTAATAATAATTATAAGCTGTCTTTAACCTCGTTCCGTAAGCTAGTAAATGTGCTTAGGAAACCGTAACTGTCAATAAAAAATTTCCATAAAATAAAATTTAGCTGCAATTGAAAATGGCGTGGCATTTTAAGTCGGTATTTGCGTAGTTTGGAAAACTTTTATGCCTTGAGCTCAACTCAAGCTTGATGCCATACACTATGCCTTTCTTATAACTCCGAAAAAAGTAGTACGAATGGTTCTAATCTCAAGACTTATGTGGTAAATAATTTTTACGTGACATTGTGAGCGACTATTTGGCATCATTTAAAGAGAAATAACTCATATTCGTTGCCACACTATCGGGAATATTCGTTTAACTAATTTTACTAAATGCCGGCTAAAGGCAAGTACTCACATTACCTTTTCAATCACTTAATTAGAACCAAGAGTCGAAGAAGGTTAGAGTCCATACAACAGCTTATTAAATCGCACTGACTACTTCGTCCGGAACATAATTCGACACCAACTAAGGAATACTATTATTAAATGCCAACTTGGAACCAAACTACCACCTATCTTCTTCTTCATTAAAGCTTTAACAGTCTAATCGCTCTAAGGCGTCGAAAGCTAGCTTCAGGGAGGTTAGCGAATTACTCTCTGATTAATTTTTCTACTATAGAGCAAGCCTGCTTCTTTCTCTGCCATTAGAAGATGGTATAGATGGTATCGCATTGAATCCTATAGTAGTGCTAAAGTAAATGAAATTGTAAACCTTCGGATGACGTCGAAATTGCAGAGCTGAAGTTTGTGATGTGTAGTGACATAAGGCATTTCCCCTGTTGCCTAGTTAACAGTCCTTAGGCAGAAGCAAAATGTGAGCTCGTTAATTGGTTCCGTACAACTGATCGGTTTTTATATTCAGACAGATATGAAAAGAAACCCTAAAAGTAAGCTTCTTATAACAGTCACGCTGAAAAGTTCATAAAGTTCCAAAATCCAAAAAATATTTTTAACAAAATAACTGGTGCTATCCAGCGAGGCTATACTGATTTTAGTGATCTTCCGTTTTTTCGATACCATTTTTATAGTAAGAGTGAACTTCTGTTTAACTGGCTCAGCCTCGACTCTTTCCTACCAGCGAGCTTTCTATTGAGCACTGAGAATTTATCACTGAGGGCCAAATTCGAAGAATACTGCGAACTTGGAAATAAATCGTAGCCCAATTGGTGCAGTTTCTGTTTGTTTTTGTTGATTTTTATATAGGTGAATCGGTTATGAGCCCAGCTTACACTTTACCCGAAGTTATCGCATGCCGAAATTTTTATGAACGATAACCCAACCAATATTAGCAGCCTTAACAAATTTGTGCAAATGTTTCGTCTATACTTGACTGTCGCTTGATCCATACCTAGGAGTTTTGGCATCATAAAAGACCGCTACCGCTGTTTCTACTATTCATCTCGCCGCAAGTTGGACGCGGTAATCAACCCCGCAATCTGACATAACCTAATCCTACAAAACTCTTTTTATCCACTTACTTCTTCAAATACCGAGGCTACGTTAATCAAAATGCTTTATCTCAGCCGTCGGTGTGGCTGTCAAACCTATAGAAGGGTATTTTGAAGGTTACGTCTAACTAGAAAGCATGTAAATTCTATTATAATGGTTTCCACTTATAGTACGGACATGAAATATTTTGGCCTGTCTGATATATTATGAGCAATACCCTTAAACTCGAAGTATCCTTTAATCAGGCTTTGTTCTCGAAAAGAAGCACAGTCTCTTTCGAAGATCGCCTGTTTCATTAACATAACTTAATTATTTAGGCCGTAGAGCCTGACTGTACACTACCACGCCTTAAATCGAATAAGTGATTAGTGCAACGCTCGGGTCGAGGCTTTTTGCACATTATTCAAAGTATTTATTAAACTTTCACGAAAAATACTTTCCACATACTTTTTCGCTGCCAAATGAGATGATTCAGCACATTTCTGTAAATCTTTTAAGTGCACAGTGTAAACATACAGCGAAGGTACTTAGTTGGCTCGCCACTGCTTACATGCATGAGCTTATTATAAAATTTACGAGTCGTTGGCCAACATTAATAATAAACGAAGACCCTCGTGATGAGTGTTGTGTGAAGTTGTGAGTACGCGTACGAGTACAGCTTGCATTAAAGTTAGTCAACCAAGCAGGTAGGTCTGCCTGCACCCAAAAATGATTATCATTAAATCCTACCGACCAATCGACTGTGCCACGCCCATTCAGTTTATCTTTGATTATCTACGTTTATGATCTCGAAACTTTTAATGACCATTTATGATTGTTTATATAATTTTTAATTTTCTTCCTACATTATGGCTTTCTACTTCGCAAGCGCCTGCACATACAGTCGTGGCCAATAGTGTGTGTCACATGTGCGAGCATATATGCGAATGTGTACGAACGTGCACGCGCATTCGTGCACGTTTCCTCGTTCAAATCAATTTAAATTGGTAAACGCCTTCGCGCGCGCAAATTAACGCGCCAGTTCACTGTAACAGCAACAACAACAGCAACAGCAACAGCAACAACAAATATAGTTGTGCAGCCGAACAACAACATGCGAACTGTGATCGTTGCCGATGATTGCACGCGCCGATCGTGCTGTTGATCGTTCCACTTGACGATGACGGGATGTTGCTGTTGGCTTTTGTGTTGCTCGATGCTGCAGGCGGCAGTTGTTTTTGTTATGCCATGTTGACTCGGCTTCTTGGATTGCCTGCTTGCGGTTGGCACTGCTGTGGTGACGCGACAAAGCAGCGCTGGTTTGCAATTATTTTTATGCTCCAACTTGCTGTGTCAATTCATATGTGTGTGTGTGTGTGTGTGTGTGTGTGTGTATTTATGAAGTATAAATGTTGCTGCTGCCAAAAGATGAAAGTAAAAATTAAATTTGTATCTTCTGATTTCATATATAGTTTTCCCTCAACCGCAGCTGCTTTTGATTAAAGCGCGAAAAACGCTTGATTGCGAACAAAAAAAAAAAAAAACAAAAAAAAAAAATGTTATGTTTTGATCGTGCAACAGATATACATTGCAATTATAAATACTCTTGGTGCACATACTGGTGTGTAAGTGTGTGCTGTCTTAGCTGCAGCGCGCATCTTTATGCTTTGTTGACAGTAATGGTTGCGCGCTTGAATGAGTCAATGCTGAGTTGGTGAATGAATGCTTTGGCATCAATAAAATTTTTATTTTTATTTATTTATTTTTTGTTTTCGGCGCGTTGCACCAGCAATATCAGAGGATTCGTAATGCATGTATTTCAGTTGATTGCAAGAAAGGAACGAGGTCTGCAGACTTGCTGGCAGGAAGTAGAAAGTTAATATATTTGAAAATTCATATTTTCATAAGTCGCTTTTGGAATCATACCAGTGAAACACCCATTGCCGCATTATATTTTCTCCGATTCTATGTTATAGATTAGATGTAGTACCTTTCTGACCTTTCCTCGAAATCGCTGCTTCCCTTCAAACTTCACTTCGAAAGTCTGCCTTTTCCTCGGCACATCAAAACTTTCCCTCTGGTATTTCTCTTTCACTTGCAATGTTATATTTTAGGTTATGAGGAAACTAACTATTAGAATTAACTTATACCGGAAAATATTCTCCTACAGAGTTCGAAAATATTTTTTCATTATTATTAAGCAGATTTGCTGATTTTAAACCAGATTAAGTCCTCTTTTTTGATATAGTTGTAATGAAAGACCTTATAAATTTGCATTTTCCCCGGCCTGACTTTTTAGAACTTTTATAAAATCTGATTTGAGAGACAGACAGAGCCAAAGCAATACTTATAGACATTATTAATTTTAAAATTACCACGACAGAGTTTAGAGTCGTTTTCTCATACTAAATGATGCTTAAGTGATTAATTTCTCCAAAGTTGGGATTCAAACCCACGACTTACAATTGGTTAGTCTCGTACAAGTACATTTCAGGGATCTGTTTTTGCCTTATACCTTTTTGGAACTCTCCAGAAATTTTCGATGGGTTTCGGCGAGACCGATCAACTACTAACCCGCTACCAGAAATTAATATAATGTTGGACTCTTCCAGGGCGGGGTTAAAAACATAAGAAATAAGGCTAGATAAAAGGAAACGTAATTGGTATGATACTACGTTGGTTTAAACTAAACATGGCTCGAAATACATAGTTTGAAATATAATTTTGTCTTTGTAATAGTAGCAGCATGAGATATTTACTTAACAGTTTCGGGGAATGTTGCTGAATCTTAGAAATTCTAGAGCGTTCCGAGTGTTATTGAAGTGGTTCTTTAATTATCGGAGTGGGATTGTTGGTCTTCTGGTAAGCTGTTTTTAATATAGAAGTAGACATTTTAAACTATTCATTTCCATTTGGTAAAGCATTCTTTAAAAGTTCTAGGACAACACCTAAAGGTTTTTATTCTACATTTAAAAATTTGCTTCCGATGAGGGCTCAACCCGCCCAAAAAGCTCTTCCATTCCCCATTCAGTGCCTTAACCATTACTGAGTGCATGATTTTTATGCTTTAGAATATCATATCCTACCGAAATTTTTACACAGTGAACAAAATTTCTCAAAAGGACTGGTAGAAGAATTCGAAGCATCTTTTCATTCTCATTCTCCTTTCCCGGACTTCTTTTACTAACTGGCAGTACAGCAGTTTCTGGTACCAAATATTTAAGAGAGCTTCTTAGAAGCCCACAAATATATATATATCTAGTAAATTATTCTGCATTTTTTATATGCTCAGCTCCCACACTAACTACTCAACTATTTCTGCACAGACTACCACAACAGCTGGGTAAAAACTTTCCTTCGTGCTTGATCATTTTAATGACTGAGTGCACACATATAATTGCAAGCCATTCACCAGCGTCCGTCCATACGCTAACAGGTGTACACCTACATACTCAACAAAGCGCTGCCATAGTGCGCCAAGTTGGCAAGTTGGTCGCGCATGCGCAACAATTCAGTTGCGAGTACCTGCCACAACGAGTAACCAATTAGAGAACTCGTTGTATGCGCAACAAATTAATGGGATTAAGAAAAGACGTGAGTGGAAATATAAATGCGAAAAAAGGCGAACAAAAAAACAACAACAGAGGTGCAGCAAAAACACATTGTGGCAAGGAGATCGGCAGCAAAAGTATACAAGCACACACACATACATTTCAAAACCAAATTTATGGCTATTTTGCGTGCATTGCTGATAAATTATTGATTACCTCAACTTTAGTTTTATTTACTCGTTTAGTTATCGAAACAACAACACCAACACCAACACCAACACCAACAAATATACACAGAGAAAATTCAATTGAACCAGTCGCCTTTGCCTTGCACAAATTACTAATTGAAGGGGAGTTGAGAATATGGCAACAGTTATAATTATTATAGTGAGTTGCTGCAAACTTTACGCGAAAATTGAAAGTCAATAATTTGCAATACAAACAACAAATAATAAACAACAACAATACGCTGAGGCTAAATTACAAGCAAGCAACGCTGTACTTATTTGCAATTTATATTGACTGTGTATGTGTGAATGTATGGGTGCGTGAGAGTGTGAAAGCGCCAAAGTTGCATTTCAAAGTGAATTTACAATCTTTCAATGTGCCACTTATGTGCCTGACGCAGACTAGAAGTATCTTGCAGCATAGTCGAAGCAGCAGCAAACTACGCGGAAGCGCTATGGTGAAGTGAATGGTGAGAGCGACAGATACACTGTGGTCGACTTGAGAATAACCCCGACGAGGAAAAGTAAGCAGATCTATATTTACATATAAGTGAACAGTAATTTGTGTTCGTTGCAATGATGACTTATAATTCTAGAAATATTTCGGTATTCGGGCTATCCAGAAAGTACTTCAATTACATCAATATATGAGAAGTTGGATCTGTATGAGAGAGTTCTTAATGTGGTTCGACGCACAACCTGAAACATAATTCCAAGTCCAGATCTATATCTATGTTCAATGACTATGTTCTATGACAATGTTCTATAACTATGTTCTATGACTATGTTCTATGTCTATGTTCTATGGCTATGTTCTATGACTATGTTCAGTGCCTATATCAACGTTCTATGTCAATGACTATGTCTATGTTCTATGTCTATGTTCTATGGCTATGTTCTATGACTATGTTCAGTGCCTATATCAACGTTCTATGACTATGTTCTATGACTATATTTATGTCTATGTCTATGGCAATGTCTATGTTCTATATATATATATATATCTATATCTATATCTATGTCTATGTTCTAAGGCTATATTTATGTCTATGTCTATGTCCATGACTATGTCCTATATATATATGTCTATGTTTATGCCTATGTCCAATGACTATGTTCCATGACTACGTCCATATATATATATTTATGTATATGCCTATGTCTATGTCAATGTCTATGTCCATGACTATGTTCTATATATATATATCTATATCTATGTCTATGTCTATGTTCTATGACTATGTTCAATGTCTATGCCTAAGTCTATGCCCATGTCTAAGCATATGACTAGTTTCTATGCCTAAGTCTATGTTTAGATTCTACCTCTAAGTCTACTTGAATTAAAAATAATATTATACCAGATCAATTACAATTTCCTACTAGGCTGTTTTCCTCAAGCATATAATACGCCAATTTCCTTCATCCTCTTCCAAAGTCTTTCACTCATTTAACAACCAAAGTTTGTAACACCCCATAAGTAGAGTTGCATGCGAAGGCCTCGTGCTCGTTTGCACATACCTACCTACAAACCTCGCACACCCAACTAGCGTAGCAACAACTTCTATTACTCGTCCTTGTCATATTCATGCAACAACTAACTTCCCGCTGGCAAAGAGCTCAGCATGTATCAGCAGCAACAAATTTGCCCCAAACGAAGTACTGACCTAATTTAGTCAATTAAAGTCTCAAGTTGCCTTCAATTTTGTGCTGCGTAAGCAATTTCTATGCCAGCGCCATCTAACTATTCACTGCCAACATCAACAGCAGCACTATACGCCAACGGCAACAACAACAGCAAATAAGAAGTAAAACAACAATAGCAACATTAGCAAGAACTATTCTACGCAGCAGTAATGCAACTTACCGAACTTTTGTTTTAATTGCAGCACACTTATTTAAGTGGAAAAACTTTTCTTACCTCCAAACTCTTCGCACGTCTGTGTGCACTCTCTCTCTCTCTCTCTCTCGTAGCATCTTACTCAGCTAGCAAGTGTATTGTTTCTTATTGTTGGTTTGGTCTTAATGCCAACCACAGAGCGCATATCAGTTAACGGGATTGTTGAAACAACACTTAAATGTTGCACTTTAGCACAAGATACGACAGCGCTGCTAAGTGGTGAGGGGGTTTGGCATTATTGGTCGGGTTGAAAAGTCTGGTAACAGCATTACGCGGCTTGCAACTTATGTCGATTGTTGTGGAGCCGTTCGAAGTAGAGCAAATAGCGAAAGTGCAATTTGATAGTGACATCCTTTGACAATCACACACTCATTTGCTTAATTTTATCTGTAAATGTGAATTTTGTTGCACTAGCAAGTGAATTATATCGGACATTGCTATATCTCATATTATTTAGAGCCCTTCCCCTAGGTGGATAAGTCGGTTAAGTACTATAAATCTTGCCCGTTAAGCTGAAATTGTGTTAAAGCTAGTAAGCACTCGTTTCCGAACTACCCTAAGCTAAAAATATAATTATATAGAACCCTTCGTGAAACAAATAGAATCTTGGCACCCTCCGGAAATAGATTGAAATCAAACTCGTTCTTATTCCAAATATTTAACAACCATATCTGATTATCATTGCCTAATAGCATGTCTGGAACTTTGAACTGTCAGATCATATAGTTTCACTTAATTTCTGACAGGAGTCTAACGATCTCGTATAAAAACCCACTACTATCTTATTCACTAACAATATGATAGACAACCCGATTAAATTGGCTGATAATACAATTTAGAAGTAAAAACTTTTAGCCTAGATCAAAAAGGAGCTTTTAATATAATTTTGACCGCAGAGTAGTTGCAGGAGCAGTTGAAGATGCTGCATTCTATCAAAGGTCGGAATCTCTGAAGAGATTTACCCGAAAGCTACTACTAAAAAGACTGCTAAGTTCTGGTAGCTAAATAAATGCCGATCTTCTCTTGCTGAGTTAGCATCTTCTTTAAAGTCTTATTATTCTTGAAAGTAGCTCTAAAGCTCATACATATGCCCCAAACCCCTGCACACTTACGGTCAGAGGTCAGAGGCAGATGACTCTCCTGCTTACCCAGATATAATATCATAACATGTGTCGAACAGAATTTTACAGCTTCATCTGATCTATATCCGATGATCTATCACGACAATCAAGATAATAAGGTAACTTATAAAGGGGTCTGTTATATAATGGGAACCAAGAAGTAGGAATGAGACGCAGTCCGTAAAAAAATTAATATTTTGCACCCCACTTAAATACAATCAATATTTACAAATCATATTGAGGTTAATGTTTAAAGCAGCATTAATTTAGATATGCATATAACGGTAGTGTAAACTTTCTAGGGTTTTAGGTGATCCCAATATATAACTTCCCTCCTTGCTATATGCCATACACTTAGCCAAACGAAATTAAGGTAAACACTTTTTATCTTAACGAAGGCTCAGTTTAAGAATCTCACAAGGGATATAACGTGGGTTAGATAGAACACTCTTTTAAACTATATGTGTAATATTGGGTATAGGGTTTTTGAGTATGTTGTTTTAGTTTACGAACACTTGGGATTTGAAAACTTTTCAATGCTTGCCTTAAGTTAAAAGCGATTTTGCGATCGATTTCGAATGTATTTGAACTTATACAGACGCACAAAAATTACTCAGATTGATTCAAAGCCGAACCTCAGGACCTTAATATAACCACGTGCATACTTCGTAAAGAGCCGAACACCCTTTTCGGTGAAGAAATATATAAACGAATGTTGATATCGCGCCTCACTATTTAGTGAGTGTTTATCACAGTATTTTTACTCAGTACACTTTTGATTCGAATGCAAATAAAAATTTCTAGCAAGGTCTAATTAAAAATTTCACTCCTTTCGATTGTGAAATTCTTATACTACACCTATATTAAATCAAAGAATACTTTAATCAAAAATTCCAATTTTATTTGTATACGAAAACCTTTAACTTGGCTATTCATTGTCTCACTTGTGGGCATTGAGGCGAAAATTAACACATAAAGATAAACCCAAAGGCAACCAAATTTGATGCGTCACGATACGTTGACCACAAACTCTTCATTTGATGAAATGTAAGGTAAAATGTTGCAGCGAAGCAGCTATGAATGAACAAGTCAAAAGTCAAAATAGACTGAGGATGCTGGGCAAAGCTCGCAAGGTATCGAAACCGATTAATGTGTACCGAGGAAAGTGAGGTTATGTTGAGGGTGACAAAGATTGCGCCACAAATGAAACGCATGAATAGTCAATAATGTGGGGCATAACAACAAGACAAAAACAATAAAGAATGAACAAGAACTTCACCAAAGACAATATAGTAATAATGAAAACAACAACGCAGCAAAATAAAGAAATGTAGTGTCAAAGGTAAAGCAACAGGGAGAGAATAAAATACAATAAAAATTGCACACCTACACCATATTAACAAAAACAAAGCGTGTATCGGGGTAGTAATAAGAAAGCAGGACTATCAGTATGAAGACAAGGACACACAGGACACACCAATAATGTCGTTTTTATTTGTGCCATTTCGATGGTTCGATGCTTCAACGGTTCGTTGGTTGATTATCTGTATGAGAGAGGCGTAAATAAAGACGAGGCGAACGCAAACTACACCGGTAGTCGGAAGAAATAATGGCATGGGCAGTCCAGAGCGAAAGTACACAAACAAAACGGTGGCATTGGAATCTTTGGCTGAATGGAAAATGCTGTGGAAATGTGTATTTATGAAATGTGATATGAGTACACACCGCCACTTGATTATTTGGGTTAACGGTACTGTCTTGCAGTCATTCGTAATGGTCTTATTTTGTATCAGCACTGTTCGGTTGATCTCTGCGGCAACGTGAAGTGTTGTTGGACAATAATTTTCATGCGATTTAATATAATTAATGAAGTGCGTAAAGATGATAAGAGAACGCAATTATTGCTTTAGGAGGGATGCCCAAGTGCTAGGGAAACATATATTAAAGCTGATTTTTCTTTAACGCAGTTTGCGCTCACAGAGAGTATTTAACCAAATTAAGTTGGGCCTCATAAATAAACCAAGTATTAATAATCAAAGTGTTCCTATGTAAAAGAGAAGTGCAATTCGGGTAGTTAGAAGGACGAATGTGGGAAAATAATGGTTAGTCTGCATAATTTCTGATATAAAGTAATTGATTAACAGCTAAGGTAATTAGAAAATGTATCAGCCACTTCATGCTGAAGAGTGGGCCTTTAAAGTGTATGGGACTTAAAAGACTCAAGTTGGTATAAATTAGTTTTAAAGTATAATTCCAAAGCAGTACAACGTGCTCAGTAGCTTCCGATTTACTCGCATGTCGACATGTGCCTCATCAGTGCCTGACATAATAACGGTCATTCAGTCCTTAAATACTGATCGGTATCGGATATAAACTTATGAATGTACCTGTTATTAGATGGAATAGGCTCAAGCCAGAGTTGCCTACTCGAATGTGGTAGTTTAACATGCAACCAACTTGCTAATGAATTGACAAAATGTAGCTAAACGAAGGTTTCAATGAAGTCCATTCCGCTGAGAGCCAGAAGTTTCTCAAATTTTGGGAAAATCTAAGTCTTTCAGAGAGATTCTTAATGCAAGTTTGATCGCAAAATGTGCCTTCTCTCTGGAGAAACAATGTAAAAGAGGCATTGTCATTTGGCTAACACCAATAAATATGCCTCAAAAATGATTTATTAAATGATCAAAGAGGAATACCCTACGAAATTTCTTTATGTCTCCAACATATCCTTAGACTACCAGCATAATTAGAGTGCTTAGAATGTCCGACCTACTCACATGCATTTATTTCTTAAATAAAATCATATATTTGAGGAATGAGCAAAGAGTTTCAAATAGCCTCCGAACGGCGCTTCGGTGTATGGGCGCTTGTTTAAGCGGTTTTAATTGTGAGTTATGGAAAACACATGCCGAGAGAGTGTTAGCCTTACGCTGAGCATACTCGTTTATAAGAGCTACTAGTGTGTTATAACGGGAAAAAAATTTAAGTACAAAAGGTAACACACACTATTTTTGCTCTCTCTCGAATCAAAGAGATTAATAGAAATAGAGACTTGCATATAATGTATCTAAATTGTGCAGTTCCTGTTACACTTGAGATTTATAACAGACTAGATAACCAAGCAAACTATTTAAAGATTCAATTATGACTCGTTGAGACTACCAGACCCTTATTATATACTATTGAAATAAAAATTTACCAGTTATGCTAATAAAGAACAAATTTTATTGTAGAAATCTTAAATTAACGGCGGGCGCTACGCATTGTATACATTTAAATTATACATACATACACACATACATATTTATAGCTGTGTTCACAAGAGCTCGTTTAAATCTGCAATGCATTAACACGTTTCACAAAATTCCATTTCAATTAGCCAGAGATGTTTCAGCAATTCAACGCAACATGCAATCCTTTGTTTCAACATCACCAAAACCACTTGGACCACTACAACATACAAACAAATGTGTATGCAAGTAAACGGAAAACAGCAGAGCGCAGCAAAACATTGAAGAATTTACGAGTTCAACAGCAGTGTTACGAAAATGCTTGCAATATTTTGACAGCAGTATGCCAAAAAAAAAAAAACATATATAAAATAAAAATAAGAAGAGGTAGAGGTACAAAAAAAAAATATGAGTGCGCCCCAGTAAAGGAGAAACAATTTAAACAAAAGCTGGGGTCACTTAATGCCAAAGTGCTGGCGCTGCAAATGAAAAAGCAGCTTGAAGAAGTAGAAAAGCCCGCTGGGCCACATGCAACGAGGAGGCGCATGCAACATCCCGCAAACTCTTGCGTCAACGAATGAAAGAACGGTACAATGAAAGCGACGTTGCAACATGGCATGAAAATGATATAAGAGCCAAAAAGATGTGGAGGAGTAGGCAAAAAAACAAAAACAAAAACAAAAACAAAACTGAAACGGAGTTACAAAAAAAAAAAGTAATAATAATTCAAGAAGCAGCAGCCATACGCTCTCACAGGCGCTGACTCGTGCAACGGCGCAGTTAAGTCACGCATGTGTTAAGCGATTTTTGATTTAAAGCACCCGTTGAGCTACTCGCAACATTGTTTGTTTGCTGCTGGAGAATGGTTGAGTGGTACGCAAATTGCATGCAACAAGATTTTGCGCTGTATTGCTACAAAGGTACTTTTGAAGAGTTCATATGTTCGTTTGCTTGGTTGGCTGGTTGGCTGGTTGGCTGGTCGATTGGTGGGTTACCTGTGGAGCCCATTGTATGCGTATCTTTTATCGACACATGGTTAATGGCGTTGCGTTGCATGCAGCGCGCACCCGTTCAAGAAATTGGAGTACAAATCAATTGCAGTGGCGTTATGTGTCAACGGTTTGTATTGCCCGTGGAGTTGGTCATGCGGAAGTGCGTTATGCGTGCAATATACTTGGCTGGCTTGTAGTTTTTATACTCTCTTATTCATGCCAGTTTCGATAGCCGGCATGGAATGTGCTTCCACAAATGTAGAATGTGGCAACAAATAATAATGTTTGATAGACCGAAGCTTCGCCTTAAGCCGTCTTCTTGGAGGAGTTGTTCGACAAGTTCGTGTGATTTCAGCCTACTATACTTTTTAGAGTGGTTTTTTGGTGTTCGTAAACTTCTTTGAACCATTATAATTTATATAGGGCTATTACGGCAAATCGCTCTCGCACATCACTTAAAATCTTAATATGTTAACTCACGAAAATCCGCTCTTTTCAACTAAGTGCAGACCACTGACGATTCGGTTGAGCATAATGGTAAAGGTATCTGGTATCCGAAGAATTTAGTCAATAAAAATGTTGAAACAGTGCTATAATCTTGATATCATTGATAAGCAGGTGAAGGCATGTGCGGTTCAAATTTGAATAATTCACAAACGTCTTATAAATATATTAAATTTATTTTGAAACTTTTTCAAAGGATCATTTTTCTAGTTCCACCAAAGCTATGTTCGGGTTATAATACTTTTGTATGCCACTTTTTGTCTGTAATTTCTCTTTATCTTCCTTTCATACCATTCTCTCTCTCTATCTCCTTTTGTTTTCTCATATTTTTCCCACTATCATTTATTTCTCTTTCCATCTCCCTCTTTTTTCATTTCTTATCCTATCTCTTTCGCTCTTGCACACTCTTCGTGCCTTCAGTTATCTATTAAGATGCTTGAAGTTTTAACTCTCTCTTCATATTACTCAGGGAGCATAGCAGGAGTGAGAGCTGAGTGCTGACTGTGTTAAATGAATCAGATCATTAATAGTTCGGTTTAAGGTTGCTCATAATAAACATAAATTGATAACAAATTTTGAAACAGAGGTGTAATCTTCATGTCATTTTCTTCCTTTCTCTACCTTTTTCGCTCTTGTTCTTCTTTTCTCTTTTCACTTGTCTCTTTTCCTTGTTTTCTACTTTATTTCCTATCTATTTGTTTTTCTATCTCTTTTTTTTATCTTCCTACTTCTTTTGCCTTCTTTCTCTCTCTTTCTCTTTGCACTTTCGGTTTTCTACTACGATGCTTCTGATTTTGGTTCTCTTGGACCCTCATTATATTACACCCAGAGGGCAAAAGTGAGGCTTGAGTACTGTAGGAGTTAGTTGCAACTGCTTATTGTATACACAATAATATAAAGTCTAATTCAAGCGTTAGTTTGTTATTATCCTTTGAGAGTTCCGTAACCTGCTGGCTCTTCTCTTGTTTCAACCGAGTTGTTTCTGTAGTTTCTTTAGTACGAGGATAGGTCTAATTTTACCGAATAATCTATATACCGTTTTACTCTGCCCATTATATTATCTACTTTCGCATATTTTTATGTCAACATTGTTTATGATGAGTTCATCATTCAGCTAGATTTGGAAAAGTATGAGATAATTGTATATTTGAGACAGCACAAATTATAGTCCCTGTAATGTTCAGAGTGTCGGCTTTTTTGAATTTCTATAACGCGAACATCAGTGGTCTGGAGCATAACATTTCGAACTGTTTTAGACAGAGAATCTTCATATAAAGCAATAGGAGGTTTGAAGAAGTGAAGCGTCTACGTATAAGCCTCCATTTTTGTAGCAGAAGCAGCTCTTATAAATATCATCTATATTCTTCCTTGATCTTCATTAAAAAATCAGCATTCACTTCGTTAGTCATGTAGCAATTTCACTCTTCATTTCAATCATTTAACAATTCATTTGTCACTTTTCGTGCCACATCTTGCGCCTCAGCATGTATCTGAACTTCTCAACTGACACTTCAACTGCTTCGACGCCAATATCATTAACACAATCAATTAACAAAATTGCTGCCGTTGCTGCCGTTGCTGTCGCTGTCACATCAGCGGTGCGTATGTATTGAATGCTTACAATGCTTGTCACACTTTTGCACCTTCCTTTTATATATTTGCAACATACGCAGTACGCAGTACTTATCGTCGTTTAATGCTGCCAGCGAGGCAACCAGCAACAGCACAGCAGTGGCACGAGAGCAAAATGAATAGCTTCTGGCGCAGCCTCAGCACCAAATATGCTGTCATCTTCATTTATTATGCCACCTCAGGCTTTGCTACTTGCATTACAAGCAAGGTGCCACAAACAAATACACATAGCAGTGTGCGCTTGTCAACATGTGGCAACTCTAGCGGTATAGTTGTACTCACTTTGACATTTGTGTGGGCTTTTAGATACTTTCCTAGACTTGTTTGTGTGTGCGTGCAGCTATTTGTCATCGATTACATTGCATATTTTAAAATTACACCGCCTTATATGGCAACGAGAGTAATGAGCGCAGCCGTCGCTTGTTGCTATAAAATGATAAATATTCTTGCTACTTGATATACCTATGCCATGATATGAGTTTGAGTAGATTCTCTCTAGTAATTACTCACATTTATGTAATTTGTCTTCGAACGTTTAATGCCTCATTGGTTTGCGGTTGCAACAACAACTCACCAGCATTAAATTTCATATAGAGTCTCCGTTTGCTTGTGTGTGTATGTGTGTGTGTGTGTGTGTGTGTGTGTGTGTTATAGCTTTGTTTAGCCACGCCCTCTGGGCATAGTGGTTAATCAATCTTTAATGTCGAAACGGCTCATTTAAGTTGTCGGTCTCATGCAGCACGTTTTGAATGCGGTTAGCCTTTGTATGCGTTTGTCTGTCTGTATGCATGCATGTGTTGGTTAAGAGCTTTATGGACCCTTCCGTTGTCACTTAAGTTAATTGTCTTTTATATGAAAAGAACTTATGCACTCAATTGAATTTTCCTTACCTATGCGTAAGTATGCTTGCGAGTAATAGCGGAAGACGATCCCTTGAAATGGTTTGTGGTTACAAAACGGTTTTACTAATTACTTATTGATTGGACTGGGTTTTGCATCATTGCACCAGGGTTGGGTGTTGGAGAATGTGTTTGGATGCTAGGGTGTGCATTTGGCTTTTTCGGTCAATATAATTTAGTTAAATTTAAATAATTAATACATACGAGTATAGCATATGTATATATGTATGTATATTTATACACCGGAAGTGAAGTAGTTAAACTCTGTAAGGGCTTAGGACAAGGCCTGGTGAAAGCGATTATACAAACTTTTCGCTGACACTATGCTAGCGAGCCTTTTTTTATATGATTTAAGACAGAACTACTAATTTATCTGATGTATGCTGTATTCGCTCAGATGCTAACCTAAAGCTATTAACGGTTTAGGGTACGGTTTCGTGTGTCTATTTGGGATGATCTAACGATGGTACAACCGTAACGAAGGTTTCGCGCCGAAGGTTAAGCCGAAAAGTGAATCGTTCGCACATCATCGGTCTTTCACGACAATCTACAAATAAGGGCTAAAGATGCCGAATGACGACCCGGAGGTCTCTTCTTGATGTGGAGTTCGAAAAAAAAATTGGACCAATGATTCTACCGCTTCATAATCTGCACCAAACCAACAAAATTTTGAAGATTAGCCATCTGCTGGACGATGGTGTTGTTTCGAACTAATATAAATGGTGAAACTGAGTAGTGCTGGCAAAGCGGAAGGTTGGATGTCCGTGAGCTGAGGTCTTGTGAGACTCTGCATTATTAATATTAAGGGTCATCCACTAATATGACAATGCCACGAATTTTTGGTACGAGCCTTGAATTGGGTTTGGAAGGGTGCTAAGAAATGTTCGTTTATCTCCGATTTCTAATAGCCTTGTATCAATCATTTTTTCTTGGGCATTGAGCGCACCAATATGGGTGGTAGCTAAGATTAATCAGGTGTTTAGATTAATGAGCTTATACTCTTATGAGAGTCTTCTCTACTAGATATTATCTACATTTTATACACTCTGGACACATTCAGTATCCTGTACAAGCGGCCAGCAAGGTAACTCAACAGAAGAGTATCAAAAATGAATAGGTGCAGAGTTGGTAGGTCTCTTCAAGAGGTTAGATCAACTGAGAGCCCCAAAAATGGGTCAAACTTTAACAATTTTTTTCCGGAAGTTAGGAAAATGCAATGACATTTTTTTCTCTAGGTAGTACAAAACAGATTTATACGGACATTTCGTTACAAACTGGCGGCGACAATCTACGAAATCTTCGGAATCATCACTTTCAAGAGGGCCTATACCCTTTGATCATGATGATTCTGCTATTTGTGCTAACTGAAATAAAAAAAAAATAAATATATAAGGGGATATTAGTATACAGAAGATATGGTAGTAAAGTTTGTGAGTTTCTAGCTTTACAACAACTTTTTGCAAAATGATGGGCTTATCAAAAAAGGTAAACATTTTTACCGAGAAAATTGGCATTTAAAAAAAGGTAAAGAAGTTTGTAAAAAAAATTGCTATAATGAAAGAGCTCATATGAAGACTGCTAGTTATTACTATTCAGAAACCACAATTAAAATTCCAAGTGGATACGTCTGATAGTCTCCGATTATCATCGTCATTTTGAAAAAGACAGTTTCACGTTTAAAATTTTACGTGCTGAAGGTGACTGGGCCAAACGCTTTAATACTATGGCGGATTGGACCGAGAATTTTGCTTCATTATTCTATCAATTGGATAACGTTTTAGGCCCTTAAAGATAATCCAAGTTTTTGAAAATTTTTGAAAAACCTAGATTCTTAACCTATTAAGCTCTACGTCGGAAATCCGGAAATCCAGAGGAGATAATAATGTGTCCGATTTTTTTCAATTTATACTGATTTTACTGAAGCTTAAATCAACAGCTTCTAAATTCTAACTCACATTAAAGTAGATTATTTTATATAGTAAAAGAAGGGTTCGAATGTGTCGAGAAGAAGAATTGACCAGAAATTAGCTTTACTTGAGATTTCTATCTCTAAACTAACTTTAAAAGCGCCTAAATGAGCTGAAGGCCTTTGTATGACTTTCAAAAAGAAAATGAGTACTTCGGATTTCGCAACTTTATCAAAAAAAAAAATCCTTACAAAAAGAAGACAACAAAGATAAGTCATTTCGCTGTTGAGTTCACACACTTCAGAGAAGTCATATAAAATCTGCAATGAAAATAAATTTAATCAAACCGCCGCGATAAAAAACTTTAATGAGTGCAAGCAAAGACAAAACGGTACCAGATGCAATAAAAAGCAAAACAACGACTACAACTACAACAAGTTTAATGGATAAAGGAGGCAAGATTAAAACGATAAAACAAATGGCTGACGAAAAAGGAGGAGATCACATGCAATTAAGCGCACACACATGCATATTTTCGCCAATTAAATGCAGTTAACCAGTTTAAGAGCACATCAAAAAGTATGCACGACTTCTTGTTGCATTGTTATTGTATACATATTTTCTTTTTCTTTTACTTTCACAAAAGTAGCGCAGTCAAAGTTAAGGTTGATTGCGCCAGCCGAAGACGACAGACGATGCCAAAGTTGCTGGGGAGAATAAAGCTCGGCGCTGTCTGACAAAGCTCGGCGCTGTCTGCCTGACTAAACACACCGATCGCAGTGCGCAGTGCGGTTAGTGGCACGCCACATGTGGCAGACAATTCAAATTAAGTGGCAACCAAAGCGTTTTGTTTTCATTATTTTTTAGTTGCACACAGCGCACCCAGTTGATGGGAGAAAAAATGCGACAAAATTTCAATTCGATTTTAAAAGTGGCATTAAAATGCCAACAACTACAATGCAAAACGACAATAACAACAACACAACAATGGGGCACACTACAATTAACCGAATTCAATTTGGATTTATTTGCAGAGCATCGCAAAGACAGACACCCCGGCGAGCCGACGACATGCAGCCATTCGCCAGGCACCAGCCAGCAGCCACCAGGCAGTAAGTCTTCGTAGTTTAATAAAATTTACAAACAACCGAAGTAATCATAACAATAACAATAAGGAAAAAATTAGCAACGTTGCAAAATTGAGGAAACGCTAATCTGTGCCCCTGTATGCAAATTACAACAATTATAAAACAACAACAAACAACAACAAACAACTCTAATAAACACTTCCACACAATTCTTGGCGTGTTTATTCATATAAATAAAATTATGTGGCTGACGTTGGGGGCGAAAGGCAAACAATTACGCTGAATGGTGAAAATTGTCTGCTAAAGTTTAATAAGAATCGAAAATAAGCATCAAAGTGCGGCACTCGAGTTGATAAATATACTACACTTATATGTATGTATGTATTGTATGTGCGTATATATGTGAGAGCAGAAGATCTGTCAGTTCCAATGCGGAAGGCGGCTGTTAGGAGGCGGGCGGCGAGCCAAATTGATTCATGCGAAAAATGCCAACGGTGATGAGTGAGTACATGAGTGGCGCATACAGTAAAGCGCGGTTATTGAGAACTCCTCGGGTCTATGTAACCGGAACGGAGCCGGATAAAGACTGTCAACACGGCCTCCTTACGCGGACTCCTTAAAAGTATTTTCTTCAACAATAACAGAACATTAATTTATAATACAAGAATAAAATTAAGAGGCATAAAATTTCTCAAAATTTTCTCATGAAATGTGTTTTAGTTTGATGGCTGAATCAAAGCAATAGGCGTTTCTGCGCACTTGAAACACATATAACTTGATTGAAGCCCGCTGAATACAGGACCTTGAAACATACATGCTGCTGACTCATTTTGAAAAGTCTATACGTCTATTATATAAGATCTTGAAGCATTATTGTCATCTTTCTAATAATATTTATAGGTCAAGCTTTTATTTGAGCTTATAGAAGAAGTCGACGCAGACTAAATTGGAACCTAGAATAATAAACGATAAGCTGGAGAATAAAGAATGAAGAATGGCGTAGAGTTTTTCAAAAGTAATAAAAAGCAGGAAGCGATCATCTTAAGCACCAATGTTCGAATTCACCTCTATACCGATGGGTTGTAAGAAACCTGACACTAGCCCCTCCCTCTTCATTCGAAAACTTCTGTGACTTTCTTTGTCAAATAGTCTTGTGTTAAGTTTAGATAGGTAAGTTACATAGTCAAGTGGTAACACAGACTGTAAAGGCCCATTGTAATTGCCCGGAAATGCCCAGTAAACCCAATTAATAAATTAATAAATTAATGCAACCTAAAATATTGGGGGGAGCACATCTCGTATAGAAAGAGCCACGAAACTACTTTAAGGTATATTCGAAAGTGGGTAAGACAAAAATTTGTCCTATCTCGTTAGCCACAACGACTCAGCCATTTACTCAAAACAGCTCCGTCGGAAGAGCAAACTACAAGTCGTTACCCACATTATTGTTTCTCGCACATTATCTGAAGTATGAAGTTGGCTTGTGCAGGATCTTCAACTTTAAATTTACCTCAGCCTATCCTATATCATTAGAGGTATTGTAAAATCTGGTCTGGATACTTGCTAGATATATTCTGTTTGTAGGGACTAGCTCTAGTAGGGTCTTATAAGCAATCGATTGTTTGCTTTTATATGACAAAAAGAGGGTTGCTTTAGCTTTATTTCTTAGCTTGTGGTCGGAATTAATCTTCCTTGACCACGTTATGGATCATGCAAGGATGCACAAAACATGGAGATCCTACTTATTGAAAAAGAAAATAGGTTCTACTACATACAGCAACGTACATATTTGTATATTCAAGCAAATCTTGTGCGCCACACTCTGGCAAGGTTCTTAGTATTAGTAAAGATAAACAATTACTTCGGATAGACTGGCTGAGTTCATTTAATTCATGAACAGGCGGTAAATAAAGTGAACTGTAAACTGAAAGGAAAAAAATCGTGACTCGGTTTTGATGAACCCAGAAAGGCAGCGCCACAAACGAAGAGAGAGGCCGCCATGAAAAGCGTCAGTAACAATTTTGGCCATTCAAATAATTGCGAATCGCGAATCGCGAATTTCGGATTGCGCTGCGAAGTGATGCGCACCAGCTTACCAGATACTTTATAACCATGCAGATACTTTTGTATCTGCTTAACGCCAATCAAAGCGGCAGCAACAGAAATTGCGGTTATTGTTTTTGTTGTCAGCAAATGGCATCAGCCGTGGCATCAGCACTGTGGCAATGGCATTAAATTTCGCAGAAATATAAAAGAAGCAACGCGACAGCGCAACAGCGACGGCGCAACGTGTTTATTTTGAGTGTCTGCAGTTGAGTGGAGTTGAGTCAAAACTGTCAGGTTATAAAAATATGCAGTGCGCGGCGAAATGTTTACGTTACGCCAAAGCGGCGTGAAGCTGGCGTAAGGGAATGAAAGTGCGGCGGCCGCATGCGGTGTAAGAAAGAGCGAACGGTTGGACGGCAGCGCAAACAATGCGCTGCGGCGGTGACAATCGCACTTTGCAGAAAGTCACTGAATGGCTCAAATTTATTTTCGCTGCAAAGCAATTTAAATTTCATCAACGTTGCGAACAAAAAACAAAAAAAAAAAAAACAACAAAAAAAAAACCTGAATGAATGAAATTAAATCAACAAATATTTCCTGTTTGCCTTGTGAACCAAAGCAAAAAAAATGAAAAAATTTGTGGAAAAGATTCTGCAAATGCAAATTCCAAGCAAAAACAAAAATAGAGGCAAAAAAGAAGAAGAAGAAAAAACGCATTGTAACTGTTTCCCAGCCGTTGGTCATTTGTGGCAACCTGTCGCACGGCTTTGTTGTTATTGTTATTATTCGCTTTTATTGCTGTTAACTGGTCTGAGTCAGCGTCATATTCATGTAATAAAAATGATTAATGTGCCACATTCTAATGTGTTTTGTGTTTGCGCGCATTGTTGTTGCTATAGCATATCTCTTCAACCGTTATTTTCGCTGCTGTTGACCCAAACATTAAAGACCTTCTCGGTGTTGTCTCCAAATTGAAAGCAATGCGGCGCTAAATATACTCAGCTGTACATATGTTTCTGCATATATTAAACATAGTGTATGTATGTATTTGCATGTCAGCAGGCAGCAAAGGCTAAAACAAACCCAAATACCAGCCTCATATTATCATAAATCATCGACACTTGATTTATGATTGTAATGAAAGGGGGCAGGGGAAACAACGAGTGTTGTTTCGATGGGTGCGCAACTTGCGAGTTGAAAAAAAATTCTCCCACATGCTAAGAGGGGAGCGGGAGTTGCAATATTGATTTCAGGAGCACGCTGTCTATTTAGTTAACTAAATATAAAACTAGCCAGCTATAGTTTGAAAAATCAGTAATTTTATGAACGCTATTTTATTGCCCAACTATTTAACTGTAAACTTGTCGAGAGAAATGAGTACAGATCTACAGTTAGATAGTATGTTCTCTATGTTCAAGTTGTTCAGGGTTAACTTCTTTATACCAGCTTTACCTTTTACCAAAATTGCTGCTCTTTCGACTTGAGCAGAGCGTATAGGCGCAAATGAAAATCGGAAAATTTCTGGAAAATCGGTTTAAATTGCAGCTAATTTCATTTAAATTGACATTATTTTTATTCAATGGTAATATAGAAATACCAAAATAAGTTACTAAATGTCGTCTTTATGGCATACAGATTTGTATGAGGTTATGTAGCTGGCCGCACTTTTTCAGAAATTCCTTCGCAATCACAATGAAAACTCTTCCGCGGAGTTGAAGATGACAAATCTCGCGCTGGAACAACTAGCAAGACAACAACTGGGTAAATACTTTGATGGTGTGAAGAAAATAGTTCTGAGGCATTGCGAAATCACTATTAAAGTGGTTGCTGCCGATACAAAAATCTCATTTGGTAATTGTCTTGGATAAACTTTCAGTTGTTTTGGGTACGAGATGTATGTTAATGAAGCTTGTTTCTAGAAATCCAATATTGATATGAAGAATCCTTGCTAAGCATCGCTTTAGAAGTTCTTCAAATAAGTTAATCATGATGCTGATTTGTTCAAAAGTGTCACAACTGACTGAGGAACTATAAAACTATAGTATAGGAGACAGGATGAACTAAGGATAATTTAGTGATGTAAGGTGCGGGCGACGAAATAAAACCCAAATCAAGTCAAAACTGAAAGAGAGCGGAAGAGCACCAACGAAGAAACTTTGCGTTCGATCAAATGACAAGGGTTAGCTCATTTTTTACTCAGATTACCAAAGCGTACTTTTACACAGATATAGGGTACTTTATGCAGTTTTGTTGAGAGAACTTTAAGTTGAATCGAACAAGCAACTGCTACAAATACAACAAGTTGTCAATCAAATGCAAAATCAAATCAAATACCAATAGCTTATAGCGCTTTAATCAGATAAATATACTCCATACTCAAATACAAATATTATACTAAATTTGAACAGAGAGATGTGCTCAAAACTAGCAAGCAGAGAAGTGACGAATCGAAAGACGACTAACATAATGTACTTGCTATCTCAGCTATGCTTCAGCGTGCTCTTTTTTTTACCAAAAACAACGTCAAAAAATGCCTCAGCTATAGTTCATAGGCTCAGTACACAGCAACTCTTTCCTAATTCGCAAAGTGGAGATACTCTTGAAAGTACAAATAATTGCTTCCATTGAGAAGCTGCAAGCTAATAGGCAGTGTTTCGAGGATTATTAGATACATTTGTGCGATTACTTTCAAGGGTACAGTATTATTATTCTTGGATTAGCAAAAAGTTCAAAGAATATATCCTTTCCAAAACAAGTCTTTCGCTTGTTCTCATACGGTGCCTATGACAAAATTGAAACAATGTCAATAACAACTCATTAGTTATTATTAAGTTATTATTGTAGAAGAGAAGTTCAACATATTGTTTTAGATTTTGTTAAGGTTCGATGTGACCCAAGCTAGTAGTGAACAAAGTCATAGTTGAAATATCATGGGCATAGATGATGACAATATCCGATGGAGCAATTTTTTTTTCAACTTGATATGTGCTCATTCAAAAAGATCACGCGTTCAAAGGCAGATGATGGAGATAAGCAAAGATGGCAATATAACAGGCAGGCTAAAAATCGTTTATATGAGAGAACGCTACTTAAACCATCTTCAAAGAGTCATAAATAAATTTCTCTGCTATCAACAATTCTTTTATGAGTTTTGGTATTTTAAAAAGAGAGGAGAGAGAGAAACTACGTTTACTTTGATATTTCGAAAAATTTATAGTAAGAGAAACTGGGTGTCTTATTTAAACATAATTTTCCAGTTAAAAAAATTCTGGTGACCTATTATGGTGTGTGGACGAATATCATCCGAGCTTGGTAGCAGACGAAGTAAACATTCGCAAGTGGCTGACTAAACTTCGCACGGACGATCGACCGCGAACAACAACGATGATGAAGAAATGAGCGCCCATGAGCGTCGAAAAAATCCACCATGGAATTGCGGATGACTTTAAAGTGAGGTTGATCGAAATAGCTGATACTCTAAAGTTATTATAGTCATGTGTTGGCTATAGCGTTCGTGAATATTTGAATATGCGAAAGCTCTGTAAAAATGATGACTAGAATGAGTTGAGCTTCGAATTGTGCTCGTAAACACCGTATTCTCTAGTTCTCGATCGCAGTCACTTTAGCCTGTTCTCAGAGTTCCAGAAAATGCTTGTGGTGAAGATATTTATCGACCATGCAGAGACAATCTCCAAGACGGAGACCGCTTTTTAAGCAAAATACAAATCGTACTTCAAAAATGCGCTGCATGACAGCTATGTTGCATAATAAAATAGGGTTTTTTTTTTTGGCAAAAAATCGGTTTTTTCTCTATGAAGAGAGCAATAATTAATTTCCAGTGTTTTTTTTTTTGGCATGTATTTTTATTTATCAAACTAACCATTATGCTTATACACTACCGTCGACAGCTAGCTAACTAACCAAATAAACCACTAATTGCTAAACTTACTGCCACCTCAAATATAACATGCAACATATTTTTCGTGAGAAATTATGAGGGAGTATGAAACATAAAAATGCCTTTATCTCCGCAATAAACAAATTTTATAGTCATAAAAGGAGCTACTGAAATGTCGTTACATACACAAGCATGCCAGTGGCACATGTGAATGTTGTATGCGGAAGAATTTTGGATGGCAGCGTTGCACGTATGGACATTTACCTTTCAAATTTCAATTCTATTCGCCATTTGGCATTCACCGGTAATGCTCACTCACCGTTAATAAATTCAACGCTGCCACAAAAGTAACCAATAAATCCTGGTTCAGCGCACTGCCGTTAGATGCACACATATACACGCACAACCAAGCACACTCATCAGCATACGTGTGTATGCGTGTGTGTATGTGTGTGTGTGTGTGTGTATGCAAACAAACAAAGTTAAATAACTTGCCGTGTATGTAACCAATATTTCTGTAGTTTAGCAAAATTTTCACTTTATTTTCGTTGACTTTTTTTTTGTTGCTTTTGTTGTTTAGCATATAAAAAATTCATTTGATGCTCACTGTCCTGCCGGCGGGAGCTTATGCGCACACATTTTGGACGAATTGCTAGCCATATCCGGTGAAAAATACATAATAGCAACGAATATGTGTACATGTGTGTGTGTGTGTGTGTGTGTGTGTGTGTGTGTGTAGAAAAAACAAAGCGATAGCAAGCGCATAAAGAAATAAACGAATATGCCAAGTGTATGCTATAATAAAAATGTGAGAAACAAAGACAAAACTGAAATTTATCTACCACTACAAGTCCATTAAATAAATTATTTATGCGCACATTGTGCAACGGGAAATAGACTCGGAAATGGACACAGGCAAGCGGCGCACACACACACGCATTTATGCACTGACAATAATATACACTGGAGAATTTACCTGTGTGAGAGTTTGTGTGTGTGTGTTGATACTATTAGTATATGTCGTTGTAGTGATGTGGCGAGTGCTGCCAAATAAAAGCGCACTTAAATAGTGTGGCCAAATAATAGTAAGATTGTGACAGATTTTTTTGGGTATAACGGTTATTTTCGACTAAAAGGATTACAGCATCATTGGGTTAATCACAAGCAAAAGGCGAAGGTGGTGTGCGCTCCGAAGTACAAAACTGTTAAGTTAGCTTGATGACTAGTATAGAATCCTTAGAAGCCTTACATAGATGCTAATTTTCACCAAGTAGCTGTGTGGGTTTACATTGAGTACCTGGGGCATAATTTACGTGTGAAAGTTGTCGAACAGTCACTTAACTTTTTTCGAGGAATTTTTAGAAATATTCTGCATAAAAGATATTTTGGCGACCAGGGTTACAAAGCAACCACTCGACCAATCACTGCTATGATTAGGCATAAAAAATATATGTAAGCGTCGAGCTGCTCTACTAAAACTGATGATGATATATATAATATATAATATGCGGTGGCGCTTGGCAAAGACGGATTTTCAGGAAATCACCTCTATTGCTCCGTACTAGATTTCAAAATCGTCAATCAGCACGTTCAGCCTTTGTATGTTCACTTCCTGTTAAGTCTCGTATGTATAACTACTAGACTTTAGAGGAAAAAAAAAATCACTTCTCATACCCTTATCCCTTATGGCACATCATACCATATTATACCCATAGCAAGCTGAGGAGCACATCGTAAATTGGTCATGTTGATTCTTCTTGATCGATTCTTCTTGGTTGATTCTGTCTTCGAAAACTATGAGAAATCTCATATCGATGCTTGGTATACCGATTTTGGGTTCAGTTCTGGTCTCAATCAACAATTTCATAATATTCTGAAAGTTTATAAAACTCGATATATTTAATACTAGTGCAGTCGTCCACAATTCTTCTGCCAAATTTTTTTTACTTGAGCTTATTTGGACTAAGGTTTTCTCTTCACAAAATTTATGAGCACTTCAGCTATATTAACACAATTAACTTAATAAAATAGTAAGGTTAATGAGTTCATATTCTATGGCTAAAATTTGAGTGACATCCTAGGAGCAGATTATTAACACTTTAACGGTAATTTAACATACCGCTCGATTGCCTTATGTGATACGAAATTAGGCGCTCGAGCGTAATCTTAGCAAAATGACAGGTTCTATAGGTTAATAGCTAACTTCATACAAATATTTATACGAGGTGGATATTCAGAAAATGGCTGAGTTCATTGCGCTGTAAAATACAAACCTGGAGAATCAACTATCTATATAACTACATCTATATCTATATCTATATATCTACTTATCAACTTGAAAAATTGGGAAGTTTTATAATCGAATTTGTTGTCTCTGTGGAAGGATAAACAAAAAGGAGATATACTAAAGGGTCTACAAATATTTTTTTTTTTTTTTGAGTTTTAAAGCAGTCATCCTGGGGAAGATAATGCCAAACCTTAGAATATATGCCCTAACGCTATAACGGTATAGTAAAATAGTTTTCGGCTAAGCAAATATATATTTACTACCGAAGAATTCACCTACTCCCTCAAGTGCCAGTAGCAAATTGCACTCGAAACATTTATTTCAACTCTGCACAGCAATCAAATATTTACTTACTTTCATTTTTAACCAATCAGGCAACACTGGCAGAATACAAAATCGCTAACAATGCATTGTTTACTAAACTATTTGTCTACAATTGTTGGAAGCAACGGGCAGATACAACGCTCGCTACTGTTTTCGAATAGATTCTTCACGCTGTTTGGCCATATTGATTGCACATAAGCACATATACCGCACACATGCACACACACATGCACACACACACACGTACAATGTAGTGCCTTTTTCTACCTTTGCGAACATAACATTTACACGCGAGCATACTTTCGTATGCATTTAGGATCAGCATACTCGAGCCAGTGTGACTGCTCGTAAAGGCCATTTGAAGCAAACACAAATACAAAGCCACATACACACACATGCACACACATGCACACTTGGTGTGCGCTCACACTCATAGAATATGAAATGTAAACGCATTCGAATTAAATATTTATATTCAAATGTCTGTATTTGTACTGTGGAACGACACTGCAAAATATTGCCAAATAAAACACACACACATTCACACACATATGCTCATACATGTAAATAATATTGTATATGTGCTTGTGTAAAAAGTAGTTGGAGCGATCAAAAGAAAGCTATAAGAGCGAAAGTGTAGCGAATGCAAAGAGAGCAAGCAAATTTTATTGTCAACTGGTTGGGGTCACAATGAAGACTTGTGACTTTTGCCACAGTCGTTTTTGCCACCCTGCCACTTCATGGCACCAAAGGTACGCAAACGCACACACACTTTTGACTATGGCATACCCTGCCTGCTCGTTTGGCTTGTTCGTTTCGTCATTTACATGTGTGCATGTTTGTTTGATTGCTTGTAAATTTACGCGCCTCACCTCTCGGGTTACCGTCTACAGGTGTATTGCATGTTGTGCGCGGAGCCAATGGCTTCTCGGTTCGTTGCCTTCTTGACTGAGCTGACTGACTGCCCGACTCAATGGCTGTTTGGTTCGTTGCTTGAAGACACTTGTTTAATTCTTTATTTTTACTCACTTCTTTTATTGTACCATAATATATTTGTTTCTTTGTGGCGTGCGCTTGTTGGCGACGTGTCCGTGACATTTGACTGATTGTGAGTTTAAGTGCTGTCGGCATGTCGTAAATTTGCATCACGCACTTCATACCGGTGCGAGTGTGCAACATTGCAACACTGCTTTAAGCTATTAATTTCTGCCTTTTTTTGCACCAAAATATATGCAGTACACCTGTTGTTGTTGTTTTAATGCCTACTCACACACTGCTTAGTGATAAGCTAAGTACCAAGTGATGCCGTCGAAGTCATCTAACGGAGGTCCAGGAAGCTAGCTGTTTCTATGGGGTTGGATCGAAGATAAAAGGGTGTAGGATGTATTGTTTTAACTGAGTGTGCAAAGAAGTGGTTAGTGTAACGCGTGGACCTATTGCACGCTTTGTGTTTGACAAGGCGAGGTCAAGTCTGGCGAAGCAAAAATTTATCCTATTCTAGAACATAATATTTTCGCAGAGGTTGTTTATTGTTCTTCTTGTTGTAGCAGTAAAAAATTCTAGCAAAATTTTTTAAGTAATGTTGGGGAGTTGACAGCCTTTGACCGGAAAAAAATCCGAGTTCCTTCCGATTGTATAGACACGAATATCTAGAAGCAATTAGAGCGCTTGGCTCGCGATGACTCCAGGAAACTCATTCATGCGAAGAGAATTTTTATAACTACTAGCTTCTTAACTCAGATATAACTGAATACTAAAACTCTCAGATCAGCTCTTTTGTATAAAATCGCGCAGTTTCTCTGAGGTTTGGAGCATAATTTGTTTAATATGCTTAATACGATAGAAATATATTGAATGGAATACGAAATAGATATTACGATTATACGAATAGATTTGACTGCACTTAGGTCATTTCCCAAATGAACGAGGAATTCAATATTTATAATAGATTTATTGTCCCAATTCCCGGCTTCATTAACAAGAGGGGTTAAACTCCGCTTACACTTAGCTTAAAACTTACCGATCCAAACCGAGTTAGATCACCGAAGAGACAGCTCTTGGCCGGATAAAATCCGGGTCAATGCCTATAACGTTAAACTGGCCATTGTGGGTATAAATCTTATCGTATTTCGAAGTATTGTTCTAACGCTGGGACTTGAAGAAACACCAAATCAAATGTCATAATGGACTCAAATCGTAAGGTTACGAAGAATGGAAATTTTAAGCAAATTCTTTTGGCCAATTTTTTTTGCACACTCCAATTTTTAATGGATCCAGCGCCAGCCCACAAAACTATTATCGGTTATTCTCATGTCTTCTGAGGATAAAGTTTAAGTTTCAGCAGAAATAGGTTATTTTTTTCAAATGAATTAAAGAATACTCATTCTCATTTATAATGTACATTAAGTAAGTTAGATTTTTGAGGGACTTCAGACTTCGGTAAGCGTAAATCTCAGCAAAATAATTCCTTCTTAATCCCGAAAAGATTTCTGCCGAGTATTTTATACTTTCAACAGTGGACAGTTTTGGCTAATCTAGAATATCTTCGCCGAATATCAGTACCCGCCGAAGTATCAGTACAACAACAAGCATGCAAATGTTTCCTGTCATCGTGGAATTTACATTTATTTATACCAGTACCGAATTAGAGGTCGGCAGTACTATCTGTCTTGAAAGCTCTTTTATGAGTTCTATCTATGATAGGGTTCAAATTATTATATATGACGTTTGTTCAAAATTTAGGTCCCTTTTAAAGTGCTGCTACTTACAGCTTCTTTCCTACTGTGTTGAATTTAAAGGTGGATGTCTCGAACTGTAGCCCCTAGTATTTACTTCTTCTCCCCACCTACCATTCTCCCAAATGTAGACTAGGATTTGTTTCTGAAATCAAAAAGTGAAAGTAGAATAATTATAAGCATATATTGTATACTATTAGGTTATTGGTATAATCAAATATATCGTCCCTAACACCACATATCTCAAAAAACACTTAAGATATTTGCTATTCGTTGGGATACCTTAATTATTAATAAACACTTAAATGACATTTGCCTCTGTTTGACAAACAATTTGCAATGTCAAGAGATTAACTGTCAAAGCATCGACCTGTCAGCGAATCGCGGCACTTAAAATGTCTACAACAAAGCTCTTCGCTGCGTAATGAAATCCTAAAAGACCTTAGCACAGTTACCAATCATGTATTTGCCTTTTTACTTTCTGCCATTTTGCGTCTAAAACGCGAACTGATCCTTTATTGGCGCGTTTGTAAACAATAAAGCATTTTCCACAATTTCTTTTTTTTTGCATTTTTCAAAGCAACCGATTTGTATGTGCGTGTTTGGGTTTGGGTTTCACTTTCAAAGTGCTCTTCTTTGACAATTGACTTTTGACATTTGACTTGCGAAAAGCAATCTACGAAACTACCCAAACACAAAGAGCCCGCACACAGGTGCGGCAGCGACAGTGAGCAATACAAAGGCAATGCTTGCAATTGTTGCCGGTAAATTTACCAAACTGTTTCGATACAAAGGAAACACAATTGAACAAAGCAATAAAGGGTTTCGCTTTTGTTTCGCGTTATTTGAAAATTGGTAAATGCATTTTTAATGCGTCCAATTGCCATCGGGTGTGCTTGGTTCGTTCGGCTCCGGTGTGACAATGCGCTAATTCGGATGTGTTTTGGGAAAATGAGAAAAGTAAGTGCCATTGTAAGTGGTACGGAGTAACTTTAATTTTACTACGCAGGCGTATAAGACCCATCTGTCATAGGCAAGCGTAATATTGCGCTTGATGAGGGCAAATTATTTTTTTTGTTTTTAATGTGGAATAATAGATGAAGTAATATTTTTGATGAATTAAATATTGAAAGTCGGTATCATAATGTCTGCCATATATTTTAATACAGGCAATCATTCTTCACATGATATTCAGATGTCATCTATATTTACTCCCGTTCGAATATTTCATGCCCGAAATATTACGTCGGCTAAAAGTTCGTCTCGATTTTTTAAGAGCACGAAGACAGAATATTGAGTTAGCAAAGTTATGGCGTCAATGACCAATGACGTTTTCCGGTTGACAGACCTCAAGAGAATGATAACTGGAATGAAATTTAGCGACAATGAAGAGGTAATCGTCGTACTCCAAAATCGTATCTAAAAGTTGGAACTTCGCTTTAATCGATATATCGTAACTACTACAATTTTTAGAATAAATACTGTAGTGAAATAGTCGTAACAGGTGATGAACCCGAACATCTAAATAAATCCTAGAAAAATAGACGAACTATTACACAAATCAATGTCTACGCCTATGTCTAACTTTATATTGAAAAGCCAGTGAACCCGTTGAAGGATAGGTATAGGATATAGATCACAGAATCACTTTCATTGCTAATTACGATATAAACTCAACCAAAGTGGCTTAATTGAATATATTGGGTATATGAGCAAAAGTCAACCAGAGAAAAGGAAGTCATTATATTAGGAATATGTGGCTCAGACCACGGTCTAAACCGATCTCATTCATATTTAGCGCTAAACCACATTATGTTTAAGAAAACATATTTACCTAATTTCATTAAAATATCGCACATATTGACCCACATAGAAGGTTTGAAGTCAGCTGGGATATCGGGAGTCATTATATTTGGAATTTTAGTTCATTGGAGCTAGGGTAATGCCTGAACCGATTGCATTAACTTTTGACATCATTTAGGTATACTCGAGAATACGACTAAAAAAATTTATCAAGATAACTCACACATCGGCCGATATATTCGACATAAAGTCTGCTAGAATAACGAAAATCTTTATATGTAGTATATGCAGCTGGGGTAATTCTGATTCCACACATTTTCGACATTAAACTGTAATATATGCAATATTATACGTTCACCTAACTTTTATAAGATATCTCACAGATTGACCGAAATATATGGTATAAAATATAACGGAAGTTTGAAAATCCTTATATTTGGTATATGGGAACTAGGGTCTAGGAACTAGGGCTAGGAACTAGGGACACGATTTCATCTATTTTGAGTATCACTACATATTATTACCAGATACTCTCTGAGTTTCATTGAAATACCTCACAGATTGACCAATATTCATGGTATAAAGTCGGCAGGAAGTTTGAAAGCATGGGAGCTAGGGGACGTAGTGACCCGATGTTAACCATTTTCGACAAAAGGGTACATTATTATCAAGGAAAGATTCTCTCTTAATTTCAATAACATACATCACAGATTGATCGATATTTTCAGCAAAAAGTAAGCCATAAGTCCAGAGGTGCACATATTCGGTATTAGGGGTTTCGAAACGTTATGTGCCGACAATTTTAGACGAGATGGCATAATTTAGAGGTATTACTTATGCAAAGTTTTATTGCGATATCTTGTTTCGTGCTTGATTTTTACGCTGTAAAGTGGAAGAATCAGGGGGAATTTAGAATTGTGTTATATGAGAAGTAGGCGTGGTTTTTATAATATTAATGACATAATTTAGAACATTGAAACTCTGCGGCAATGCAACTGTGCAAATTTAAATGTAGTGCCACTTGGTAACTTGGAAAGACCCAAGAGACAACTTAATTTTACTTTCTCCTCCGAAACTAAATAAGAAGGGGGAGGATTACCTGAAACCATGTTATGAATTTTTGAGGTTTTGAGAGAGCTTTGAGAACTTTTACCCAGAGTTATCGATTCGGTTGAAATATGCTAGTTCTGAACTATAAAACAGGTAGACAGCTTTGTGCTTATTCGGGCAAAAATATATATATATATTACCGATCATGATTTAAGCGTTTGCAGGCAATCACTTCGCCTTAACTTTTGATTTCAATAGCCGGCAGCAACCTTCTTACTGCTTCATAACAGTTGTGCTATGCGAATTATCGGCAATATTAACTATTATTGCCACCTACAACGCCATAAAGTATGCAAAATCTGCAGTTGAAAACCTTCAACAGCGTAAGGCGTTAAATCGCGCCATTAAAACATATCGATAACGATAAACACAGTTAAACGTTTTACGGCAGACAGTAGTGAGGAGTGAATTGTTATTAAACCACTGTGCTATTTGTGATGGCAAGGCAATGACAATGACAGTGATTTGATTATAATACACCAACACAAGCGCAGTTTGAGGCAAACACATATGTATGCTCTGCGCTGCGCTCACGCAGTGGATAAGCTGCTCAGTCAGGCGGTGAGCTAGTCAAGTGCACAAACGCGCACTTGTAAACGCGTAAACGCAGTTAACATGTTTAATGCTTATGCTTTGTTTTTGTTTTTGATTTTCATAAATTTCTTTACCACACACACACACACACACACACACATCCACATACGCTAGAAGCAGACTTATCGGCAATAACATAAAATTTTGATTGAATATTTGCATTATTCGTTGTTTTTGTTGTTGTCGTTGTTGTTGTTGTTGTTGTTGTTGTATACGGCAGTCAATGCGAGCACCGTTGAAAATCACACACTCGAAAAGGTGACAAAACGGGATGATTGCTGATAGCGTCTGTATGGCAGCAAGTCTGCGGCTACGACTCATTAAAATTCATAGCGAATATATGCGCGTGCGTGCTGTGATCGGCGGCGAAATGGCCAGCGCCAAGCTTATTAAAATTTTACGATACTCGTACGAAATTGGTTAGGTGGCGGCGGTGTTAAAAATAGTGCTGTCACGCCGCATGCCAACAAAAAAGGCCAATATTTAACCAAATGTGTGCAATACGAGTAATAGGAGTATATGTGAAGCAAAGTTGGTTAGCTGCCACATTAGTAAAAAAAAATTAGAAAACTTTTTTAATTTTAAATATTTTAAAGAATAAAACAAAAGGCGTTATGCAAGTTGTAAAAGTGTCATATTTGTGGTAAGCATGTGTGCGTGTTTGTGTTTGTAAATATTTGTAAAAGTTCAGTCATAAAAACACTAACAAGCACACACACACACACACGCACACACAAAAGCAATGAATAAAAATTGAAAATCAAATAAAATTCACGTAACAAAGTCACAGTGGGTGGGCGGACAACAAACACGTCGTAAAAAAATTTTTAATTTTTTTTTGTTTTTGAAGCTATCAAATAAAGTATTTATAATATTTGTTGGCATGCCGACAATTTTCATGCATAAAGGAGTGCATAAGCACTAGTAAATAAATTGGAAAAAAATGCATAAAAAAAAAGAAATTGTGCCAAAGCGTAATACCGCAAAACAAAACAGTGTAAACACTGTTAAACCAACAAAAATAGCAAAAGTAATAAAATTTTAAATTTCAATAAAAATGCATACATATTTATCGTGCGTCCCGCTGTGCAGGTGGCAAATGACGACAAATACGGTTGCCCACATTGTTTTAAGTACCCAAATACATACGTCGAAAAACACACGTGCCAAGTACCGACTACCGCCCAGGCGGTGACCCACCTAAACGCACCGACAAATGAATTTGGGTAACCATTATTACGCAATAAAAAAGATGTTTTTGCTTTCAATAAGTTTTTTTTTTTTTGGCGCTTATAGAAATAATGCTGGGAAATTCGATTGTTTTCATTTATTCCACTTTCTAACAACTTTCATGGGGAAGTATTATTAATTTCAGAAAGATCTGTGAAATCTATGAGCCTATGAGATAGCAGACATTGAAAGAGTTGATCTTGATCTTGATCTTGATAAGTATTGTGGACTTCAGCCATTAGGTAGCATAAAAAACTTACTCGTTGACCCATGCGAGATCACATTACAGCTACAGACCTAGGTAAGGCAGCTGGTAAGGCAGCTCTAATCTAACTAAAATAATAATGAACTCTTAAAAGCGTCAGCTGTATGATACAAATATTATTGCCTTAGTTGTAATACCTGTTCCTATCTATGGTTAATGTTTTTGCTGGTGCTGGTGCTAGTGATGGCACCGGAAATCCTCCCTTCACTTCCTTCAAAATGGCAATAAGTTATGGTACAAAATGGTGCATATTTCACCTAAATCAGTTCATTCTAACTATACTAACTAAAACTTTCAATTTAATACAAAAATAATGGATTTCTTTTTACTAGAGCTAATATTATTCTTCGGCAGGAAGCGGCTCTTCTAACACTCCATACAAACCAGCTCTCGGGCTTTTTATGAACGCAAAATTTAAGTGTAAGCTTTAAAAAATAAGTAAGCATGCATATAAACTAACAGTTCTTTGCTCACACCAAATCTATAGTTCAGTTTATGTAACCATACACCAGATGAAGTGTCTACTTTAATCAGCAAGCGCAACGAAAGGGAATGCTACTATCTGTCACAATAATGACATAAACGGAGTCGGAAGATATAGCATATATGTCTAGATATATTAGATCTATATTTTTAGGCCTCCAAGATCATTGGTTTCAGTTTGAGCAATATAGGTTGTGGACAAAGCGGAAATTTTCAGTCGACCAATTAAATACCCATTATCTTTTATTAGCAATCTTTACCGTTTTTTTTGCGCTCACGTTCGCCCTATGCCGAACAATAGTGGTGCGAATTATCTGCGATACTTGACAGTAAAGAATATTTTTTTTTTTTTACCTCCGACAAAAGTATTTCGTTAATACTATCGGGAGAAAGCATAAGTATATCTTTTGTATAAATTTGTGATCTAAAAAATTATTATCAACTATCGAAGGTGTGTACTATGTATAGTATACTTTACTGGACAATGTGAGGTAATTGCTTTTCCACTATAACATAATAATTAACATATAAAAGTGAGTTCAATGGTGGAGCCACCGAGGCTTTTCGATGTGATGGTTCAATGAAGAAATATATAGTTCTCAACGTGTCTTCATCAAAAGCTGCGATTGTTTGCAGCGGCGGCAGTTTGTTCCCACTACACGCGGGTTCACTTAACCGGAGTGGACTCGTATTTATATAAGCCCAAGGAAAGGCAAAACTCCGTTATCGCATACTATCGTTCCCCGCAAGCGGCGTGAAGTAAATGGCAGAGAAAGAGAGGACGAATCGATCAAAATTAATGAGCACTGTTCTCTACACCTAGTAAAAATCCTCCTCATTGAGGAAAGAATCTTGAATAACCTCGTCAGAAAGTTCAGTCTCAAAGTCGAGGTTTGCAGTAAGGAATTTTTGCTAAATGACTTCGCTTTAGGCGAGAAATCTGACTTTTTTTTGGAGAAGATGATGCAACATGTAATAGGTCTGCCTTCAGTTTAGAAATCTCTGAACAAAATCGATCCCAATGTGGCATCCGAAAGGCATACTCTCAGTGTTTTAAGTATGCTTGCTACGCAAGAAGTATCAAATTCTCTCTTCAGCCTAAGCCGAGGCGTTTTACACTCTGATCCCTGCTAACTTTCTATAGTGCCATACACTACTACAAGTAACTTTCAAAACCTCTATTCCAGATGGAAAAGAATTAAAGGGCAGCAAATTTCAAAGTTCCTTACAACTGACAAACTACTATTTGGTTTTGATTTTGTATAAATTAAATAGACTTACAGACAGTTTTCAGCTACTTAGTCTATTGATTGTGTCAACACATGCACTTATTTAGTACATAAGTGTATACACACATACACACAAACACACATAAACAAAGTTACATACATACATACATACATGGTTCACGAACGAATTCAGTGACAGTCAGCAAAATCTTGAATGTTTTACTAAGCACTACAATATTTGCACTGAGTGAGTTAATTGGTTGGGTCGAAGTGTCCAGAAGTTGCTGTGCAAGTACATTTACATACACAATTAAACATATTAGTATGTATATGTGCACATACATGTATTGTTCATATATTGTAACTATAGTAAATCCCTTTTAAATATTAGCACTTCCGGTTCATTCAATTGCAATAATTGATAACAAAATGCAAATCATGCATATGCAACAAATAACAATTACAAATGACAGCAACAATAACAACAAACAATCTATTGCATAAGTGCATAAATATGGATATATAGTATTTAAATATATGCACATGCTTGGCCCGAAGTTGAGGAGTATTTAGCAAATAAATGCCAAATATTTAGTAGTTGCATTGTAACAAGCAGCTAGCTGGTATAAATGCGGGCTATTTTTATATTAAGACCCTATAGGAAAAAGAAGTACCCTCATTTACTGTTCTGATAACTTCATATAGACTTCTAATAATTTATATATATAGACTGGCATAGACTTTCTAATAATTTCACATATGGAATTCATACAGAGAAAAATTATACCCATGCAGAGCATCCATCAAAGATATTAACCACTTTGTGTGCATGTTGAGAAAATCGTTCTCCAACAAAGACGCACCGCCGAGTTGTGACCTTGTAGAGATAATGGAAGTTAGAAATAACTAGTATTCACTGCTCTAGATCGAACAGATTATCTCCTAAGATACTACAGAATATTTAATGGCTGTCTGAAAACGGCACTAATAGATACAAAGCCAACAACGAAAAAACCTAGAAGGTCAACTTGCAGTACAGCTAGTACGTCTGGAGATGCCACATAGCACTCAAACCAATGTACTCACTAGAATTATCAAAATATCAGTTATAATAGTGTGGAGAAATGTTAAATTTCAAGTCGAGTTAAAATTAGTAAAGGAAATCATGAAAGAAAATCTCAACAATAAATTATTCGATGTCGCTTTAAAGCAATTAATAAAGAAGAGAAAGCTGGTTGAATTTACCTATGCTATAGAAAGTCACTTCAAAATTGACTGAAATACTTTCCAGCTTTTATAGCGAGCATATATTTTCGTAATCGATGCAGGTCCGTAGTCTGAATCTGTAGTAAGAAATATTAAGTTTGAGGTTAAGTATATGCTATATTTGTAAGTGATAGCCAAGTGTACTAAGACCTTATCGGACTATCTAACCACCTATGTTCATGAAACAGCTCGCCGTTAGCGGAACGTTACTTTAATGTGTGAGTAACAGTGCTCTTTAAGGTGCTTATGATTTTACTCGCCTGAGAGAGTCGAAACCGTGGCCTCGCCCACACATCAGGCATCTTGGCGTGAGGTTCACTGGATGTACGTAGAACCTTTGTGCTCATCGACAGGGCCGCTACAACAGAGGCATGCCATATGAGTTAATAAGGCACTTCTTAATGAGCTGTTGTTCCATGGGAGAGAGAAAGGAGCGACCTTTTTTTGTCCTTATTTGGTTTGGTTTAATGAATGTAGATTGGGTGAGATTTTAAAACATATATGTTGTATATGTATAAATATAAATTTTTATATATAATACACTTTTTGCCAAAATTTTCGCGCATGGCATGCTTCTCCATTTACGAATACAACCATTAAGTAGGAATTGTTATTGAATAAGAAATTGCTGCTGCCTAAACTGCGGTCAATCACATCAAATTATTGCCGTCTCATTCGAACAATTATTGTTGTACCAAACGAACTGTTGCACAGCACTTTTCGTCTAGTCTTGCCGCTAGTGCCAGACAATGAACCCAATCGAGGTGCTGGATAGGGTGCTCGAACCGACAGATGTGTGCAAATTAAACAAATTCCACTGTCAGCTGCGGTCTCAAATATTTCTATTTATTTGCTGCTTATTCAAATATCTCTACAAATCCATTCGTCTTGCAACATTTAACTGCAATTTAGATTGCTACACAACAACAAATGTAAGACGTAAATAAATTTCATTTGGCAGTGAGACAGAGAAAATCGTCGCCAACGGACCGGATGTAAGTTGATTAAATGTCATAGCAAAACTTATTTGTCAATTTTCGTATTTTATCTTTAGTTAAAAATATACACACACACACACACATACACCCATACACACACACACAAATATGTGTATGTTTATAATTGCACTTTCTTTCCGACCTATATGTGCTTTTTAACTTGCAATACTTTTACACCCGCTGGCGCTTAGTAGTTGCCACATTTACATTTTACATATTTGCGGCATTTACTTACACAAACAAAAGGAAATAGAAGAAAAACATTTGACATGCAACGTGCATTTGCATTTTCCATACAAACCACACAGATTCGCCTGCCAATACACCCACATGCACATACGAAATTTAAAAGTTCATAAAGAAATAACAGCAACAAATTCTGCCCGCAGTGACAATTGGAATAGCAAGACAAATTGGCTTGCTTACAGGAACAAATATACTTGTTGGAGAGGATTGATAAAAATTCTCCCAGCTGAAATGTGATAATGTTTCGAAATATCGAATAATTCGGAAATTCCTTTTGAAAGTATTTTTGAAACCCGCCTTTCGCAATATATATATCGCATCAGCGAAGAGACCTACGAGAGACCAACCTACGAGAGACCAACCTACGAAGAGGCAGTCGAAAAACGTTAGATTAGGGTGGATTGAGTAAACCCGAATTTCGTAAATGTACAAAGCAAACTAAATCTTCAGGGGGCATTCCATTAAAACATAGCCGCTAAATTGCCTCGATCCTTGTATCTGTATCTCGAACTTGGATCTGAACTATTTCTTGAAACAGAATATTACTTTTTTCTCATGCACTACATATAAGCTTTCTAAGAACGGCCTATACATTTTCAGCCAGGTTCAGTTTCTTTGCTTTATCTCAGGTTTTAAACATTGTAGCGGGTTTTTCAGTTTGGAATATAATATAATGGCAAATCTGCTTTTCTGACGGAACCTTCCGACGGTGGCTGAGAACACGGAAGTATTTGTAGAGCAATGAGAACTTATTGGATCATATTTGCAGATGGTATATATATATCAATATAGTTCACGCTCTGACTTCTTTCGGTCTCTTATTGGATTTATTGGTGGATCATTGGCTCTACAAAGAGCGGAAAGACACCCCAGTCTATATATAAACATCAGCAGACTTAAACTACTCTTAACAAATACTGCTATTACAGTTAAAGTATCGAAACAAGGACAGTAAAAAGTAGTATATGCTCGGCTTGAATAGCGAATACTTGACTATGGAATAATGCGGCCTCATATTGGCCTTTTCTTTGTGCGGAAAGCGGAATGGATTGTAGAGTTCTGAAAATAATTTTATGCATGAGCTACTTAAGCTCTTCTTTCGCAAGGAAGTACATTGAAAATTTCAAAGAGATATGTTCAAATATTACATGTAATATTTAAGTAGGCCTCCGCGCAGCATAAAATATTTTTCTAGTTGTTTTGAGACTTTCCGGATAAGTTGGGGTTAGGTAAAACCTATTGACATGGTAACAGTTGATATATGTTATCAGAATGCCTCGTAAACGTTGTGGGTTCGAAGATGTCTATAGGATGTTTCTCAGTCTTACAAAATCTGTTGTTTATTGATGCAGTGTCAGCCACTGATTTTTATTGCTCTTTCGGAAGTTACTGTTAATTCCGCTTCATTCATTTAATTTGACTTTTTTAGTCTAAGAATCAAACATCTTTCTGGAACACATACTGTAGAGGCAGTATTTCTGAACTTAGCTGACTGAAGGACGGATTTTAAAATATATAAAAATATATTAAACATAATTATATCCATAATACACTCATCTCCGAATTGATCCTTGAACTACTAAATGTTTGAGAGCTTCAACTTATAGTAGACGAAAGTACAAGCAGGTCATGGTGTCTTCTACTTTAAGAGACTTGTTAAAACCTGTGCTGGAACACGACTAATTTTTATAAGCATAAGCGCAAAGTTAGACCCAAATGTATCGGATATCCTCTCCAAGTTTCAGCAAAGTTTAGGGTCAGTTTCAATAGAGTTACAACGAACTAATTGCTTTAAAGTGAACCTATTATAACGGAGACTGCCTGTTAAAATCAAGTGTACGTTCGATTACAATACGAAAACGAACTTTTATTGGTCCAAGAGCATTAGGTTGCTACAAGTATATATTCATATATATATACATATATGATTGGTGTCACCTGCTGTTGCACAAATTACTTGTATTTTCTTGCTGCTAAAATGTGGCAAATTGTTAAAAACTCTCATGTAAGTAAAATCAATACTCATGATACCATATAATACATACATACGTACATCAACTTGAAGGTAGCTGCAAATGAAATAGCCTTGCGGTATCCTTACGTCCATTTAAACTTCAGTTTTGTGGTTAAGCTCGTCAGTTGTATACTCAAGGGATCATCATCTCTATCCCAATTGCTGCATGGGAGCGGGGAGCGCTGTGCAGAAAGGGATTTTTGCAGACTGCACTTTTAATCCTTTTTCACTTCAGCTGGCTAATAAAATTGCTGTTATATTGTATTAAAATGCACTTTGCATGCAAAAATGTACACTTGCATGTGTATGTGTTATGTAAGTGCTTTCCTTTTTTATTGAGAAATTCAATTTTATTTTCCAATTTATTCGGTACGTGCTTTGTTTAATCTTCAAATATTAAGTTCTTTCTGCCTAAGTTAAAGCTATATGTGTATGTATGTAAACTTACATATGCTATATTTATAGATATTTTAATACACCTATATACATATTCACATATATAAAACATTTAAGTAAATTTTTATCGGAATATGCAGTTTGACAAACTTTCCTTTTTCCATCAAAAAATGGCAAATATCTGTACACAAATATCCTTAGAACTTAGGGTTGTTGCTGAGAACGAATAAGATCAGAAAACAAAGTACGAATGGAGGGTTAATATCTATGGTAAAATATTAGAAACCTGAAGAGAAATTAAACAATCACATCAATCATAACAAGTATTATTGATATTTAAAAAGAGCCGTACTTCGAAGCATGAATAAAAGTTCACCCCGGTAGTAACTGTCAATCACTTGGGTAGACTTCTTCGTATGCATGATGGACAACGATCTCAGAAGCCTACCGGTAGTAATTGAAAGAAAAGAACCCTGTTAAAAATCGTCCCATTTTTGACTTTACGCTTCATGATCGATTATGAGAATTAGGTTAATCGGCTAGAGCATCAAGAGAGCGTAAATGTGTCAACGTAAAACTAGAAGCAAATAACTTCCTTATAAGAAATCAATGCATAGATTTACATAGGTAAGATAACAAACGTCGTTGGAAATCTTCGAAGCCGACACTGACAGCGAGAGCAAAGCCAATAGATTTTATCAGCGAAGCGGTAGGATATATACCAAGGTGATGTCTGGTACAAGCAGATACTCAGTATCTGCCACGCAGAAGACCACGCGATGCATCAATATTTGAAGTGTCTGATTATTGCTCGTCAGAGCTCGATAGTTCTCACTAGGATACTTATTTTCAGTGTCCCTGAAATTAGCGTTGTTCTAGTATGAATTCACTTTTTTCCACGCCAAATCTCACCATGTGGATCCAAGAAAGCGGGGGTCAACACATTTCCAGCCGATAGACCTGCATTTGCCTTCTATGGTGCAAGTTGGCCAAGTGAAGGAAACTGTTTCGAGTATTTTTTGATCTTTCGTATGTACTAGCTGAGTTTCATCGATGGTCACGAAATGGCGCTGATGCTTCTGCTTCCACTGCTGTGATTTGGTCACACGGTTGCTCTCTCACTCTTGATGACCGAAGTGAGGATATATTTCGTCCGTCGCGTCGACTGCTTTCTCATAACCAATATTTTATGCAGGATATGACCAATGCAGTCTTTTAAGTTGCCTACAGTCTCAGCTATCTCAGGCATCTTCAATCGGCTTTCTGCTAATATGAAATCGTGGACTTTTGTCACCTTATGCTCCATGGTGGACTTTTTCGGAGACTACATTGAAACTTGTCAAACCAATTTTTAACAGTCGTCATCGAAGTAGAACATTCATCCTTTGCAGCAGCCAAGCATTCTTTGATTTAACTTCGCGATTTCGGTTCCGAAAACAACAATCGACTCACTTACCGGTACTACTCTACCTCTATTTTTCTTCGCATCCCCGCGGACGCGCTCGCTTCCAAAGGAGGTTAAAACAAAACTGCGCGTTTTATTCGATTGAAATTGATTTGGTTAATTCGGACAATGGCCCTCTACGAGAATGATCTACATGATGGTATATACATATTCTTCTGATAGTGACAACATTGGTCGTTGAGGCGAAATAGTTATCGGAGCGTCACGGTAAATAATAACATTTTTATTCAAAACTACGGAGCTTATTAGTTTAAATTGCGATTCGACGAAAATACTTTCCGATATCCAAATATTGTTGGACAATAGTGTAAGCGCTTCTCTTCCTGAAATCGGACCTTGGAATGAACTTTCTGGAATACAATGTCATTTGATGGGAAGGCTATTGGAAACTTGATTCTTGTCCTACGTTTGCAAGACATTTTTTGTGCTGTAAAAACTAGCACTAAGTCCATGGATGATCTTCAATGAAATATGCTTACCGAAGCTTTCTTTTCAAGATCGCCATATTTTCTGGCTTCGGTATTCGTCGGTTCTCAAGTTCCTTCAAAGTAGTGTCGTTGCTGCTCGAAGAATTCAATGGAGCTCTCACTAACTGGTATATTTTAACCAGACGGAAACTGAATCGTATTAAACATCTTTCCTTCATCTCTGAAGTTTTCTCAAAAAGGCCTAGCTTTGAACTAGATAAAGTTTTTCCACACTTTGGCACATGAAAGTTTTGCTTGCTCCCAGCACGTGTGCGTACAAATGACTATAGCATGATGCGACGCTTCTAACTGTATTTACATAGCCAAACGTGTTTATTGTTATTGTCGTAACTTTAATGTGTTAGCGGCGGAGGGAGGCAATTTTTTTTTGTGTTAGCTGTTGCTAATAACGCCGCTTCAGTCATTCATTCAGTATTGCTGCTGCTGTTTATTGTTGTTGTTGCAGTCATTATCATTACGCTCATTAAAAATTCCCACAATATGCGCGTGTAATGAGAAAAATTACGGTCAGGCTTCACACCACCCGCCCTTACCCTTGGATACAGCTTAAACACAAGCAAATCCGCCAACTGAGGCCTCCGCAACATGTTTCAGCCATTTCAGTTGTTGATTTCTATGCAGGCATGTATGTGTACATGTGTTTGTGTGTTACTCGTGTAACGGTTAAATGCTGGGGGGTGAGCAATGACAAATGCGAAGGACACATTTTGTACGAATGTGCGTTGTGGCGCCCCTAATGCCAACACTGGGTTAATGTTTGCTTTGGTGTAGTGCAAAAAACGATGGCGATGTGGCAAGGCTGAGCTCTTTGCTGTGGCACGGGCACGGACTGTGCGGATGTGTTTCCAAGCATTTCTCAAATTGAAAGTAAAATCATGAACGCTACAAAGTGCTTGTGCCGCTTTGTAGGCTTATGAAAAAGTGTTGCCTCGGCTTAACGGCATCTCTTGGTCGGAACGCAGCGCAAGTTGTTGCCACAAGCAACACTAAAATGAAATGAAATAAAATATAACGGCAAACATTTTAATGTTGTCAAGTAAAAACCGCCAAATGACAATTTGTGTGGCGAAGGACATGGGGTCGGAATTCCTTACATACAATACATATGTATGTGTATGTGTGTGTGACACGCCTTAAGCAGCCTTATTAATTTTATTTGCAAGCGTGTGTGTGCTTAATTAAATTTCAGCCACTGCTCGGTTTCTTAAGCTCTAGGCCAAGCAATTTCGGGTGTCTTCAAGTGTGCAAATAAATGTGAGCGCTCATGAAAACCGACTGACAACGTACTTATGAAATCCATCATCGTGTCTCGCTTACTTTTCAGTTACTTGCAGTTTTGAGGTCTTTTGTCAACAACAAGTGACAAATTTGTGCACATTTTTCTTGTTTTTGTTCTTTGAGCACACGACAGTACAAAGGAGGCAAGGAATGTCTTCAATTTTTATTCCATTTTGGTTTTGACCCACAGATTAGTTGATGCTCGTCGGCGAATTATTAGACTGAAGAGTGTAAATTATGATGCATGCTAATGATTATAAGCTGTTAAAATTACAAGATTATACTTTTTACACCTCTAAAAAATATAAAAATAAATAAATAAAAAGAAAATTGAGATAAATTAACACAAATTACAAGCAAACATGGTTATTAATTAGCTGTGTCATTTCGAATTTTCAGTCGAATTGATGATTTTGTTATGAAACCCTGCAATCTAAGAACAGTGGTGTCTTCAGAAACACACACGACTTCGAAAATGTCGTTGCAACTCTTCGGTTTGCTTCGGGATTGAGACTAGGGCACTACGTTGAGTACCACTGTTACCTTTATAAGCATGTTTTGGATCACGAAGCAATCGAAATAGTAATCTTGTAGCATTGTGACACAAAATCATGCAACTTCGGATAGGCTGAGGCTCAGCTGTATCTCTGCAAAGAGCAGCTAAAACTCGTCTTCAAACAAAAAACTAGGCAAACGGTTTTGAATAGATGAAAAAACTTGAAAACTATGCTATAACCAATATAATAATAAACAAAATAATATAAAAAATACTATATCCAAGTTTATGTTTTAATTCTTTCAGAAGCGTTGAAATTGTCGCAAAAATGATGCCCACTCGGACGGAATATTTCAAAATTCAACTTTTAGATATTAAAAATAGGGTATTATCATTATCTGCATATGATATGATTGGTTTGTGATAACTGAACTCGGATGCAAAGACTGTTGATTCTATTGGAAATATTTTCTCTAAGAGACTCTCTCAAAGACCTCTAATTTGATGCCAATATTACAATATTTATTTGACTTCCTCGTTTTGTTTAATTAAATTTTTTCAGCAGGCGGCAACCATTCATTAAAATTTCTCCTACAGAAGTGGTTCTCTACTATATTTAGTTGGTTGCTCCGATTGTAATATTGTATATATATTTTTCCAGTTTAATTGTATAAAAAATATTAAACAGGTGGCAATGCTTTTCAAAAATATGTTATCCATCGCTTCATCTTTTTTTAGGTTTAAAACCATATTGATTGCAGTTTAGTCTATAATATTTACTAATTAAAAATTGTAAGCAGGTGGCAACTCCACGAAACAATTTTTTTAACAGTAAGCTTGCTTAAAGCTCCTCGGGTTGATATACATTTTTATTTGTTTCTATATATTTTCAAAATAATTTTAATTAAAAATTTCAAAATAGGTGGCAATCTGCCATCTGACGATTAAAAAGAGAATAGAATATATTCAAATTTGTGCAATCTTCGGATAGCGTAATAAAATTTCGTTGCAACTGCTCGATTATACTACCAGACCTGTATATTTTCCACCTTTTTTCCAATTAGCTTACTATTTGGTCTCTTCTAAATTTTTGGGAATATAATTCTGCGCTAACTAGACTGCTTAAACCCATAGCCTTGTGTTGATGGCGCTTAACTGACCTGTAATAATAGAAAATGTTTTCTAATAAAAGACGCATCTCAGTAGGTAATGTTAAGTCACTACTGGGTAGCGAATAGCATTAGTACCACCTACCTCTAAACCACTCGCCACAAATGTTAAGCGGAGCACAGTCGTACGAAAAATGAATATAAGCAAGTATATCACAAGTGAACCGAACTTTCTTGTAATTTTAAATAAAGGCCTACCCTTTCTCGTTCATGACATCACTCAATGTAAATTTCTGTCAAACGCACTCAAAAAAGTAACGGGATGTTTTTGTCGTATTCTCTTTCTCTATCAGTCTAGAGTCATACATAAAGCAACGGTAGTTTCTATAGAATTCCGTTGTAATCTACTTTGATGGAGTTTGGTGGTAGAAAAATTCTTAAGATGTCTAGAAAGTCTAATTCCTTTTATATATAACTTATATAGTCGTAATAAAACGTTCTGGATTTCTGCAAAAATTTTGATAAATTAGAAAACTGTATCAAAGGGCTTTACGCTCAATGCATAGTCTTCAAAATTTCTTGGTGCTCTTGCACATATCCACTTTACCGATGGCCACAAAAAGGTTACCTCGATGGCATCTATCAATGCTAAATAATAATGACATTGGCGATAATAGTTTCAAATCGGATGATGTGTTAATTGACCACAGCGGCGACAGCAATACACACACAAAGCCATAGAAAAACAAAAACAAATGCAACTGCATACAGAGTAAAAAGCAACTGGATGAGTTCTAGGGCACTAATCAACTCGACAAACTACAAACATGCAAATGGAGAAGCAATGGCATTCCGTATAAAGCGAGGGCCGAAAATCACACAAACTCATACATGCACCTACATTCACATACATATATATATATATATATATATATAAATGTGCGTGTGTGTTTATGTGTGTGCGTGGTAGGCACTGGCCAACTCCACTCATTTAACTCATTACGATTGTACGCTTGAATGTGCCATTGGCCAGGCAGCAGCGCTTTCAAAGCAAATCGATACATTGCTGACTGCTGACATGCTGACATGTTGCTTGTTGCATGCTGCACAAATGTATGGCATTCCGCACCGGTAGGAAATCTACTATGCATAACGCATGAAATAACCTTTAACTGTACATAAGTTTGAGTAAATTTCTTGCTGGTTAACTCATAGCATTTGCTGTAGCGCCATCACGCCTGCACTTGAATGCTGCGCCGCCCACGGGCGAAAGTGCCTACTTTGCTACTCTCCAGCAACCGAATAGCTGGCATATCAGCGCAGCTCTACAGCAACTTGGGCTGGGGCAGCTTGGGCAGCTTGGGCAGCTTGGGCAGCTAGTGCTTGTGTCAGTTGATTTTCATTCATTTGTTCGATTGTTCGGCTGTCAGTCAGACGCTAGTTGGCAGTTGCCAGTCAGCTAGCCAAGAGCAGCAAATCCCTGCAAACTCAATTAGAAATTCCATTTTTGGCTTTTAGCATACGTTGCGTTAGCAATTATTGATTCTCTCTTTGTGTCTTTGCGTTGTGATTTTTAATCTCATCTACATACATATGAACACACACATGTATATTGTGTGTATATATATATGGTGTATGACTGTATTGGGTCCTGTAAATTCAAGCCAAGTGTAGGAATATGAGAATTTTACATACAAATGTGTAAGTAACTGTGTATAATACGGTAAAAATCCATTGCCAATTAGGCGATCTATCCATCCATATTATAGAAAAGTGCCATAAGGAGGGTATGTGTGTTGCATTAAGAAATTTTTTCCAAATTATTGTTTGCTTAAATGCTTTAGAGACCTTTTTTTACAAAGAAAAGTACGAAACTTTGTATATGTTGGACATATCGCTCGAGAATATTTGGATTCAAAAAAGCTCTGTGTAAAATGTGTCCCGTGCGTGCTCACAATCGACCGATGTATCGTGTCACAAATCAATGAAAACGAAGGCGAAATTGCTTTAAATTGCTTCTGCTTCCATCGTATTCACCAATCTGACGCACATCGACGTTTTCCTGCACTAAGTCCTCGAGACTTCAACTTAGCCAAATTGCACAAAATTCAGTGTACATTTAACACTCACATAAAGCCCTCTTGAATCGATTTGAAAATTAACGAAATAGTGTTATAAGCAATAAGCTAACTTCAAATAAAAATCAATTTTGAAAAACTTTTCGACTTAGATATTACACTCCAATTCACAGCATATATATCTGTCAATATGTAGAGTATATTGGTAAAGTCAGGTGTGTATGCTATTATTAACGATATACAGTAGGTACTAACGGCACTAGTTCAGTTCTTTTCCAGGCCACCAAATGCATTCGTTAAACCCAGTACATACACGAAGACTTTTGTTGTCCAGACTCGTAGTTTGTCGGCGAGGGGGTAACGAGGAAAGTCGAAGAACACCGAGTTGCTCGTGCTCGGGCAACTTGCTTTGTATTCTTGTTCGTAATAGTTCGCTACTATCTAGTTCGACATTTATTTTCATCTTGAAATTCCTTGACTGGTTGTAATTGCGCTCGGTTTCAAATGAATGTTTACAATATGTCTGGAAATTTGAGTTTTATCATCTATATTTTCCAAGTAAATAACGGCATTTTATAGCACAATGGTGCAAGCTGACTTCACACGCATATTTACGCTCTATCGTTGAGTCATTGTCGGGACAGCAACCTTCTCCGATGAGAGTTTTTAATGTTGAGTTCCAGTTGCAGTTAGCTCGATATTTTTGATACTAACATTTTCTATAATATATAATTTCAAACATATTTTTCTAGTACCTCGGATTTACATCCAACACGAATACCATAAATTTGCTGAAACCACAAAACCACTAAGAATTGAGAATAGAAAAAACAGCTGGTATGAATCACAATCAATCAAATAGAAAGGGAACAGGAATTAATTATAACACTTTAATGATGTAAAAGTATGTATATGAGATACTCTCTCTTATTGATTTCAACTATTGTGCCTTTCATCGCACTACTGCAGTGGTCCCTCTTCCTCATGCACCACTTTTTATCTTTCATTGTTCCATGTTTTCATCGATTCCTCGATCGACTCCTACAAGCCTATGGTAACAAAACCAGAGAGTAAATCTGAAGTAAAGAACAGTTTGGTAAACGAATAAATTAGTTTTGAGGAGAACTGTTTGAACTTTTACTTTCGGTTTGAAGGCATAATGAAATCTAGAAAATAAAACTTATTACAGAAGAGCTTGAAAAATACTTTTTATAGATTTTTTTTCGCTACATGAAAGCTATATGTTTTATTTGCAATTTATGTTTGAGGAAACTATTTTGACCTAAGGATATAACATTTAGCTTATCAGAAGTTTTCGAAGCTGGATACACCAAATTGTTTCTGAACTCATGCCGCCGAAGTTATTATGTGTTTCATATTCCATACCCTTCACGAAATGGACGCCGGTCCTTATTTTACCTTGTCGAACGAATTTCTTTGCTTTTGAATCATTTGTATTTATGATAATAAATAATAAAATTTTAGTATTTTTTTCAATGTCTTAAGAATATGGTTTGAGCGTTAAAAAGGTCTGGGAAACATACATTGTGCTAGTTTGAGTTAATTATTTTTTTGACTAGACACAGCTGTCAAACATTTCAGGTTTAGATACCTAAAACTTCTATTCTTAGAATATGTTAGTTTTTGTTAAAACAAATCCATTATTTCTGCATTAAATTGAAGGTTTAATTTAGCATAGTTAGGTCGAACTTATTCATAGTTAGGTCAAAGTTAGGTGAACAAAAAAGGTCAAAAGAACCGATTTAGGTCAAATATGCAACATTTCGTTCGAAAATTTGTTGCTATTTTGAGGATAATTTCATAATTCCACTCTCATAGAAACCCTTGTCTATATTAGCAAAGAAAAGGGAACAGTCGATCTTCACAAACTTTTCTTGAGGCGAATTTTTCAGCAGCAAAATCATTAGCCATAGACAGGAAGATGTAGCACTCGCTTGGTGCCAGGTCCGGACTATAAGGTGGATGCATAAGAACCGTCCAACCAAGCTGCCGGAGTTGATTATAATTTATGCCGTCTACGAACAGTGGATCGGTTTTATTGGAACCAGACAATCACAGTTACTCATATTTATGCTACCGGCATTTGAATCCACTTAACTAGTGGGCAAGCCAAAAGTGAGGTTTTTTGTTTAAATACAGTACAGAGATATATATAAATTCTTCTTACTCAACTATAGAACATACCTAAGTTAATTTTGACCCCATGCAACACATTCTAATCGGTACTTTTGTGCAACGCTTGTGGTATTATGAACTTGAATGCTACTGCAATGCTCTACCCTACACCGGTCGTGTACGTCAAAGTCAATGACGATGAACTGTAACATTGAAACTTTACGGGCTGACGGCAAGCTCTACTGCGGTTGCATTTCGCTTTTTGTTGTTGCTGCACTGCTTTAGATATTTTGCTGCAGAGACAACGATTACCAAAGCACCCGTTTTCCATGCGATTATCACCACTAAAGTTAGCCCACATGGTGGAGCAGTGATACCGACCACTAAATGTGGTTAGGTCTAACGAAATTCCGGATGCTTGATGCGTTCGCAACATTTTTTCAATCGCTCTTGTTGCTGCCATTGGCTGGACTGCCACACTCAGCGGCGGCATGCTCGAGCTGCCGAGTGTTGATCAGTGATTGCATTGATTTGAAGCGAGCGCCTGTGAGGGCACAATGACGTGACTGGTGGATTGGTGAATTGCGGGTTGTGTGCGCGCGTTGAGCGTGCGTGTTGGTATGCGTGCCAAAGCCCATGCTGATGTCAATTAAAAATTCCATTTGAAAAGCGAAAAATCGGATTTCGTGTGCGCCACAAGCTGCTGCATCGGCGGTGGTGGATGTGCAGCAGCGGCGAAAGCAAAAATTAAAATAAGCCAACAAACAGTTGAGCTTTGAATGGGCCAGGTACTATGCGGCACGGCTTTTGCTGTGCGTGTAGTAACGGTAGTAAACTGCTGGCATTGAAATCCATTTGCGCGTTATTGCTGCCACAAACGAGCGCTGCAGTGGTAAGGTGGTGCCGTTAGACGCAAGGGAATTGCACCCTTTTTATGCGTCAACTACACGTACGTGGCGCCTCGTATGCTGATTGATGCAACCTTTTTTAATGCGAGTGAGCTTTTGGCGTGCTGCAATAACTTTCAATGTTATAATTGCATGTGAGTTGTACCTTTGAAACAATATAACGGTATCTCCAGTTAATACATTTAATGAGGTGGCTTCTGTGAAGAAGTGTACTTATGTATGGAATTTACAGGTTTAAGCTGTAAGAGTCACTAAGCTTATTTTCTCTCCCGCAAAGCTTTAATAGTTTACACCACCCCTTCGAATTCACCATTCTTCTAAATGGAATGCTTGCGTTTTGTCAGTCCTTATTAGTAAAACTCCCTGGGTGGAGGAAATTTTCATGGCTGTTTTCTGACATTTCTTTGATGGTTTGGATCCCGTCCCGTCCCGTCTGAAATCTCATGACTTCTAATAAATCTTAGTACCTGACATTTTCGATTTAAAAATGCTGCGTTTAACACCTGAAAATAAAGGTAGGTTTGGAGATCTTCGGAAAACAATCACTCGTCCACAGCACAGCGCATTTCTGACATCTCGATAAAGTTTTGTGAATCATTCTCACTCTTGTCTAGCCAAATCTTTATGAAAAGCTCATCTAAAAGTATTCAACTCGTTTGAGTGTCGATCACGTGGAACCTGCGAGTATACTGGTATAAAGGAACTTTTAATAAAATCCAGCCGACGATTATGGCTTGAAATTTGTAAAGCTCTCTCCCAAATTTTCGGAAAAGCTATTTTGAGTGCCACAAAAACTACCGTAAAAAAAAACTTTTATTAACGATAGTTATCTCGAGAGACTTTCAGAACCATTTGAGCTCCTTCAATGCTTGAACAAACCATGACCATGACGGAAGTCGGTTCAAATATTATATATCATTATCTGGACTTTGATAAACTTTTCAAAATCAGCAAAAAAGAAATGATTGCCAGCAAAAATTAACACTATTCGTATGAAATTAGACACGAAGTCATTTATGTGCCCACAAAGGGGCATGCACCAGCCACCTACAAACGAAGTTGTATAGCTGTTTTTGTGGAAACTCTACATGCGCCCGTGGAAATTAGTACACCACACAGCAGTTTTTGTTGTTGTGCATTCGCAGCGGAAACGGATACAAATGCGCCATCGTGCGTTCTAATGAAGCCAGATGGGACTAGGCATGCTTACAAACCACACACTGAAATGAACAACACATCACACACATACAAATGCATTTACACACACACATATAGTGCACACTGTTACAAATCTCTACTTGGCGGCCACATTAACGCATGCAAATTTCGCTTGAGCCGGACGGGCGACACAAAATGCAATGCTGCAAGCCGTTGCATTCACTTGGCGATTGGCGATGTATGCCGCGTAACGGTGCTTTGCTGATTTCGCTATTTCACGAGTTGATTGTTTTGTTGTGCTGTGGTTGCTGGTGTTGTTGTTGTTGTTGTTGCCGCTGTTTTTGCCTAACAACATAATAACCCGCACTTTTGTGACATGCTGTGTAATGTTACCATAACGGTTGTTATTGTTGTTACAGTTGCTTAGTCAAAAATCACTGTTAAACTGAAACGCGCACATTTTGCACTTTGTGAGTTTAATTTGCTGTACGTCAGGTACAGGATCAAACCTGCTGCTGGTCATTGGGATTAACGGAGCGGAGAGTGGTAGGGTATAACAGTATTAAAGAGTGGTTCGTTGGGTTAAAGTTCAACGAAAAAAAAAATTTTTTTTATTTTCGATGTAGATTTTGATGGATTTTGATGCATCCATCCATCCATGTATGGAATATATAACCATAGAACTTAGATTCTAATACCTACTCGAGAGCAGCGAGTGCTTTTATCCACATGCAATCAGCAATTCCCATTCCAACATATTCTTTATATTATATTACACTCACTTCAAAATATGCATACCTCACCTCTTTACTCACCTATGATCTCAACACAGTGACTTCGTGGACCGAGTGCTTTCAACGTTGTATCGTTTTTCTTATATTTAACCACGAGCATTGATTCGGAGTGGACCTCTTTCAGAAAGCACAACAAAGAAGTTACAGATGAGTTTAAAAAGCATAAGCTAATTTCAAGGCCACGATCTATTAATCAAGTAATTAACAGATGAGTTATTGATATCATAAAAGTATAATCTCGAGATACGTCGCAAATTTACACAATTCTAATTTTTCGTGTTTAGGAAGAGGTCCGAGGCATTTTATTACAGGAGGTAAACCACCTGGTTTTACTTTATGTTAAATCTACAACACCTACTGATTTCTCTTTTTAACTAAACTAAGAAGAAATATATTTTTCGCTGCCTTTTAAAGGGGTTATATTAGACTAACCTAGCAGCTATTAGTGTAGCTACTCGGAGTCTACATTCGAAGAATAACGGGTGGCAAAAACCCATTAAAGTTTTCATCAGAATTAGGCTATTAAGCTGAAGCACTAGTGGCCTTAAGGTTCTTGCTTTTTACCTCTTTGTTTGTGTGTGTGAAAGATTCAAAGATAGTATTGTTCTCGCTATCTTTATGGTAAGATGTATAATACAGATATATTGCAATAGCTCATAAAATGCACTCATTTCAGAAAGAATATAACTTGGTTCAGCGAATCAAACCACACTTGGGTAGAATACATTATTCGAAAGTATGCCGACTCCGCAAGCTTGAAATGCCGAAAGATCACGGAATTGCAAGGTCAAATGAGGGAGATTATGAAACAGCTTCAAAGTGTCATCAATATGAGAAATAGAGAAAACAATCAGGAAAACTCAGCCAACGCTTCTTTATTTAGGCAGTTTGAGTGTCAACTAATGAGAAGTGGTTGAAATTAAAAAAAATTTGGAAAAATTTGGACTTGAGCACTTTAATTTCCAGTAGATCATAATCGTTGATAGGATGAGATTGTTACCACCAGCCAAAACTTTCTAGTTCTAAATTCTTTAGTAATTTCTTTAAGTCTCTATATAAGAATATATTATATATAACAAATACCAGTTAATTTTAGGTCAAAGTTCAATGGTCAAAGGTCAGAGGTCAAATGGTTCTCATAACTGCTTTAAACTTTTCAAATACACACTTATAAAAGAATACTTTATTACACAAGTTTAAATGAAATATACCTATTTATTTATTATAACCTTTATTCTGGTGGTTCAAATGAAATAGACCTATTTATTTTTGAGTTAGGTGGAGGCTTGCTTTAATGTAGTCGATTTTAGTCGGCTCTGCGAACAGACCCAGACCTCAACAGGCCTTACTGCATGGAACTTTACTATTGTATACAATATATTTATAAAGAGTGAACTTCTGATAAAGGCTCATGATAGATAGATAGAGATAGAGCTAGGATAGAAATAGAAATAGAGCCAGTTAAGTTTTCGAATTTGAGCGTATTTGATATATGCTTTTGGGTGCTTAAGCGAATAGCAATGAAATGTTGTAAGCCAAGGCGCTTTCCATCAATAGAGATCATCGATATTATAATTCTTGCGTAAGCCTCTGTAAATAATTTCCCATCAAATTGTTATTGAAAGGCCTTGGTTAGTGATTTCTCATATAACACGAGATGGCTTCTGTATTATTTATATAATATATATGTCAATGTAAATATCTACTTTTATATAAGCAGGTGACAAATACACCTTTCTACATCTCTTATTTTTGCAACTGCCCACTATAAGCACTTGGCATGTGCAACATATGCAACCAAAATGCAACAATTATACAGTAGCAAATATGCAGTATATGGACGAGCTCATACAAATGTGCCTAGCCGTATCCCAAATAACAAATCAATGAGTAACAATTTCCGGAAATTGAAAACTGTTTGCATAAAAATAATGCAAATAACAAAGATTCACATATTCAGAGAATTTATTTTTCCTTTAATACCACAAACAATTTGTCATGCAACGCAAATGGCACTGAACAAATAAACAAACATGCACAACAAGCGGCTACATGCACATGTTGCTGATAACGAATGTACCTGTGTGTGTGTGTGTGTGTGTGTGAAAACGAAATCAGCTTAGCAACAGCAATAGATAAATATAAAATAGCGATATTGATCGATAAGCAAAATGTTTACAAGCATTAATCTGCGCATGAACACAAGTACAGGAACGCACATGTAAATTGCCGCCTGTCGCCTGCCGCCGCTTTAGGTGCGCGTGCAGCAAAGCCGACCATCCATCAGCCGGGCAGGCAGTCAATCAGACGGTTGATCGCTGAACGCTGGTCGTTGAATGGTTCCGTTGAAGCGATCATTGCATGCGTCCGGTAACTGACGGCCTGATCTGGTTGGCTAACTGGCTTGTTGAGCTGCCTACCCTGTGGGAAATTGTGCTTGTTAAGAACTGGTAGAGAGCTAGTGTACTCAATGTCATGAATGAATCAAGTTCAGGGTCCTTTTTTTTACTAGCAAGTAACTATTGCCTACCAAGTAACGCCAATCCTGTCCTTGTTATGGTTTAGAATCTCATATAGCATGTATATATAATTAGCGCTTTGAACTTTACTAGACATTTGACCAACCTTTTTTGTCTTATTTTCACTAATCGCCTTGATATCATCAAATAAATCGAGGGTCTAAAATTTTTAAGGCTTAAGAATGAGACTTTTCACGGAAAAAATATAGCCAAAGCATGCATAATGCCCACCGAATGGTGTCCGCCTTAATTTTCTATTAGACATTCGCCTTTAAATACTAACGCATTACTAGCTGTATTCGATTCGCCAAGCGTTAGAGAGTAGCGTATAGAACATGCTATAACAGCTCTTCAAACAGACTGTCAGCACTTACGGTACAATCTTGTGCTCACATGATTTCAAAGCATATATTTTTTATTTTCTTCTTTGATTTTCTTGCAATAAATTCGACTTTCTTATTTATTAACCCTTGGCTTCGAGCAGCGTTCATACCATAAAGAATGTATTTTAAATCAAAGCTTATGTTTTTAAAATCAATAAATATATTTTTTTTGTTTAATTAATTTTGTGTTGACATTTTTGAGAGCTATGTCAGATTTTAGCCGTTCACACTAGCGAAACTTGTTAGCATTGAAGAAGTTGGTTATACTACTGTTATGAGGTGTCACTTAGCTTATTCCTACAGGGTACTGCCACTCAAATATGCATTTCCACATGCCTTCACTCACTCACCCATTCATTCATCATCGCCGTAATGCCTGCGGCTATTTGCATTGCGCATGCGCAACAACAATCGAAGCGGCGTTGCGTCGCCAATCGCAAATGCGCTTGCAGCCGTTCGTTGTGCGCACAGTTTGTTTACATTTACTCATAACTTTATCGACGGTTGAATTTTAAAAGTATTTCCTTTTTTCCAACTTGGAAGCGTTTACTCCACCTGAAGAGTTCTTTTTTTTTTATTTTTTTCTCTGTCTTTTTCTTATACTTAGCAATCATAAATAAATATTGGAAATGTTAGAACATATTTCGCTCGCTTTTAATATAAAAGATATGCACTGCGTAATGTTGTTGTATGCTCTGCTTTTTATATTGTATGTTGTAGGGATATTTGTTGTACTTATCGATCGCGTAGATAGCATTTATGAGGAGTTCGGCAAACAAGCAGTCTGTCAATATGGCAAGTCAATCACCCGCATTCAATGGTGTTCAATGGTGTTCAATGGTGTTCGGTTCTTGTGGTTCTTTGAGGGATTGGTGTCAATGGTTGAAGTGCTGACGTGACAGCTTCGAGGTCACCGACGTTTTTGATAAGATTTTCCATTTGTAATCTATATGCCGCCACTATGTAACTACTACTGCTATAGTATGCTGTATATAGTATAGTATAGTATACTGGTATAGTACGTTCACTTTAAGCCATTTAAAAAGTTTCAAAATTTCAAAAACAGTGTTCACATCACTACTGCAATTTATGTCTTTATCCGGAATGTATCACCATAAACTCAAAATTAGTGGTATTAAGAACGAGTTAGAGAAAAGATTGTGTTTGGTAGTGATGTTTAGTAAGGGATAACACTAAAAGGAGAAACATCTGTGTGTTATTTTTAAAGTTGTCTCGACATAAGTATCAAACATCTGATCTTGTTGAGGTCTGTGAAATTGCCAACACTTTTTCGTCACCATAAGCTTGACACCAAATTTACATTCCTTAAGGAGGCATAGTAATGACTTTCCTACCTTATAGTATGTTCACTTTAAGCCTTAAACTCATGTTAATTAATTTCAGAAAATTGCCAATAGTGTGGCTTTTCAATCGGGATGGCAACTTTTGTCATGAATCCAAATTGTACTTCCATAAATTCTTAAGAAATGGCGTTCAAGGTGAGTTAGAGAGAAGTGTGTTATCAACTTGTTTATGAGCAGTGTTTAATGGTAAACACTAAAGTGGAAAAAAATTATGTTTGTGTGACGTTTTTGTCCTATTTTATAGTTGACTTGATACAAATTTAGGATCATTTATGGATTTCAGGTCTTCAAAATCAACAGCTTTTCAAACATGGTAATAATTTTCTCAAAAATCCGTGTGAAATCTCGATAAACCCAAACTAAAGCTGTTCAAGACGTGTCAGAAAATGTGTGGAATATATTAATGTGTAGCGGAAAGTTGGCGGGAGTTATATTCAATGACAGATATAAAAATATAAAATCAGCTGTATGTGTCGCGCTTCTCTTTTATAGTTGTTTGGATTCAAACATTAAGATGCTTAAATTTATTGAAATAACAACACCTTAAATATGTTAACTTTAAGCCACAAACTCGAGTTTATGAATTTCAGAGACTTGTTAATGGAGGAATTTTCAAGCTGGGCGGCAATTTTTAATAAATCAGTTTTGTAATATCATAATGTCTGATCTGAAAGGTTAGTATTCTAATTAAGTTAGTGGAAAAAGTGTCTATGTTAAACTTAGTGTTTATGAATAGTGTTTAATGGAAAACCTCAAGAAGGACAATTAATACAAGTGTAATGGAATGGATTTGTACTTTTATCCCTTTTGTTCTTCTCTTTGGTTGGACATTGGACATTGGTGGACATGAATATGAATTTGGAAACCAGCCACGCAGTGTTTATGCTTCTAAAAATTTTGCAAATATTTTCGGTTGTTCCATTGATTTCGTAGTACCTCATGCGTTTGTCGAAGGTTTATTCAAACATTAGGTATTAATCGAGACTTTACTTACATTCATTTGTGCTACACTTTTAAATCAATTGACCAAAAGCAACTCATAGTCCGAGCATATAACAAATCTCTTACTCAAAATAGGGGTTTACTAGTTGCGACTTTAGGATGCCCCCACTCATAATATGTAGATGAGGCTTAACAAAAACTTCGTTGCAACAGATTTTGTCTAAAATTGTGATATAATTTAATTTACTATACGCTGACTTTACTACCTAATACTAGTGAATATTTCACAACATAAAGAATAAGTTTGATTTTAACTGGGTCAGTCATTTCCCCACTGCTCAATATGCATAAACTCATCCATACAAATATCTACATTTTTTCCCACACACCTGAACTATGCAAATCCAATCTCTTTCCACTTCGCAAACGCAATTAGCTAACACAGTATGCAACATGTATAATAGTCCATTCACTTAGTTGCAACATCATTTACTTTGCTTCATTTTTCATCATTTTGTAGTTGCCAACAAATACAACTACAACTACAACTACAACCAGCCAACTAACGACAAAACTATGTACACCCACAACAGAGCTAATGCCAACATCGATATTACTAATAGTTAGCATAAACAGCATAGCACACAACACCAACAAGAGCAGCAACAACATATTGGCCATTACAACCGCTATCGTTGGTGTCGTCGCAACCGCAGTTGCTTGCAGTTATATTTAATGAAAATGTGCCCCATGCTAGGCCACAAATTAATTATGCGCTCATTAAAGTTTCGAGTGTAAACAAAACTAAAAAGCGAGCATTCGACCAATAACAACAGCAACAACAATACCTACAGCATTTATAAGCAGTGTGTTAAAGGCAATAAAAACAAAACAAAAATGTGAACAAAAGTTTAAATGAAGCACCGACAGTACGTCTACAACAACAATAAGTATGCACTCGATGAGTAATAAACAACAGCAACAACAATACAATGAGCAGTTTATTGGCCCGCATAATTGTTGCATTACGAAAAATTTTGTTGAAGATTATATTAGATTATGAGCAGTATATCGAATATGTATTCGAAAATTATGGATTTCCGGAAATCATGCTACTAAAGCACCATTATTCGCTTGAAAAAATCTGTACCGTAGACTTCGCTGACTTATAGTAAACTAAATAAGCAAACACTAAATTCTTATACAAAAACTTTGAGTGCGACTCCGATGCTGGTAGTAAAAAGTATACGGCAAGTGGGGTCTACTTCTGAAACCGGTGTTTTTACAATATTCATTACTTCGTTCGGAAATGAGCTTATGCTCTGAGATCTGAGATTTCAACCAGATTCGGAGGTATAAAACAAAATTAGTACGATGTTAGTAGACCAATTTTAATCCAAGCACAAATAGGTTCTTACTGCTGAACCCTCAGCTTCTCCTTCTTATGAGCAGGAGACCATTTTTTGAAACAATCAGTGAGTATTCACTGGTACCGGCATCCTTAAATATATTCAATGTATTTATTGCAATGAATTGAGTCTTTGTTCTTGCCTTTTAACTGTATATTACCTCAAAGGTTGATGGTGTCAAACCAAAACTTTGCCGTGAAAAATAAAAAGCATTTCAGTATACAATTTTTTTTTTTTTTGAAACAGCGTTCTCTTCGGTAGGCATTAACGAGCTCTATTAATTGTGCGCAGACTGTCAAAAACTTGTGGAACCCCCGCTGGATTTCAACAGAATTACGCTTCATTCTCTAATTTCCTTATTTTCATTTACTCCAGGCAACAGTAATGCCTTTCGTATCGCTCCCAAGTGAGAACTTTTAAAATTTCAGCTTGCCTCTTATGGTGAACACAAAAGAAATCTTAGTGCTCTCGAGCTTTTTTGTCAAATTCTTAGCTGCTCTAAATTTTTTCTAAATATATAGAGTATATATAGGTATATAGGTATATAGATATATATAGTATCTAGAATATATATGAAAATTAAAAGCAAATGCTTGAGAGTTGAGTGAAAAAAATGAGGGAGACATATAAAATCAAGAGATTTTCCCGAACCTAAATTATGAAGTTTTGGTATTGCAACAGTCTTTTTCAGACATTGTTAACAGCTTAGTTTAATTAGACTACTGGATTGCTGGTCGATTTGAAACTTGGGGAATTAGATGTGTAACTGATTAGGATTCGTTTAGTAGGATACATGGTTCTCCATATAAACTGGCATCTTTTGATAGACAACCGTAAATTGTATTTTCCAAAATCAATATATTACAGATTTTGGCATCACAGATGTAAACTGTAAATCTGTAATATATTTGACCCCGATAAATCGGCGCTGGATTGTTTCTGTCTTCACTTGAACGTTAGTAACACCAAATTTCAAACTTTACTCTTCTTTTAGCTCTTTTCTCTGATCTACTGGTAACAACTTGTGGAAATCGGAGAGTATCAGAGTGCGGTGCTTAACATAGACTCTCTTAGCTAGTTTTTGGTTTATAATGGCTTCTTTTCTTACACATTACATTTAAGTCCTTAAGTATTTTCTCTTCACCACATTCCAATATTTATAATTTTATTTTAATAATTCCATAGAAGAAATGCAAATTTACGCGCCACAAACTTAATTGTCAATAATTTATTATTATTATAAATTCTTAATTCGTGAGCATAATTTTTACCCCTTCTTCCAAGCAACGACTACACAAAGCGACTTCCATCATTGCTACAACATTTTCAAAATTCTAAAACGCCACCGAAATGTCAATTGTTCGCATATAAATGCTGCCACTGCCAATAAAATACCATTCATAAGCCATTCAGAGCACAACAACAGCAACAACAAGGTACCATTAAAAAGTTATTGTCAAATTCATGCGAAAAATTTCGCTTTCAATTCACCGACTTGCACACACGCAGAAAACTCTGCGCAACACAAACACGCTTAGTCCATTTAACAGCGGCGCTGCACCTCTCACCAGCACGCCTACAACCAATGGAATCTCATAAATATTCGGCATTTGTAGGTGCTCATAAATAGCATGCAGACAGCGGTGTATATCGTTGCGGGTGCGCGGGGGTAGGGGCATATATTTTCGAATCTGCACAAGCGCCTGAATTCGAAATTAATGATTTCATAAAGCGTGCCACCAAACATAGCAAGCGCGGCAAGGCGTTCAGGGGTGATGGCGCGAAGACGTTAGGCGACTTTGAATGGTAGGAAGAGCGAGCTACATATAATTATACATTTACGAGGAAAGTGGTAACTGACATTGGCATTGCCATGAGATTCGCAATTGGCAGCGCAGAGTATACGAATTTTTATGTAATACATTTTTTAACATCAAAAAGTTATATTCTTTTTTGTGACATATGTACTAGGGTGATCCAATAAGTTTTTAGCTTACAAAGGGAAACGAAAATTTTGGAAAAATGGCAATTTATTTCTTCACATATTCTCGTTTTAGTTCGATGCAAGCCACCTAGCAACGCTCCAACTTCCTTCACCCTTCTGAAAAATACGTTTTATGGAGTTCTTCAGAGTAGGCTGCCTTGGCGGCGTTAAGCTCCTCATTCAACTCAAATTTCTGCCACTGACCTTTTCAAGTTTGGAAACAAAAATAAGTTGTACGAAGCTAAATCTGGAGAACTCGGTGAATAGGGCGGCAGTTCGCAACCTAGTTCGAGGAAAGAGGTCTTGGTGACGACGGAGGTGTAAGCCGTTGTGTTGTCATGTTGGAAGCGCACTGTTTTCTTCGCCTAATAGGGGCGTCGGTGCCGCAGTTAGCCCAATAATCCGTTAGCGGACCCATCGTAGAGCCCTTTGAACCTCTTCCCCCCTCTTCCAGGTAGCCGATGGAGATCACAACTTGTGAAAACCACAAAAAGATGGTCATCCCATTTCCGGCAGATAGGCCACACTTCGCCTTCTTCGGAGCAGGTTCGTCGCTGAAGTTCACTGTTATGACTGTTACTTCCTTGGTCTATGGTATATACCAGTGGTGCCACGCTTCGTCGACAGTCACGAAACTACTTCGGATTCTAAATTTGACGATAGTTGTGATAATTTCCCTGGCGTCCGATGGTGGCGCTCTCTGGTAAATAATCGGAACGCCCTCGTATGTACGTTTATTTTTTTTTATCCCTACACTCAGTGCACGTGCTCGCTGCGCCAACATTGATATATAAAAATATGTACGCGCATATCGGTTAGCATATATACATGCATGTGTTTGTGCGCAAGAACGGTTATGTGATTGCCTGACGGTCCGTCGTCATTGTCAACCTCAAGCCATTGAGTGCCATACCTCATCTGAAGCGCACGAAGCACGCGTGCGCATATACACACACACTTATGTGTGTGTGTGTGTGTGTGTGTATTTTTCCTTATACAAAAAGATTTCGCGCTAGATATTCGCTGCACGTACGCACACATATCAATTGTTACAGTGCTGCCACATTCAACAGTTTCTGGAGGCGCAGCTCAATTCGTTTATGCATCTGTTTAATTCACTTTCAACGCTGGCAGTTTCACTTAGTCACCCGCACCACGTCACGGCTCGCACACAACCGCGCGCCGTGCATAAGAATGCATAGCTGGTAGTGTAAGTAAGTATCTTGTAGATTGTAGACGAAATTAAGTTGATAAGATGTCAATATAGGCTGTTGCTGCGCGTTCTTCTCTTTAACCTGCTACGCAACAACAACAACAACCACTAACGCTGACAGCAGCATGGCAACAAGGATGGTTTGTGTATATTTTGTGTTGTTGTGTTGTTGTATTTTTTTTTGTTTTTTTGCTTTTTTTTTGGATTATTTAACTAACATAATTTATGTTAAGCCGTCAACGCCACTGTCTCTACTCGTATGCGTAGCTCTTTTGTTGTCCATATATAGGGCTTCTAAAAGGGAATCTGGTTATGTTTTCGTATGCAAAAAATAAGATAATAAATAAATGAAAAATATAAATATATGTATGAAAAGTTGTGCCACAGCAAATTTTGTCATCGCCTTTTTGAAATGCATAACAGGCTTTCAGCATACATGTAGACCCTGCAGGAATGTCGAGCCTTATGAGAAAATGAGAGCGGCAAAACCGCTTCATACTTTTTCAAAAAAATAAAATTAAAATAAAAGCTATCCATAAGACAATCGAAAGGCCCGACTCTTGCTGATTTTTTCCAGACTCCAAATGGCAATAATATGGAAATAGTTTTGACGCTATTAAGGTTATGGAGTATAAGCAATAGAGCAATGGAGGTTGATTCGGTTTTTAAAAAAAGAGAAAGTGAGTCAAGTAAACTATCGCAACTGAAAAGCGAGCTCTAAAAGTTCTCAGTAAGCACCACACTAATAATAACCTGTTATTACTAATATCATTTATGGGGTTTATGGGATTTCTCTCAAAAATAAGGCACGCCATTTCTGTCAAAATTCTTTCTATTTATTCTATTAAGGTTAATTAGAACAATTTAGATTTTTTTTTCAGTGATTTAGACTGAGTTATTTAAGCAAAATTGCATACAAAATTGCTCACTTAGCTTTTACTTTATATATTATATACACGACCTGATTAATTTCTGTCATTCGCAGAACCAATACACATTTCAAAAATACACTTTGTTTACTATAGCGTTGTTCGATTCGCCAACTCTTTACTCACCGCGTTGCAACTTTGCTCTTTTCTGAAAAGATTTGCCCTTGAAACAAATAGCAAAGTTATGTAGTTAACAGTAAAAGCATTCAACAACATTCTATTAATTTTTTATACCAGTTGTATGTTCGATTCGCCATTTTGCATTGTTTGACAAATCAAACGAAACTTGTACATATAATTAAGGAACTTATAAAAACAAGGTTACCTAGTTAAGGCAATAAAAGAGAGTATACTGAACTCGTATAACCTCACCAGGTTACTTTTTCTCCATATATTATCAATTACTTATACCATTTGTGTGGTCAATTCACAACTTTCCATTATCTGAAGAATCAAATAAACTTGTACATAAATTTAAAGAGCTCACAAAATATAATTTATGTAGCTCAGATTAGTTTAGTGAAATAATATATTATTGGACAAAATAGGATGAAATATTGGACTCTCTCAAACAACCAAATTGGTGTGTAACTTTTAAAATTTAAAAAGGTGTTAAATTCAACAAATACTAAGACACAACAAACTTTAGCGTGCCTTCGTATAGTTGTTGTAATTTTTTTTTTTTTGGAACTACTTTAATAATTTTGGCATATGCTTAAGTCAGAGTTGCATACATTTTTTAACGATTAGTAGTCGCAGAACTAACGTTTTTATTTACTGCCGCTCCCAAAAAATAAGCTGCCTAAAATACGAAGAAATTTTTTTCACTTGTAATATTTCCTAGAGGGCCTTGAGGAAGGCATACGCACAGCAATTTATGCGACAAGTTTACGTATTTTAATGTTGACAGCTGCCAATAGGTTGGTTGATTTAGGTGCGAATGTGATTCAATCAGCTACACAAACAAATTTGGCAGCAAGTTAATAAAGTAATATTTTTATTAGCATTAAATAATTTTCTTTATTTTATTTAAAATACATCTTCATTCAAATATGCAGTTTGAATGTAATTAAAATTAGTCATTGTTGTAGGCAGATTATATTATGAGAGTATTTAATGAGGTAACCCAATGTTAGATTCATTAAAATCTTACATATTTCCATCAAGGCTCTCTTAAATTTCTGTTGGTTTTTAAAGAGAGGTTATTTCGCGCTGGAAATTTACATGGCCTGCACACGAAGATGGTATGGAGATTCTCAGCAAAACGTCGTGATTCGACGATAGGGTAGTGGGCTCAGCAGATATTAATCTATATGGGCATATGCTCATTTGAATACCGTCTTTTCTACGAATTGAAGGCAGAAATTCTGAACCACCGTATTGCTTAGCCTTCAATAGAAAAAGGAGTAAAATTCTCTAATACGTAAATCCTTGTAGGTAGGCAAACGGCCTCTCTTGCCCAAACACAATGCTAAAATACCTTGCAGTGTTAGGAATGGACGAGAAACAGTGAAGAGGGGAGCGCGCAATGGACCACAGGTCGCAGTATAAACCTGAATATCTATCTATCTAGCTATTTTTTATATTGGTTGCTAAGTGAAAAAGTATTCTAGTTAGAGGCTTTTGTATCGGTCCGACGACGGGAATAGCAATAACGGGGTATACGTGGAAGAAACTTTGGGACTTCGAGAAGACAACTCGTAAAGTACTTTACTTTTACCCTAATCAAATAGCTTTTTTAGAGTTAGCCAGTTATAGATGAAAAGGTAGTTAACTACTCGCTCAGAGTTCAAAAATGCTGAGAGCTTTGCTTTCGAAATTTTCTTTCTATAAATATGATATCTCTTGAATATAGATCACTAAATATCTATATGGAAATATAATAAATATATATTTTATATTATATATTTACACTGGCTGTCGAACAGCTGAGTTCATGGTCACCAACGCTGTGGGTTCGACACCCGAACCGAACTCAATCTAATTTTTCCGAATTTTCTGCAATAGTTGCGTCCTCTAGATAGATTATGACAACACTCCGACTCTATTTTTGAAAAAATTCGAATGAAAAAAGGATTTTATAAATTTCATAGGACATTCGGAGGTCGCTAAGATTTAACAGAGTACTCCAAATTGTCAGTTACCAGCCACACCCCAACTAGGCTACTATGAACTAGCTATAGACGTTTTTATACAAGTTTCATATTGCGTATGTATGGGTATATGAGAACTTTAAACTCCAAAAGACATTCAAATAAGTCCAACTACTTCCAAAAAGTATAATAACTATATTTACCTACAGTATTAGTACTTGTGTGTACGTATGCTATATATAGGTGCATGCGTATGTGTTTGTGTCCAATTATTGCCGTCTATTGGCTCACATAATCAATAATTTCCACAATTTATTGCGTGTACTTCGTATACAATATGAGTTTTTATGATTGCAACGCAATGCAGTTGTCACCAGATATGACACTTTCAATGGTTGCCACTTCAAAAAACCAAAACAAAACAAAAAAAACAACAAAATTAAGCAAACAACAAAAGCGCATACACAAGAGCCAGCATTTTATTTATTACAATGTCATAAATTTTGGCGGGGGGGTAGAGAGTTTTGTATGAAAAATGTAGCGAAAGAAAACAATTTTGAAGAACTGATGTTGCTGATGGTGTGGCAAGCGTAATAAATTTCAAAGTGCTGTGTATAAATTAAAGTACAACAACAAAAAAAAAAATTAAAAAAATAAATAAAAGATAACTTATATTTTTACAACATTTTCATTTGGGAAATTGAAACCCAAAAAGTAATAATATTTTTTAACGAAAAAATGCCACGCGATCGTCACTTTTAACGCCACATTTAGTAAACGCCAACAACAATAAAAATCTGCCAGTAAAATGCGTTTCACACACGCCACTTCAACGCACACAATCAAGCCGCAGTGCCCAGTGGGACACTTTAAACATTTTCACGCTTATCACACAGTAAAAAATGCAACAAAAAATACCAGCAACAACAACCGCTGCTAAGCATTTAATAACATTTAAAAGCCGACATAATTTTATCGGCGTAAGAAAATGCTCAACTAATAAATACCTACAACTACAACAAGCATAGATAATTATGCAACGCGGCGCGTAGCGGCGAAGACGCGTCGCGACCAACTGATCTTCCGCGGCGGCAGCGACCATGCAACCGCGTGCGGCAGTTGACATGTGCGACGCGCTTAAGTGGGTCTAATCCACACTAATGCGTTCGAAAGTATGACAAGAAGCGCCACAAGCGCGCAGACCAGTTGTTGGCGCATTAGAGGAGCAAAGTAGTCGGCTTGCCACGCGGCATTATATATGACGATCTTCAGGCGACCGGTTGTGCGACCAGTTGGCTCCAATGGCTAAGTGTTTGAGCGAGTGCCTGGAAGGATGACTGACCGACTAACTGGCACGACCGACTTGCTGACTACTTTACTAGCTGGCATACGCGCCGTAGTTGTTTAGTACAACAAGGCGTTTTTTGGAACTGATAAGCGCGTGTGAGCGCACAAAATTCACACGCGTCGCGCCAACCGGTTGCATGTACTTATCGGCATTTATCGCTAAACGCGCACACAGATACACAGACACACGTCACACATACTCGCACACTCATACAACATTTCACACTTACCCAACATTTGGAGTGGCTCCCATCTGCTACGCTGTGCCGTCGCACGCACTTCAGCGCTTGTGCCCGATTGACTCAAATCTTGATTAATGCGCTTGCTTTGCGCGACGATTATCGGCTGTTCATCAGCGCGCTGCTTGCCGCGCGCACATACCGTTCGCTTGCCCGTCGTTTGTGTGTCAGTGTGTCGCGGCGTGGCATAGTGTTGTATCTGGTTGTTTTTAGTTTAGTGGCAGCAGCTGCAGTGGTGGGCTCGTCGCCTCAATCGATGGCCAAAGTTGTTGACAGTCAAATGGGACAATATTGTGACAGGCGCAGATCAATCTGTGCGATTAAGATTTATGCGATCAGTGTACGTATATATATATATATATAAATATGTGGGCAACATGTTGCTTTAGTGTAGTTTATTGCATTTGACTGCAGACTCGCTATTAAAGTAGTATTTATTTTTATTGCAGCGGCAGACGTGTTGTCTTTCTACGTTTATTAGAAAGTCTACCACTTGGCACACATTCTTTAAAGTGGAGCAACAAATAGTTTATTTGTATTTATCTGGAGCTCTTAATTTGGACGTATGTCACCTGTAAATATGAAACCAATCTGTTGAAAATCTTCCGTTTTGTAGATAAGAAAACATGAAAGCGATGTTAGGTTAGGTTCAGCGCGTTGTTAACTATGCCTTCACTTTAGTTTCTGTTATCACGAGGATTTCGAAACTCTCACTTCATAACTCAGGTTAGGTTCAGAACATTGTTGGATATACGTACCCCTCACCATACTTCCATTTTCAGATCAAGATTTTAAATCTCTCATTTCATAACTCGTAGTTCCAGCTCAGGTCCTTTTTGTAGTGCTATTAAAAACTCTGGAAGCTGAAACAAATATCCCCAAATATGTAAGCGCCAATTAAAGCCAGAAAGTGGCTCTGTTAACACAACAATCCATTTGTGCTCCTTTGGTCGACAATAAAATAACTGTTGCTGAGCGTTGATCTGTTGTAATACATCCCACATTTTTAGGCCATTAATATAGAAAGTGATCAACATAAACATTGGATCTGTATAGCCGTATACTGACTGACATTGGCTCCGCAGGTGTTTTTCGATAGAAAATAATTTCAAATTAGTTTTGTGAATTGCTGCCGATCCTTGGGTATATAAAATCCGGGTCCATTCCATTTACGTAGATCCGACTGTTGTGAGATTGTTCAGTCGAACTGTATGGTATAAAATCATTCGCCACTCATTTGCAGTAAACTTGCTTTCGCTTGATTGCTCTGTCGAGTTGAATATGACTTTTATTAGAGGTTTGGATAGTTTTGGAACCAACTATTTCTTTATCTTCCGTTGTTCCAGTTGCTTTGATTTTTATTGACCTTAACTAGTGGTTTCGAAAGTTCAATTTTATGGGCATTATCCATAGCATGTAGATAACCATATCCGTGCTCTATAAACACACTTACAAAATTTTCTCCGATTATTCTTTCTTCAAATCCCTCTTTTAACTTTAAGCTGCCTATCTGGTCGAAACGATTGTATCGTGGGTCTCTCCAATGGGTCTTCTTCTTGAAAATTCTATATTTTCAACTTATTTCTATTCTACCTTATTCTGGTAAACCGATAATCCATAACAATGTTAGGTCAACTGACGATATGCGCATCTGAAATATTGGAAGCTGGTCTACTTTAGAAATCACTATTAAAGAAATTTTCAGTAGAATCATAAATCTTTAACTTCAAATGGTACAAGTACTTTCCTTACCAAAATTTACACTATCTAAAACTTGGCTAAGTTACCTCTCTAGATAAGGCTTCACTTTCTTATATCGATATTCTTACTAGATCTACTAAAATTATGTCAGCGAAAATGAATAAAAAGTGTAAAAAAATAAGAAAATAGGAAATTTGATAAAAGTCAATGTGAAAAAAATTCAACAGAATCTAAATATTTCAAAACAATTTTTCAAAACACAATTAAATGCGCAACAGGAAAACAATTTATCTAGCGGAGTAATATGCAACTTTATTTGGGGTGTATTTATCCAACGCTGTTTCTTTCGATTCCAAAATGTTTCTACGGAGAAAGAAGAAGAAGAAGAAGAAGAAGAAGAAGAAGAAAAAGAAAAAGAGAGGAACTTAACGAAGATAACTCTTATACGGCAAATAGATAACGTATTTGAAAATAAAAGTGCTGTAGGATAAAGGAAATATCTCTTGCGTTAACTATTAATTTACATGGCTGTTAATAATAGGTTAACAGTGAGTGAAAATGTTCAAACCCTCTGTGACTAACGTTGCTGTAAGAAAGGCCGGTGATGTTCGTGTTAAGAAATTATGGTTTGCAAATTTCTTTACCCATAACTAACGGTAAATTAAAGTAATTCAAGGCATGCGAAGTTCATATTTGAGGGTCTATAATTTCAGTATAGTCTAACTAATATATAACAAGCACTAAATTGAAAGGTAATGAACTATAAGCACTGAGGTCAGTTGAGGGTTTTCAAAAACTTTACGGTCCTTGAAGCATTATTCAATTGGTGGAGTAGTGAAAAGTAATGAAAAGTGACTTTCTTTTCGTGTCCTTTTTTCGGTCAAAAATTTAACTCTTTTCTCTACAAGTCCACCCTTTTGTGAAACATTTTTGTTGAGCTAAAACCGTACGTACTTTACTAGCAAGTCTTATGCAGATGAAGACTACATATTTTATTTTATTTTTTCAGATAGCACGTATTTCCAGAATCACCGTCGCACGTAGAGAGGCTCTTGAAGAGGGTGATTCCGTAGATTGGCCCAGTAGCCATCATTTTGTATTGTAATATCAGTATAATATTTTTTATGCGCTCAAATATATATTTAAAAAAAAATCTGAAAGAGCGAACTTCTTTTCCTTTTTCCTTAGACCTAGCATAAATTGACTAAATTGGGGCTTTTTTGAGGGCTCAAACCCTCAAAAAATTCATCCAAATGAAATTATGTACGCGAAATCCAATGTAACGGCTTTTACCGTAAGTTAACGTTGCGAGCGTATCTTATTGATCACCGTTAACATTTGCTGTTCAACTTCACATTTAACAGTCACTGTAAATACGCCACTGTTTACAAAACAGCAGGCGAGATGAAGTTCTGTAAAAAAAAAGGAACAATAATGTGTCTCTAAACTTAACCGAAGTAATTCTTAAACCAAAACCAAATATCAACAACATTTTATGTACCACTGTAAATTGCCTAGATAAATATACACCCAATCGGAATATCCAAAAATCTTCGTTAAAAACATTTTCGTTGTGCTCTCTGTTTTGGTTGCTCAAAAAATACAGCTGAGCACGCATGCAACAGTATCAACGTACCTGTGCCGCTAAATGCATACATACATATGTTTGAGTATATATGTCAAACCTACTGTTGTCATTACGCTCACGCTGTAATGGAGAGCAAACATTTCCGGAAAACTATTAACACAAGGCAACAATTCCAAGAGCTCTCGCTCTTCCGCTCCAATTGCAGTGAAAATAATCAAACCAACTTCGCATTGTACTTACTCTCCACACGAGCAGGGATACAAGTGTCGCTCTCAACGCCCGGGAGCGCTATGGTGCGTCGTGCTGCGCATCATCGCCTTGAACGACAACAGTCAACGCTAGCAATAACACCAACATCACCACCGCCAACACGACTGACAACAGCATTCGCTTTAACAGCAACGGTGAACATGTCACCAGCCACCACTATGCCATAATTTACGCTCAGCATATGTGCACGAGTAGTGCGATGTAGGGCCAGCTAGTGTGCCATCGTGCAACTGTAGTGTAACTGTGCAACGAACGGTCGCACAGTCGCAGCCGAACACTCTACGGAGTCAGAACGAATTCATATCGAACGCGCATAAACGTTTAGTAACGCGTATAAGTCGAACGTGCGTGTGTTTGTGTGGTACGTTGCCGTCAAAACAACGGTACTTTTTTTGGATTACCGACAACTCGTCGAAGAAAATGCAAAGTTGTTGAGGTGTTTTCCATTATTTAAAAAATTTTTTTTCTTTATTTTTTGCTGCTATCGGGCGCGTATATGAATGTACTGTAGGTTGTAGGTGTGTGCGCGTATGTCGCCGCCGCATATCGATGTTGTTGCTCGTTGACGACGCGTCGCGCAAAACGAACTTTACGTATTTCGACGTAGCATTTCCGCAAACAGCGTGCGTACATTTTTGTGTGGGCAAAACAAATGATTAATGAAAATGTTTGCCAAAAATACATACATACATATATGCATACATGAATGCCTACATGCATAAGTAAAAGTGTTTGTGGCAACTTGAAAAATGCGCATTTAACATAAGTGCAAATTTGTTTCGAAGACGAAGGCAGTGTTTGAAATCATAACTGTGCCATAAACGAATAACGGTGTTGTATTAGACTTTAATGTGAAATGTTAAGAAAACTCAAATATGTTGAGACAACGACGACGTTGTTACTGCGTGCAACGTCAGGAAGCAACAAATGTGTTGGATAATAGATTTTTTTTCAGAGAATAAATTTTCTTGGAAGTGTCACAATTTCTGCGGCAGTCTCCCAGCGAATAGTCTAAAAGTTCGCTCTTAAGTGAGAATCTTTAATGTGACACAAAGATAATTACAGCGCATAAAAATACACAAAATTTTATTGATATAAAATTCAAAGTGTGATTTTAAAAGTTATGTGTAAGAAATATATAGTTTGACAGTAATTTAAATACTGTGAACTACTGAAACGAAATAAAAGTAATCAGTTTTAACAAGTACTAACATAAATTGCAAAACTGTATATGAAATACAAAAAAAAAAAAATATTTTGATTACAAGTAATCATTATGTATTGTAATCATAACATATTGTAATCATTACATATTGTAGCATGCATTCTACGCTTATTTTCTGGAAAGCATTTTAATTTTGAAATACTTTCGCTTGAGAAAACGTTATAGCAAACTACGATAAGCAATTTGTGTATTGACAAATATGTATAAAAATATGGTGAAACTGTGCTATATATATGAAATATATATAAACAAAGGAAAAACCAAACAAAAAATAGAATAAAATTTAAAAAGCAAAAGTAAATAAAATATAAACAAAATAAAAATAAAAATTAAAATATATTTAACTGTGAGTCTGTAATATATTTACAAAAACATATCAAAAAAAAATTTTTTTTTTAAATGAATACATGTAAATGAAAGAGAAGTGAAAAAAATAAGTGAAAAAACAACAAAATTTTAGAAACAAAAATTATAAAATAATTACAACTTAAACAAAAATTATAAATAATTTTAATAATAACTCATTTAATAGCCAGCAAATTTGTGCAGCTTTTACAACAACAAAAAAATTAAAAATAACAACAAAAATTTACGCCGCTTTGTAAATCGCCACCGCTGTGAAGAGAAAATTATTGCATTTATTTTCGAATTAAAACACATTTGTTTGCGCCTTTAATGCGCACACTGTAAATTTACAAATTTTCAACTTAAAAAAAGAAACAAAAAAAAAACAACAATTAAAAGCAAGCTAACTCAACGTCAACGAAACGCTTATAAAAATTTACAAAGAATTTCCAAAAAATATCTCAGCGCTTACAGTAGCTCATAAAAGTGCGCGTGCATAGCAATTAGTGTTTGCTTGTTGTAAATTGACGTGTTCAAGCAATTAAAGCCAACTTGAAGCCGCACACCACAAGCCACCACAAGCGTTGCAACCAACCACCAGCCGTGGATCTGTGAAATTGCTACATTTTTAATTTATCCGCTGCCAACGAAAAGTCAAACACGCCAGCGAGTTATTTTTTATAAATAAATAAGTGTGTGTATTTATTGTTGTTTGTGTAAAACTTTTGCACCGCATGCATTTTTAATAGATTTTTACACTTCAACTGTGGCAAAGTGCAAGCGTGTGTGGATTTAATATCGATTGCTGTTGCCGTAAGTAATTTGGTTTTGCCGCACAACAACAACAACGACAACAACACGTTGCAGGTGAGCGCTGATTTTATTATTAAACACTAGCACCATTAAAATGCATAAAAATAAAATTAATTAATTAAAGAAGCGGTTTTCTTTTTGTCGGTGCATAAATGTTGGCTTATTGGTCAGTACTTTCTCAACATGCGAGTATATTTCTGTGTCATGTTCTTCAGAAAAGTTTGTCGAAATGTTTTTTTTTTTTTGCCTTGCGTGTAGCTGTTGTGTAATGTGGTGTGTGTTTATTGGCAAATAAATTTCAAATTTATGTTCTTAAGTAAAACTAAGCTTCTTTTGCGTTAATTAAAAAAATATCTACTGATTTTTTTGAACTTGCCACATTTAGTATAACTATTTTATCACTTAGCATTTTTGAAATTATATTGAAGAAGTGCAAACTATTCAATAAATACAATTTAATTAGGGTTAGAATAGTTTTCTTCATATAAATGTCAATATGAAAATAAGAGGAGTTCACTAAACATTTCGAATTTCGAATAATCAAAAACATATTAAATGTGTAAATTAAAAATTTTTAAGTGTTAATGTCGTCCTTGCTAAATATTCTAATTTAAAATAAATTAACGAAAATAATACCCTAATGTCAAAAATGTGTCAACCCTGTGCGTTTGGAAAAAATAAGAATATATTTTTAAGTTTTATTGATATAGACAATATGAAAAAATTGTATATATGAAATGTTGGGTAAAAAAAAAAAACTGAAAATCATAAAAAATAACAAAAACTATAAAAAAAATTTAATAGCTAAAATTATATTCGAATTGCAGCATTTTTTTTTTGTTGAAAATTATTAAGCAAAAAATATTTATTTACCAAAATTGTTTTGTTCTTATCAAAATTTTTTTAACGAATTGTTTGCAAAGTTATTTACAAACTTCTCTTTTCTATTTTCTAATTCTATTCTATTAATTTGAAAAAACAGAAAATAAAAAAATTTAAATGATATAAAAATTGTTCAAAAAAATTTTTTAAAAAAAGCTCTAAAAATAAAATTAGCGAAACATAAGAAAGCGTGCTCAGGAATACTTAAAATAAATTTCAATTAAGAACTCAATTCAAGGGCTACTCATAATTCATTCTCGAAAAGTTTAATTTTTTTTTAGCCTTAAGTTCAAATTTTTCTGTTTTCGGAATGGAAACTACGTCATACAAAATTCCATAAAGGCACTTAGCCTAGTTAGTAGACTTAGTAAAGGAAAAAAAAAGAATTCCAGCAAGAAATACAGTAATTTGTTTCTGAAATTCTATAACGCAATACATATTTATTTTAAGACCCTCTAATATCATGTTGGAGAATTAATTTTAAACGTGTGGTTGTTCAAATTCGCATTCATTTCTTTCGGCTTGCCGACGTATTAACCAAACTCAAGCCATAAAGAATAATAAGTGCTTAAAATTCAACTTTTTAAAGTTTTTGTATCAAGTAAATAATTTTTTAAATATTTCAATCGATCAGGTTTTCAAGCCTTATGCTCTAAAGCCCGAATATATTTCAAACATCGATCTAACATTGTACAAAAAATATGTTTCTAAAAAATTCCAAAAGCTTTAGACATCACCATTTAGAGCAATTACTACCATATATAACACAGATTTAGAAAACATGAAGCGCTATAGTTATCGAAATCTTCTTAAAAAATATCTTGCCAAAACAAATATTGGCATTTTTTTTTTTTTTTAATTAACGTTTCTAATGCATACCTTATGAATTAAGTCAACGGATATAGGAAATAATTTGAAATGATTTAAAAGTGATCTAGACTAAAAACAAAACAGTCTGTCATGAGTCTATGTATATCTTAAGAAATTAATTTCTAAAAATAATAAACCCAACGATTACCCTCGTCATGAAGTCATGCAAGTCAAAAGAGTTTTTTAAGCGTCGAGATCTGAAACTGCTCAGCTACAGAAACGAAAATTTCAACAGCTAATATTTAAGAATAAGTTATAATAAATTTTATTTTATTTTTTAATTATATTTTTTTTAATTATATTTTTTTAAATTATATTTTTTTAAATTATATTTTTTTTATTGTTGAAAAGTGAGTCTGATAAATCAAATGTGTTGAGATGAGAATTAAAATCAGGAGATATGAGGCGAAATGGTTCGTTTAGTTGAAAATTTGATCTACATGATTTTAACAGTAGGGGTCTAAACTGTGTGGATAAGCGAACCGGAATATTAAGTTTAACTTCAGCTAAGAGAAAAGAACTGCAAACGGATCCATTCATTAGTTTAACTAAGATAATTTTGTCAAGCATTTCCCTACGACTAGCGAATGTAGGCAGATTTACAAGTTTTAAACGGCTAGTGTATGGAGGAAGATAAATCGAAAACCCCAACGGCAAAGCCCTAAGGCAAAGACTAAAAATTGTTTTGAACGGACTCTAATTTGTCAGAATGGATTTGGTAACTAGAATAACATACCATACCATGACTGATAACAAGTAAGTATTGTTCAACAATTATTCTAAGTTTCTTAAAATTTGCAATAGATTGAGAAGCGATCCAATTCAATAAGATAGCAAGAAATCATTTCTAGGAAACATTTCAAAAATCATATTTCAATACTTTCTTCCAAATGCAATTACAAAACTCCGTAATAAGAAACAAATAAAAAAAAAACTCAAAACTTGTCTAAATTCTGCGTAAAAAATAAAGAAAATATATATGTTTATATATTATTGAAATTTTTGGAAAAACAATTTTTTTCTTCACTATTGAAACAAAATAATTGGCAACATAATTTTATATTCCTTGGTGAGCAAGCTTTTTTCTAAATATTGTTTTTTAACTTTTCTTCATATTAGTACTTTAACCAATTTGGTAGAACCTGGTATAGTTGCAAGTCTCTCAAAAACTATTATATAGATTCATTAATGTGTTCCTCTATTTAGAATTTAGAAAAACAATCAAAATTAGAACAAGCCAATGGATTTATACGGCAACCGAAGAGAAGCCAAAGTCTACTTTTATCTACAACAAAAAATCACTAAATCGAATATGCGCAACAGACATAAAAAATATGTGGCAATTAGTATTGTTGTTGTTGTTGTGTTTTTTTTCCAAACTAAGTAAGATATTCGTATTCAATAACAACATTTCTGCACAATTTACTTCGCACAAAAAACATATACCTACCGCTCACTGCAATGCTTGTTTGCGCCTGACGACGAGAAATCCCTTTACTAAGGCTATCGCTCGGAAATTATCTCATAAAAAGGCATTTCAAATAAAAATTATGCATGTACATGACACTGTCGACTGTGTAAGCGGAAAATCTTTAGCAGATGTACATTTAAGATTTGTTGACTAAACGCTTATGCCTACGCACTGACGCAGCGCTTGACCTGCTTAACGATGAAGGCATGATAGATAGCAGCAAAAAAGAAAAAATTAAAAAATAAATGCGAAAAAGCACCAACAAAACACGCGTGTTTTATCTGATCGGCCGCTACGCACAAATTAAGCGAAATTACGAAAGCATCAGAAATGCCGCCGTGCCGCACCCCGCACGCTGCCATCGACACTGCTGCAAGCGCATTATAATTTCTTCAAGTGTACACTGTGTCTAGCATTCACCTTGCCGCATTCATCTCAGCCGAAATGGGCGCACATTTGATACTATTTAATTTCACTTTGTTTTGCGTCCATTTCATTTGTGTTGTTTGCGCTTTATCAAATGCCAGCAATCTTGTGCCGGCTGCTGTGTAACCGAAAATTGTCTCCATGCTGACTGCTGAAATTTATTTATTAATTTCAACTCCGGAGATGCTCACTCGCATGCCAGCTCCCACTTGCCGTGGCAGAGCGAAGCGCGCTAACATTTTAAGTTTAGTGTTGAAAAAATTATGCGCAGGTAATTATGTGAAAAATTATGTTTGACAATTAAAATTCTTCAATATTTGAGTCGCCGCCATGTGCTTGACATTTTGTTCGTTGGGCATATGACACTCACTCGCTTTGATCGGCTAATGTCGATTATTCGCTTGCACTGCCGACAAGTGACAGTGAAGCGCATGTGGGAAGCAGTGGCTTGGTGTAGTGGCGTCCACCATGTGGCAGCCACAAGTTTGCCGACACTTGCTGCCTATGCCTATGCCGCAAATTGTAAGCGCTTCGATTTGGGCTTTTATTGCTTTTTTTTCGTCGACTTTGTTTTTTCCACTTGCGCTCTGCAGCCTTAATCACTTTCGGTATGCTTGGCATTTATGTGTGGCATTTGACGGTCGCTGGCTTCTTGGAATACACTCTGCTGCTTTGTTAGTATATTCTGTTTGTTTGCTTGCTTATTTCTGTTTGTTGTTATAAAAACAGATCTTTTCCTATAAAACAGTTGAAATTCTGTATTTTTCGTCTTGATTGCAGTCAGTTAGCGTGAAATTTATTGATGATTTGATTTGCCCTTCATGCTGTGTAATGGTTTTTCAATTCTTTTAACTGTAATTTTTGTGCTGTTTGGATTTATTTTGTTTCACAGCAGTTCCTTAAAAAAATTTCACGAAAATTTTACATTTTATTTTTGTTTTTTAAATATGTCTTTCAAGCGTGGCGAGTGTTGTTTTTTGCCAGTAGTTAGTAGTTAGTAGTAGTTCAGTTCCTGAAATTACAAATGTGTATTTATATGTACATTTCACTCTTAATGGAGTGGAAGTATAAATCACTTAATTCTAGTAAATTTACTTTTTTAATAGCAAAAAGAAAAAAAAAAGATAATAATAACATTTTTTGGCGTATAGTCTATAAGAATGCTTCAATAAACTTTAAGTGTCCACCACGAACATACAATTTTATAAAAGATTTATACCATCAAGTAAAAGAGGAATAATTTTGTCAATTAACAAACCATCTGACTTAATATGTTTAACAAATAATTTTTTTATTGATTAAATATTAATGGGTTATATGAAGTGCTTTTAAATGGATTAAAATTCATAGAGAAATGATTTCTTACTAAAATATTAACTTTTTAAATCAAAAGTGTATAAAGCATAATTTAGTCAATTAGCAAATCGTCTACCCTAATAAATGGCTAACTGAGCACCTTAACGGGTTGAGTAAAGCACTTGAAAGCGTTGCTGCCTTAGTGAGTCAACTTAATCGTCCTACATTCTTTAAGTACCTCAGACCTCCAGCTTTAAATTGAAAATAAAAGAAAAACAGATGCGCTTGTGCGGAAAATTCGTTCCGCTACATAACGCGTGACATTGTAGCGCCTAATAAACAACAACATGGTGTACCAATGTTCAGCAAACGCAGTAAACAGTATCGTCCATGTCTTTCATGCATCCCTTACTAACATCCCTATTGCGGAAGGCTATTGGATAATAGTTGCCAGTATACTTGCGTTAGATACTATAATAGAATTTCGCTTTACGGAAGACTACTGAAGCCAGTGTACTCGAAAACGCAGATAACAACCCTGAGTTTACATTTTTGGCAAGCAGTGTTCAAAGTACTTGGCAGCATTGCTCAAATTTGTGACAAACATCGTAAAATGAAATGTATAGAAATTCAAAGCAAAGACTTTCATTAGAATTTAAAGTCGCTTGGAAGATTTGAACTAATTTGTATAGTCATTCAGTTTTTCAATTTGATTAATATTGACAATTTTAAAGAATCTGAAAAATTATTTGCTAACTATTACTTTGTGAGAATATAGCATTTGGGCACAACTATTACAATTATGGATATCAGTTTAATCATATTAATGCATTTATGGAAAGTGTAAATACTTTAAAAATAGTTCAAAAATAGAGCTCTTGAGCAGTTTCCTGATCTTGGCATTTATACTTACCATAACAAGGGTTGGTAATAGTCGACAATATACACAAAATAGCGCTTACTGACTCAACTGCTACAGTAAGTAGTCGATATTCACACGTAATGCAAATTTTGGCATTTTCATGTCGAACGAATATACTCACGCTATTATAGATACGTAATAGGGTTTTAAATTCTACCTCCTCAAATGTGCTATTTCGGCTGCTTTGCGGCGCAAAAAGTGAAAATTTTTAAAGAAACTAATTTTGAATGTACACCGCTATTCTCTTTGATACTCTTCCAAAGTTTCTTTGCATTTATTTTGCATATTTATTCTTCTTGTAAACGAAATTTGTGCCAATTTCCAACTAGACCACTTTTGCTTTCAACTCACACCCAATGGGCGCATATTGAAATAAGCACAAAATTACACTATGAGCTTTCCTTCTCGCCTGTAGAAATCTTTCGCCCGTTTTCTTCTTTTTTGTTTTTGCTCTTTTCGCATTTGCTGCATTGTCATATGCTATGCTGCCGGCGTTGCCAACCTTCACGCTTTACTTGCTAATGAAGTTGACGCGCAATCAGCGCGTGCATGTGATTTTTGTTGATACATTTCCAGTTTGTTTACTTTCAAGCAAAAGAAAAAAATAGTTAACAAAAAGCAGAAGGCATATTTTCCTCAAACACGTCGAGCTCTTCTATGGGTGTAGTATCTGTGGCACGCAGCTTCTTCAACAGCTTGCTGGCAGACAACAGTTGTAAGTGATGCTCGAAACTGTTATGTTAAGGCTCCACATACATATGTATATATATGTTATATATTGTCTGTATGTATGTATATGTGTTGTTGAAAAAGTATGCTTCAGTGTTTTCAGATATGGAAACTTCTGTTGCTTACCTGCAGTTCGCGTCTGCTCGTTCCTCTCTCTAGGCCATCCCTAGCAGATGCTGTGTGTTTGTTTGTGTATGTACATACATTTGTATCTGCTATCTGCTCTCAGCTCACTGATATCTGCCCTGCATTTAATTTATGTCAACCGGCACATAAATTGTCCGTTGTTGTTTTGCTTTTTGTTGCCCAAATAGGTTTTTTAATTTCGGCTGTGTTTGTTCCACCCAGAAATTTTCGATTTTTTTCACAAAATAGTTCGGGTTTTTTGGAGCTCATTATAGTGATAGTATATTAAAGTTCGGCACATTTATATAAAAACGCTTTAAATTTAACTTTAAAAACTATTATATTGAATATCCAAATATTTATTGTTAGGAGCCTCAAACCACAGCTTCAAACCACAAGAAAAAAGTTGAAAATTAAAACACAAATACAAGCAATAGAATTTAATTAAATTTTTTGGAAAAAATTTATATACATTTTTAAAAAAATTTTTTTACTTTCAAAAATTTTTAAGAAAAAAAATTTCTTTTTAGTAAAAATAAAAATTAAAAAAATACAAACCATAAATTTTTTGTATAATTTTTTTAGGAAAATTTGTATGAGAAAAACAAATTTTTTAATTTAAATAAAATTTTTAAAACTTTTCTTGGTAAAATGTCGTAAGTGAAATATTTTTGAAATTTTGTGAAAAAAATGTTAGAAAAAATTTATATTTGTAATAAAAATTAAAAATATATATTCTTCTTTAAGAATATTTAAAAAAGAAGGATTATAAATTTTATGAGCATATTTGCTCTTACTTTGGCTTTTGAGTGAACGGTATTTCAATTAAATAATTTGGATGAAAATTTACTTGCATACAATAATTATTAAAAACGTTCCTTTTGAAAGATACTTCTGAAGATACACATGTTTTTCAATAAAACAAAAACAGAAAAAAAAATATAAAAAATATAAACAGAAAAATATAAAAAAAACGAACGTAAAGAAATGTAATTTTAATAATAAAAATTATTTTATAATAATAATTCTATTACCATTAAATTTTTATTAAAAAAGAGTCTAATGAGAAATAATTTAAAGGTGATTTACATATGCGTTACAATAAAACTTAACCTTAGAAATATATTTGGGAGCCATTTTAAAAATTCAAACCTCTTTTTGTACAATGAAAAAGAAAAAAATAAAATTAAAGTTGAGGTAAGATAAGAAGTTGAAATAAAATTTTTATTTTCATAGAGCATATTATTATGAAAAACAAGTCTTCAAAATGATAATTTTATAAACACATGTATTAAAAAAAAATAAAAATGACTCAAAAAATGTCAGAAATAATTTAAGAAATTAAAGCACTCTTTTGAACATAATTTTTACTGTCATTTATTTTTTTATTTTTCTTCATTTTTTTTTTAAAATTTTATTTAATTTTTAGGAGTAATTATTATTTTTGTTTATTTTTGGAAACTGCAAGATTTCTTTGAAATATTAGATATTTTTAAATTGCATGCGAATTAAAAAATTTTTTTTTAATTAAAAAAAATTTAATTAAAATGGAATTAATTAAAATTAATTATAAAAATTAAATTATTTAAGCCGTATTAAAATTACGGAATTTAAATGTTGGAATTTTCAAAATGCATTACTGATTTGAAAAAAATATATATATATTTTCACTAAAAATAATTACTCATTGCACTAAAAATTTATTTCCGAAAAGCATTTACGCTTGCAACAATGCCGTCATTATTTTCCTCTCCACTTCCCTTGTTGTTGTTATTGTAACGTTTGTTATTGCATATGTTACATGTTACGCCTATCATAATTTTCGACATTTCTAATTAATTAGCGCACAAAATATGCCAGCAGCATCAATTACAATCAACAGGAATACATATAAGTGAAGAAAATATATGCACACTGCGTGCGAAATGTAGTGGTACACATTTTTTTTAAATACTGAATTATTAAATAGAAATATTTTTTTGCGATTCATTTGAAATATGAGGAATGAAATTTATTTAAAATAATTGGAAACAATAAAACAACAAAAAAAAGTATATTACAAGATAATAATAGGCCAAAAGTTATATTACTAGGTCTAGAAACAGATAGTAATATTATACTGAAGAAAATTAACATATTATTGTGCAATATTATTGAGCGTAAATTACTTTAAGTGGTATGATGAGTATAGTTTTCTGAAAAAATTTCAGTGACAATTCCAGCGTGTTTAAGGTAGTGCATTTATAGATATAACATTTCCAAATACTATTTTTTTCTTTTAACGCGCAAAACGCATGCATTTTTTTTTTGTACACATATTTTTGGTCGACACTGTATGCGATAAAAATCTCAGCCGCAAGTTCTCCGGAACACAGCAGTTGACAAGTGTGTACCCCCGCCCCGCCTTCCTGCCGATTGTCACAAATGATTTCAGTCGCCTTCTTTTCTGCGCCGACTGCTGCTGCTGCTGCTGCTGCTGCCACTTTGCGAGCCACATGTGGCCGCCTGCATGACTGGCGCTACACACGCACCAACACACACACACACACACATACACATATACACACACACACGCACAGTGGCAATGCGCCTTTGCTGACGGTGCCACTATCATCAACGGCATTTGTCCGTTGCACTGTGTTGCTGCCGCCTCCGCTGAGCACAAATAAATCTGCATGTGCCTGCCATTGTCGCTATACGCACACACACACACACATTCTTATGTAGCTTATTGTTTGTGTTTGTGTGTGTGTGTGTGCGTATTTGACAGGTAGTGTCGTACATATTTGCTTTGTAGTTGTTGTATATCATGCTGTAACGCTATTGGTGGCTTCAGCCGGCAGCTCGGCAGCTCGGCAACGCATTGCGGAGATTTTTCTCTTCAAATCACTTGATATGCATTCTGTAATTTGTTGTTGTTGTTGTTGTTGTTGTTGTTGTTTTTGCTTTTCGTGTACGTTGTGTCGTGTGTTGCGTATGCCTTGTCAGCGTTGTTGCTTTTTTCCTTCTTCTTCTTTTGCTGCGCGCGTGTTTTATTTCGTTACCTCAGTTCGGTTGTCTTTACCTTTCCACCTTCCGCTGTCACTTTGTTTGTTGTAGTTGTTGCGCTTAAGTTTATTACCTTTATATTTGCTTGTTTATTATCGTCATTTCGCTCGGGTGCTTGTAAATTTTTCATCTACTTCTGCATGGCATTGCTGCTGCTGCTGCTGCTGCTGCTGCTGCTGCTGTTGCCCTGCCACGAACCTCATCTACATATGTGTGTGTGTGTTTGTGTGCGTGTGTGTTTGTGTATACATACATACATGTAAGTTCTTTAATGTTTCCAATTTTTTTTCCTTGCATCTAATTTTTATGCATTCGTTAGTTTGTTTGTTAGCAATTCTCTGTGTAATTTTATTGCTTTGTGAAAAATCCTCCTTTGCTTGGCGTTGGCAAATCAATTTTAATTGCAGGTGTAGGCTATTGTGCTCATATACTTTTTATGCACTTAATATATGGCTCGCTTAATTAGTTGGCGCCACATTAGCGTACGCACACACACACAAATATACAATTTTTTCATCGTTTTTAGTTCGTAATTTTTCTTATAATTTTTTTTATGCGTTTTACCTCTTGTTTTTATTGCTTTTCATTTATTTTGTATTTAATTTTTTGTTTGACTCTTATGAAATTCAACGTCGATTCCTTTACATGCGCTAACAATACCGTTAGTTTGGCTTATTGACAAATTGCATCGTGTTGCTAGCATTGTTTGCCGCTTAACTGTTGCAATATAGACAAATAAACGAACTGTATGAGTTATAGTATTTGATTTTAGTTATAAAAAAAAAATATCTTAATCACCGCCTTAAATCTGTGTAAATAGTTAAATATTTGTTAAACTTAAATTTCCTATTGTTCGACAGTTCGTGACAATTTGCTTAGCGCATTTAATTTTGCGTTTTTGTTAATAAGCGTGATAGTTTATTTAGTGAAAATCAAGCGATTGTGTGAATTAAATGAGAAAAAAATTAAATATAATTTTTTAGAAAATTAAATAAAATTTAAAAAAAAAAAATTAAAATTTAAAAAAAAAAAAATTAAAATTTTTTTTAATATTATAGATAGACTTGGATACTTAACCATAGTTATTAATTTCTTATTATTTTCGTGGAGACCATATACCACTCGAAAGTAAAATATAATAAAATAAGGTATAATAATATAAAATTATTTCTGGGTGAGAAATTAAATTCACTATAACAAAAAGGGATCTTCAAAATTTAAAAAATACTTTTCTGTATTAAAAACGAAAATGTTTTTGTTACCAAATGATGAATTTTATTTTAGTAGAAAAGTTGCTTTCGAAAGATGCTTTTTATTTTGGTAAAAAAGAAAAAACTCAGATTTTCAATAAGTTATTTTTTTAATATTCGAAAAATGTTATTTCTTAACTGTCAAATGATGAATTTTATTTTGGAAGAAAATTAGATAAAAATTTTTTTTTTTTAATTAACAAAATTATAAAAAAAAAATCTTTTTTTTTTTAAATTAGAAAACAGTGTTTTTTATTTGTTATCCAGTGATGCATTTTATTTGGAATCAAAAGCAAATTTTCAATAAAAATATTTTAGTTAAAAAAATTTGTAATTTTTTTGCTGTCAAATGAGGAATTTTAAGTTGGTAGAAAAGTAAATTAAAAAATAAAAGTTTTTTTTATTAGAAAATAGTGTTTTTTTTGCTGTCAAATGAGGAATTTTAAGTTGGTAGAAAAGTGGCTTTTTAATAATTTTTTTTAATAGAAAAAAGTGTAATATTTTTTGTTTTCAATCGATGAGTTTTGTTTTAGCAGAGAATTGAATTTCTGTGCAGATGTATTTTCTAATCAAACGCAAATAAATGTATAATAAACAAATGCAACAAATAAACAAACAAATATGCAAATGCTCTTTATTTCCTCTTGGATTTAGTTAAGTAATATAAATTTCGGATTTTATGAACTTTTTGGAAACAAAATTTGCTTTAGGCAATTTAATTCCCTAAGTTTTTGAAAGTTTTGTTAATTTTTGGTAATAATTTCTAAATATATAAATTTTATTTCGAAATATTATTTAATCTAGGAGTAATTAATTTTTTTTTATTTAATACTTAAATTAAATTTTAAATTTTTTCGATTTTTTAAGAGCAATTATTTGTTCTTTAATTTGGGAAACTGCAAGATTTCTTTTAAATATATTTTTAAATTGTTTTTTTATATTTGCTATTTTTATTTTGAAAAGAAATTCTTGTTTTAAACGATTTTTTAATAAAAAAATTAAAGATTGCTTTAAACAGAACATGTTTTTCGAATTTTTGCCCTAAAAATGCGTAAATTTTTGAACATAATTGAAAAAAGAAATTTATTAATTAAATTCCTAAAATTTCATTATAGTTATTATTTTATAATAATTATTTAAAAATATTAATTAAATAGTGTTGACTGGAAATATTTTTTATAAACATTTTATTACAAGCGAGTCACAATGATTGGTTGGAAAATGTGTGGGTTTGTGGCTGATTTTGAAAATAAAACGCTATTTTTAAGCTCTAGTTATAAAAAGATGATTTTTTTTTTACTGTTTATACATCATTGAAACCATTAGAATAATATTTGTGCTAATTTTTTTTTTTATTAAAAAAATAGAAAAGAGGAAAATGCATCAGAAGTATGTGCACATTTATTTTATATTACTTTTATAAATTATTTTTTGAAATTTAGGTTGAATTTCTATTGAATAGTCTTCTTGGAAGGTAGTTTAGTTATTTATGCCGATTGCAGTGTATTACTCAATATTGAAGATATTTAATTAAACTGATTTATTTTTGTTACGAATTATAGCAAAAACTTACCGAAACTTACTAAAATAAAGAGTGTTGTCCTGTTTTCTTCACAACAATTGCCTCAGCCTTACTGGTTTTAGCGCTTCAAATTTGTTATTAAGTGTTTTACGTTTACTTTATTGATTCACTGTTTAAGAGTAAAATTAAGAAAATATTTGTACAAAAATTTCTAGTGCAATAAACTGTATTATTTTCGAACAAATTCCGTATTTTCGTTGGACTCTTCACACCACTTGCTGAATTAAATTTCTCGGCGCTAATGAAATGTATTTAAATTATATTTATTATTATAATATATAGTTATAATTAGATTTTATAATAATTACATACTTTAGATAAACACATTTAGTATAATAAACACAATAAGCACAATGCCGAATTAACCGCGAGTAGTGTTGCGCCCTAGTGATCACATTTCGTTGGCTAATACTGTAATAACGACCAATAAGCATATACACGTTCCTAAATTATGCAATTGTTATAATATGCTTATGTAATCATGAACATTAACAGTTTTGTTTAAGTTTTTAATATGCTGTATCTAAAAAAAAGGAAGAAAAAAAAAACAGAAAACCACACACACAAACACACAATTTGTGCGCTTATTGTTGAAGAGCTATTGTGAGCGGAAATCTCATTTTTCAACTACTTTCAAGCAGTCATAACCAGCAATTAACCCCGGCGCACAGTCGTACCTAAGTGTAGATGTGTGTAGTCGCCTGGGCGCAAATGATTCTTGCGTATGCAGTCGTTTGTTCGTCATCATTGTGTGCTTGCGCCTTCTGGCTACCCCCACAAGTTGTTAGCTTGTTCCAGTTCAAAGAATTTCATAAAGCCCATTGGCCGGAAAAAAAAAATTACCAAAAATAAGCCAAAGCATATACTACGAACCATATATGGCATGAAATAATTAGGCTCGATAATGATATTTTGACCGTAAATGGCATTGCCACAAATGTGTTGCATTAACAAATATGTTGAAAGTTAATTCGTATGCAGTCAGTGTAACAATCACCACACAAAATGAAAAATGAATGAATATGCTTCTTTTCTTTTTTTTTTGATGAATAACACAACAAGCTTTGGCGAGCAGAATAGTTAACGGGAATCTGAGTATATAAATACAACATATATGAGAAGTGGAATTTTGAATGCCTTAATACATAACCTGGTAGAAACATACAACTATGCTGGGATTTCACTCAAGTCGTAATTTAGTGCAATAGTCCAAAAATAAGCTTAATTTTATAAAAAAATTTTGAAATTTCGATTTTGAATATCCGAGCTCATAGCCTGTTGGAAACATACATACATATTTGTTGCATATTATAATTTTTCTCAAATTCTAGTTTTAGTCTAACAGTAAGTGAGGAGTTATGGCAGTAGAGAGTCGACTTTTCGTTTCATTTTCGCACTTTCCAATATTTTTCGAAAATATGCAGCATACCTTTAGGCGCCGATTTGTTTTAAGCGAGTTAAAAGCGCGTTTTGAAAGCCAGTATTAGCCGAGTAGCAAGATTTGTTTTAAGCGAGTTGTTTTGAAAGCCTGTATTAACCGAGTAGCAAGCATATATCCTATTATCCTATTACTGCTAGTAATACACGCAATTTTAAAGGGTTTCCAAAGCTGCTCCAAAGGCGATTTACAATATTTCCGAATATCTCTTTTTTTTTTTTTTTTCTCTCAAACTCATTTCACTTCTCACAGCTGCTTGACTGCATTTCCTCTACACACACGCACAATTTTAACGCAGCTCAACCTCTTGTTAGCCGCCAATCCGCTTGCCTGATTATTTGTCGCTTAAGTGATTTGAACGCACTTGATTGATTCGCAAAAATAAAAGGCGTAAACTAAAAACTAAAGCATGCCGAAACCCATTGTAATGAGCAGCAAAACATTTAGCAGCTCGCCGAAAACCGCCCGCTGTGCGATGCATTCCCAACAATTTTCAACGGAAATACTTTCGCTTAAGATTTTCCAGCGGAGTGGCCGCTTTCCTTTGTGTTGTACGCCACTGGAAACTTTGCTTTCGGTATCGCATTTCAACGCCTCTTAAACGTATTTCGCTTTAAGTTCCGCGGCAGCAATTTGTGTATTTTTTTTTTTGCTTGCTTGCTGCCCGCCTTTGTCCACTTGAGTGACGCTGCGCTCAGCACTGCTAGTGCAATATATCATTTCCTACTCTTGGTGAGCAGTAGCCTCGGCATATTACCGATCAAGTACGAGTCTACATAGCTGTATAGTTGATACGCTTCAGTGGCAACGCTGGCCGAATTGATAGGATGCACCGTTGGGCGAGCTCAACTAGTGAGCGTGGTAATTTGCGCTGCACTCCCACTTGAAAATTCAAAGATACGCCTATTATATATTTATTCGTCATGATTTGGTTCGGTCTTTGGACGCACTGCGGCTTCAAGTGCCTGTGTCGGCGTCTGGCCGTGTCTGGCGGCTCTTGACAAAATGTGCTCTATTGGTGCCGTTGTCGGCGCTGCTGCTGCTTCTACTGCTCATGCTGTTAATTGACTAATGATGTTCATTGTTTCGTGATGCGTCAAATATTTCCTCACACTAACGTTTACCGTTATTCCATGATATTTTCTCAGCTATTAATAGATATGTATTTATGTACTGTTATTGAGAAATAGTTTAAAAAATTTTTAAATAAAAAAAATTAGAAACTTTGTACTATATACATATATATAAATTTATATACATACATATTCAAATGTTGAGCTCCATGAGCTCAGCTTCAGTTGTAGAATTAAGTCTAATTGAAGCCAGGAACTTAATAGAGAATTATTTACTGATTTTCGAAACGTGCAGGTGTTTTGATTACTTGTATCCGGAAAAGCTCGGAATTATGCAGGAGAATTGGTATAGGGATTTTCAGCACCGTGGACTTATGTCATATGATATGTAATTATATTTGATATGAGATATAGAGCAGATAACACTGATGGGTGGTGGGTTATGGACGCCTTTTTTATATTCCTTATATCACTCTATATATTACTTTAAATTTTCTAGAGATATTTATTAAATACCGTTATATGGAACCCTGTCAAAAATTCCTATATGATTTGGTATACCGGCCGTATTAAATTTTTTCAGTGATCAATTTCACTTTCTATAGTACATAGCCTGACTCTGGAACTTTGTTAGCCTTTTGGCAGCAATATGAACATAGTTTTCAAAAATTTTTTTTAGAAAAACACCGTTATTTGTATGCTTGAAATGATTTTCACTCGATTCAGTATATTATGAGATTATTAGAGATATTATAGATAGATGAGATGAGATGAGATGAGATGAGATGAGATGAGATGAGATGAGATGAGATGAGATGAGATGAGATGAGATGAGATGAGAGGAGATGAGAGGAGATGAGATGAGATGAGATGAGATGAGATGAGATGAGATGAGATGAGATGAGATGAGATGAGATGAGATGAGATGAGATGAGATGAGATGAGATGAGATGAGATGAGATGAGATGAGATGAGATGAGATGAGATGAGATGAGATGAGATGAGATGAGATGAGATGAGATGAGATGAGATGAGATGAGATGAGATGAGATGAGATGAGATGAGATGAGATATTTAGAGATTATGTTTTGTAACCTGCACTAAATCGGAGGCACTTTTAAATTTGTAGAACCCACTATTTGTCGAACAACATCGAAATTCGACTTAAATGAGATGAGGAGTTAACCGAGGCATGTTTCAAATTTGAGAGCAGAATTAATATTTATATATTTCTTTGTATAGAAGGTAATTATGAATTATTGCCACCGATTCTGGTTCCATTTGGTGAGCTGGTATTGGAAATAAAGTGGCTTTTTTTTTCCAAAAAACAAAACAATAGCAGGAGTCGAAACAATAATTATCTTTGCAACATAACAGCTGGTATACAAAATATATTATATTATATTATTTATTACAATATTATTGTGCTTTATTATCTTTATTATCTTCTCATTCAAAGTTTCAGTTATTACCACGCCACATGGCAACTCCAGCTCCCATATACATACTTATGACTAACTTAAGCATAATATTAAATTATTAATGAAGTCTATAATAGCATTAGTATTCGCAAGTGTAGCAGCAACATAACTGTATAAATACATACAGACGCACATGCCTATTGATATCCAAAACATGCGTGCATTTATTAACAGCCATCCTGTAATCTGCAACATTTGCCAACAATAACAATAACAACAACAACAACAAAGCGCACTGCGTTGGCATATGACACTGTTAAATTTAGATATGCATTTATAAATATGCATGCTAGTAAGTTCAAATGCAATTGCATATACGAAAATAAGTATGCATATATATATATATATATATATGTATATATTAATATGTGCCACATAGCTTGTGTTCCGCATATAATTAACTAGTGCGAACATTGGTTTGTGTGCGCAAGTCGTTGAAAGCAACATTGCCACAAGGGTAAAGTGTGCAGCAAATGAGTCAATATACAGCTAACTCTGGATTATAAGAAAAATAAAAGCAAGAACAACAACTACAACTAGCTAGCTATTTAAGTTAAGTAAAGTCTAGTGTTGCACTGGCACACAGCAAGCGGGAAACGCTATGCATTGCTATTGCATAGGCGATTTCATTTCCGGCTGCTGGCCGCGACGAACAAGTTTCGGACGCATGAAATGCTTGAGTTGCATATGCAAACATGCAATATTACTTACATGTATGTATGTATGTATGTGAGTGTGTGCGTGTGCGTGTGTGTGTGATTGTGTGACAAAAGAAATGCCAACATAGCAACATAGGCATGCACCAGCATATCTACATACATACAAACATTTCTTTAGACCAGCCGAGACAGTTCCCCACTTCTTCGCTTGCCACCGCCATTCCTCCCTACAATCTTTTACTTTACGTTCTCTACATTTTCTTTGTTGTTTTTGTTATAATTTATTGTAATTATTACTTGCCCGTTTTGTATATATGTATATTTACTACGCATTTGCGTGCATGCCGCCCTAATGCAGTAAATTTTGAATTTTATTATGCAAACTTGATTTAGCTGCATAAATGTTTTACGACACAACTGACATTGGCCACAGACAAACTTATGATTGTGTGTGTGTGTGTAAGCTTTATTGTATAACTTGACTTTATTAATATGATTTTTTTCATTATTGTTCCCTACACTTTTGTTGTATGCGCCCATTAGCTCTTCTGCTGTGCTATTCTTCAACTATAACTCAATCGTGCTTGCTGTTTGACGTACTTTAATTAGTTGCCCGGTATGTTGATGTACAATGCCGAGGTCAAGCAGTGATTGTCAATAAATGAGCGTGGCTCAAGCTTGCTGGTTGTAGAGTGGTGTGTGACGACTTGGTGGGCATTAAATGAAAGCAAAGATTCACTAGCATATGCTAAGTAGACACTGCGCATACGCATACATACATATCTCAGCGTAGCACAATAAATATGTCTAGCATGCGTGTATGTTTGTAGGTTTCAGTGTTTACGCCCCCTAGAAGCAGGCCACAACGGTCATGCAGCATTGTAATGCGCAAACAGAATTTTTGCTTAAAGGCAAAACTTCACTTTATTGCCAGATTTCGACGCCCTAACTTCAGTACGCAGCGTTTGTATATATGTAGTGCGCTTTGAATATCAAAATTAGGGTGGTCCTTAAGTAAATGAAGTAGTAAACAATTTTTAACAGGTTTTGTTGACCTTCCTTCCTTATATCGATACAACTGTAGTTGCAGATAAAAGAAAAATTGATTCCAATTTTTTGAGCTGTATGCGCTTTCTCGGACGAAGGTTAAAGTTCAAACTATTTTAACCGTCTTTAAATGAGAGCAAAATTTCGACTAAAGCAAGCAATATCGATTTTATGTATTAGAAAAAAGAAACAGACTTTTTTATTTCTTTCTTTTTCTACTTCTTCCGTTTCTCTTCTTCTTCTTCTTATTTCTTTTCTTTTCCTTTCGTTTTTTTATTCTTCTCTATTTATTTTTATTTTTCTTCTTCTTCTTCTTTCTCTTCTTCCTCTTCTTCTTTTTCTTCCTCTTCTTCTTCTTTTTCTTCCTCTTCTTCTTCTTTTTCTTCCTCTTCTTCTTCTTCTTCCTCTTTTTCTTTCTCTTCTTCTTTTTCTTTTTCTTCTTCTTTTTCTTCTTTTTCTTCCTCTTCTTCTTCTTCTTCTTCTCCATTACTGATCAACATTTTTTTAATATTGATTTTCATATCATTATATATTTCATATCTGACCGAGCACTACTTACAGATTAAGCGTTCAAAACGAAAAAAAAATTTTTTTTCACATCCATATTTATAAAGTACCACCCTAAAATACAGCTACATATACATATATCTACATACAAATGTCAATTTATAAAATATTACCGTTAGAAAGATAAAAGCCGAAAAATACTTAATGTAACATAAATTCGTAAAGTACCACCCTAACGTAACTATGCACATACACATCTCTATATATACATATACACAAACCCATGCATATGTAAATTTGTAAATGTATTTGATTGTCTGCACTTTGATTTCTACTCCATTGCCTTTTCTAGTATCTTTTGTTTGTTATTTGTTGAGAGTTTAGCTTTGGCTTCCTTCCTGCACTGCACATTGCATCGCTGCCCGAAGTCACTGCAAACATTAACACAACAACTCTACAAATATGCACCGAGATAGGTACATACTATTCGCTCGGACGCAACGCTAACGTTGCCGTCCAGTTTCAATTCATGTCAATTTCCACTGCCGTCCAGCACAACCCTGCCTCGTTGATGTATTGCGTTTGATAAGCGCGCCCAGCAAGCGTTGTTGTTGTTGTTGTTCGTGCGTGTATGCCATGCACCGACATTTATATTTATGTGTGTTTTGCGTTGCGCAGTGAAGCGATTTTTGCTTGCTGCATTTTACGCAAGAATGGGCGTGAGAAAAATTTTGCTCCCTGAGATGTATTCATAACTAGTTTGAAAGATTTTGAAATGTTCGCATTGGAAGAGGTTAGTTAACATCATTTGAAATGTGAAGCAATTGCAATTTTTAGACTTTTCGAAATTTTGAAGCATTGTTTTGAGTCTTAACTTCATTTGAAGCCAGACATTTTTCGCATAATATATTTAAAAGATATTTAAAAAAAATTTTCTTTGCTCGCATTTTTAGTCGATTTATCATATGAGACATTGGTTCTTTTCCCAAAAATCAGTTTTTACAGTCCTATCAAAACTGTTTTAAATTACAACGGCTTGTTCGTTTCACCACTCGCTAAGTTTTAGTTAACCTCATTTAACATAGTCTCAATTGAAAATGAGTTATTCGATACACTCAATGGAAACGTTCTGGAAATGTTCTCTTATTCAATGTTTTGCTTATTAAATTTTTCTATAACAGATTCAATGAGATCTGCTAGAAATATGAGTTGTAATTTAATGATTCACAGCACACCTTTAGTTGCAGCAAAAATAAAGAGTTCCATTAGAAGGCCTGTTTTGAAGTACTTGTGAGCTTTCTACCAAGAATAAAAACATCCAAGTCCTCTATATATTATAGCTTCTTTAAATTATATCAATAGTCTTCGATAGTTATGCGGTAGAAATATTGGACTGTTTGGAAAGCATGCTGCTGCGATATTTTTATTTCAACGAAAGCTCGATATTCAGAAAAGTAGTTAAATTTTGTTACATTGGTGCTTATATTGGTTTCAGTAATTGCTTGTTACAGGTCATTATGAGCTCGCTAGTGCCGCTAGTTAGCCCAGTGAAGCAGCTTTGGTATGCAAGATGAACATTGAGTTTATTTGACATTCATTTGAGGTAAAAATACTAACCGTTAGGGTATTTCTTACATTTATTATTTGCCTACTAGAATCCTTTGCTCTTAAATTCTTGTAGAATCTCCATGCTGAATGTTTGGTACCTTTAATTGAAGCTTTCATATGAAATACTTCAAGCGATGATCAAGTAGATAGAGAAGACTACATGACAAGTAATTTTCGGTTAGTGAGAAAGTTTTTGAGATATCACATATCATCTTAGGTATTATAGATCAGTCCAGAAATTGTGGCGAATAAAGGCGGCTCTAGAAACTTTCAAGGTCTTTTGTTGAGCGTAGTAAATCAACAATTTTAAAGGCGATTTCAAAACTGAAAATAATTAAACATATACTAATTTAGTTAAAGATTTTAATATCTTACTTAAGAAGCACAAAAGAATGGAAAAAAATCATTATAATTCGCTAGACCCGCCACAACGACGAAATTTTGCTGAAAATACGAAACAAAATTTGCTTTTAAAGCTACAAAGCAACGCGCTTACTAATATTAGAATTTGTAAAGAGAGCAAGTTTATCGGCAAATATTTTATTGAGAAAGCGTAAATTTCTAGTCTCTGCAACGCAGCGAAAGAAATTTGTATTATAATTTGTTAAACGCCGAAAAGTATGCTACTTTTGAATTTTTTTTGTGAAATTTTGAAATTGAAAAGAATTTGAAATATTTAAAATGTCAAAATTTTACTTCATTGCCAATAAGTGCCATGAAAATAACAGCCGCAACTAACTTTAATAGCTACTTAAACATTCTAGAACCCACCGGAGCAGCTTAGATGCCAGTTGGCGCTTACCTATGCTAACAAACCAACTGGTTGACCTCATAAAAAAATTGCACTAACCGAAATTAGCAACCACCAACACATTTGCTCCAAATAGAGAATTAGTTGAACTTGCTTATGTTTAAGAAGATATAATAATTTATATAAATAATTTCTCTGTTCTCTTCTTCTATGCTTCTCTTACAATCTATCACGTGGCTGTAATTAAACTATAGTAACTTCTATAAAAGCAATTAATAACTAGCAAATGTGTCTTAACAGAAAGCATAATTCATAGTACAAATCTTATCACACTAGCAATTACTCCAATGTCTAAAATAATTGATGCAACAAACATTTTTAATAAACTAAAAAGAATTTCTCTTCCACTTTCAGGTATTTATGTCTATGGATTTATCAATGTTCGTGCATTTAATCATGAGCAATTTACATTTTATATACGCACACTTGAGTAAGTGGCATTTCATATACATGTATGTATATTTGTTTGATTGAATATGTGTATGTATGTATGTATATTTATTCCAGGCTGTATTTCTGTTTAACTACAATTGCGTTCGACACCCTTTAGAAGCAATAACAAAAACAAAAAAAAAAAAAAAAATTTATAAATAAATAAATAAAAAAAAGCGCCTGCCATATTCTAAGCATATATGGTAGGCGTAAGGGCGGCGCGTGTAATACTATTCCACATAAATATATGAGTTCATACATACTTACACATACCAATCTACCAATCTACCATCAGCACTACTATCTGAGAACAATTAATTTCCTTTGTAATTCATCATGCTGAGCAGTTTGTTGATAGCGCGCATACTTGAAGCAGCACTTTGTATATTATATATATATATATTTTCTCGATGTTTATTTACGTAGTGCAAGTAGATATAGTAGATATTGTGTATACATATATTTAAAAATGTATATTTCTGTACCAAAAAACTACGAAAAATTAAAGCCCAACATGCAAAGCTATTTCTCAAAGCAGATGTATATATATGTATATATATGTATATATATATATATATAGATATATATAATTATATATGCAATAGTATTAGTTAATATGTTTTTCCTATTAAATGCCGCCTTTAATAGCATTTTTTTCGTAACAAATTGGAAATATTTTTCTGTTTACTCTATTTCGAAATTACCATAAATGGGGCGGTTGTTGAGCGTAATAACCCATCATACGCTCACTTTTGCTCTAATCACCTACTCATCCGCTCGTCTGGCAACGAACTTCCAATAGCAGGGACTCCAGCAGGCCAAGCATTGTTAGGCACTACTCTATAGCGATACTACCAGGTGTTAAAAAGTGCGCTAATGTGCTGACCTCACGCTGCGCTGGCGTGATGACGAAGCCGGGCTCTACAAAAATACTTTACGACAGGCAGCTTGAGAAGGGGGAAAAATTTAGACAAACACAAATTTTTACGACTAACTTTATTCTGTTAGTCGCACTTTAAAATGCGCGCTGGTGTCACTTTGTTTTCACTTCAAGTCCTTTCTATGCCATGTCCTCTCGCCGATGCCTCAGTGCTACCTCGCTCGTTCGTCACCTTCCAGCGCTTGCTTTTGCTTGCCAACTCTAACTTATGCCTTACATAAGTAATGAAAGGCTGATCATTTATTAAAGGCAAAATTTTGTATAGCAACAAAACTGCAACAACAACAAGGTAGCGGCGCAAGAGAGGCGCATAAAAAGTTGTCGAGCAGCGTGTAGAAAATTGGTAAAAAAGCGCGCAAAGCGCTTCATAATTATAATAAATCGGATTACTCAGTTCTTTTACGCTTTTTAGCATTCTCGTTTGTTACTTTTTATGCTTTTTTCAAATTTTTCGCTTTTACCCCCTTTTGCTGCCGCTGCGGTATTACCGATTTCGGTTTTTTTTTTTTTTTTTTGTAATTTTTTCGGTTATTGAAGCACTTTAATATTATTTTTGTTAATTACATTTTTGACACATTTTATCAAGGGTTAGTAGACAAAATGTAGAATAATGAGTTTTCTGAGCTAATTGGTTGACCATTGGGGGTGTCTTTTATGCCAATTCCACTCGTATATATTGTAGGGATATTTTGTTCATTAAACGTAAGTATGCATTAGTGGGTCTCAGCGCTCATTATGGCGTAAGTAAGCTGTTATATTTATTGATTAAACAATTTTTGCTTTATTAGATGATAGAAAGAATAATTATGGAAGAAATTTCGTGACTGTAATGAGAAAACATAGCAGCCTTTGCACTTTTGAAAGACACGCGCTGCTTTAAAAGCGAATTTGAAAGGAATTTTTGAACAATCTTTTCGTACAATGTCTTAAATTCATTAGTGCTGTTGTCTACTGAAGACTAGAGTAATCTAATATATTCAGAATAATTGTATACAACAATGTTTTAGTATCAAAAATGTTGCTCTTAGGTAAGTTCCTTGGTTAAATATAATATGTATGATAGAACTTTTGTTTATATAAGAAGAGCTGAATAATTCCTCAAGCGCTGATACTTAGAAACTAACCTCGCCCATTCTATGTGTCAACTTGTTTCGCCCTCAAAACCATATAGCTTTTATAATTACTCCAAATACTGCTTGTAAATCTTAAAAAAAAAGGTATGCAAATGAACAGAACAATCGTTTAACAACAAATTTATGGGTTTTCTTTGCATAACTAAAAGGAACACCAGGAATTTGGCAAACGAATCAGTTTTTTAAAGATATTTAGAGCTTACGTCATCTAACTACCGACATCTCAGCAGTAAAGTGTGGTCAATGACTAAAATATATTTTATTTTTAAATATTTAATTGCTGTGAGAAACAGTTGTAAACTTTTTCTAACAGTTTGAAGAGTTTATGGTGAGGTTGGTTTGATGTATATGCTGAATTTTCCTGTTGAACTTTTAATGTTTTATATAAATTATTTCATACTCTAAATTTAAATCATCTTATACCCGCTATTAATTTTGAATTAAGCGCATACGTTCTGTCAGTAAGATCGACAAAGCTTGCAACCGAATTGGGAACTCGTGTTTGTGTAATTTTGACGTAAGATGATTTTCCGGCTAAGTTTTTAAACACATATTATTCATATATAAATATATGAAGATGTGAACATATACATAAACTGTAACTTTCAAAGTTATCATGTTTTGTTAACCAGTCCCGAAACTTTGAGTTAACACATAAAAACCGACTGGGCACATACAATATTAAAAAGTTGTAAGCTTTAGCTGAAATTTTATCGTTTAATGCATTAATTTGGCATATTTCGCTGCACAAATAATCGGGATTAGATATTTTCGGGATACCGAAAAATCGAGATTTTCCTTTTATTACGTATGTATGTTTATAAATATAAGTATTATGAAAATTTAACATCTTTAGCAAGTATACTTATACACTAATTTTGTTATATACTCACACTCCTCTTGTATACGAGCATTTGTAAGGCTGCGTAGCAAAAAATTATGTATGCAGGCGACAACACATTTAACATAAATTCTACATAAACTTATTAAATCTTAAAAATGTTGACAGATATTATTTAATTCCTTTGCCTTTTTATGTTTTTCATGTCTTTTGCATTTTTTAAAATTATTCTTTTAACCTTTTTCTGAATTTTGAAGTCGGTTTTTGCATACAAATTAAAAGCATTGTCACAAATTTGATAATACGCTGTTGTTGTTATCACTTTTTGTTGCTGTTATTACTTTTTATTGTTGTTTTTTCATTGGCGTCACTGCCTACATTACTCAAAACGCATAATTTCCTTAATTGCTACCGGTAAATAAAAGAAATGTAATAAAAATTTAATTCATAAAATAATTTTTCATGCTGCCAAACTGATGTTGTTTAACAAGCTAACAACAACAACAACAACAACAACAACAACAACAACAACAACAACAACAACAACAACAACAACAACAATACCGATATAAGTATTATTTATAAATAGGCAACTACTGACAAAACCAATTTAAATTTCCTTTGACGCTTGAATTGCTACGAAAACGAAATGAAAAAAAAAAAATGAATAAATGTATTAAACGTGACACCTGTGGACGTTGCTCTGTGGAATAGAAAAATAGAAAGGAAACGCAATTTTATTTTTTTTCTCGGCTACCCGCCTCTTCGGGCACGCCGCAGCCGCACCAACTCATGCCACTTAGACCTTAATAATATGCAGCCAGCACTACTTCAATTATGCCGACACGAAACGAAAAGGTCGCAGCAATACCAGCTGCTGTCATCGGCGGCTTCATGCCGATCGCGCACTCTTTGGTGACATCTTGCAACACGAGCAAGCGCATCGTATGCGGTAGTGCAACGACACGTACATTTTGTCGCGAGCCACTGATATGATATGTTTGACTAGTCGGTCGGTCCGCTTCCTTATTTGTTGTTGTTTTTTAGGCACTTCGTGTGAATGCAATAAAGTTTAGTCAAGCGTGCCTAATTTGTGGGTATCTATACCATTTTATTTTACTAAACGAACGAAACAGCAAAAAGAAAGCCAGTTGCAGACATACAAGTTTTCGTTTCTTTTACTCCGCTTTGTCTGCGCACACATATTCGTACTCCAGTGGTCGCCATGCTGCCCCAAATACCTCCACAGCGCATTTTGAAAGCGTATCTGGTGCTATCTATTTCTATTACAAAATATTTGTCTTGATGTTCATTTAATTTAATTGAATTAAGTTCATGTAAGTTTCATATTAATCAAGCCTATATTGTTGTGCCGTACATACGCAGCGCGGTGTGGCAACGATGGGTGCTAAGGGTCAATTGAAATCTTCGAAAGTAAACAAGTAGTGATTTTGAGATATGTTAATGTGATTGATGGGTCATGCTTATAGTTATTTGTATTTTATAACAATTTCATAACCAAATAAAAAAATTTTTCGGTATCGAAAAATTCGGGATTTGCAACTCTATCTGGCGGTCATAGAATTTTGCTAAGTTTTTGATTAATTCATAAAAACATTTTATTTAAAATATAGATACAAACACGAAAGTATTAAATAATTTGTTTTTAAATAGTAGAATGGTTTTAAATCGAAATATCAGCGATAGCTCGTGTTGATAGCGCCTTCCAATAGTTATGTATTTATATACGAAACATTCGCAAAAACATCTCTTTTTAGATTTTTTAAACACTGTGTTTTTCAACGCTATGCATTTCTCACTTTCTTGAAAAAGTACCAAAAAAATTATTTTTTAGCAACACTAGTCGGTTAAAAAGTCTAAAAAGCAGCTCAAATTATTATTATTTTTTTTTTAATTCAATTGTTTATTTTTTTATAGCGCAAAAAAAGGTCTTAACAATAAATCGCATTTCCGATACCTACAATGATTCGGGATCCCGAAAAAATTTTGGAAAATCCCGAAATCTCATAATTTATATGTGTATATTTGAGCTTTCTTGTAGCACAAATTTTACAATACAAAAATTACAATGTGCGATTACGAGTGCTTATTTTGCTATACCCTGTATTTAATGCGTATGCGGCTAAACAACTACTACTATTCTATAATTGTATGGGATCAGATCAATAATTTCATAAAAGTTTTATTATTTGTGAAATAGCAGACGATTTGTTTAATTTTTGGTAGTGATAGCAACAGTTTAAAAATATTCGGAAATCCCGAAATTTTTTTGTGATCCCGAAATTACTTTTTCATTATTACTTAAATAATCAAATTTCAACAGCAAGCTTTTAAGTGTGGATATGTCTATTACATATGACACATATGTCCCGCTTAATCATTTGTATTTTATTTCCATATGCTCAGTTGTAATAAATGCTGCTAATATTTGTTGCAGCAACTCATCTTAATTTGAAATGCAGTGGCACGTCGCGCTGAGCATTAAAAACGACAAATATAATTTTTATATTTCAGGCATTTACATTTCCATAGTGCAACGTGTAGTTTTTTCTCGCCTATTCTTACTTTAATATCAAATTGTTGCAAATGCACATGCATTTTTACGCATTTATTTTCTTTAAAGCTCTGCGTCTTTAGGTTGCAAGTCCTAAATACCAAATGTGCTTCCCTGCCACTTCCGTTTTTATAGCGTGAAATAGCAGGAATTATATATGCTTTATTGACATTTTTATAACTAACATATAAAAATGCTTGCCACACACACATATATATGTGTGTGCATAGCGCACTCATTCGCTTATACCCGCTGACACACATATCTAAATACCTATAAATTTTCATACCGTCACACATTACTCCAGCCACATCATTGTGGCGTGCGATCGTTACTCGCCTGCGCTGTTGTTGTTCTTGTTGTTGTTGCTGTTATTGTTGCTTACGGCCAGGAGGAGGCATTTATGGTCATTAAAATTGCGCTGTAATTCATTGCTTTAGCCTTTCAGCGTTTACTCCTTATGTGACAGCACCGCACATTTACAACATAAAACCTTTCAACATTTGTTGTTACTTACTGCGTTGTTTTTTTTTATTGTTAATACACCAGTGCATACACACACCTATAATATAAAAGTGTGTTTGTAGGTAGCCATAAAAATGTCGTGAAACGCATAAATGTTTAGTTGTTAACATTTTGCTGGTATAATGACAGCAACAGTCGCCCGCAAAATATATAATATCGACATACATATGTTTTCCGTTGCCTCTCTCCCCATCGCGTAATGAATTATTGGCAGGATGTTTGTTGTATTTGTTTGTGGATAGGGTGTAACTTGTTGGTATATGTTATATATAAAATCCTTCAATCAAATGTTAAAAAATTTTATAGCTCCTTTTTTGGCGGAACTGATATTTTAACGGTGCTTTGTAATATATCAAGTGACATTTTTAATGAGATAAGGTGAAAAATATACACAAGTTTATAGTTTCAGCGATATAATTTCTCAGAATTTTACAAATTTTAAATTTGTGATTCAGAATTCAATCGCTGTAAAGATCTTAGAATTATGATGTACAGTTTAAAAGCAATTCTCCGAGAGAAACTAACCTCAAAATTTTTCCAAAGGAAAAAAACATTTCACTAAAAATATTTTTAGTACCATATTAATAATTTATGCGAATACCGTTACTTATGGAACATGATTTCGTAAATAGTGTGCCTGCAACAGATAGCTTCCATTCTATTCATAATGCTTTCCAAGAACTTTGGCAATGGTCCAACTTTTGGTCAATGTAAATACCTCGCGGTTGTTAATCAAAGATCGAAGACTCGGAAAATATCGATTATTGTAGGACTATGTAACGAAATCTTATTGAAGTTAGAGATCGTCCGTGATCTTGCCGCTCAAGTTTGACAACACAAGAGTTCTTTATCATATCTCTGAGAGAGTGTTCTAAGAGAGAGCGAGGGAGAGAGAGATAACCTTTTCAGACACATTTTGAAAGAATAATAGTACATTATGTTACAGCTCCGAAATTGAAAACCAAATATCATTTTCTGTAGCTGATTTTGAAATAATGGAGTAGCTTTCGTTTCTACATTTAAGCTCAGAAAAATTTAAGAAACCGGCTATATGATATCTCTAACTCCTCATGCTACCTCATCCCCCTGATATTGAAAATCCTAATTTAACTATTGAACTGAAATCTGGTCTTTCAAGAACAAAAATACCTAACAGGTGGTTCAGTCTTATAATCTTCCATGCAAAATACCACCTTTTATATTGCACGATGAGCTGTGATCGGTTTAGTCGGGAATGAGTCGTCTCTAGGTGGCGCTCAGAGGGAGTTGTAATAAAGAGAGAGTTGTCTCTTGGTGGTATTTCTTATTAAACCAAAGCTCTTCCAATCTACTTAAGATCAGAAATTACTGTTAGTTCATTTTTTCGGAGGGCACTAAACGTAAGAAGTATCTCTAGAAGAAATCAAATAGGATGTTTTGAAATAAAGTAAGTTTTAAATAAAAATTCATAGACAAGCAGCTGTGTTCGACAAATATTACATCCAGCTTATATTCATCTCCCACATATTATTTTCACAGCAAAAAAATCTAAATTTTCTTAAAAATACATTTAATTTTTTAAAGCAATTTTGTTTAACGATTTTTAGAAATTTGGTTTCTTTTTAATATTTGTTTTAAAAATCTTTTTTTAACAAAAAAAAATAAAATTTTGTTAGAATATCATAATGAAATAAAAATATTATCATAAAAAACAATTTTTTTTAGAATATTTTAATTTTTAGAACATTATTTTGAAAAGATTCTTAAAACAAATATTATGTATACATTTTAGAAAAAAGATGTTTATTTTAAAAATTTAAAAGATAAAATAAAATACTTTTTCTGTAACATATTTTAAAAACTTCAATATTCTAAAAGTTTTCTAAGCAATTTTTCTAAAAAGTAAATACATTTATAATAAAAAAAAACTTTTTTTAAATATACATGCATCAAAAATGTTTTTGTAAAATTTTTCTAAAAAACTTTTTTTTTTCTAAAAAATATTCTAAAAAGATTAATGTACCGAAAAATTTTCTAAAGAAATTTTCTAAAAAATTATTTTTCTTTTATAATTTTTTCCAAAAAACCCTTTTTAAAAATACATCAAAAATTTTTTTTAAAGGTGTGCTCCAAAACTAAAATTTTTCTAAAAATTTTTTTTGTTTGTATTTTTCTAAATTTCTTCTGAAATATCTTCCGAAAAATATTTCTGAACAATTTTTCTAGAAAATATTTTTTTTTAAATATTTTTTTTCTAAAAAATCGTTTTTAAAAAATACTTAAAAATCAGATTCCTATGTACCATGTACTATGTAAAAGTCAACACTAAGCATTTTTGAACAAGAAAGGGTTAAAGTTATGAATCCATAGCATGTGATTGAAAGGAGCAATAACGACAGTAACAACAACAGTAGCGGTAACAACGGCAGTCTTATCGAAAGCACAAGAATAAGACTAATTCCAAAAGAGGAGTGGGCGTTCGAACACAATAACCCATGTGTATGTACCAGAATTGAACATACACCTGCAAACAAACAGACATACACACATGAAAGGCAGTGGATTGTGTGGGCGCCAAGCCATGGAAGCCCTACAGTTGCATTGAATTGCTCCTGGCAATGATTTTTGTGCTTGTTGTTGCGCGAACAACAATTTCAGGCGTTGTTGTTGTTGTTGTTTTAGCCACCCAACTCTCTCGCTATGCATGACAATGCCAAATATGCTTTTGATATGCTGCTGCAGCGCATAGCGGTCGTGATTGACAGTGAGGCAAGAGCGCGGCACACACACACATACACACACACACATAAATACATTCAACCTTACACTTTGCTCGCATATGCTGCCTTCGAACGGTTAATTCGCTTTTAGTGGTGTTGCAAAAGACATCCCTGTGTGGGTGTTGTTGTGCAAAGTGTTGTGCGCCCACATGTCGATGTGTGTGTGTGTGTGTGTGTGTGTGTTAAAATTTGCCTTTTATTTTTGGCTAATTCTTTACTTTTTACCCTACCGCTCCGACTCAAGGTGCTGCTTTTGAATTGAATTCCTTCATTTTGCGCGTACGACAGCCAGCAGGTGTGCTGGATATTGTTACGCGCTAGCATTGTGTTGCTTTTGTTGTATGCGGCGCCACGTGGTACTTTTTCGCTATGAAACTTCTACTTTGCTGTCTAACTTCAAAGTTGGCGTACATTTTCGCATGCAAGTTCGTGAAAGTGGCAAGAACTTGTTGGAAATTTTCGAAGAATTTGCCGTAGCAAGTGCGAGAAGTTATACATATGTGTGTGTGTATTGGATAGAAAAATAAAAAGCGGTGCTAAAAATTTATAAAATAGTGCAAAGAAAAATAATCTTAAAATTTGAAGTTGATGAAGCTTTTCGATTATTATTTTCGTCATCGATTGCAAAACTACATGCAGTGTGAACTTTTGGAACGGGTAGATGGCGCTAGTAGCGAACTGGCGTTAATTTACCGAAGACATTTTTCATGGCGTGCCGAAGCTGTTTAATTGATTTGGGCAGAATTTTGTGATTCGGACTTCAAAGATCGAATAGCTTTGAAATCGAAAAGTGGCTTCATCGCTGAAAACGGCATTTTATATATTTCTCTTTCATTTTATATCTAACGGTACTGCTATTTTGAAGTTTTGTGCTGAGAAAATGTTGCCTTTATTGAAGTAGAATCGATTTAAAAGCAATTTTCGGACTCAACTTGAAAGTCTGTGTATTTCAGAGCCGCTAGATGGCGCTGATGTTCAATTGAAATAATTTTGTTTTATGAAATTCTAACTGTTTTTGATTAAATAATTTGAGGAAGCCAGCGATATTTATGTATACATTTTGACATCGTAGCATGTTACCAAAATGTCAGGCCTCAACTGATGTAGCTTTCGTTTAGTTTACAAATATGGTTTATTTTATTTTAATTTAGAAACTTGAGACTATGGGAGAATAGTATTTTTTGTCTCAATAAAGTCTGGAAGAAAATAAAAAGTTAGACTTCAGAATACTAGAAAGCACGTAGAAAAGTAGAAAGGAGCGAAAAAAAAATATTTTTTCTACAGCAAGCGCCCTAAACTGCGCTACAAAAATAGAAAACTGAAGCCAGCCACTTTTAATTCAGCGCCAAAGGACTATCCAGCACAGCATAACCATTGTCCCAACGCATGTAATATCTCGTCTACGACTGGCAGTCGGCGCATATTTGCTCATATTTCACAGGATGATGACGACAAAGTGTGGCGGCGTTCGCCGACGACAGAGGACAGACGACAGACGATCGAAAGCGTTTGCATCATTATTATTTTCTTTCTTTTTTTGCACTCACGGCTTCCATGTTATTTTTACTACAATTGCACTTGGGGGAGCCGCAGCAAATCATGCATTGCACACATATATACATGCGCCCACACTTAAGCACATATGTATATATATATATAGTATATATGCGCACATGCGACATGATTGCGCCCCAATCACACATTTTGGCATTTTGGCGACACGACGCCATACATCATTGCGCATCTATCGTATTTCCGCTATAAAAGTCCAACGTCGCCGGTTGCTGTGATTTCGTAGCGGCTGACTGCCACTGCAATTGAGGAAGCACTTGCTGGCTAAGCGTAAAAAGAAAATGCTATGGTTGGAAAAAAATTGCAACTTTTTTTTTTTTCTCCTGCTACTTCCGGTTTCCTGTTGTTCGTCGTTTACCGTGTCGTCATTGCGCACTTTTCCCTGTAACTTTTTACTTACTTACCCGCTAATGTGTGTAGTTGTTGCTAATATGCGCACTTTTGTTGTTGTTGTTGTTGCTGTTTGCTGCTTTAGTCTAGTTACGACTCTCACTCTTCATTTGCATATTTCATTGCATTCAAATTTGCAGTGACGCTAAACACACACAAACACACGCGTACAAAAAGCAAACTGAACAGCAGCAATAATGGCAAATCGTTGCATGCAACACTGTAAATTTAGTTTCGTTGTTGCTACGATGCTATAATTTGAGTATAGTGCGGTTCTTGCGGCGTGAAGTGCTAAAGAATCGAGTTTTTGTGTATCCTGTGACACAAACACTAGCAGGCATATACTGAAATTAGGTGAATTCGCACAGGTGGCAACACTACCAACATTTGTGTTCACGCTACACTGCTGAGCAGGTCGGCAACTGATTGTGTACAGCAGCATTTTGGTTTTGGAAACTCCGTTTTGTTTTTGAGTGAAAAGTGAACATAAAAATAAAATTCGCGAGCGAAAAAAATGTGATTCAAAGTTACAAATAAAGAGCTAAGATATGGCAAACTCTGTTGCAATTTAAAGCACGCATATGAAATAAGATTTTAAATGTGAAAAAACAATGTTAATCTTGATATTCTTTTAAATTATTTATTATTATTATAAATTATAAAAAAATATATTATAATTTAATAATTTATAATTAAATAAATAAATTATAGTAAATATATTATTATTATAAATTTTAGTGTTATAAGCCAAGAATGTATTGGAAACTTCTTGGAAGAGCTTAAACATGTTTATACTTGCGAAAAATATCACTCGCGCGTAGAGTTAACATTGTTAAAGAGCTCGCGAACGAAATTTTTATCGCGAATATAAAAATTTATCTCGCGAGCAAAATATTTGCATTTCGTTAGTGTAAAAAATAAATTTCGCTAATTGAAAGATATAATTTAACGAGACGAAGAGAGTTTGGTGCAAAAAAAGATGAAATTCGCTAGTAAAAAATTCACTTTCGAATGAAATTTACTCTTTATTGAGTAATTTACTTGAGCAGCACGAATTTTTGTTTTCTTAATATCGAAACTCTGCTGTTTACTGCTACAGATTTGCACAATTTTTGGAATTTTTTAACCATCTTTTATCTGTTCCACGCCACTGTAGCGCTTTCTTAACACCCCTTACCATTATTTGGTTTTTTCGAATTGCGTCGGGAAGGCAAAACATAAACGGCGTAGAAATTCAATATCGTGCGCCCTGGTGTATGCTAATGAATACCCACTTCGACTAGCACACACGCGCACACAAACGCGAGCAAACATTTCCAGCACAATTCAAGTGTCAAAATGAAGCGAAATCATTCAAGCCCATACCGCGCAACACACCTCTCCCACCCAAATACACCAACATACACTACCGTTGCTGTTAAATGCCACAGTATACCAAAATATAAAAAAGAACGATTTACACGCAGTTAGTTGAGTAAGTAGTGCTATATACTAATGTACTTGTGTGTGTGTTTATGTGTTTGTGTGTATGTGTGAATTACACTTATAAATGTGTCTGTGCATGATTTGTGGGTGTGTTTTGTTGGTTTGCAGTTGCGGTTGTTGCGCTTAAGTAGTTTCTGATTTCCACAACCAGCTACATATATATGTATATAGAGCACACGGCGCGCGCTCTGGCGCCTAAAGCTATGCTAGCTTCGACGACAAATCCATCCTTTGCTTGACTCCTTTGGTATTTATTCATTCATTTCGCACTTTTGCTGTGCGAACACTTGCAAACACACACACACACACACACACATACATACTAATGCACACCAACACAGAGGAATCACACGCATACATATATTTATGCAAATTTCCGCTTGTTCTCTTACTTGCCACTTGCTCCATTGGGTTTGTGTGTGCGTTATTCGTATGCAATTTTCTTCTAGTCGCTGCTTGTTTTTTTCTGCTGAAATTGCAATTTTTAGCCCTTCAAGTATACATTTTGCTGTTTCTTTTGCTTTGATTTCGCTTTTCATTTTATTTTTTGCTGCTTTTTTCTTCTTTTTTTGCTCACTTCTCTGTTGAAACACTGGCAATAAAAGGGGAATTTAACGCTAAATTAGAGATTAAAATACGCTGTAGTGTGAATTTTAATTCTTATTGCTATATAAGCTGGCAAAAGTTTGCTTTTCAGAGAGAGAGAGAGAGGGAAAGAGAGAGAGTGAGAGGCAGCGCTGCTCTTGTGGATTGGCTTGTGTGTGCAATCATCTTCTGAAAACCGGCTTTAATTGAAGAGTGCTAGAATGAGTATATTGTGGAAAATTTATTCTCACTTTAATACAACAATAAAAATTAAGTAAAAAAATTTTTTTTTTTAAAAGTGATTATGAAGTAATTATGAAAAAAGTACTTGTTTTCAAGACTAACCAAATAACTGTTTGCTTTGTTATATTTTTCACACTAGAGACTTTCTGTAATCAGAAGGTCTTATACGAGGTGTGTTCAAAAAATAACGGGCATTTTCTCTGATTGCATTAGGCAAAAGCGTTGAACTTGTTGGCAGTACTCCTTATTGACCGTTTGACCTTGAGGCAGGAATTCATAATGCATTATGCCCTTAAAGTCGAAGAGCAAAGTCGAATAAAATATACCCGATATTTTCGGAGCACACTTCCTATAACAAATGTCTAACTTTGTACCTTAATTTAACTTGGATTGCACTGTGACAGAAGTTATAGTCAATAAAAGCATCTATTTCTACTCCAAAATCATTTTAAGCTGGTTCCTTTGCCTTTTATCTGAAATTTTATATCAATATTATATAAAAAAAACTCTCATGAATTTTATTGAAACTTCAAAGCCTTCTTCATGTATGGAATTTCTTAAGTTTTTGTACCAAAATATTTCTTAAGAAGCGCCATTAAATATATGTACAAAGCATCTCGAAGTGCAAGAATTCAAAAAAACTAATATTAAGTAGAAACTGAAATTCTATTGAGCATCCCAGATTTTTCGAAATTTGTTTCTTCACTATCCTCCCTCCACTCCCGAGATCGTTATGTCTGAAACCAGAGTTTCTTTTCACAACTGGAGTAATAATATTTTTTGTGTTCGTCTTCCAACCCCTTTTCGTAAAAATGCTGAATTTGTTTATTAAATTACAGCGGAAGGGCGAAAGTGTCAAATCAGATTAGTCGGTAACAGTTTAAACCTTTAGGGTTGCTTATTGCACCCTTTTGGCACTCATCTATTTGTGTCTGCTTGGAAATCTGCGCACTTATGTCACTACTCCATTTAGTATGCATAATAAATATGAATTGAATTTTTGCATAATGCCCAGCGCAAATCCCACTTGAATGTCATTTTGACAGCTGTCAAAATACAATAGTAAAACTGTGACCCTAGAACACATGTCACTGATGCTGTCAGAGCTGTCAGAAATTCGCAAAATTATTTTACTTACCATAACGAGAGAGTGAGAGAGTGATAGAGGGGGAGATAGAGAGTCAAATGGTCTGCAGCGAAAATTGAAACGGAACAACGACGCAATTAAATGCGTAAGAATAGTGTATAAGTTATGAGAATGCACAAAAAATCTAAGTAATGTAACCCTAAATGTTGAGCAAGTGAAAAATGTCTAAGGGAAGCAAAAAAAATTGAACAATTGTTTGGCAATGATGCGCATAAAATTTTGCAAATCCTAGTAAACGCTTCAAAAAACTTGCTAAAGCGAAGCATACAGAAGGTGGATATTTCTAAAAGTATTACACGCATGTCATAAATTCATTAAAATGTCCTCGACTAAATGTCACTTTAGACATTTCGTATGACAAGTGCGCGTAACAAACTTGTACGTCAGCTGTCAGGGAAGAACGGAAAATTCATATAAACGCTTGACAGGCATTTATGTGGGTGACAAAGAACGCTGCTGCACATTTTTCTTCATTTGCGGCATTATTTAGTGCCTTTCGCACGCATAACGCACATTGTATGACCAACTATGTATATACTTTGTCAACAAATGAAAGTTTCGAATTTTTCGCTTTTTCTACGTATTTTTTTTTTACATATTTATTTGTTTATTTTAATGTTGTTGGCTTTGTGGTAGCGTCGTTTGATCAATGCTCCACGGCAATACCGCTGCTTTGTTGTCACATTACATATTTTACATATGTACATATATGCTTAAAGTTTGTTCGTACATATTTACAAATAATCTGTTACCTTTCTCCAACTATTTACTTGCCGGTTGTGTATAACTGTCACTTGCGTGCGTTCGCTGCCCTCTGCATGCGGAGAGCGTGGTGGATTTGACATGGTGGCGGCGCACCCACTCTCCCGCTCCACAACTCTGTCAATTGTTGGCGTGGGTGCCGAAAGTGGAGCAGTCAGTCGGCATTTGTCGTCAGTCACATGACTTTCATTGTGCACACTTTGTTCACTCGACAAATTCGACGCCAGCAACTTGTTTGTAGCTAGCTGTCGGCTGTTACATACTATATATATAATACATATATGTCTAGAAGCACATCAAGTGGTTAATTGATCAATTTAATTTGACACTCAGCTGTTGCTAGCATTTTATTTCACTACTGCTTTTGCAATAAACGTTAAATGTACGTCTTTTCCGTACTCAACACTTGCACTCGCACACTTGACGGCTGATTGTCGACAGTTTGTAGGCTGTAGTAAACTCTATTCACATACGATTGCATGTGTCATACACATACACACTGCTTGCAACATAATAATGACAGTCATGTTGATGTTTGCTGACAGCTGACAGTTATCAATTGTTGATTCAATTGGTAGTTATGCAAATTGTCATCAGTAATGCAGTCACTCAGTCAGTGAGTTAGTCAGTCAATCGCGCCTGAGCAGCCACACACACTCACACACACACACATGCTCCCATTGTTGTGCATCAATCAGCATAAATATTTTTCACTTCGCTTGTAAACATTTCGGCGAAAAGGCAAAGATTTATCATCTACGGCAAGCATTCAGCATCCAATTAATTTGTTGCCCTTTGTTGTGGAATTCTCAGAATTTTGCTTTTTTGAAATCTCTTTCTGCTCTCACCACTTAATAAGGAAGTTCGCTTGCATCCCGTTCCCGTTCAAATTGTTTAGTTTATATCAAATTTTATTTTTTGATTATCTACTTCAGATTTATTATTATTAGGGTGACTAAGATATTTTTCATGCGTACTTCCTTATTAAGTTTTATGACTAATATTGTTAAAGGCTTTATAATTTTGAGTGATTCAATAATGCATTAAATTAATTAAGCGCTATAGGGCGTTGATAAACTGTAATTGGTGAGTAAGCTCTAAGTTAAGTTTATATTACTAAATCACATCAAAAACGCCGATGAATTCATGCGTTGTTTAGATTTTAAAAGTTTTTATTAAAAAGTTCAAAATCAATAGTTACGAAGCTTTCTTTAAGAAAGCTGAAAAACAATAGCACGCAGCTTTCATTTAAAAAGCGCAGAAAGCTTGTTGTCAGCTTTCTATTTGCTTTGAAGTGTGACTTAAATAAATCACGTATTTTAATGTACTACTCAAAGTCTTTCTGAAAGCTACTTAGAAATGAAAGCTCGTGCTGAAGATAACTACATTTAATAAGAGTAACTTTGAGAGCTTAGTTCGTTGCAATTCTCAAACTAATCACGCTCATGCTGAGGTTTACAATAATTTAAGAACTTGATGGTGTAAATATTAATATTTTGTTTATGTCTTTTTTAAAAGCTTTAAAGTTATGCTGCCAAGTTAGTGATAAAAGTTTTATTTACAGTGTTAATGCATGAAATCTTCAAGACTGATAGGTTTTGTGGCTTCATTAACATGTTTGCAGATATATAAACGAAAAATTTTTAATATTACCTCAAACCATATAAGCTTTAAGCTTTAATTACATGCAGAAAGCTTTTGTCATTTATCGTAAGGGTATAAGATAAATTTTCCAAATATTGCCAAGGAGCTTTCGGTTGAATAAATTTCAATTTTTAAATGCAAAAAAGAGTTTTTAATTTAAAAACTTTTCGTTCACTTGGAAAGCTTTTGAAAACCTTCTTTAAAAGTTCAAAAATTTATTTTCAATGCAAGTTTCTGTATTAGAGCTTACCAAGCAGCTGCCAATTCACCTGACTTCCTAAAGAGCTTTCGCTTGAAAAAGCTTTAAGCTTTTTAAGCTTTCTTAACTGATAAATGACTATCTAAATGTTTGGCTCTTATGTCAGCATATCAAGTTGGGAGCTTTTTAGATATTTTCAAAAAGTTATTTATAGCTTTAAAGCTTTAATTAAAATGAAAATTAGTATCAAAGCTTCACTATTTTATAATCTACGGCGATTGGCACAATTAGCAACGCTAATGACCTGCTTCTTGACATGCTTCTCCTGTTAGTCTAGCTTATGCCAAACTGTGGACCACCCATGGCGTATCGAGCAAGCATTTATTGATTAATTTTAAAAAAACGGCACTTTTAATGAAGAGGGACAACAACAGCTAAGCGCTTAGCTGACGAGTCGCGCTGACTGGCAGATAAACAGGATTTGCAATCAGCTTGCAAAGCGCATGTCAAGCTTAAGCTATTAAGAGAAGAGTAGGAATTTATAAAAATCCAAATAAAAAGTCACAACTGGGAAATACCAACTGCAAAACAAATGCGTAAAAACATTGATGACAGTTGTACAAGCAAATAGCCAACAATGCAACGGAGCGGTCAAAAGTCCGCCAGAGGCGACATGCAGCAACGTAGAGAGGAACACCTGACATAGAAAAATACAAACACAAAGAAGCGGAAAATCAACAACGCTTTGGAAGCCGCCGGCAGCAACTACAAAGTGATGCGCCCAGCGTTTGTATATATGCATGCTGCAGAGAAGGCCGTTGCCAATGCCGCAAATTGTTGCAAGTATGCCGCGCAATGCCGCGCAATGCAACGAAAAAAAACCAAAAAAAAAAAAACATTAACAACAACCGGCAGCCGCAAGCGACAAAGCAACGCCGCTAAACATTTTGCATGCTGCCACACCAGCCAAGTGTGGCCATTCCAGCTTGCGACAAATGCCGCTCATAGTAAAATGCCAGTATTTGCGACACAAGGTTTCGCCCGCCTGGGTATCATTAATAGTTTAGCCCATTTTTGTGCAAAACTGCATTAAAAAACTATGTGTAAGCTATGCGTTGCATGGTTGGCAATGTTGCAACATGCGCTGCCGCAAAAATAATCATCTATAAATTATAGAAAATTGAAAAGACGCGGTAAGATAGCCGGCTATACTGTGGCAAGTAGTGCCGCAGACCGTGCAACAAAGTGGCGCACGCACAGCGTGGTGCACACAGTCGCTGTAGTGTAATAAATGTCCGCATGCTATCCTTTATCGTTGCAATACTTTTTAACTGAAAGTCTTTGCATTTACCGCACTTTTATTTATTTACTGCCTTTAAACGTGTGGCAAGCGCGAAACAAAAACAACATAAGGTATATATAAAGTATGCAATGCAACGTTGCAATCGGCGCAGTCGCGCGCACCTACTGCATTTGCCATATATTGGATTTATAAAAGCGCGCGATTACATATAGTTAGTTGCCTGCTTGCGCTGCACCTGCGCACACTTACCCTTACCCTTACCCTTTCCCTAAACAACAGACTGCGCAAGTGCTAACCAGCTGATTTTTGCCTTCGACACATGCTACATGGCATGAATCTTTATGCCAATACTCGGCTGTCTCAACTTTCAAAGCCAAAAACGCCGACAAGCAGACGAGCAGACGAACTGCACGCCTTTGTGGTAGGCAAAATGGTCAGCAAAGAGCACACATCGGCGTAGTCTAGCGTTAGCAAGCCTAAAATGTCTGAAATGTCTACTCAGCCTAAGCTAAGGCAGAACTTTAACTAAAACTCCACTAAATTGCTATCCACCTCAACTTCGAAATTCGGAATCCGACTCATGTTGAGCGGCAGCCTCCACCGTGCTGCACCACACCACCAGCTGCTGCCAAGATGTAACTGTGATACGACACGGCCAACACTTCAGACGAGCTGCAGCGCTACATACTTTGTCAAGCAAAAAGAAAAAAGCAAACTGGCAAAACGATAAAAGGAAAGGAAAATCGGCACAAACTGCCGATGGATGGCACCGATTGAATGGCTGTGCTTTTGCTGCAAGCATTGTTGACAATCCACCTCAGCGCTACGCTTGCTGCCATCAGCGTCTCCAGCTCGAGGCCATAGTTCGTCTAAACTGTGAATGCCTTGCCGTGCTGGGTACAGTCCTGGGCCATACATGGTCGTTTGTTGTTGGTGCTATTGTAGGCTCTCGGTTCCAGTTGGAAAGTTGCAATTAAACGAAGAATTATTGACAGTACTTTGTTCCATCACTTGCCACTTTTTTTTTTCAGCTTTAGCTTCAGCTTCAGCTGCTGTGCCGTGCTATGCTCACGTTTGCTGAGTGGAAAAACCAACAACAAAGGCATGTGCAAAGTTTTGTTGTGAATTTATTGACTGGGAATCTAGTAATATCGTAGTAGTTGGTATGCACGTTTCGCTATATTATAAAATTGCTGAGAAAGGCAGCAAATGAAATATGTTTAGGCGTTGGGGTTAAATGCCGTTAGGTTGGAAGTTGCGTTGATTTTCATAAGATTAAATACTAAGCTAAAGTCGATGATCCCTCACCTTGCTTAACGCAATGGTGTTATTTCTAAGGACTCTAATAAAGGTCTCAGTGAAAAAGTTTAAATCCATTAAGGGTTCTGAGATTCTCCGAAGAAAGCAGTTAAATCGCCTTACGCAACCAAAGGCGACAGAGTGCTTAACGATAGCAGTAACAATGCGAGAAAAACAGGAGTTAGGAATATCACCGGTAATATAAGCTTCTTGGGTTAGCTTAACAGCAATGCTTACTTCTAACTGGACTGCTGTTTTTTCCGAACTTTTACACGCCAATTCAATTCGTCACTGTTTACTCGGTTAATTTGTTCTGCTTTGAGTGCTTGTCAACTGTTCGGCATTCTGTCGTAGAAGCACGAGTGCGTTCGTGAGTCATTTGGGGTCCAGGGTCTAGAGCAGTTCGCGGCGATTTCAATAGTTTTATCGCCCCTCTACTACTTTTTTGTTTTCCTACTCTCTCGGTATTTTTTGTAACAATATATTAGAGAATCAAATGGGTGTAACTGTAGCACTTTGGTACAAGTCCCAACTGCTCTTTGATATTTTCTTAGAAATTGAATTCGCGGCGCTTAGATATTATAGTTCTGACTTCATACTACTAAGCAGGGTATAAGAATAAGTGAGCATTGTGAAGAGTTAATAATGTAATTTAGAAAATTAGCTTGAGAGCTGACCATTACTGGGCCCTGTAGATCCTTTCAAAAAAGTGATTTTTGCACACAAAAGCAACGCATTGAAGAAAATGCCTTTTATTGCTCTAACAGTGATTTTTATCAAAGCCTCTCTCTCTCAGTGATGAGAAAATTACAGTTTTAACGGTTCAAAAATCTTAAGCGAATTTTCTTAAACCCAATAAGGTTTGTCAGTTCTTTAATAGAGTCCAATCTAAAAGCGCTCTACAAATTCAATAGTGTTCCATAGAAAGCATGTATACATTTTTGTTGTATGTGTTTCAAACCAATTTGCTCTTCTCTTCGAACCGCTCAACCTGAATGCACTATGCTAATTGCTAACGCCCTAAAAGCGGCGCTACCCAACACTTTAGATTGTTGTGCCCACAAAATATCACACAAACACACGCATACAACTGCACATATACACACACACATACACACACATACACACGTGTATATATACTGCAACAAAACCTGCCATTAGAAAGTTCAATTAAGCCGCCACATTGTAGGCAAGGAAACATGTTTATTGAGAAGCCTGCGAAGCAAGCGTAAAGCCTATAGCCAGCAGCAGATGGTGGGCAGTGAGCGCGACGTGCCTATTATGGAATGTAATGCAAATGTGTTAGTTAGTATATGACGCTATATGCTCATATAAGTATGTATGTGTATGTGTATGGGTGCATGCCCGCTTATGTGGCATGTGGCATGTGGCATGTGGCAATTTCATGCAATTTTCATTCATGCTGACGTTGCGCTTTTCATTCAACTTCATTTCAGCTGCTGTACACGCTTGGCCGCGCACCGACCGACCGACCGATCGACCGGCAGGCAATACAAATACATAGCACGTAGCATAAAAGCTTCCTAGTTTACCTAAGAGTGCAACATATTCCATTTTCTTAGCTTTGGCAAATTTCATAGAAATTCTTTTTTTTTTTTTTTGTTGTTTTTGTTTTCCAATTTTCGTTGCGCCTTTTCCCACATCCTGAACAGAGCGCCTATATGGCGCACCGTCTCTTCTATTTAGTTGGTTGATTCTTTACAGTGTTTTGTTTTTTTTTCATGCGCCATACTTGCAACATTTTTTTTTTAGCTGCTGCTACTGTTGCACTTTTTATAAATGCGGCTAGAGCAAACATGCCCATAGAAATCGGGAAGAAAAGTGGTGCAACTCGCCGCTACCGTAAGCACAGTAACAAGCAACAGAGGCAACTAACCTGGTTTGTTGCCATTTTCAAGTCATTTGTGTTGAATGAATAGGTTACTTGCCACCGTCTGCCACACAGCGCCAATTCAGCGCATAGCAAGTGAGGCAGTCCGCCAACATTACGCGACGCGTCAGTCACACGGTGCCGTCACTCAGCTGGCATACATGTAGGCATGTACTAAGCGCCACCAACAACTGACCAATACGTTGCAACATTTACACACACACACACACACACACACACACACACTTATGCATGCATACAAATTGCAGTTGAAAGCATGTTGCTGTGCTTTAATTTCGCTGTGGCAATTGTTTGTGCACAGTGACTGCAACAACAACAGCAACAACAATAAAAATTAACAGCCACGGCTGCAACAACAATAAAAGCAAACAGCTAAAACTAGTAGCCATGCTTGACGGTAATAAAATGTTGACGTAGAAAAGTGGATGTGGCAAAAGGAAGAAATGTAGGCTAAAAGTATGATTTTGCTAGGAAAATTTACCAAAAAACAAAAAAAATAGCGCACAGCGTTGCAAATAAAGAAACTAGCAATAGTTGCTGTAAAAAGTGCACACAACAAAACAGCAAGAACTCGAGTAAATATGGCTAAATTAAATTGCGAAAATAATAGGAAGTGAAGAAATAGTGGAAAAATGTACCAGCAATAAATATGTCATAAAAGTAGTGTGCTTGCAACAAAAAGCGTCTGCAAAGTTGCTAAGTTGCGACCGGTTGCAATTTTTAGCAAGCAAACGGCTGTAGTTTCTCGATAATTAGATGCTTGACCCAAGCAGTTGGCGATATGTGTTAATTGTAAGCGGAGAAAATGCATTACAGCTACTTCAGGCAGAGCTTTTAAGCTCATAAAGCTCACTGCAGCAGCTTACGAAGCTGAAAGCGCCAACCATACATAACTGTATTATAAAAAAAAAGCGTTAAAATAATTGTATTTATACTAAAACACGAACCAATGCAATATTCTAACCAAAAAAAATATATTTTCTCTCATTTTAGAAAATCTGAAAATCGACACTGCCTCTTATTATTTGTAACTACTTGAAGTTTGTCACGAAAGCAGCGAAATATTAAGCAGCAAAAAGCTAAGTAAACTGTAAAGCTAGACTGTGAAACAGAAAATATCTATGCAATTTTAAAAAATAGTCTACACTTTAAACTAAAATCCACTCGAAAAAATAAATAAAAATGCTTACTACTACTACTACGACCCACATAACAACAACTACCACTCTAAGCACACTAAGTAGTAGAAATTCAGAGTCTCAACATCGCCACCACCAACAATACAGTACACACCCGCGCAACAACTCTAACACCCGCAAAATGTTCTCCCAACAGTGCCTTTCTTCCCACAACAACAACTATCGACTACTACAATTCGCTCTACTGTGCACAGTGGCGCTACAGATGCTGCCGTTGGCGTACAGCTTCGATGTTGGTAAGTAACAAAACGCAATTTAATTAATTTAATTTGAATAAATGCTTATATAAATATTGATTGGAGATTGAATTTATAAAGTAAAGAATGAAAAAAAAAATATATATAGTTATTAAAAAATTATTTATAACAAAAAAAAATTTTTTTTTTAAATAAAAAAATAAGAAAAAAAATTAAAAAAATAAAAATAGTAAATATAAATAAAATAAAAAATGAAATTTATTTCAATAAAGGAAATCATGTAAAAATTAGCAAAAAAGAAAGACTAAAATTATTTATTTCGATGAAAAATAAAGCAAAGTTATAAAAAAATAAAGAGGAAATTAAAAATCATATTCTAGTTAGAATTCAAATAAAAGTAGAAAGAAAGAAAGTGAAAAATTTTAAACTTCCCTTTTTTGTTTGTAACTTAAAAATTTCAAGTATCTAAGAATTTAGACCAAGTGTTATTAAATTTTTTTTTTTTTTTTGTAAGTAAATTGCCTTTTTTAGTTTCAACAACTATTTTGTTAGTGCCTGGGAATTATTTAATTTCTTTAAAGTAAATAAATTTTTTTTTTTTTTGTAATTAAATTGCCTTTTTAGTTTCAACAACTATTTTGTTAGTGCCTGGGAATTATTTAATTTCTTTAAAGTAAATAAAACGCTGCAGAAACCTGCTTGCAGACAGTACCTCTCCTCAACGCAAAAGTCCATTGACCGCAACAAGGTGTGCACAACAATAACACCAACAAAAATTCTGGCTAAAGCAGCTATAAAAAATCACCGCTAATAGAGTTGACTTACACCGGTGCGAGGAGGAGAGCTGTGCCGCGGCTGGAAATCAGCAATGCATGCACATTAATTTCAACTCTTTGCCGACACGTCGCCGCAGCGGTGCGCCTGCCTGCCTGCCTGCCTGCCACATGCAGGATGCAGCCAAAGAGGCTGCGACGTGCACAGTGTCCGAAAATAACACACAGCATGGCATCGCATGTTGCAGCCTCACTCCATTTAAGCGGCGGCAGCAGCGGCAGCAACATCAGCTTCCTTGTACACACGCCTTCTTTGCTGGTGCTGGAGGTGGAGCGGCAGCCCCTCGCCGCACATTTCCGCTTACACACACAATTATTATTGTGCTACTACGCTGCGTTTGCTCTTTGCTGCCAATCCAATCAACAGGAAACCAATCATGCCACCAAATAGTTTAGCCGCACAGTGGGTGCAACGGCCAACAACAGCTGCGTCATAGCGGTGCGTCATTAATTGACATTGACGCGTAGCCGCAGAAATGAACGAGAAATTAAAGAAGCTGGTATATTTATGCGCCTTTCGTTTAATGCAAAATGCTTTACGCCAAGTTAAAGTGGCAGGCATGCACGCCTCTGTATGGCGCGGCACAGTGGTGTGGTTATGGATGAAAAGTGGTAAAAAAAAATTTTTTTTTTAGTTTCATGGGAAATTTAAACGGATTTTTATTTTAAATATTTTATAAATTTTTGATATGTTTTACGTTTTCACTTGCCGAGATTTCTAAAAATTTTTTGTTACTTTGAGGTTAAATAAATATTTTATTTTTTAGTGTTTGTTAATTTGAAGTAAAAAATATTTTTTGATTTATTATGCTTTTTAAAAATTAAAATTTTTTTTAAATTTTTTTAAAGAAAAATTTTTTTTTTTATATTTTTTAAAGAAACATTTTTTTTTCGGAATAAACTACGCTTTGGACTTTTAAATGTAAAAGCAAATCTAATTATAAATTAAAACGTCTTGGTAAAAATTCTACCGAATATTTAATAAAGCATTGCAAAATAATTGCTTCTCTTGTTTTTAGTAAAGGGAAGCAGACGCTTAATATTTTAATAAATATTTCACTGAGCAATAAGCTCAAAAATCTCATTTCCATTAACACATTGATTTATTATCAAGTATTTACCCATACCACACCAGTGTGCACCAGTAGGGTTGCCTAGCCTCCACGCGCACTCCGCATTTCTAGCCGTCGCAACATGGCGCGGTGGCCGTCAAGAAGCTCGTGCGTAGAAAAAGCTCACCGCGGGTGGTTTATTGTTGGCAAAAATGTGGCCACAGCCAATTCCTGTGGAGCGCGCAACCAATGAGCTAACCAGGAGCCAAGAGGATGTTACAACTTATACATATGTATTTGGCGATCATTGTACGCGCAAGCGTCATAGTGTGTGCCGCCCGTGGTTCATATCTACCTAAAATTTCCAACAGCCTTACTCCTTTGTTAAATGTTTTCCTTCGTGTTGTACATGGTGACTGGCCTTTGCCGCTTTAATGAGCACGTTGTACGATTTTATGCTTCGATTTAATTGAAAAAGAATTTTTTAGTACCACTTTTACATACATTCATTATATAGGTATATCATTCATCGTTTGGCAATTTTCTCTTTCTTTATTATTATTCCACGCTTACTTAATTGTTTTCTGTCATTCACACGTCATTTACGCGCTGTCCAGTCGGGTTTTCATGTCGTTTTGTTTAATAAAATCTCAGTTATGGTCAATTTGCAATTTCGTGTAAACAAAAGAAAATTATTTAATATTTACATATTGTTGTCTTTGTAAATGGGCATGAAGGCGTAAAGTAAATATGTTGATAATATTATATGTTTAATAAATAGTTCGATTGTTGACATTTGAGAAGTGTTGAAATTCCTGTTTCGCAGTGTCTACTAAAAGTGGTGTGACTGTTTTTGAATTGAACCTCATTTCTTAGAAGGTTCATTCTATGGTATATAGTAACTTATTACTCTCTTCAATTTTTAACCACATTTTCAAACTATTTTTAACATACGTCTTGACGTTATTTAACGTGTAAGTTCGCGAGTTTTAGGATTTAACATTTTCTATGAGAATCTTTTTATCAACAAACTTTAGTTACTTAGGCTCGACCGTTTAAAAATACGCATTGTGAAAGGTTTTCCAGTGTAAGTGGATATTCGACTAATCTCAATGTACAAAAGAAGTGCCCAAAATTACTTGAAACTAAGTTTTTGAGACAGAATAAAAATCATTTAGGTCTCGTGGGTGGAGCCACAGTTAAGCAAATTCCTCATAAGAGTTTAGTATGTATATCTAATAGATCATATTGTGTATATTATGTAAAAATCGCGATATGATTCGCATATATTCAAATGACCTCATTGTAGCTCTACACAGAACACTAGTTAGACAAGAAGACACTGCAGAAAGCGTGAAACAATGGTTATGCATTGGCTCTTTTATGCTGATGTCATTGTGGTTAGATCTAACCTTCAAAAGACACTTATATATATGTAGAATAGAGACTTTTGGTTGACAAAAGTTTTCATATTACAAAAAAAAAAACAAAATTACAAAAATGTTTAAAATTTTTTAAAACATCTTATTTTTGTCGAGGCATAATCTAATATGCTTTACATTTTCTTAGTAACCACCGCTGGACTTGAAACGTCCTATTGACAAACTCAAACTCATATACGTATTATCTGGCAGCATAGGTAATAGTACATACAAACATCATTTGGTCTGGTCTAAGAACTTACGTCTAAATATTTAGTATTTTTCAGACTACTCGCTTTAGGTTCTTAAAGAACACTAACTGTTCCTTAATGTTCAAAACCATAAACTTTCTACTATTCCTTATAGTTTCAGCTTCTAAGTTAAGGTCCAAATATTAAAAGTTCGACAAACTTTACATTTTAGAAATAGCTCGTAGGAAACACGAATAAATATGTTTCCACATATAAATATTTGTGGCATACTTGAGACTTAAGACTTTCTATAAGCATTATAACAAATATTTCGAGCTTTTTCCGGGCTCATGTTTGTTTCTTAACACTTTTGAGACTATTAGCAAATAACTTTGTATTTTTGGAGCTATTTGTTAGATATAGAATTCCTGTTTTTTGTCACAACAATCAATCCATAAATATTCTATATCCTTTGCTCTAATCCTTTGCAATCTAAAATCAGTCACATTGAATACGTTTTTACTATTACGCTTGCGTTAATTTTGGGACTAATCTGTTTTTAGTTCGTCGATCCTTAATGAAAATCCATGCTGTGCTTACCGCTCTATATTCCATGCTTCAGTCGCTTGTTCCAATACGATCTAAAATAATTCAACTATATTCTGATTCTATGACTAATAATAATATACATATATTTCATGCTAATTTAAGGCACTGAATTATCTGCATAGTGAGAAGGTTGGCTTAAAACTTTTCTGTGTTGAAATCATAGAGAGAAATTTCTGCATCGCAAAGAAGAATGCCTACAACGTCAAGGGATTGCAAAACTATTGCAATTATCGATTGCTAAATATAATTAAAGTTCTAGCTAATTATTCTATTGCATTATTAAAAGCTCTGCTAGAGAACTGTTTTAGACCTCTTGCTGTATTTGGTCTAAAATGGGAACGATGCGTAGTGCGGCAATTTTTAAAATTGCGTGAGGTAGTTCAACCTCTGGTTTAAATAATTTAATTAATATAACATGAATAATAGATAAAACAAAATCTGGACGTTGAAAGAATGTGCAGTAATAAAGTGCTGAGCTGCCAACGATCGCTTTCTTATTACAAGAAGGCATAATAATAGAGAATTGTGTTCAACAGCAAAATGCTCAATAAAATTGACTGCTTTGAAGTACTTCTGTATAGGGTTTTTGCAAAAACTAAAATAGTATAATGTAAAACAACCGAAATTGATCATAAATCAGACGCGCCTTGACGAGTTGTCTCTCTTCCCCACTTTTTCTTCACCGCTGCCACAATGTAATGTACGAGTATTTAATTAGATTCGTCGCCGCATATGCACAACTCAAATGACTTATTTCTCAACATAACTGTCATTTATAACAATTTATGCTATAACAGGGAGTCTCCAACGAATAGACAATGTTGCAGACGTCACCAAAGCGGTCGCAACTAAGCAAGCATTTATTTTTATTTACTCCTAGCTTGCATTGCAGCGCATCTAAACCAAGGCTCCGGGGTGCAGCAACGAAAAATCATCCATCATTTTGTCTATTTACGCTGTAAAATCACTTCATCAACGGCGTTGCAGTGGTTTGACGCATGCGATCGCAGTTAGTGGCGCGCAGGCGCATTGTCAAGCGTAAGCGCGGTGGAGTTTGTTGTGTGTGTGTGTGTGTGCGAGTGTGTGTGTGCGTGCATGTGGCATTTCAAATCGCTGATTGTTGTACTTTTTTTATTTTTGTTCTTGCATTTCATTTTCGATCAATTTCATTTTCATTTTATTGTGCACACAAACAAAAGCGCTGCGTCGGGATTCCATTGATTTGGGTTGGTTAGTTACTCCCTGGGGGAGTTGTCTGTCGTGCTGGCTGTCTGTCCTGTCCGTCTGCCTTGTCTGTAGCCTGGGAAGGCTGCCTGCTACTGCTTGTGATTGCTTGGCAAAAAAAAAAAAAAAGGCTGCCATGCTTGACTGGTCGCCACTTGCTTGCCGACGATGGGCGCGCCAAAGACCCTGACTCTGGTTGTGGTTGCGAATCGGGAAGTTTGCGTAAATTTATTACCTGCTAGCCTTATTGTTGATTTGCAACGATTTGTTGCATAAATGCATAACTACATAGGCGTTGCTTAAGTGCGTGATTTACTTCAGCCTTGTTTGTGCACATTTGTATATGTACGTATGCCACCTTCCTTAGTTGTTGTTGGCCGACCGCAATTCGGTATCAATTCAATTCCGACGCAACGGCATCAAGTCGGCAAAGTAAACGTTGCATTTTTTTATAATATTTTTGTTGTTGTTATTATTGTTTTTCTGCCGTCAGTCAGTGGTGCGTTCATTTGGAAACAAATGCAACAAAAGTAACAGCAAAAATGCATTTGTTGCAAGCGCATGCCGGTGAGGCGCTGCAAAAAGCCGCAATGCAACGCAAGTCATGCGGTGGTTTATAAATAAATTTTCAACTGACATTGTACAATTCCTTTGCTGTGCGCCAACAACTCACTGCCGCATATGTGCGTGTTTGTATGTGGCTGCCACATCTTCCCACAACCTTGACGGTGGCAAGTTAAAGGTATGCAAAGCGGCAACTTGCAACATAACTGGCATAAGCCACACGCACGCACATAATCTGCATGTTGTTCTGCGAGTATGTTGTTGTTGCAACACAACTGTCCAACTTGTTGTTTTTGTTGTTGTTTTTGAAGCATTTTTTTTTTGCTTGCTTGCTTGCTGTTCGCACATATGCTTGTATAATATGCTTGCTGATATGTGGCATTGGAATTTGAAGTGGCAGGCGTCAGTGCCACAGCGTGTATGTGGCATTATGTGTAGCGCCGTGCTTTACCGACAACAACAGCAACAACAGCAACAACAATAACAAAAGCGACAGCAGAAATCGCCAGCAGTGGCAGTGATGCATTCATTCGGAAAATTTGTGTTACATCGCTTGTCTTGGCGTCACTGGTGTGCTCTTCATTCAACGTGCAATAGGCTACACGCGCACACACACACACACACACGCGCGCACATATTGTAGCATAGTTTGACTTACCTGTACTTGTATTAACATGTGCCTTGCTGACGCGTGTTCTAGTATATGAATATTATGTTATTTGTCACAATGTAAAATGCCACACAGCTGCGTGTGTCCAAATGCAACAACAACAACAACAACAACAATGTAGAAGTGAAAAATAACAATAAATTGCAATTGACTTTTATCGCATTGAGTTAAAAGTTGGTTAAAATGTCAATTTCGGTGGGATTTTGAATTAATTTGTGGGAGTTGAGCGGCATAGTAGTAGGAATATATTTTCTTATTATAGAAAATAATGAAAATTTTTCTCAAAATTCATTTTTCATAATTTTATACTATGTTAAAAATAACCAGATATATGTGGCACTAAAATAGATATTTAAATAAATGTATACATCATATAGAAGATATCGTTGAAGTGACGATGTATGAACAGAACTCTAGCAGCTTGAAACCATACACATAGACAGTCGTTCGCGTGAGAGTCGGGTCTTCGAAAGCGAAACAGTACCGAATTTTCGAAATTCGAACAAGCACTTTCAACTCCGTGACATCCCTCGAAATTATTTAGGGAATGCATTTTGCTTGCACAACAACAACAATAAAGTCAGACACTTATTTAAATAAAATGTTCTGTTTTCTCGGTTTCTCTTTCGAAATTTACTCCGTATTTCAATGATTAAACCAACTTTTCGAACTCCTGTTTGTCACAACCTCACCGCTATGGACTTGAGTTTCTTCAACAAAGTTCGTTTAATGGCCACAGTGAACTCATGGCGCATTTCCCGAGGAGCCTATTTAAGTTTCGATTACAGGAAACAAACACAAAGAGTCAAACTTGGCGGGTGCGGCAGCTTTGATTATGCTTCATTGACGAGCAGCTCTTTAGCGATTCATACTCGACTTGGTTTTCACAAAATCTTAAATATCTAACTATTATGCTATCTTTAACAAGAAGCGAGTGTAAGTTTCTTACGATCCCTACCGGTCTAGCCGCATATCAAATACTTGGTTTACGATAATGTAGACCCTTAAAAAAACTTCTGCAACATTTTCGTTGATTTCTATCTACTAAACATATACATAGATAGTTAAATAGTGAACATTTTCAAACAGTATTTGCGTTAGTTATGTTACAACTATTTGTAACTACATCGATAAAATATAAAAGAATATATCGATAAAAACATTGAAGACTTACATTCGGAAAAAATATTGTAAAAAAATGGTAGTCCTTCCCGGTCGAAATTTGTTCAGTCGAAATAGCAAAAATGTAAACGTTTAAAATTGATTTCTTCGAAACGTATATAACGATCGCAATAATGTCATATTTTAAGGCAAAATAATACACTTACACTTAATATAAATAAGTCGATTTTATTTAAGAAAACTGAAACTGTTAAATTTTAATAACGCTAACAAAACAGTCTATAATTATGAGCACTTGCAGCAATTTCGTTTTGCAAAATTTATCGATACCACAACTGTACACGCAACTATCGATAACAAAATATCGATAAATAAAATCGATTTTAAATGCTGTGTGGTCAAACGAACTCTTCCGCCTTGCATTGCACTTACAAATAACGTTGCATGAGTGTTATCGATAACATGTTTGATAAATTTTATACTGTTATCGGAATTTCTTTATAGCGTTATATAAGTTTACTGCAAACAATGCATATATGTAAAGTTTTATAGGAGTAAAAAAACTTGATTCAGTGATAATGTCGCATGTTCAATTCAAAAACTATACTTTTCAGGTTATGCTAGTATTGTCATAATATCGAAAATCCAAAAAACTTTTTTTTTGTGCTAAATTGTGAGCACTTCGCCGATATATGTACTTTGTACACTATGCTTTTCATGTTTAAATTTTTTATAACTGCTCCGCGTATGATGTATTATCAAAAAATTTTAGCACAGAGACTGCTGCGGCTGTGGCAGCCACAGATTTATGCGCACCTGCATGTTTAAAAATAATAATATCTCTAATTTTGAGTAATTTTTTCCTTCAACTCAAATACTTAATTATTAAAAAACAAACCCTACTGGCCCCACCCACACAAAGCCAAAGCCCTTTATAATATTACAACAACTCCGCTGCGCAGCAGTTGCCGTTCATTAATTGAAAAATTGCATTGCGCTACGAAGCTTTTTGAGGATGTGGGTGACAAATGTGAAAGCACAACTCATTAAAAATTTGACACGAAAATTTATTAAACCCGAAAAAAAAAAAAAACGTAGAAATAATGAGCGACAAGCGAACAAACAAAGATATGAGGCATGTACAAGGAAAAACTAAAATAGCAAGAGACACCAGCGCCTTGCTTGCAACACTAAGTTGGTCACACGAAGATGCAGCAGACGTGCATTTCAAGCAAATAGCGATGCATGGGAATGTCTGTCGCGTGCAAAGCGGAGCAACATGCATTTACATTCAACAAAATTGTGTAAAAAGTAGAAAAAAAAGTAAGAAAATGAAGAGACATGAGCAAAAACACAGGACACATAAAAATTATAATTTTCTTATTTCATGCGGGCATATGTGGGCAAGTAAGTGCAACACCATGTTGCAACGTGCAATATAGGCAAAAATTGCAAGCGCGTTAATTAAAGAAATCTGCACCCACACAAATGTGAAGAGCTGAAAAAAGACGCTGCTGATTTTGGAAGCATGGAGTAAAGAATTGAAACTTAGCTGTAAATTGGCAGCAACAAGAGCGAAAAGTGGCTGGCAGCAAAAAGTAATAAATGACACTTTTATTTTTATTTTTATAATTCATTTCTTATTCTGCGGGCAGCGGGCAGCGGGCCTACCATAAAATGCTTTCCTGTTTGCAACATGCAGCACTTCCTCACAAGCGCTCAACTGACTTCCCCACACACACACACAAACACACACACGCACACTCAAAGGTATAAAATTCAAGCAGGCAAATATATGAAACGTAGTCTTTCGCCTGCCTGCTTGTTTGTCTACCGACGAGCTTTCCTGGCTCGCGGCCCGTCAGACGCTGAGTTGCCACTTTTTTTTATTTGCTCTTATTTTTTTTTTTTATTGCCTTTTGTTGCAGAGTCATGCGAAAAAATCATGCGAACGCTGCCGATAAACAGTGGCAAATGTTGAGCGCGCCCCAGCATGCCCCCGCCCACCAGTTTGGACTCATCAATGCGACCGGCTGCCTTCAATTGAACTATGCGGTTGCATTGAGTCTCGCATCACAATGTCGAAAAATAAAGAAATTCACTGCGCTGTGCCGCCATCTTTGTGCGCCACTGAGATAAATTTCGTGCAACTCGCAACGCGACGCATCTGTGCAACACTGCTTAGCGTGCTTCAGTTATTTTGATGTATGCATTTGACAGACTGTGCGTCTTTTTTATGATTGAAGTGACACAAATGCGTTTTTTGTTTGTTGTAATTTTGTTGTATCTCTTTGTGCGCCACTTTTTTTGTACAAATAAAATGTTTTTTTTTTGGAACAAGCACTTGGTGTATTTTTTTAGTTTATTAGTAATTACATATTTTTTTGTAAATGACAGCTACTAATGAGCTTTCAAAACTACAGACAAATAGCGCAAAGTGCTGTCAGGCTTTGTGGTATCGGTACATAATTTTGTTTGTTGTTTTTTTGCTTTGTTTTGTTTGGAACTGTAATTTATTTATTTTTTCTTAGCAAGAAAGTATAGTTTTAAATTCCAAATTCTTAGCTATGTGAAAAAGTGTAGCTTCAGTAAAAAGAAAAGCTTAAATTAAAAAAAAATATTTTTTTGGAGCAACACCCTTTTTGCATAGCTATACAACTTTTTAACATATTTAACTATCGACTAATTAATTAATTTAATAATCTTATTCTTTCTTTGCAGCTACATGTCATCAACCACTGGGCATGGAGTCTGGCGCAATTACAGATGCTCAAATAACTGCCAGCTCAGCGCATGACACAGGCTTCGTTGGGCCGCAACATGCAAGGTAAGAGATATATTTTGAAAAGATTTTACTTCTCGTAGATATCTTGACGATTTTCGAGCTTGCAGCCATTTTCGAAGACACTGTTATTTGTTTTTTGACTGTTTTCGAAATGAAAACAATATTTGAAGATAGGTTTTCATGGCTTCAACAATTATTGAGCTAATAAGAATGCACTTTTTTTTACTGAAGTTATTCTAAGCATACCTAACATGCCGCGTTTTCGATCTTCAATGTAGTCAAAATTTGTATTTCTTATTCCACAGTCTCACCAACAATTGTCCGCCATTCTCACTCTCATTTCATGGTACTTAGTTCCATTACTAACATTAAGAATACTCTCCTAGTATTTTTTACTCTTTGCTGCTTTAAATACTCCGACTGTCTTCGTTTCAGATGTAATTATAAGCTAACCGTCATTTCCTTCATAAAATTGCCATTTTATGACAATTAAAGACATCCAAGACACACACCCTTGCTAATCAACAAATTCTATCCAATGTCATCTAAGACACACACCATCACTAATACTGAATTTATAATGTTGACTAAAATAACTTCTTCTGAGAATTTCCATAGATACATATTTTTTTTAAACAGTTCAGAAAGGCGCTCTGTTCATTTGAACTTCATAAACAAATTTTAGACAAAGTAAAAGGGAGCTGTTCTTAAATAAAAAGCTGCAAAAGACAGCACGTTTTATGATTTTGGAAGGAATTGGCAGCTTAAGCGTTAGAAAAGAAGAGTTAATTAATATTAGGGAAGCCGCGATTTACCTGTTTTGATCCTTAAGTAAAAGAATTTTGAATCTGTCTGCCTTTAGATTTGTATACCACTGTAGCCTAAAAAAATGCCAGAAGCGTTTGCAACTCGACAGTTAATGATATTATATCCGATCCGACCAGCTATATATAAAACCTACATATTATATTCAAGCCACCTTTTGAAGCTGCTTAAGACCATCTACTTGTGGTACAACATGGGATTCATGGAGAAAAAGAGCACAACATGAGAATAAAAAAAAAGAAATGAACGACAATTATTTCAGATTAGTATAGGTGAAAAGTAAGGAACAGTAAAAGACAAAAACCCAGATATATCTATTAATCAGAGTGTTTGGAATCTCAATACAGTTTTGGAGAAAAATAGGCGCTCTGTGTTGCCGGCTGATGCAAACGGAACGGACTCGATTTTATATACCGCCAAGACCTGTCAACTCAGCAACCTACTTCAAAATTATTTGGGGAATGTTGTCTGCCACTACAACAACGATCTTTTAACAACGGTACTACACTACAACAACGAGCATGTAACCTCTTAAAACTTTTAGACGCCTTCATTGATTTTCTACAAACAAATATTGCAAAATATTCAAACAATACCCGAAACATTAAACGAACTTGAAGAAAGCTCTTTGAACTCAACTCAAATTGCAAAAAGGAGATAATTGGAAAAAATAGCTGTAAACACACTACAATTTTACCCGCTCGCCATGCTTAGTAATTAAGCAGCTGCTTTGTATAATTCAACGTGGCAGCTTTTACAAAGTTATACTAAGACTAATTAAAATCATTAAACGACCTGGGAAATGTAGTTAAAAAGCGAGGAAAATATAAATAAACCCATTTAAGAGCAGCCGATACACAAAGCTGAAGCGCAAAAGGAGCGCAATGAAAACAAAAAAGTGAAAGAAGCCAAACGATATCGGCTACAAAGAGGCGAAACTCTTTAATATTGTAGAGTACTAACAACTGACTGACATTGAAACAGCAAGAACAAGACAGCAAGGACAGGTAAAAAGGTTGTAGGCGCTACGTGCCACACTCATAGTACGACCACAGCAAAGGTGAGTTTGCGGTAAAAAAGAAAAAAAAAGAAAAAAGGAACCGGAAGTGTCAATGAATAAGGCACGCGGCAACAATATGTGCAGATACTAAGAAAATAAAATGAAAAGCGGAAAAAAATTACTGAAATTGAAATTAAAAAGTAAGTGAGTAGCAGCAAAGTACGTACTTAAAGAAAAAGGGTAGTGGAAAGTGTCGGCAAAGAAGAAAAGTGGAAAAGTAATTTAATTGCTAATTTCAGTGGAAGTGCTCGACTGTGGCAACCACCCAAGTTCATTACGGTGTACATTGCGGTCGGCAAGTTATAACATTGTTGTCATTGTTGTTGTTTCATTTGGTGTAAATTTACACAACATTAAGAAAAGCAACACTTTAGTAGAGCGGCAAAGGAAAATGTAACAAAAACAAAGTCTGAAATTAAAATTGATACGAAAACAAGCGTTGGCGGCAAATTAAATATTTATTTATTTGGACCGATAGGGAATTAATTTAAATGCAAGTAGCGTTTGGGTGTAGTTGACTGACGGGAAATTAATGGAATTTTTTTTTTTTTTTTGTGACGCGTAAATTTAAAAACAGTGAGTTTTGAAAGCATATGAGTAGTTAGCGGATATTTGTTGCACAATTAGTTATCGTTTGAATTTCCAATATTTTTTATTAAAAAAAAAAAAGAAAAAAATATTTAATAATAATTCAGCAACCAGTTGCTTCAATATGACATGACAGCTAATTTCAGTGAAATTTAGCCAAGACGCACACCATCTTTCATGAACCAATGACAAAAGAGGAAAAGAATGAAAGAATGTTCATGTTGCGAAAATTTTACAAAAATTTAATTATTTTGTATTTTCTTTGCTTATTTGATTCAAAATGTGAAAATTATGTATTATTTTTTCAACTTTTATCTCAAAGTTAAAAAGAATTCAAAAACATATTTTTTATGTTGAAATATCTGACTATTTTAACCATTAGCTGTATTCTCCAAGAATAAATTGATGAAAAATTATAAAATTGTAGTTTAGAAAACAAAATTTAAAACTATTTTAATATATTAACAAAAAATTTATAATTAAAATACAGAAAGGGCCAAATTATAAAAATTCGGATAAATTTCCAATAAAAAATTAAAACTATTTCTCTGAGAATTTTCAATTAATCTAAAATACAAGTTACGATTTTCTCTAAAAGATTTCCATTATTTTTAAATACAAGATACGATTACTTGAAAAATATATTAAGTAACACATTGAAAGTATTTAGAAAGAAATCTTGTTACTTGTATCTACTTAAACAATTTTATTATAATATCATGATATTTTTTTTTACAAATATACTGATTAATGCACATATAAATATAGATAAAACTATGCACACATATTTCCATGCTTCTCATATACATTCCCGTTACTTACTACGCCACAGCTGTATTATGAACATCACCCGTTTTTTTTCTCGTTTTCTCATACCAAAAACATTCAAATTTATTGAGGTATACAATTTCCATATTACGCTCAACTAATGCCATACATAATTATACAAAATAGTCAATTTGAAAGCAAAACTCTTTTAACTACTGAAATTTATGGGCTTGTTGAAATTTTATAAAAAGGTTTATACATAATTGTGCACCAATTTATCAATAAATTTTCGCCTAATAAAAATGTTCAAATATAATAAAAGAAAACTAGAAGAAAAGTAGAGAGAGATTACTACAAAAAAAAAAAAATTTATCAAATTAACAAACGTAGTATTGGATATCGAATAGTCAACTGAAAGCAATACTGGAGATATGGCATTTTCATACTTACATGCTACATTAAAATGCTCTTTAAAAACTAGAAAAATAAAAATAAAAAATGTACAAACTTGGTTAAATATATCATTATAAGACTAGGTATTTAGTAATACTTTTACACCCTAGACTTTGAACCTAATTGCACCGGATTCATTCCGCTTATTGTACCACAGTTCGTTTCTGCTGCAAGTTCAACTCAAGAAGAGTTGCCATACTTCAGATATTTCAGAGTAGCTTTTAAGTTTAAGTTTAAATTTTATGGTGTGAAAGGTTGGCTCAAAAGAACTTTGAAATGAAGGGCCGATTTCTAGGTTTCGGATAGGCAATAGTAATTGTACCGGATTTCTTTCACTATCTGAAATATGTCTTCTGGCACCTCTGAACTGTGGATGAATTTTAGAGCAGCATTTTCTTCGTTTTTTTTTTCGTGGATAAAATGGGCTCAGAAATTCGACTAGCGAGAAGGAATATGTCCTTAAATAATTATTTTTTGATATCTAACGGAAATTGAGACCAAATTCTTTTCCTACAGAGTGGTGGACATAACCTCTAAACTCAACTATATGACGAACGTAGTATAGGTTTTAAAAAGATATTATACGCACATTTACGGAAATCTCAATAGTGAAAGTTCGATGGTCTTCAATATATCTTTTAATATATTTCAGCGATTTCAAAAAATAAAAATGGTAACCCTCTCTTTAGGTAGATTTAGTTGACATACAAGTTTGATTATAATTACTTTAGCTTTTTCGCAGTTGGTCGCCAGATTCGCCCTAAATTTGAGAACTAAATTCGGCTTAGTACTTCCCTCGAGCGAAAAATAAATGTAAAAAATGTAAGAGTTCAGAAAACTCAATATTTATATCTCGAATATTTGAGCAAAAGAATCACTTCTCTTGAAATGATCGTCGCCTTTCATTTACCCATGTTTTCAGAAGTCCAGAAATCCATATTTCCAGAAATCATAGCTCCAGAAATCATAATTACATACCAAGACGTAGAACTGTGAATAATAGTCACCTGAGAAATGTTCAGTGACATTCATTTCCAACTGGTTTAAATGACTTGAAGGTCTTATGAGAGGGCCCGAAATTGCCTATGTAAAGTTGGTGAACTATGTTTTTTTTTTTACCTAAAAGTCCGTTCGTGTAGATTAGTCAAAAAAAAAAAAGCAACCCTGCGAGAAAGGGATGGTGAATTTTTCGCATATAATTTCGAATTTTTTTCGAATAAATTTCTCGCATATTCATATTCTCACATTGTGACTTAATTTTCACAGCAAGTAATCGTGAGTTCATTACCCACTATCAGTTGAACTTTATTATCCAGTAATATATAAATATTTCTAAAAGCATTTATTTCACAAAAATGTCACATGAAAACCATTAAAACTACACCAAGTCAAAATAGAGTAAGTTTCGCTATTAAAATTTACTTAAAGCCGCTCTGCATATTAAAATCAGCGCCAACAACAAACAACGCTCTATGCGTGTCATTAAAAAAAAAAAACAAAAAAATCGAGACAAAAATGCAAATACGCCACACCGAAATTGCTCGACCGGAAACTATAGCATGGCAAATCGAAAATTGTGATAAACACAAACATAGCGCACATGCATATACATACAGACATCATACTTGTCTACTTGCTTCAACAGTTGCTCGTTATTTATCGCCATGCACCGCTATAAAACGTACAGCGTGAATGTTGATAGAGCGCTAGCTAGCCGGTTTACTCCCAGACTGGTTAGTTTCATCTGCCAGACATGCGGGCATGGACACACACACACACACACACACACCCTGTAGAATTATTATGCTGTGAGATGCATGTATGTATATATGTGTGTGTGCATACTTTTTATTAGCTACAATTCAAACGTGATTTTTCGTTGACAAAAATTATGTTGGCAATTAGATATTTTGTGGTGCACCAATACTGGCATAATTGTGCATGCACGCAGATAAAATGGCGTGTGTGTGTATGAGGAAAAAAATAATTGCATGTGTGAATAGACGCTGTAATGAACTGGAAAAAAAAACAAAATTAAACAACAAAAATATTAAACAACAACAAAAAGGAAACAACAACAAAAAGGAAACAACAACAACAATATGCATTGATTGCCTACTATAGCAGTAGCTACAAAAATGCACAAAAAATTCTGCTGCTTTCCAGTAATTTGTGCATGTGTGCGTGCTTGTGGCATTTCAGTGGCGCAAAATCACTACCACAATTCGTCTGCTGCCATTTTTATGCCACTTTATTATGACTAAAACTACCTCGGTGTCTTGCTTTTTCCATTGTTATTATTGTTATTGTTGTTATTGTTGTTATTGTTGTTGTTGTTGCTGCTTACTTTGACAGTAAACGCATTTTCAATTCTCGTCCATAATCTGTGCCGCTGTCAGCACTTGGCTGCCGGCTATCAATGTGTGCGTAATAAAAATGTACTTAGTTTTTATTACTTCGGTTTTTGAGATTTGCAATTAAATTTTATGCTTAAACTGCAATTACCACGAATTTGGGCATAAGTTTTTTATGACCTTCGTGGCGTCGCTTAAGCGTTGGTGATATGCCGAAGTACTTAAATAGTTGAAATATTTTTGAATTTTCGAAATTTATGTGGAGCATAAAATAGCTTGAAATATTGCATAGTTAAAAAAATCGGTTTTCAAATATTTCGTTTTGGTTTCGAATTGCCGATGTTGAGACAGCCGAGCTATATTTGGGCATTACTCATGTAAACGGAAGTTATAGAAATTATTTAAATGGCAACAAAGTATAAAAAGATTGTTTTAGATTTGAGAATGTGAGGGTTTTCGTTATGAGTTAGTATTTATATTATCAGCGGGGGTTATTTTTAAGAATTCATATATACTTGAGTGCTATTACTAAATATTTCAATTACTATTTATCTTTCTAATAATGACACTTAAGCGATATAAATGGACTTTCCTCGAATATTTACATTCGAGTTACTTCAGCCTAGCTACGCTAAGCAACGCCTAACTTCAGCAACGCTCTCCAACCGGTAAGAAAAATAAGTTTTCAGCAGCAAAGAGCAACCACTGCAACCTTTGCTGTAATATAATAATGGCCTCATACGATCCGCTACATCTGTACTACCTTTTCTTCCTTCTTTTGTGCGCTCTTTTAGTGCTGCCAAATTAATAAATGCAAGCGAGTTGCTCGTTCGATTCGCCACTCAAACTCATTTTTTTTCAGTGAGTAATGAACCAGCTCTCATATTGCATTTCTGAGGTTTCAAATATGTGTAATACCAAATATATTTTTTAACCGAATCACTCATTGCTATAGTGTGTCTTATGAGCTTGTATCGGCCTTCAGGACATAGTCTATAAGTAACCAAAGTTAACAGAGTGTTTATACAGAATAATGCTTTATATATAATTTGACTTTCAGTTTCCTTACTAATTGTAACTTGATATATATGGTCTGGAAAATCATGCTTTAAGTTTCGAGCTTGAATGCTATTTTTGCGGAAGGTAGAAACAGAGATCTAAAATATATTTCTAATTTGCTAGCAATGTTTTTGTTTGCACTCGGTGGAGACACTCAGTTCGTTATGAAATTCATTTTTAACAGCCTAAATACAAGTTTAGCCTGTTCCGGTGGGAAAACCTTAACGATCAATAAGAAGGTACTTAAAATGGTTATTAGCACCCCAACATTAATATAATGTGTTTTCATTTAAAAAATTTCACGATTTTAATGAATCATTGGCTAATATTAAATTAAAAGTTTTATGTTTAAAATATTATACTTCATGCCCTTTTGGAGAAGCATATTTTTAAAATCTTTAACTAATAAATACTAAGCTTAAAGCTACTAGGGCGCTAATACTTCATCGTGCTGCATTAGGAGGTAGATGGAGAATGATCCAATAAAATTCTTAAGTTCAACTGAACTGAGTCAAAAACTCTCAAGCAATAAAAGCTAGCAATTTTCAAAAGCTCTAATACTAGAAAACTTCAGGCAACATAATTCAATTCGAAATATTTGTAAACTTAGGTGTTGGACAGTTTTAGTGAAACCTTCTTTGGTAATATTTCAGAAGTGAAACCTTCTTTGGTAAAATTTAAGTTAAATTTTGTTGAGGCAAAACTTGGATACCAAACAAAATTTCGGAATTTTCAAAAGCTCTAGAAAAGCTTGCTAATTAAATTCGTGATATCTGTGAACTTATGTATTCAGCCTTATACGCAAAAGCTTCTTAGGAAATATACTAAAAATAAGGAAATTATTGCTATTGTGAAAATATTGAGTTTGGCTTCCGTTTCCCCTATGTTCGCCCTTTTCTTTTTGTTCTCAATTTTCATTTTTAAGCTATGGTTTTTATTAAGAAAGCACATGAAATAGGAAATAGGACAGTAATGCAAAATTAACGCTTTGTTTTAAAATTTTAGTTTAACGATAATGAATGAAGAGACCATGAAGCAAGATAAAAGACAAAGGCAGACTAGGCCAAGAAGCTTCAATGAAATACTTGTATTTATTGAAATGCAAAAGTCATATACAAAAGACCTTAGAAAAACAGCATACAATTGCTAAACTAAAGCAGCATTCATTACATTTATTGTTGGGGAAATGAAGACACATTCTTTAATTTTCTTCGTTTAATTCGTCTTGCTTCAATATCACAAAAACATAGAAATTAATAATGCTGTGCGATGATGTACTGCAATCATTGGCAAACAACCAGCGCATAGTAAGAAAATGCGAAATGAAAGCTTAATTCCAAGAGCTTTGGGTGGGTGGTAGGTATACGAATTTGTTTTGATCCAGCTTGAGCAGATTTCTACAAGAAACTATAAGCAATTAGAATAAACAAATATTTAAGATTAAAAAAAAAATGGCATACTTCTGCTTCTAATTTATTAACTCGTACTACAAAGATACATACAAACACACTCACACCATTGTTGGCGGCCTTCTGTTTCATAGCTGTCTTCAGCCTCTAAAAAAGGTAAACGCACCCTTTGAAATACCTGCAAAGTAAAAAAAAAATTAAAAATTATAACAAATCGCTTTGCAACAAAGGCAATATGCTAATGTGCAGAAATGCTACAGTTATTTACAAAAAGAAATCGCCGCAAGCCACCGAGAATCGCCCATGAATGCGAAGAGCAAAGCGACCAGCATGGGCGCCGCAGCGGCAGCGGCAGCTTCAGTGGTTCTTCACTAGAAAATGCAGTTCAGTTACAACAAAAATGTGTCTAGAGTGCATTCAGCGTTGTTGAAACAGGCTCTGTGTGTGAGCAACTGCTGCCGAGAGCGGCAAACACGCCCGTTGCTGCACCGCGTGGCATGTTGACTTCGCTGCGCTGTCTTTGGCTTTCTTCTGCTTTAATATTTTCTCTCCTCGATTTCATGCATATATATTTATGTTGTGTGTTGTCTGCTGTTTGACGCTTTTGGCGGTTGCCTTTGTAGTCTGCAGCAATTACACGTGGTTTTCTTTGCTTCTCTTTGTGTGCAACACGCGTATTTCTTCATTATTTCGAAAGAGTTTTGATAGCTTTCAGTTATGATTTTTCATTAGGGTACCTTAACGTAAGCAGTTCAGGTCCATCTGGTCAAGTTGTTGTTGACATATGAATTGCTGCGTGTTAACGAGGCATGGTGGTGGAGTATGCGTGTATGTGCATTTCTAAAGGGTGTTGCAAGAATTGAGATTAATGCGAAAACTTCAATTTAATTGACAAATGTGTTAAAGAATGGCAACTTTGTTGTGAGGCAGGATTGTCGAAAATTTATTAGTGTGTATATATTTAGAAAGCCAAAATATTTAGAAGCCTTTAACTTATACCTCAAATTTGTACCTAAACTGCCTTTCAAATACACATTTTTTTCTTGTCTTAAATTTGACTTCAAATATATTACTTAAAAACACATTTAAGAAAAAATATTTTTTTTTTAATAATTATTTATTTTATTTATTTTTTAATTAAATTTTTTAAAAGTTTTTTTTACATTTTTTTAAATTTTTTTAAAATTTTTTTTTTATTTTTAAAATTTGTTTTGAATTTTTTTCCAGATTTTGTTTTTCCTAATGTGTATATACATAGTTACTTTGCACAAAAAATCTTTTTTGAATACTTTTTTTTTGTAAGCACACAATAAATAGCTTTGGGGAAATTATTTTTCTTATCGGTTTTCCGAAAAAATTTTTAAAGTTTATTATAATTTTTTTTTATCTTTCTTATGGTTTTCAAAAATATAATTTTTTTGTTATGGACTTCTTAATTAAATACTATTTATAAACTGAATTATCAAATTGTAAATAGCTAGAATTTACGGATTTTAGAAAACGTAAATTAAATTTTATTACATTATTATTATGCTTTTATTAATGTAAAGAAAAGAAAACAAATTTAAATATGAAAAAGAAAAAATTAAAAAACATTGGATTGGATTTAACTAATGTTTTTTGTTTGAAATCACCTTCAATAAATAACTTAGAGAAAAAAAAATATTTTGGTAAATCGTGTTTTTTGAATAACAATTTTATACCGAAAAATTCATTTAAAATTTTATTTCATAAATTAATTTAGCTGAAGAGAATAAGCGTATTTTAAACCACTTGCTAATGTTTTTTCGCAGAAAGTAGTTTTTTTTTCGTAAATTTATAATTTTTCAATTCAACACACTTTATAAATAGAATTATCCGTGAGAGGTATTTAAAAATTACAAACTACATGAAATGCATAATCTGTTAACAAATTAAGCATTTTATTGCATTAACTTTTATTTAGTTTAAAATATTTAAAAAAAAATTTTTTTGGCTTAAATTTATTTAATGGTTTTTTTTTGTTTTTGAAAAAATAATATTTCATTTTAAATAAAAAAAAAAAATAACAAAAGTAATGTAAAATTAAAATTTTTTGTAACATTTAATTTTGATAAATATTGTTGCTGCTTGGTAAAACCCTTAAGCAAAAAAAAGAATATTTTTTTCTCACACCTGCCAGCATAATAAAGCTATTATAAACAAATTACGTTAGAGACTGAAATTTTCAAAATCACTTTGCGGTCTTCATACTCAGTATTTCATTCGCAAATTGCTTGAAAATAAAATACTTAATTGCGTATGTATATATACAAATAAGTAAATTGTTTAAATAATAATTATGTTTGATTGACGCAATTACCAAAAAGAAGAAAAAATAACATTTTTGTTAGCTTCTTCAACACTTCTTCTTGTGGCTCTAGGCCCTTCGGCTCAAACGAGACTACCAGCTTATAAAATAAACCCACACAAAAGCACAAGAGCACAAAAGCCCGTGTATATGTTTATTCAAAAAAGCCAAATTTTATTTAAAACTCAAATAGTTTTGTAATTAAGTATTCACAATAGCACTTGTCTCTATAATTAAATGCTGATGAGCTGCTAGGCTAGCTGGTATTAAAGAATAATGGTTTTTTAATTTACGCCTAGAGACGTTGAGCTTTTATTATTTATTTACTTGTAATAATAAGTGAAAATGAAAAAGATTTTAATTGCATATTTTGACACAAAGTATTTTCCAAGTCTCAACAATGTGGCTGATTGCGCTTGGCTAAATATATTAATAATTGAGTTGTATCGTATTTTGTAAGCTTTGTTGGCAGGCATAATCGCCGCTGGGTTTAGGAATTAATTGATTATGAATTATGTTATCAAAAAATGTTTAATAAACGAATGAAATTGAATAAGTGTGAGTATCAAGGTCACCTTAATGTGCTCTTTTAAATGCCGAATGCCAAATTTCACACCTAGTATTTAAATCATTGTCATTATTTTTAAATAACATTAATTATTTTACAATTTCGTACTGAAATTAGTATTTTTTAATATTTTAAACAACAAAAAATTAAAATTTAACTTGATTAAACATTCTTCTGTACCCCAGTATTGTCGCAAACTTCAGAAGCTTTATGCTTTCTTAATATGGTTTTTCCAAAACTGTGCTCAATTGCGCTTATTGACAAAACCTTGTATTGAAAAAACAGTTATATTTTTAAGATTTTAATGGGACATGAAAAAATTTGCATACTTAAAAAAAATTAATAATTTCAGCCGCTATTTAAAAAAAATTTCCGGTGTCAACATTAAACATTTTGTTGACAAATAGATATTTAATCCTTCATTTTAGTTGAAATAAATAAAAGCCAAAAAAATTAGAAAAAAATTGTCTGCACAAATTTTGAAAAATATTTTTTTTAATGTAATACGCCATGCTCAAACGACTGATATTTAAAAAAATATATGTTCTCGAACAAAAAAAATGTTATTTTAAATATATAAAAGTTATAGTTGAAAACATTAATACTAATTATTACTTTCCAGTAAAATTTTCTGTATTTTCTAAACAAAATTTTATAAGAAAAATATTTTAAGAAATATGTCGCTTAAGAGTTGTAATTCTATATCAAAAGCGTTAACATTGAATACAGTTATAATAATTTAAATTAATAATAATTTATAAACTACTCTATTCGCTTTGCCCACTTGCTTAATTAGTACAAATATATGTGCCTAATTTTACAAACTAATGCTACAAAAATGGTTTTTAATAAAATAGTTGGATGAAAAAATTGAAAATATATTTAGTATATTTTTAATTATGGAATATGCTGAGTACATATTTGGTTTCTCGGTATTCCAAAATACACAATTCAAAGTCTAAATGTCAAAATTTGTTTTAACTTCTCCGAAAGTGCTCCTTTTCAGCCCACAAATTTAATTTCTTCATTGATTTTCAATAGCAAAAGGTAGTAGAAGTCAAAATTGGTCAGTACCAGCACTTATGGAGGTCTTAATTCCGACCAATTCCATGAAAAAACTTTACGCTACTTTAACGCAAACTGTCTCAGTTTTAAATACACAAACTTTTTTTATCACTAAGAATTTAAAAAAAAGTATATATATATAAATATATAACTACATACCTACATTTAAAAGTTTCTTTCCTTCCTTTAGTAACCAAATTTTAAAGCGTTTCCCTTCATACATTAAAATCCTTTTAATTTCTAGTAACTTTTATTTCAAATATAAACATTTTTACAAGCAATGAATGTAAAAAACTTTTTCAATTAAGTTAAGCCATAAAAATCAGACTTTTTTACAATGCTGCAACATAATCTGCATAAAATTGGCAACCAGCAGTCGGACAACCGTTGTGGTTTTTGTTGCTTTTGCGGAACTTGAAATCAATAAAAGTTTAGGAAACAACACAGACAGCGACAAAATGTTGTTGTGTTATTTATTTTATTTTTTGTTGTTGCTGCGCCTGATTGGCAGTATATTCAGTTTGCTTTATTTTATTTTATTTTTTTTTTTTATTTTAATTTTATGGCGCTTCATTATTATGCTGCTTTACTGGCGACCACTTTGCATTATTGCAAATGCCTGCAACTGAATTTGATGATGTGCTGTGGCATGCAACGACTAGCAGCGTATTGGTTCCTATATAAATATGTATATATTTATTCATGGATATACATATGTATTATATGCAGCAACTATTGCCCGCTACATGCCATTGTTGTTGCCGGTTTTATTGTGCTCACCAACAGTAATTGCTAACTTTTGGTCCAACGCTGAAGGGAAACAATCTTTGGTTAGTGATTACATGGCATACCTATGCATGTATGTGCGCTTTTTAGGAGCTCTACTCGTATAAAAATCACTAGAAATGCTAATAAATTGTAATTACTTCTCTGCTCACCTGTCTGTTTGCCTACTTCATTTTAATTATTATTATTGCTCAAGTCAACAAACTGGAAAAATTCAGCTACTGTTTGTTGTTTGCTTTATTTTCTATTTATTTATTTCATTTTTTTTTTTATTTGCTTGCCTTGCAACGTATAGTGAGTGCCCTTTACTACTTCAACTTCAACTTCAACTTCAACTCCAACTCCAACTGTCAGCAGCTGCACGCCGAACAAATAATGTCACGAGTTAATATGGTCGCAACATTGACAATGACACAATTGATGTTGCTGCAACATGCAGCAACCGCAACAAAATCAAGTCTCTTCTCTGCTAGTTGAATAATTTGCTGCATATACTTTTTGTGGCAGGTTTCTTTTGTTGCCCCTTACATTTCATTATTTTCTTTTTTGTACTTTATTTCTGTTTTTTTTTATTATACTTTTCTACACTGCTTCTACTTTTTGAAGTCATTGCTTTATGCACGCTCTGTAAGCGCTATCGTGTGTCCTTTGCTTGCATGCTCTTGCTCGCCTCCCATCAATTGCCAACTACTTACATGCCACATCCGTCGTAGTGCTGCCACTTGCCTCACTGAGTTTACTCCATTTTTACGAGTAGACGCGTTGCCATTTGGCAGTGGCGCAATATTTAATGTACTGTCAATGTGCAGCACAAAAACTACCGCTGTGTTGTTGTAGTTGTTGTTTTTTAAAAATTTTAAGTATGCAGTAATTTGAAGTAGCCGCTGAGTACTATCTACCGAAGCACTCAACTTGACTACTACTTTGCGCACATCGTCTATGCGTTGCATCCGCACAACAAACATCAACTAGTCCGTTAATATAAAATAGCAACAACATCAACTGTCATTAAGCTAATCTCGGGTAATTCGATAACAGCAGTCGGTATTCGTTTTCCGACATTCATTTACGAGATACCTGCGGTGAAATGCATGCTCCTTCTGCTCTCGCCTCTAACTCTCCATTGCTACAAGTATATGCCATACAATTTTTTTTTCTCTCTGAATTCTGCTTTGACTCTCTCTTTGTCTTTTTTGCATTCTAATTTTTATGGCAGTAATATTGTAATGAACTTGCTGGTCTGCATAGCTGGCAGACGTCTTCAATATGTATGTAAATACATATGTTTTTGGTTGCTGCCACGGAAGTTCGGCTTTAGTGTCGTTTAACTCCATCCAACCGCTAATGATTAGCCAAACCCCGATCACTCTCCACTCCACTTCCATTTATATTGTATTTACATATATTTTTGTACTTCCTTTGCTGTTTTTAATAAACGCTATTTGTACTCAGTGCTAATTTCTTGGTTTGGCATTGAACAACTTGGCTTGGTAGTTGAGAAGCCTTATAAGGCTAAGCGATAAGGTGGAGGATTTTTAAGTATTGCAAATGAGGCTTTTAAGGCAGCGGTTCTATTAGCTGAGTGTACGGTAGACTCACTCTGAGCAAATGTTAATGGAATTGAAAAACAAAGCAATAATTAGCTTTATGAAAGAAACTGAAAAAAGTTCATAAGTCGTTATATAAAATTATGAGGGGAAGTGCTGAACTCCCTTAGGGCCTGATGTGAGTAAATATATTAATTATTATTCGTGCCACCGCATTTTCGTCATATTTCATTCGTGGAATTACGCGAACACCACCAATTCTCAAGCGGTTAATGCAAAAGTCAGCATATTATCAGCAAATATAATATACCGAATGATATAGAAATAAAACGATAGCATTTCTCAATTTGCAATCGAAGGCAAGTTTTATTGATTTTGGAGCAACTTTAAAACTTTCTCACTATCTATCACTTATTCCAAACGAGTATCAAAATCTTTTTCCCGAATTATGAACTCGACTGACTTTAACTGATGCAAAGAAATATGCCATGGAGTCTTTGAAGCAATTCTGTTATACTGGAGATTTGTAGCCATGATATTTCTGAATGACTTTCCTCTATTTTCTACAGTTGTCAAACCAATTTTGTTGTGTATTATTAATCCGCCAGAAAATTGTTGTTCGGAATTTTACTTGACAATCCAGTGAAGATTATTTGCATGAAGTTAAGTAGAGGTCGGTTCAAATTATCGACAGCTGTGAAAATATATTTTTTTTTTTTTAATGGAAAATTGTTTGTTTGAGTAGGTTTATTAGAGAAGAAGAATGATAATGTAATTCTTTAAGTAAGTGGTGATACGAAGATTTATAGGGAGAGTTTTAACTTTGATGTGAAGCGAAGACTGATGGAGTCTTTATCGATCGAAAGGTTTATTAGTAAAAAGCGATTCGAAGATTGATAGTGGATATCTATAAATAGTATGACCCTTTCGAACTACTAGCGAAAATGGGATTACGAGTTCAAAAGCTGTGCGCCAAAGGCAAATAGTCACTACAACTGTCATAAATTATTTCCAAAAATTTCTATTACTTAGTAGAATGAAGAACAACTCGCATTTCTAAAGTTAATGTTACCCATTTCCGGTAAGTTGCCGAACAAGAGAATGCTTTGTAGAATGTTTTGTATACCAACCAACTTACTGGTATTTACCTCCATTCCTTGACAAATATTTGTGGACTTAAAAAGTAATTAGCAAATACTGTATTCCCCTAGTTGATTTTACGTAACGTATTCATAATATTGGACGACGAATAAGAAGATACGTTGTCAATCAATACATTTCCATGGGGTAGAAAGTCACTGTGCTATTTGTTGATAAAAAATTGTATACATATTTGAAAATATATGTTATACTATATTTAAGCATTATTAAATATTGATTGACTGGTTGATAAGAGCGAAAATGAGAAATATAATATTGAGATAAGACGATTATTCGTCTTATATGGTTGAATATATGACAACATTTATCGTAATTTCTTGGGTGAAGGGAAAAGATGTATATTTTTTTATTAAAAATAGATACTGGTTTTTTGAAACTGATTAGTGAGCTTAACATTTGTTTGAAAACTTATATCGATTTATAATTATTTATATTGATATTGTAATATCCGACATGGGAGAACCATCACAGCGGCTTCTGATTAAGTTTTTGTTGGTAATGAATAAATTCAAAATGAAGATATTCGCTGCGACAGACAAAACTACAACAAATGAAAACTACAAAACGCACCACGCCATTTACATATTTCGCACAACAACTGCCACAAATGAAAATGGAAATATGTTGCATCAATAAAATGCACACAGGTTAGCACCGAAAGTGTGGCCAGGGGTATGGTGCGTCGCTCGATGTGAACATAAAAATCGCCGATCGACTTATAGGCAAATGCGTTGTAGCCACAAATGTTCGCAATTAAGCGAACACGCACATGGTGTTGCCACATTTTCAACCCCATTGGTATTAAATACTCGGATGCACTAGTTACAGGGTAACCCGATGTGGTAAATATGTTCAATAAAGTTTAGTTATAGGACTGAAGTTGTAAACTATTTCACTGGTAATGGTATAGTAATGGCTTTTGTAATAGAATTGGTAATGATCAGGGGTGGTGGAAGTATGTGATCAGCATACAGAAAGTAAAGTTAACCATTTCATTAGTAATGAAGTTTTGATAATGGTATTTGTAATGGTTAGGAAAGGTGAAAGAAAGCACCAGTAATGTTCATAGTAATATTAATAGCATATATCATAGTAAACTCATTAGTAATGCAAATGGTATTTGTATCACTTGTTGCAATAATAATGACATATACAGTGGTAGGACTTGGTAATTATAATGCTGAAAGTAACGTGTATTACTGTTAGACGATAGTAATGCAAAAGCAATGGTAATGCTCGTTTGTAATGATACTTGTAGTGATAGTCATATTAATTAAATTGTAATCATATAGTTGTTAGTAGGATCTCGTAGAAATACCAATTAATTATTTTATTTTATTTTGGGTACTAAGCGTTAGTACTTAACACATGTAAAAATACTTGTAATGGTATTTGTAATGAAAATAATATTTTAATTATGGCAAATAAATAGTAATGCTTAGTAATAGTAAACGTACTTGTAATTATATTTGTAATATTTGATTTTCAAATAATATTAAAATAATAATAATAAAAGTTTGGGCAATTCCTAAATTTAGTTTGGTAAAAACTTAATATTGGTATTGGTAATGGTAATGCGATAGTTATACGAAAGTTAATAATTAGGCTGATAACAATAAATATATTGCTGTAATGTTACTATTAGCAGCAATATTAGTGGACTTTTATTTGTAATGGTAATTTATTGTAATTGATATTGATTGATAAGTATTTCTCTCAACCAGTATTCATTACTCTTAGCATCGATAACAAGATTACCAAAAATATTTATTTAACTAATCATTCGGTTAAAAACAACTTTTTATGTGATGATAATCTGCTATACCCTTTGACTAGTTCAACTACTTTTCATTTAACGCTAATCCCATGAACCACTTGCGAGTTTTTGGTATATCAATAACGCCATGCCGGAGCCAAACAACCGTGGCAGCAGCATATAATTTAAATTAATCCTTAATTACGTAGACAACATCCTGCTTTTACTTACTGGTCGCCTGTCTCAGTGCTGATGTTGGCTTAACGAACTTATCAAAAAGATGGCGAAGCTGGCATAGGCCAGCAGAAGAGGCGGCTACATGCACCTACATGTGCACGAATGCGCAGTAGCGCTACACCAATTTGCTGCAAAAACCGCGTTAACCGCATTTAGTTAAGCCATGCCACTTGAAATTGAAACATTCCCGACTCCATACTCATGCCGTTGTTGTTGTTGTTGTTGTTGTTGTTGTTGGCGTATGTGTTTTACGCCCGAAAGCGCCAAATGCCAAACTCTGTGTGGTGCCGTCATTTAAAGTCAATTAATTTATATATGCACGCACACATACATACATACAGGGAGATATTCTTTACTATTGCCGCGTTTGATTTACAGTAAGCAATCAACTGCGACTACATAACTATTGCTGTCGCTGGCGGCGTTGTTGTATGTTGCACGTTGTGCGCGTATTAAAATGTCAGAACAATGTGCTGCATGCCACAAATTTTACGACGACAACAGCATTGCATGCACTCAATAACAGCCGCTGTTGGGTCTTAAGACTTCGATTATGATATTTTGCAACATTTAGCTAGCCGTTGTTGTTGTTGTTGTTGTTGTTGTTCTTGTTGTTGTCGCAGCTATTATAGAGTAGCTGTTCATTATAAGCTAACTACTAGCGCTAGTACTATCGCTGCATTTATGCGCCATCATAGCCAAGATGGCCAGACTCCGCCAAAGCAATCAACAATAAAAAATGAAAGGGGCGGGCGTCCCGGCGGCGACGGCGGCAGCGGTAGCTAGTCGCTTTGCAATTGCTACTGTGTGCATATTTTATGGCAACGGCAACGGCAACGGTAGCCAGCCACAACGGATGCTTATCGACGGCCAACAATCAGCCGACAGCCAAAACGCCATTCAGCCGCTACTTACGCGCAACAACAAACACACACAGGCTTTGATGGAGTTACCCACACAGTGTAGATGGCGCGGTTTGCGCAAATTTTAATTAACGCACAGATTTTATTTCAACAACTTTTTCCGCCTTTTTGGCTGCCTCTTTCTTTTTTTTTAACATTATTTTTTGCAGATAAACGCTTACACCTTTTTCCCTCATGCCATTTCGAGTGCTTAATTTGTAAATGATTTCTTTTTTGGTATGCTCTTTTCAGACTGAAAACCGATAATAATGGCGGCGCTTGGTGCCCCAAACATATGGTCTCGAATGCGTTGAAAGATTACCTGCAGGTAGATTTGCTGCAAACGCATGTCATTACGGCGATACGTACGCAGGGTCGCTACGGCAAGGGTCAAGGTCAAGAGTATACGGAGGCCTATGTGCTGGAGTATTGGCGACCGGGTTTCACCAAGTGGCAACGTTGGAAGAATACACAAGGAAAGGAGGTGAGTGCTGATTATGTGACTTGATGGTACATAGTTTTTACAGGCATTTCATTTTATGTAAAAGGGAAAACTTTTTTGATTAAAATTATGGTTGTCTAAGTAACAAAGTCTTAACCAACCGAAAACTTGAAAGCTTTGAAAAAACAGATGAATTAACTATGAATTGTAGCTGTAATTTGAACTTTTACAGAGAATTGTGTCAGTTTGTCGATTTAAAAAAGCTCTACGTAGTGAAAGCGTCAAAAGCTCAGGCAGAATATTTTCCACTTTAAGAATCTTTATACTTGACAGATGCAAAGTTAATACTATCTAAAATTTCAATTACTTTAAAGATTCCGAAATATTTAAAAGCCGTAAGGCCGGAAACAGCAAGGATCACCTACATTCCCGATATTTTAGGCCAGACATATCGCTAAAGTAATAATAATCGTAGAAAGCTTACATCTAGCAAAAGAGGATAGTTTGTAAAATTTTCTTCTTCACATTTGTTCCAAAATATTCCTTAATGGATCTGCAATAAGCATACCAATAAAGTCGGATTGATTTATTTGGTCCGCACCGACCAACTATGCGAGGTTTGAGCTTATTCGCACCAGTATAATATTAGTGAAGGTTCCATCCATGACTCTTTGTACATGCCGCTCTAAAACTTTGTCCAATAATGTTTCGACCTCTGGTGAAGTTTTAACTTCTATAAAGCTCTTTATGTGTTTTTCGCAAAAAGCTTAATTTTTAGCTTTACAGGTTTCAGACCCCAATAATATATCATATATTTACCTTTAGAACTTACATAATAACCATTTACTATCATTCTGATATAATATTTTCGACTTTATTTAATAAATTTTCTTTTTTCGCATATTTTATACCCAGATCCTGTCCGGTAACATCAATACATACAGTGAGGTGGAGAACTTTCTGCAACCGATAATTTTTGCGTCGAAAATTCGGCTCTATCCATATGGGCAATACGATCGAACGGTGTGTCTACGTGCCGAAATTGTCGGTTGTCCGTGGGAAGGTGAGTAAATGTTTTCATCTTTGGATAATTCTAGCTTATTTAGTTAGTAAAACCTCAGTCTCCTTAGGAACGTACCTTAAGACACTGGGATTCTGAGAATAATTCTGGTTATAAAACGAAGACTTGCTATTTGTTCGAGGTCATATATAAATTTTTGAGATCGACCTCATTTCTTTCTGCATTTATTTCATTTGTGTACCAGTGTTTGGTATTATTATGAGAAATTACCTACTCTTTGTTCTTCTGACCATATTAATAGATTCTTGGTCGAAAGAAATATGTTAGTATTACAGTTCATCATTAAATGGTTAGATGGAAAAAGGTAGGGAACCATGCTAAGCTTCTACATTGGTGTGTATCTTGGATTGAAATGATTTCCTCGGTAATTACGAGCGAATTTAGGTTCATTTAGCTTTAACTATATAGAAGTAGGCTAGGTAAACTCATCTTAATAGTTCCAGCTCATTCTTTCAATAATTTTCTTCTCTCTTATAGTTACCTATCCCAATACTCGCTTTTACTTCCTTCTCTAACTTTCTTCGAAACCGTGACCCCTGATTGCTTTCGTGAAAAATTCCGATATAAAGACTGAGTGAACTATTTCATATTTTTGTGCCTTAATCTCGATTTAACTTTCAATAATTTCCATTCACTTTGTATTATTAACCAACTCGCTGTGAGCAATGCGCCAAAATGGCGCCAATAATGCGAATTCGAGACATTAAACGCTATCAGAGCGCCTTTCGTGTACTTAATAAAATTGTAATTTAAGTCGTTAAGGGGCAGTAAAAGCAAACAGAGCACAGAAAAACAAAAGCAACAAAAGTACTTGAGCCAACAAAGGCAAAGGTTAGGCTGATTGCCTTGTGTAATAGCAGTGACGGTGTCGGCAATGGCAAACAGAGTGCATATTTGTTGTGATCCACGTGTGCGGGGTAGACATACGTAGACGTGCAACGCACTCGAAAATCGCGTGCAGACAGTTAACGACGACGCCCAAATACTGTTGTTTTTTTCTTTGCCAGCATATGTCAATTTCTATATTTATTTGTTTACTGTTGTTGTGGTTGTAGACTTTTTTTTGCCGTTGCTGCTGACTGCCAGAAAACCAACGACGCCATCATGTGATTGTTGCATGCAATTTTCGAAGAAAAAAAAAGTATTGGGAAATAAGGCAACAGGGTGAGACCAAACAGCAATAACAAATTAGTCTCAATGGCGAAAGTCAAGCAATGCCAAGCCGAAGTGCTTTCAAATATGACTGCAACGCAAATTGCCGACAAACAATAGGCAGCTGTGCACTTGCTACTGAAATAATGCATACCTGCGTGCATGTTGCTGTCAAACGAGCGCAAATTTGCGAATGTCTAGCATGCTTTCGGGCGTAATAGCTTATCCATACAGTTTTTGTGTATATTTATGCTTGTTTTGACAAATCATTGCAATATAATGATTACATAGCGAAAAAGTGAGCAAAGTTAACAATTTGCGCGAAAACAGCAACAGCAAAGGGTTGTAGATATATTAGCAGAGTTTATGTAAAGACAAAATATTACCGTGTTAGTCGGAAAGTGCTCGGCGCTGGTGTAAAAGTAGGCGTAACTTGTTTCCGCAGTGATGACACGGAAAAAGCATTTAATCAGCGGCATAAAATGTCTTTACATTTGTGGGGGTTGGGCAAAAAGGTGCTCCGCTTTATGTATTCGCTCGTAAAAGTATGCAACACAATATAGCATATGTCTGCATTCAGCAGTAATGCGCGTGTAGGGTAAACCTTTGTAGTTTGTTGTTTTATACCTCGATATTAGCGCGTTGTGTGTTGGCATTTATGGTACTTTGTTTTGATATTTTTATAATTTTTTATGGGTACTCCAGTACCAACCTCACCAAAGTTACTACGCTTCCTTTCTAAATATGCGAATACATATATGTATATATACAAACACTTTCACATCTATATACAAGAGTTTATGCCAGTCAAAAATATCCCTCATATAAGCCCTCGTGTGAGCATGTGTTGCCGTATTCCACCATTAAATATTTTCCCTTTTATTCTCATTGGAGTGGGTCAACTTATGTTGAATCCGGAAATTATATTTGGGTGCGCAACATTTCATATGCAAATTAATCAAGTTAAAATGATTTCGTACTTTTTCATAACATACTCATATGCGCTTCGCTATTTCGTCTTACTGCTGAGCTAGACATTCATACAAATATTTATGTGTAATATAGATGTGTGTAACTTTATTCGAATTGACGGATGTATATGTATTTCACATATGAAAAATTATTATTTTGAGTCTTGCTTTCATTACAAACAATGAATGTGGACACGGGAAGTGACGAGTTAACTTTAACGAATATAGCGACCCTATAGGAAATCAAATACTACATAAGACTTAGTGGCGACCAGAGTTATGTGCGCCAAAACATTGTTTTTTGCGCCATACAGTGCTATATTATAGTCTCGGTATTGAAAAACATTCATTGCTGCACTAGCATTATTTCCTGCAGGGATTGTACGCACTTTGAGCTGATGCTGATTTCTCCATTTCAAAGTCTTTTTTAATCTAATATACCTCTTTCTAAGCACTCTAAATTAAATCTTGAATTTAAATGAGTTGAAGAAGTTCATCGTTCCATTGACAGCTCTTACTCTCTGCAGGGCTGGTAGGCACTTTGCTACTAAATAAAAAATGAATTTCTCTATTTGAAAGTACTTTTTTTAATATCTAGTGTGGAAGCGCATATTTTCAATAATTACAGCAGTTGTATATAATATATGTGCGATATCTACATACATGCTTAAGAATCTCCTTCTCACCCATCATCACTCCAGCAAGCATTATTAAACACCATCTACACTCATACCTATTGAAGCATTATAATCATATTTTTCCATCCTTAAAACCTTGTTGCATAACCCTAACAAAGGCGCAATGAAAAGAACAACAAAAATTCGTCCCCATTTAAGCTCATCTCCACTTAAGTCTTTGCGGTTTTTCTTATGAATTTTTCATTTACTCACTCAAAAATTTACGAGTTATTTAGTCCAATGTAAATGTGTGGCGCATAATGTTGCGCGAAGGGTTAAAATTGAGCATATGCATAGTTTAGTGTTCATTTATCATAAAGTTAATTAAAGTGAGTAGAAATTCATTTCTGCATTTTGCTTTAAAAGAGATTTTTTCCTCATAATGTGGGTGGCAAAGGTATTTGCTGCGCGGTATCTGAAACTAAAAAGTAATAAGTGATAGAAAAATATAATTGGAAAATTTAAAATTTAAAATTAAGAATAAAATAAGGAAAGTTAAGCTTCGTAATTAATTCAAATATTAAATTAAAGAAAATTTTAATATTTTCTAAAACATGTATGTATTTAAAAAAGTTCTTTAAAATGTTTAATTAAATAAAATTTCGAGTCTGAAATTAGTATTCCTAATGCATTTCTTTGTAGAGACCGGGATAACTTGACAAAAAAAAAAAAACTTTACTTGAAAAAATTACACCTCGGTGTTTATTAAAAAAAAAGAAATTAAAAACATATATAAACATATAAACAGGAAGGTATTTGCGATAGAAATAAATTGATATAAAATGAAATAAATTATAAAAGAAAATATTTTTTTAAGAAATTTTTTCTTGAAGAAATGACAAAATTTTTTTTTGTTAAACACATTTTTATTAAATTAACTTTTTTATTTAGCTTTTCATTTTATTTGTTAAATATAAAATTCTTAAATTTATGTATTTAAAAAATTTTTTTTCCCAAATTTTTTACAGTTATCCCTTTTGTAAAACCTTTACTATTTAAAGTAACATTTAAGCCGGTATTTTGGCATACAAATTATATAAGATTTTCATGTATGAGATTCATAAATGGAAACTAGATTTATCAAACTCCTCCCATTCATATGTATGAAAACTATTATACAATAACCCTTTTTCTACTTAAATTAAGAAAAAATCAAATTTTCTCACTTTAAATCACAATTTAGCTTGAATATACTTGAATGAAACAAAAAAAGCAAAAAAAAATAGAATTCAGAATTTGGCAAATCCAATCAGTTGTAAATGGCTGTCAAAGTTCAGCCACAACCAAAAATATTTATTTTTACTTAATTTGCTATGAAATGCGCACAATAAAGCAGGCTCGATTATCACTTGGGCAATCAATTAACCTTTCTTAGCTAAATGTCAGACAATTAAAGTAAATAATCAAACTAATGGATAAGCGAAGGTGGGAAATATGCAAATTTAATTTGAAAATTATTTGAATTTATTTGATTGAGGAATTCCAAATGCTGGATAAATTTATTTAAATGTATATATTTTCATATGTGTTATATAAAGAAGACTGTATTCTATGGCACAAAAATTATTTTAAGATATTTCTTACCGATTTTGTCGAGTAGAGTTACCAGATTAAAAAAAAAAATTATAATAAAATAAACAAAAAATTAACAAAAAATAAACAAAAAATAAACAAACAAAAAATAACGGAACTGATACATACTTACATATATTTATTTCTATATATATATAAGCATATAAGACCAATTGATATAAGCTTTCAGCCGACAATTTTCAAGTCTTTTAAAATACTTTTGACTCATTAACCACATTTGCATCCCAGACTTGTCTAGCGCGGTGTCTTTGTCTAGTAAGTTCAAAAACAATTGAAAAATAAATATTATAAAAAATTCAAAATCCAACAAAACATATTAAAATCTCTCAAAATGCAATCATCAATCACAACCACTATCAGTTCACATTTCAAGCCAAGTTTATGTAACTTGTCTACAAAAACAATAATAAAGACAGCGCCAGCAATGTTGGTGTTGCCTGACAAATGAAATAGCAACAATGGCAACATGCTACATTAACAACAGTTGTAAACAACATTAAAGCGACATAAAGTGCAGCTTAGCTGAACGCCACTAAGCAATATGAAGATGTGTTCAGAGATACATGCATTTGCACATAAGTACATACATACATTCATACGTACGTATATGTGATTTTGAATGAGTCTACAGCTGCGCATAGAAAAATTGCATACTAAAAATAAATTGTGAGCAAAATTTCGGCCTTTATTTGGAATCATTTCCTGTAAATGTAGGTCCTAGTTTCCTTCCCTGTTTCGAACAACACATTTTTTTCCCAAATATTGCTCACCCTGTGAAAGGCAAAGGCAGGTTTTTTTTTGCGTATTTTAAACATAAACAACTTCGCATAATATCATTTAACAAGCATAAGGAAATCATAAGTTGGATAATATGATATAACGCTGGAGCTACCTACCGCGAAATGGAAAGAAAGCTCAGTAAAATATCTAAGTTTCTCTTATATTTTTTTTTACTGAAAATTTTAAGAATAAAATTATTCTGAAAGGGAAAAGCTCTAATATAAAAGTACCCATCTTAAATCAATTAAAAGCAAAACTTTTGGATTTAAGTAACCTTCCCATGATTTTAAGTCTGAAGTCATACATTAAAAATAGAGATTTTGTCGCATTTCAAAGCAAAAGATTCGGGAAGAAAATTAAAAATTTTAAAAAATTCAATATTTGTTTGCAGAAATATTAAAATTATTCCATTCAGTGGCTCTCCAAGCTCTTTTCTATAACGTGCGCTTTATTAAATATTTCTTGAATAGAGCTATAATGTACTCAAAGTAGTTTGTGCCTACGAACTTTTTTGTTTAAAACTATAGATTGTAAAAATGTGCTTGGAATAGAAGCTTTCCTGGTATCAATAAATTCTACTGAATTTAGACCAGTTGATAGACAACAACACGGTGTTTGACCTTAGATAGTCATGTTCTGTAAACTTATAAGAACTATAAGTTATAAACTCTGTTGAAAAATTTCACTATTACTATAAATACAGTAAAACTGACATAGAAAAAATTTTTTTTTTAAATTTTTTTTATTTAATTTTTTTTAAATTTTTTAAATTTAATTTTTTTTTTATTTATTTTTATTTATTATTTTTTTATTTATTTTTAATTTTCATTTCTTTTTAATAAAACATTAAAAAGTGGGATTTTCGATAACTTATATGAAATTTTATCTGTTTTAAAAATTTTAAGTTTTTACTGCATGTTTTTACTTATTTGCACACATATAAATATGTATATATAATAAATACATATTCCTTAATATAATAATTAGTATGAAAAGTCCGTGAAATATGCATGTTTTAAATTAACTAATTAGCAAAAAAAAAAAAAACTGCATTTTTTTTAACCCTCTGCTAATTTTCTGCACAAATATGTAATTTTCATTCGGCTCCCTCTACCAAGCACACATCTCTGACGTTGCATTATTGTTGAGTGCTGGCCACATTTAACGTTTGGCTTATCGCCACCAATGCGTCTTATGCGCTGCAGACGACTGTGATTATGACGATGTTTTACTATTTAGCTTGTTGTTATTATATTTGCTTATTTGTTTATTGACCATCGCTTGTCAACCGCAGTGCAACGACGTGGAGTTGAAGCGTGAAAAGGCTTTTAATATGTTAAAAGGTGAAGAAAACTTGACAAAAAAAAAATGTGCACGCTTATCGGCGCATATAAATGTATGCATGCCAGTATAATAAATGTAAAATATAATAATAACAACAGCAACGCTAGCTCCACAAGAATAATGTGTCCATTTGAGCTTTCTGTCTGTGCGCTTGGGTGCGCCTTGCCAGGTTTTGCAGACAGCGCCAGATGGAGTCACTTACCTCTACTAATATTTCTTTCTTATTCCCCTACCCGCTTTGCGCGCCGCACACTTTGCATAGCTTACTTAATTCTCACATGAATTTTTTTTTGCTTTTGGCGCACTTTTGCCCTCCACTCAAGAAATATTTTCCTTGTCTTTTTGCGCTGCAGTTGCATGCCACAAGGCGCTCAAATGGCTTTGCATGTTGACCTTAGCGTTATTTATTGTAACCCTCAAAACATATTAGCTATTGCATTTCGGTGCTTTTCTTTTAGAGATAATATTTTGAGAAACTTTTATGCAGCGCTTGCTGTATGAGGTGTGGCAGCGAGATTTGGTTAGGATTTTTGCTTGCGTGCTTGGTTTATGGATTTTGGAAAATTTTCAATGGCTCATTATTTTTCACATGCAAGCATATTTATAAATTCTAGAGTTCTTCTTCTTCCTCCTAAAAATACACCGAGTGCTACCTTCTGCTGTAACAACCCACATTAATTACGAAGTCACCCTTACCCCTGCCACTCAACGCACATGTTTCTCACACTTTCTCTTTAGTGTTCAATTTCTTTATACAATAATCCAAAATATTGTAGTAATAATATGGCAACAATACCTTCAAAGTCTTCTCTTTCGCTCATCCAAAAGTTGCGTGGGTTTCCATTTCACTTTTTCCAATAATTTATGATTACAATTTGTTAACAATTAGTAATGCCTTACCGTGGTTGCATGTAATTACGCTAGTTGTTATTTTTGTTAATGCACTTTTCCCTAAAAGCCCTGTCTATTTAAATGTACTCAACGACGCACACACACGCCCGAAATAGGTTTGTTTGCGTTGAGCGCTGACATTTGAACATAGATTTATGAGCAGTAATTAAATTCGTTTGATTTAATACAACACTTTTCCATTCAATTGATGCGGTGATGAATGCGCACACATAGATACGCACACATACACTACAATACCTGTGAGCAGCAACCAACAACAATTTCATCACTGTAGAAATTCACTGTAGGAATTACTAATATGGGCAGAGTGGCGATTAGTATTGCTGTTTGTTGAGTTGAGCATTATGAACGCAATCGTTTTAATTTTTTCATAATGTTTTATAAAAATAAATCAAATACAAAGTCAAAATAAAATATCCCTTTTTGGGGATATTTTTTTAGAAGGTCTACAAATAAGATATATATAAATAAATAATGTAAATATATTTTAATGGCAAAAAACGAAATATGTAAAAGAAAATAAATATTCCCTACCTAGGGATATTTTTAATTAAAAGTACATTTGCAAAATAACAGCGTTTTTGTGTTACTTGTACTTTCTTTCAAAAAAACATTGAGTTGTGTCATGAATGCTGTTCATACTTCTTAGGAAAATTTGTCATGAACTTGAGCTTTTTTACTTTTAACAAATATTATGCTTATTTTTAAAGTAAAGAGTAAAATGTTGTACAAATAAAATTTCCTTTAAAGCAAAATTTTAAGAGGTCAGTAAAACGTTCAAGTTTATAATAAAAATGAAGTATTTTAAATGTTAATCTGTTACTAAGGAACAAACTTTCCTATTTTAGAAATATATTCATATTAAATATAGTCTTCCACACGTGTGACTCTATTAATAGGTTTTCAAATACTTCGGAAGAAATATGAATCCAAAATTTCAAAGTTCGTTAAACTATTTTAGACAATGAAGGTAAAACTTGTTTGCCATGAAAACTTATATATAATATATTGTATATATCTATATATTATCATCGCATTATAATTTTCGGTTTCGAGCTTATCTAGCATTTGAAACAATTGAAAAGAATAAATTTTGAGTTTAAATTTTACTTTAGCTAAAATATGTCCCTAGTACATGTTTTAAATTCTTTATACTTTCTGAAGAATTTCGAACTTATATTTCTATAAAAATTTTGTCTATATTTTACTGCAGCTTCCAAAAATTTCCCATATCTGCATATTTGCACATGCGCAGACAACGTAATTCCAATGATTCTTCAATTTATTTCAAGCAAGTAGGACATTTCTAAATCCACTGGCAGTAAAAACTGATTTAGCAAATATTTTGAGTGAAATCCAAAATTTCCATTTGGTACATTTTTATTTCATAAATAATTTTACTAATTTGCGATAAGCCGTTTTTCTATGAGTTGCTTTTAAGTAAAAAACAAAATTTCCCTTTTTGGGGAAATTTTTCGTTTGTGGGTAATTTTAAGAAATTATAAAAATAATGGTAATCAAGTTATAATTTAGGAAGATTTTAACAAAATTGCAAAAAATTCATACGTTTGACATTTTGGCGATGGTATTAATTTGTATTTTTTGTTGATTGAAACTTATATCTGTATATATCAAAATATTTAGTTATATATTTATAACATTTGTCATTAACATAAGTTTATTCATTCCATAAGAACTCCATTTATTTCAACGCATAATAATTCCCCGCCCTTAGAACCTTTCAAAGCCTGGTGTTAAATACGCTCATATCGCACATTTTATCTCCCAGAGCATTAATCTATTATAATAACTACGAATACGAGCGCATACAAGCAATTAAACAAAATTCGTCTATGTTTTAGTCACCTGCGTGTTAATTAAAAACGTAAATAATAGATATAACCAATGTGGTGGCTTAATGACATTATGACCTAGTGCATGTGCCATATTAACCGTACTCAATGTGAAATTATTGAAAATGCAGCAAATATTTTCACGTTACACAAAAGCGAAAAACCTATACAACAACTACAATGCATATAATTTGGAACTGCTTAATTATCCCAACACACAAATCCATTCGCATAAACGTGTGTGTATGCGCACCTAATGAGCGCCATTTATAATATCCTGTGCTATAGGGGATAACATATGAGCGCATAATATTACACCTAACGCTTAGTATTTATACACATTACATATGTTTGCACATGCAACGCTGTGTATGTGTATAGTTCTACTACATATGTATATGTACATTAATTATGTACTTGTTATTTGGCAGCAAGCGAAAATTTCACTCAATTTCAATGAACGCCGGAAATTTTCGAAAATCCCAATACGTCGAAATGTAATCGCACACGTGTCCGCGCGCCTAAAGCATATCTATGTACATTTTTCGGCATACACACTATGGACTAAAATTACTAATCGCGTGCGCGCAAAGGGGCATTATTATCCGCAAAGCTTCACCAAAACTCATACTTCGTTGTTGTTCTTATTGTGTATGTGTAGTTTTTATTATTAATGCTATTGCATTGTACATTGTACTTGCAGGTCGTTCAGATAAAATTTCATGTAATTATCAAAAATCAGATAATTACACTTAATGATACTCGGTAAGTCTGCGTGTTTTGACACAAGCAGATAGAATACGGGTGCATAAATACATTCAAGTTCAAGTAAATTATTTCTATAGAGGTAGTATGGCAAACTGACGCTACTGACGCTATTGAACACTGGTAATGGCAGTTGGCAGCAAATATCTTATCTTCCACGAACTTGTAGTTGACGCCAGTAGGTCAAAGGCACTTTGATTAAGAATAAATTACCCACTAATTTACAAAACTTCCAAATTTCCTTTTCTATCTGAAAGTTACTTTATTTTTAATACTACTTAATTTCCTCCAGAAATATCCCCGTTAATGACAAAAGCTCGAAAACGTTTTGAAATTCATAAAAATGTGATATCATAAGTCGACACCCTTATGAGCATACAACTAGAAATACCGATCCTCCGAAATTTAACTTAAATTTAAATTTTAATTTAATAAATCAAAAGGTTTCTATAAAAGGTATTAATATTTTCGGCTCATAACATTCTAGTCACTCATATTTTTTACAGCAAATAAGGAAGTTTTAAACAATAGAGTCTCTTCTGAGTTTGTTAGGCTACAAGTTCCATATTTGAAGGGCGTTTAAGGTCCTCTTGAGGTCGCTCTAAGGTCACTTCAAGGTGTTTTAGGGCTTAAGACCCGAAAAAAGGAACATTTGAAAGTCAGATTCAATTACTCAGAATATACCACATTTATAGTAGGAACTAATTACTACTCAAGCTCGTGCGCTCGGACTATAGCGATATCTTTGAAATTAACCCGAAACCCGTACCGATTTCATATCTCATCAAATCTTGATGAATAGGTATACTGAGACTGAAGTACAAAAAAATTTCGTCAATCAAGCTGATTAAAGACTTAAAATTGTTCGCCTTAACTTCTATACAATCTTTCTTCTGTCTAGTGCTCGACCTTGTTGCTGTAGGTAAACTTTTTGAAGGGATCTGTCATCTTGACAGCTTAATGTCGAGTAAAATTATAACAAATCAGGAATGTGGAGTTTTAAAGACCATCGCTGGTTCGTCCTTGACTATATTGAACGATATTGAACGATTTTCCCCGATTTCATTGATGACTAGATGATGATAGATAATTTGTAGAAGTTAGGTTATTGCTGGCTTAAGTTAGGTTAGGTTAGGTAAGAACCTACCAGCTGAGAAGATACTAAAATTATTATCGACTAAATATATATGAAGAAGAAGCTATTCTCATGTCTGTTATGAAGATGGAAACTTGCCTTGACAAGGCACCTATTACCGAGCGACATAAACAATTGTAGCCTCTTTTGGATGCTTAGGGATATTTTTAAGTGGTGGATAGGAGTTCTCGTACTTTTTAGACGCTTTATTCAACAGTTAAAGTGCCTCTTCAATACCATGCCGGATAATGGTCCATTTTTAATTAATTTTACTGTAGAAAGTGTTTGTAAAATTTGCTGTTGTTGTTGTTATTATAGCGGGAAAAACATTATTCATATGCTTTTGTTGAGCGCTGCTAAGGCTAAGGCGTTAGTCCATGACCAGTTAAAAATCTGCACCCGTGCCACTTATGTGGATTCGTCTGCTACCGAAAGGCTTATTTAGAGGAGTTCTATAAAGACAAATTTTTTTATTTTGTGGTTTTACGTTTTCAAAAGTACTTTATATAAAATTCAGCTACTTAAGTTGTAATCACAACTGTATAATTCTATTACACTGCTGTTACACATATTTACAGCCGCTATAAAGCAACGCGCATGAAAATTTCATAAGTATTTCACAAATTTTAAAATTTTATTGCACATGCAATAAAATAAATTAAACGAAAAACAGCTTCCATTTATATATACATACATATGTACATACATATAATACATATAACCCATATGTATGTTCGTACATTAATTCAACAAATATTATTGCAAGCATTGTCATAAAATCAGCGGCAAATGCGTGGAATAAATAAATTATAATCAGCAATCCCTTCGCGGGTAATTGTGTGTGTTGCACGCTGCCATACTTACTTATGAATTTATATAGCACATAAGTGTGGATGTATATATGTACACATAAATATGCACATTGAGCATTCATGCTAAATGAACGGAAGTCAGAATTATTTATATGATTTTCCTGTGGAAATTATTTATGAAAATTGCAAACATACTGTACTTGACCGCGAGAATTAAAAGCATGCACATATGCATATTCAAACGGAAGTATATATTAATTGCAGATACTCGTACATATGTGCACATGCAATAATATTAACAAAATAAAACGTATGGAGGATTAAAATGTTGTGAAATATTAAATGCTTTATGCTGCACATATGTATGTAAATTAAACTGCATGCGTCAACATTACGCATTACTTCCTACAACCCGGCGTCAGTGCTGATGAACATTGTAGCCGGCAGCTTGTAAACATATCCTGTGTTATTGAAAGGAGAGGATACTCAAGGATATTATATGTGTTATGTATTATTTATTTAAATTGCATTGCAAGCCAGCAAAATGTGCATTATGAATATTTTGGGTGTAGCAGAAAGAGAAAGCTTTTTAAATATTTGTCTTGAATTAAAGTAACTGGGTTTTAAGTACAACCAGTAAAATAAGTAAAATCAGGAAAAGCTGTTGCGCTATTGATTACCTCTTCACGTGTACATATACAACTGTGTTCAAAATAATAGGAGTGTTCATGGCATCTATATGCAATCGAAAAATTTTACCATGTAAGAACATGCAAACTTTGCAATCTGCTAGCGGTACTTCTAACGGGATTCAGCAAGTAAAACGCAAAACATTAACTTGAAGTTGCTGCTTTGTTTGCTGTGTTATTCATTCATTTCTTTGTGAGACTTGCATTTGCGTTGTTCAAAAAAATAGGAGTGGGAGTTATTAATTGATAAATAAACTTTTTAAATGATATTTTGTTAAAGAAATTGAAAAGTAAGTACAAATAAAACAAAATAAAACATCTTTGCCTAAAATTAAACTCATAAATTTTAAATAAAATTTGTTATTGTGTCGAGGAAAACACTGCAGCGAAGAAAGGCGTCAAATCATTAAAAAACTTCGAGAGAAAGGTAAAACATATAAGGAAATAAAGGAAATACTTGGCTGCTCAGATCAGATGATATCAAATGCCTTATCTTATAAAAATAAGCCCGAAACGCGTGGTCGCAAGCGTAAAACCACCAGAGTTGACGATCGACGCATCATTCAAACCTCTAAAAAACATCCTACTGCGTCATCTGCAGAAATAAAAAAACGTTTAGATCTTAGTGTGAGTGATGTTACCGTTCGTAGACGGCTTTTGGAAAACAAATTATACGCGCGAAGCCCAAGAAAAGTTCCATTGCTGACAAAGAAGCATGTTGTTGCACGCCTAAAGTTTGCCAAGGATCACATAAGGTGGCCAAAAGAGAAATGGAGGAACATTTTATGGACGGATGAGAGTAAGGTCGTTCTATTTGGTGGAACTGGATCCAGGCAGTTTGTCCGGCGTCCGCAAAATGCTGAATATAATCCCAAATACACGGTGAAGACCGTTAAACATGGCGGTGCAAAAGTGATGGTATGGGGCAGTTTCTCGTACAGTGGTGTTGAACCAATCCATTGGATTAAAGAAACAATGGATCAGCGTGTGTACGTGGAAATATTGGAAACAGTAATGCTGCCATATGCCGATTGGAATATGCCATTGAAGTGGTTGTTCCAACAAGATAATGATCCGAAACACACAAGTAAATCTGCGAAGGAGTGGTTTCGGTTCAATGGAGTTGAGGTTATGTCGTGGCCTGCTCAGTCGCCGGACCTCAACCCCATAGAAAATCTATGGTCAGATATAAAAAGGTGTGTTGCCGAGCGTAGGCCATCAAATACTAAAGAATTGTGGAGTACAGTGCAGGAGGCATGGCAACAAATCCCACTGAAACGGTGCCATGATCTCATCGATTCTATGCCACGCAGATGTGCAGCTGTTATACAAAATTGTGGTTATTCTACTAAATATTAGAAAACTCGATGTAAATATTAAATAATATTTAGCTTAATACTTATAATTCATTTAGTTTGTTGAATTTCGTGTTACACTCCTATTATTTTGAACAGTTAATTGTTGGATGTTTTTCGAATAACAATTTTTTTTTTGTTTTACTTAATGTTAATAAAAAAAGTGAACATGTATATAAAGACTCTATGAAATGAACAATGTTTGGAAAGAAAATGACTGAATAAATTTCAAGTATTTTTTAGTAACTACAACTTTTGTTTTTATGTTGAGGTCACTCCTATTATTTTGAACACAACTGTAAATATTATAAATTGATATAACGCAATTCTTGTGTAGTTTTTCTTGCTTAAACCATCCCATTTACATGTGTTGACTAAGATGCAATACGGAAAATCATATCTAGGGCATTTATCATGATTTTTAAGCAAACAAATAAAATTTCCCTAAAAGGGATATTTTTATTTACTACTATTTTTAAACTTTTTGGTACTAAAACCGGCTAGTTTAATTTACTGCAGCTTAAAATATAAATTTCCCAACTAGGGAAATTTTTTTAATTCACAATTTTTTAGTGTTTTTGATGCAGGTTTAATCACGTACTGAATATGCAAAGCTTAATACAATTTTTGGTACACAAAAGTTTTGAAAACCAAATTGGAAAATTTTTGTTCAAACTTTTACTGTATGGTATTTAAAGCAGCTGCTTAATTTTTCTTCAATACAAAAATTCTTAAATGTACAATGCAACTCCAATGAGTTTAAGAATTTAGCTCCAGCATTAATATGTACATATGTTTATTCAAACAATAGTAACTACCGATTCATTCGTTAAACGAGTAGATGGCAAAAATTCACTTTCCATATTTTATTTTCAATATAGCTGTATTTGCACAAATATGCGACATGTACATATGTATGTCTGCATGTATGCATAGTTGGCAACACGCGTTCGACTTTGCGTTTACAACATGTCTACTGTCTTTACAAATATATACGTATGGGTTGTTGTAACTGCCTTGTAGTTATCATTACTGGTTGTCATTGTTGCCGTGAGCACACTGCCATGGTCATTGCTGTTGTTTTAGCGCGCGCTCTGTCATTTTCATGTTAGCATGCGATTTTATTGCGTGTCAACATGCAGAATGGCAGCATTATTTTTCCTACTCCCTTTAAAACCCACCGATTTTTTTTTTGCCGCTTTCTCTTAATATTCGCATACTGCTTTATGTTGTTGGTGCCTCAACTAGCACGCCACTATCAGTTGATATGCTTGTTGTTGTTTTAGTAATTGTTATAGTTGTTGGTGCGGTGGCGCACTGTCATGTCTGTACTGCCACGAAATTTCGCTGTTGCTGTTGGCGGACGCGCTGCAGCGAAACAAATGAGCGGCTTTTGTTGTTCCTGTCGGCAGTGCCGTTGTCATCAACAACATAGTCATGGTTGCTGGTGTTTATATGCATAAGTATGAAGTATATATATGTATGAAATTGTTATTGTCTTTTGACTGCTAACACTGTTGGTGGCATTTCATTGCTAGTAGTTGTTTTTGTTGCTTCTTCATACTTTAACGGCATTTAACCCCTTGTAACATGCGTGAATGCTATATTTTTCGGTTATGCAACAAAAGACTGTCAACCGACAAAAAGTGAAAAAAGGCAGTGTTAAGAATTCTCACAAAAGTGTAACTGTAAATATACGTAGTTATGTCTGCGTGTAAGTGCCCACATTTCACTGCTGTTAGTGGGTGCTGCATGACATACCACATTGCCTTATTGTGGCGTGTGAGCTTTCCGCTAGCGCACACAAAGGAATTGAACAAAATGGAAATTCATGTCGCTGTTGATGATTTGAAAAGAAAATTTGTACGATTTTCGCTTTGTTAAATAAATACGTAGGACTTTGTACAATTCTTATAGAATTTTCAGATATGAAATCATTAAAAAATAAATAATTACAAAATTTTAATACATTTTAGCTCACAAATACAGTAAAGTTGGCGAAATTTCTTACATTAGCATCAAAATAAAAAATTTCCCCACCTTGAAAATTTTTGTGTTGGTTTTCTTGTAATATTTTTATGTCTGTAACAGCTTTTGAATGTCTCAGTTTTGACAATCACTTCAATTTAAAAATTTCCCTGAAGGGATGTTTTTTTTCAGTAGATCATTAATTTCATATGTTGACATATATAATAATTATGGGAATATATTAACAGAGTGTTATGCCTCAAAATAAGACACCTCTGTAATAGAATATGTAATAATAATCTCTATCTTAAATTAAACAAAAGTGAGAGTTCATTAAATCATATTCTTTAAGAAAAGTTCCCCCTAAATAACTGAAACATACTACCACTACCTCATTGTCTCTCTGAGGCAACCATAGTAGTGTTTCCACGAAAATACCCGCTAAACTATCAATTTTAAATACGCAGAAAGTTTAGTAATTTAATACGGTTTATGAAAAATCATCCCCAGCTGTAAATTCGTGCAATGAGACATACAAACAAACTTGGGTAGATATATACACACTTAGTGAGGAAAGCGGTATCCTCTAACGGGGAAAGCAATATCTCATCAGTCGTTTGTCTTCGTCAGCAACGCGCCGCCTATACACATACATGCGTGTGTGTGTGTATGTGTATGTATGTTTAACACATGTCTCAATGTCTACTATTACGCGCTTGTCTCATGCCTTATTGGTAGCTCCAAAAACAGCAACATAAACTATGACCGAAATTGTGGTAAAACGACTGGTTGCTGTTTGGTTGACTTGCATGCGCGCCTCATTTCTTACTATGTACCACACTATATATTTAAGTATTTGCCTCTCTTAAAGTTAAACACCCACATGTATTTCATTTAAATTTAAATTTATGTTTACACGCTTGTGCTAATATTATGTGTGCTTTGTTTCTATTTATTTTGCAGAGGGTATCGTATCGTATAGCATACCGAAAGGCGTACAACGTGGCATGGAAGTGGATTTGTCAGACAAGACTTATGATGGCTATGAGCAAGGTGATCGTTTTGTTGATGGATTGGGCCAACTTGTGGATGGTCAAAAGGGCAAGGATAATTTTCGCACTGATATTCATGGTTTTGGCAAAGGTGAGTGGGTATTTTGTAATACAATTCGGTTAAGTAAAAAATTAAAAAGGAAAATGTGGTTAAACTTTAATATATTTTCATAGTACATCACTTTCAGTAGATTTTGTAGCATATGATCTAAAAAACTAAATCTTTGGAAAAATAACACTAGTGCGAAGTTTATATTTGTTACAATAAATTGCTATTGTGGGCTAGTGTACGTATCGCGTATACAAATTCTGCGAAATTACTGCTTAAAGTTCTGAAAAGTTCCATAAATTTGTATTAATTTTTAACTAATTTTTATAATTTTTATAATAATAAAAATAACTAATTTTGTCGAAAAATTTGGAAGAATATTAGATGTTTGTACGCCTAAGTGGTACATATGATGCATAAACTTAAAATAAATATGCACATGTGGGTATTTATTAAATGCCCTTAATTTGGACAATTTCTGCTTATATAATGTCGTCATTTTTTGTCATTTTACGTATACCTATAAGGTGTATAAACGTATAAGCATAAATTGTATGAAATTTTTATTTTTCGAAAATTTCCTTTTCGGGGAAATTTTTATTTTGGTATGCTAATGCATGTTATTGATTAATACAAGTTATGTTATTCAATAATACCAATTTTTGTAAAATTTCCCTGCAGGGATATTTTAATATTTTGGTATTTGTTGAGTGTTTTTACTTCTACCTCTGTAGTTTCAATTTTAATCTTTGAAATATTGCACACTGCGTCATGTTACATAACTATTTGTGTATTTAACAAACTTTTATTAAAGAAATTGCCTTTCTCCATAAGCTGTTAGCAATCTCACTTTCTCAGTTTAATCTGCAAATTTCCCTGCACCGCGCCCAAAGCCGGCACACAAAACTCAAATTAACTTAATTCAAGTGCATAAAAGCTGAAATACTTGAATAAATGAAATTGAACAAAGTTTGATGGAAACTGCTTACCTTAACCCAAATATCATAATAAAAGCAACACCAGCAAACTAAAGCGCACAAATGCTAAATAAGCAACTACTATGCGACTTACATTAAATAAATGGGTGATCAGCGTTCATATGTATGTGTGCAAGTTAGACGAAAAACTGCTGATGAATTGCATATTTCCACGGCGCTTTCGTCAATGTTGCCGGCGCGTTGTGCCCATTTCACTTTTTTCGCCCAAATTCAACAATTTGGTTGCTCGTAGTTATGCTATGTATACCTATATGGGAAAGTGTACATGTGTTTGTGTATATATGAATGTATTTGTGTATTTGCAAGTGTGTTTAATAAACTACGAAGGTTGAAGAAAATTGAAAGGATATTCATTGTAGCCAAAAGCAGTTAAATGCAAATGGATTTAGGGAACGCAAACGTTTAACAGTTATGAAAAACTTGTACACACACACACTTATGCATCTATGTATATATATACTTCATTAAAACTGATTAGTATCAAATAATTACAAAAGTTTAGCACAAGTTTAATGGAACTTTTTCGTGTCCATTTGCAATTCTTCTTCCTGCCCTTTGACAAACTCACTTGTGTGTGTGTGTATATGCGTATGTATTGAGCGCCAAGCAAAGGCACTATTGCTCAAAAGCATGCTGTAGTGGCATTTGTGCCGGATATGATGTATATATTGCGACATTTAACCCGCCACTGACTGCCGTTTCTATTTTGCTTACAACACTGGGGCGCAACTAGAGTGCAGTGCTGGGAAGCGCATGGGCCACCAGCACATTGTAAGTGAATTCGTACCAATTTGGCGCGCATATTTCATACTTCGAACCTTTGGCATTACGGTGCAGGCGCGCGCAGTCAGCGACGGCAGTTGAATTGTTGACTAAATTAAAAACTTTCTGCAAACAAATAAATAATTTCCTCATCAATGAACAAAATAAATAGTTTTTTTTTAGCAATGCGAAGCAAAATAAATACACGCAAAGCCATATTTACACACACACACACATACATACATAATAATACATATACACATGTAATATTTGTGCGAAAGCATAATTTCAAAGCAGTCTACAGCAGTCCACAGCAGTCAAGCGCCAATAAAAGGCATAAGCACACTGCTACGAAATGTACTCAACATGCATATTTGTTAATTTATGGCAACACTGGCATTCAATTGCAAGCATACAGCAACAACATTGCGCATCCAGCTCACACAAACAAACTAAAAGAACCCAAAATGAACTGCCACACTTTCTCCACAACGCCACATTTTATACGCGCACAACTTGCCTTGCGCCGCCAAAAGTTCGTCTCTGCTGCCAATGCGTGTAGCCGTGCAACCCCTCCCACTAAGAACACAGTCTTCCAACAGTCTTCCAATAATAGGTTGTTTACATGTCGTTTGCGCGCAGACAAACACACACGAGCACAAACGTCGCCGAAATCACATAAAGAGCAGCAGAAATAACCAAACTATTTGAAAATAAACTACGCTCGCATACCAATACATACATATGTTTGTATATACCCATACACTCATACATACATACATACATACATAGAAATTGATATGTATATATCCGCATGCAAATAAATAAATTCCCTTGGCCCGTCGCCAATAATCGAAATTATTGAAAACTTTACATTTTAAGTAGAAAAGTTTCTCATTACTGCAGTATCCTGCAGGAGTTTGAGGCATCCTTTTTGCCACACACATACAAACATAAGTATTTATAGAATGTGTTGTCGTTTCGTGGTCGTTGGCATCAACACAACTCTACTCTACTTATTGCCAATATTATGGAGAGATGTGCGACAACGACTGTTAGTTTACCGCGCAGACAGTATACTCACACATACACACAGAGAGACATCAAGAAACACCAGTAGACAGACACACAGACAGACAATAATATTAACTCACAACTGTCTGTACAAATTGAGACGACGGCTGGTAGACCGAATATTTTAAGGTACTACGTAGCATCAAAACGGAACTCATAAACTCTGCTCATTTGATTGCTAAGGCGATTTGCCGCGCTGTCAGCGGTGAGTGTAGCTTAAATAAACTTCCTTGTTTCCTTTGCTAACTTTAATGTAAATAAAGTTGTTTAAAGTTTGCGTAAATTTCACCAAAAGTTCCACATTTTTATGAACTTTGGCGTGTCTTGCTAGGAGGCATGTATTTTAGAGTAGCTGCAGCTGATTCGTCTTTCTGGGCATCGATCAAAGTATCAGTAGCTAAATTATAGTCAGCATCACTTTTGCTAAGAAGATTCCAATATTAACTCTATATATTAGTTTGATTTAGAAGATTTTATACTCGAGCACAAAGAAAGCGTTTAATAATATAAGACCTTCCATCGAACTGTTAAAGTCTTAAAACTGTGTCTATACTAGGTTATGACTCAATCTTTAAGATATCAGTTTTTAGATGAAGCTAAATTGGAGATTACATTTTTAAAACTGAGCAGCCAAAGCACTTAGAAGTCTAAGCAACTGCGGTAGAGCGATTTGGCCAAAGCAAGGTCACTGCGTTCAGATGTACTAAATTTAGGCAAGTGCTCCAACACATAGTGAACTTAGTTCGGTGAGCTCTAATAAAGAGCATGTTAGGAACCAATAGCGCAACGCAAACAATCTCTGCAAAACTCTACAAAATCAACCCTAAGAACCGTTCAATTAATATTAGAACCACATTTCCTGACACTTTGTCTTAAAGTTTTAGGCAGAGAGAATAAACTTGTAACCACTTTGAACACTATAATATATTAGAATAAAATAAAGCATTCGAACTGGACGAAACGTATGGGCGAAGAAAGAAGAGTCACTCTAGGTTCAGGTTTAGATATTCCAGATGGTGGGAATTTGGAATTTTAGCAATGTCGACAATACTAGAATATGGCGTCGAAGTACTTAATAGTGGGAGTCTTTTGAGAACATCCATCTTCGGTTCCCAATTAGACGACCACAACTCAGTATTTCTTATGAAGATTACTAGTTATACTGAAAGCACCAAGTGAACTTCCGTCTTATGTTGAAAGTCCATTAACACTCTAGTAGACGACCCAGTGACAAAAGAGTTTGCCATTATTAAAGCAAAATGAATAGTTATATGGTAATACGTACACAATAAACACTCACTGGATATCAGAGTTAACATTACACCGATTCCTAACCTTACAGGTGCAGAAGAGAATTAGAAATAAAAACGAGTTCGTTCGTTTGGGAGAAGCGACTTTCGATGCGAGGGACTTCAGTATGATAAAAAAAAAAGAAATAATTCATACTATGATACCATAGCAATAATCATGGGAAACATATTACAAAGGTTTACTCTGGTAAGAACTAAGGCTTGGTGGTGTAGACTCGGGATACTAGAAAATATGGGCTAAGGATAGTGAAACGTTTAAGCATTATACTGCCTATAAGTGTCTACTTGTACTTATAAGTGTCTGGTTTTATCAGGGCGTAGAGCAAGAAGTGCATTGGGTCCACCCTTACTACAAATCTACAGATGCTAGCTTACTAAGACTAATCTACGACTGCTTAGTTAGGATTTCGCATTCTACAAAAAATCCTACAACTACATTATTCGCAGCCAAAAATTAAATCCCAACGCTCTACGCTTTAAGCTTAAGAGCATACTAGATGCGAAGCCACAACTGGTCTACAACAGTGGCAGCAATGTGGGCTTCATTGAACACAATGAAGTTAAGAATTTTTTGCGAACAAGCATACTTGCGCCAATATAGCACCACCCTGTGACCCGGGTGAGGCCAGTGATGGTGGCTGTAGTATGTTCGCATAATTTGTCCATTTTATGCGACAACAATCAATGAGAGGCGGCTGCAGCACTACCGCCACCGGAAACCTAAATGCCAATTCAGCTATGTGCCCCGACTGCCGCACGCCGCACGCCGCAGTCAAAGTCCGTCCGCTCGAATTCAACAAAAGACGCTTAAGCAGAAGTCTGGCTGTAGGAAGCCGCATTGCATGCATTCTGTGCCTGAATATTGAATTCTCCACCAAAAACACACAGCCCCACTATTGATTACCAAATGACACGCCGAGTCGTTGTTATTATTATTATTGTTTATTTTAACGATTTTTTTTTTTTTGCTTTATTTGGCGCGCCAAGCTGTAGTACCAGGGCGCGTTTATCAATAATTTGAATTCGACTATTTTTACTGTTACATATATATAGTAGACTTATAGTATACCGAGTATAGTATACTTACTGTAATACGATTATTTGTTTTTGTTTGTGTCTTCGCTCCCCCTTTTATTAGCAAATACGCGGTATTTCCCGCATGAGGTTTCCCGAAAAATTGTATGGCTTTTTATTTTTGAGCGCGTCTTGGGGGCTTATAACATATATTTCCTAGATATTTTTGGTTTCTTACGCTCGAAGTTCTTCAGCGGCTCGAAAGTTATTATTGTTTCATGCAACTAATAATAGTTGATTTATTTATATTGTTATATTGTGGAGGTCTTGAGGCTGCACTGTGAGTGAAGCTTGTTTGAGTAAGCTGTAATTTTAATGCGCTTAGTGGCAAGTAGCGCAAGTGCTGTGTATTTCCAAGCGTACTTTCGCCGAATTTGCTTTATGGCGAATGCAACGCTGTGCACTCGTTATTATTATTATGCCTCTGCTCGTAAAAGTATGCAACGTTTTTATTACGTATTTTGTTATGCTGCCAGATTTTTCGAACAATTTTGCCTCCCCCCAACTATTTCGGTATACAGCGTTCTTGCTTTGCTCATACCTCGAGTATTCACTGATTTCTCTACTGTTGACTCTTAAGGTAGGTACTATAACAGCAAAGTAGCTGGTCTCCTCACTGCAACAACATACATTTGTCGTTCAAAATTTAAGTTGCTGCCAGCGCCTAGTTAAATAAAGCTCGTCGTTGTTACACACCATTCCTGTGTGTGTGTAAACAAGCAAGAGAGTAAGGTTTAAATGTCGTGACGCTGAAGTCGTTTAGTAGCAGGCGTGTGCTCGCTATTTTCGTGTACAACCGCTCAAACGTTCCCCAGCCACCGGTTTGGCTAACAAAAACTTCATTTATTTTCGTTTGACAGTTTGTTGCCATAGCCTTTGTTTACTCCAGTTATTTAAGGTTCCCCTGCCGACGGCGCTAAGTTGGTGGTGGGCAAATTATTTTTAGCTGCTTACACGATTAGTGGGGGACTATTGTTCCACTTTGCTCTCACCTGTGCATATTTGTTTTTGTTTCGAATTTTACGATGCGTCTAATGAGCGTGTAAGCAACGGTGCGTAACACAGGTGGGCTCGTAACTGACAGCGCTCGGTTTTTGGGGGGGTGGGGGGTGGTGCAAGGGCATTTTGCCCATAATATTTAACATGTGCTGGAATTTATGATTTCATTGAAAGTCATTGCCGCCAGCGGGTGGTTGGTACATTGTGCCGTTTATTGTAAAAATATTTAACCTCCTTTTCTCGTTTTATGAAAACACGAAAGAGCAAAAACGAATAACAAAAGCAATAAAGGGTTTCTTGTGTAATAATTCTTGAAGGCTAGCAGATTCCAAGCACGACATTCTTTGGTAGCAAGTAAAAGGAAAACAAGTCGAGTATTAAATAATATTTTTAGCTCGAAATTTGAGTTGAGGAATTGCCAGAAGTGTTGCAAAAAATCTACTGAAAATTGTTGAGCTTTTCAAGCTCATTAAGGAATTCGAAAAATATCGTAAATTAATTGAATGCAGAAAATTCATATATTTAGCTCGATTTATGAAGACCAGGTGGAGATATACAGCTACATTCCTTTCTTCGCATAGAAAACTAGCTTTCTATACACACGAAAGCTTAAGAAAGCTCTACTGGAGTAATATCAGTACTTCGGCCAATCAAGTTTCGAAGCAATATTTTTAAATTGTATTTAACTATTTCAGTTCTGTTACATGTTTCTGCAATTCATAACTATGTATTATGAAAATTAAAGCACGCAAACTGTGAACTTTGTTCGAAAGCTCTTTGTTTTAAATCTTTCCTTTCGATTGAAGAGGAGACTAGCGAAAGCGACTCCGCTCTCTCCTTTTTAAATAAAATTTAATATCTTTTAAGCTTTTACATATTCCTTTTTTTTAATTTCAGGCTACGAATGGATCGGCTGGCGCAATGATACACCCGATTTGAATGGCAAACCAGTTGAAATCATTTTCGAATTCGACAATGTGCGAAATTTTAGTGCGATAATATTGCACACAAACAATATGTTCACCAAAGATGTGCAGGTAGCGGTATAACTAAAGAAAATGTTACTCGAAATTATAAATTTACACAAAATTAGACATTTTTTTTATTATCAAACTTTTTTTTTTAAAATACTTCTATGCTATTTCACTTCCATTCCACTTAAATAATAAAAAAAAAATATTTCATTCCATTCTTTACTCCATTTCAAACACCATCAAAGGTATTCGTGCGTGCTAAAGTGTTCTTTAGCATTGGTGGACGTCACTTCTCTGGCGAACCGGTGCAATTCTCTTATATGCCAGACACCGTAATGGATCACGCGCGCGATGTCACTATCAAATTACATCATCGCGTTGGCAGATATTTGAAAATCAATTTATATTTTGCTGTGAAATGGATTATGCTGTCGGAAATTTCATTTATATCGGGTGAGTTGTTGAGCGTCTTTGTAACTAACGGTAGCGAAAATGGCTTATATAAACTATAAATTAGTACACAAAATATTACGCAAATAAAATAAAGTGAAATGAAATGAAATAAAGTGAAATAAATACCAAAATCTTTGAAAGTAAAGTGAAATAAAATAAAATAATAAATTTCTTGTGCATGAAATGGAAACCAGACTTCTTTCATAGCGTAAGCAAATAAACAATTTGGTGAGACTCCTCTAAACTGCAAGAGTGAAGTCAATAGAAATGTTAGAGAACAAGCATATAACATAACTTAACTTAACATAACAAAATACAATAGTGAAATTAAAATTTTAAATGAGTATTAATAATTTGAGGAAACATAACATAACGTTAGTTGGCATAACGTAACTTAACGTAACCTAGCATATCATAAGAAATCCATCAAAAGAAATGATACTTTTAAATAAGTAATAATAATTTGAAGTAGCATAACATAACTTGACATAACCTAACTTAACATAACATAGCAAAAAAAACATATGTTTCTATCAAAAAAAAAAAAAAAAATGAAACGATAATTTTAAATAAGTAATAATAATTTGAAGCAACATAACATAACATAACTTGACGTAACGTTACTTAACATAACATCACATAATATAACATGGCGTCAAAAGAAAGCATACTTTTAGATATCTAGAACTTATCCTTTTCACAAAATTTGATGAACAAGCATTTGAATTAATTAAAAAACGGACGTATATTGCAAACGGTGCAACATAAAATTCAAAGCAACAACTGAAGAATTCAAACTACCCAAAAACTTTATAAGCTATTAGAAAAATTACCTACAAATCCGACTGCAGCTTGTTGTAGCCACACACCCAAAGGTGAGTAATAAATTTTTGCAAACACCTACAATAAAGTATACCACAATTTCCCGTAAGCGTTATGCATGCCAATAACGACTACATTTTGCAACGAATGCATATGCATATGCAACAACTCACACTCGACCGCTTGGTATGGTATGTACTCAACGGTAAGCGTCTCTTTGTGTTGTTACTGCAATTGAAATTTGCTTTGGTCGAAATTTGGCATGCATGCAACATACGATTTTTGTGGTTGCTACATGCAACTTGTGCACCAACAAAGAGTAAAACTCGAATAAGTCGACGCCTGATGGAGACTACAAAAGCCAAATGGCGCACGCACGAGTGTACACAAACACACACACACACACACACACACACACACATTAGTTGGATTATTAGCGGGAGTAAAACCATACGAAGGGGTATTTCTGCTGGCAACATTTTTCCAATGAAATTTCCGCCCAACCAAAGATTGAGTTAAAAGAGAGCAGCAACAACAAAAAAGAAAACAAAAAATGTTTGCACGTATTTGGATTTTTTTTTTGACATGAATACAAACACACACACACACCTATGTTGTGTGCTGCAGTAAATATGTTTGCGCAAGCAACTAAGCATATTTGTATGTGAGTGTGTGTATGTGTGTGTGCGACTGCGTGCTTGTGCGGTTGAGTGCATGGCGAGTAGAGTGCGCTTTCGAATGCATTTCGAATGGAAAATCATTTTCAGCTTCATTTCACTTTCAAGTGATGGCATAAGTACGAGCGCACGTACGCAAATCACACATGTACACAGCTTATATGTATGTGTGTGTGCATTATATACACTGTGTATAAGCACTATATTTGCATGCAATGTCTATTTGTTAGTGTTAATGCGATTGCTTTTATTTGTGCTGCCGCATGCTTGCACACACACACACACACACACACACACGCACGTATGCATTTGCATCTAAAAGTCAAAGTTTCGAGTCACTTGTGCGTGTATGTGTGCCGCAGTGTCCATTGTCGGCTAGCAATCACAATCGAATTCATATTCATTTGTCGTTGAAATAAAATTGCGCATATATTTTTCCAACGTTTTGGTCGACAACAATGAATGTCGTCATCGCACGTGCTACAAGCGCATATATTCAGCAATCATAGCTACTGTGTGTGTGTGCGTGTGTGTGTGTGAGTGCGTGTAGGTGCAGTTGTACTTACCACTTCTGGATTTACTCGTGCAAATACTTTGCAGGATATTACTGCATGTCCGGTTGTTGTGCGGAAATGCAGGAAAGTCCGTAGCAAGAAAGTTGTTGGAAATGACTAGAAAGTGCAGCTGGTATATAATACATCAGCGTCTATTGTAGGCAAAATCACGTAGGAGAAAGTCAATAATAAATTTTAGGGAATTGAATGGATATTTATTTGGGCGCAAATATTGTGAAAGCGAGTGCGTATGCTTGTTATGCTTGTTTGTTTGAAGTGAACTGCTGGAAATTACTTGAAATACTATTTTTCTTGTGAAACTTCTTGTTTGCTATTCTTATATTTATTTAAAAGAATTAAATAATAAATGAACAAAATAATGAAAATTAATACATATTTAAGCCTAAGCAACACTATTATTTGAATAAAACCTAGCCAATTTTATATTTTAGAAAAATTTTTAAATTTTAGTAAAATTTTTAAGAAATTTAAAAAAAATTTTAGATCTTAGAGAAATTTGTAAATTTTAGAAAAATTTCTAGATTATAGAAAAAATTGGAAATTTTAGAAAAATTTGGAAATTTTAGAAAAAATTGGAAACTTTAGAAAATTGCAAATATTAGAGAAATTTGTAAATTTTAGAAAAATTTCTAGATTATAGAAAAAATTGGAAATTTTAGAAAAATTTGGAAATTTTAGAAAAATTTTTAGATTTTAGAAAAAATTGGAAACTTTAGAAAAGATTGAAAATTTGAGAAAATTGCAAATATTAGAGAATTTTGTAGATTTTAGAAAAAATTTTAAATTTTAGAAAATATTGTAAATTGTAAATTTTAAAATCGTCAATAATTTTTTGATTTTAATAAAAGAAATTACCTAAATATAATATCATCATAAAATATCAAAAAAAAAAAAACCAGGACAATTTAAAATATTTACGTTGCAAATAATAATTGAAAAAGCATATAAAATTTTTTTTCTCGAAATTTGTGTAGGAAACCGGCGCAATCTATTGATACCAAATAATATAGTCCTCTAGAAATAATATTTTTATACATATTTGAACTTAATTGGTTTTTATATGGCTTTCTGGGGATTATATCGATATTCATATGTTGCAGAAAACTAGTTTCGATGCCTTACCCTCACTAGGACCTAATTTTGGGCATTAAAACTAACGCTGATTTAAGTTCAAATGGAATGCTTATCTTGATTATACTCACATGATCAGTAGAAAGCTGAAAAAAAAAAATCCGCAGTAATCGACCAGCAAGCAGGGAGTCGTTCTAACGGCTCAGAAATCTAGCGTTCTCTTCTGGGTGAAGAAAAAAAGTATTCTATTAAAGCTTCGATTTCAAAAAAAATAAAAACACCAGTTCGTGGCGAAGAGAAGTCGGAACACGTTACCCATCGTTCTCCCGGCTAACATTGTTCAACAACTTATTGGATTTTATAAAATTTCCGAGTTGCTTCCAGCCCAGCGCGCCCGAAATGGCTGAAGGCTTCATATTTACAGACAATATTTATACTCTAATGTTTCGCAATCTTCAGTGTCTGCATTTCATTCTGCCGATTCCACTTTACTGAGTTTCTATAGGTGAGCTCTCTTATAACACCCACCATATTACTCGATTTCCTGCTTCCAAACAGTGCTCATTTATGAAGAAGTACCATACATACTAACCGAAAGTAATATTAAAACCGTTATGACAGTCTTGAGCCTCTAGAAAGGGCTAATTTTGTTGATTTACTATGGGAACAAGGAAGGAAAGAAAAGAATTGATTTATTTCAGGCGTTACTAAAATCATAATTGAGAGGGTGAGAAAATTTTTTGTGAACAGGTAAACACTTCTTTTTATGTTTTTACCAATTTGCTTAGGTTTTTGAGACCCTTGAAGTGTACTTTTAGCCACAAAATGCGATATTTTGATAATCCTAGACTGTCCTAAGCCACGAACTCAGTTCAAGTTAACAAATTTGTGATTTAATAAAATATGAATTGTACATTAAATATAACACAAAATGAAATAATAAAGTCACCAACCTAATAAAATTTCATAGAGTTCAAAATTTTACTGCCTGACACTAAAAATTTAGTATTTTTCGGAAAGGTTCAAATAAATGAAGATTTTCACTTATACCCTCACGTCGTTACATACATACATATATATATATATATGTACATGACTGCACCACTAAGTGCATGATTAAATGCTAATTCATGCATACCTGTGCGTGCGTATAAGATTTTCTTGCCTGGCGTTAATGCAGCGCTACGCATTTGCATACATGCACATTTTAATTTAATGCGCATCTACAATTGAAAACTTGAAAAAAATGTAAATACTTGAAAATTTTTGCATGTTAACCCATATGTAGCTACGTGGAAATATATATATATGAACACATACAAGCATACATTTACACACACGCCATGCAAACAAGCAACAAATGTATGCTGTTTGGTAACTACATTTGCTTGCATTTCTGTATGTATGTACGTATGTGTGTGTGTGTGTGTGTAGGTGTGTTAGTGAAAAGTAAGTTGCTGACTGTGACTTTGCCCTTTTCGCTCAGCAACAAATCTGCACTGCAACTGCATAACTAAATAATTACATTTGCACATAACTAGCCAAATACAAATACAATGCAAACTGTCATGGCGCCTAGTGGTATGCAAATATAAATGCATATGCATGAATGTATGGTCCATGTAAGTAAGTGAGCTAAGTTACAGTTTTCGTTAAGGTAGCGCTGTGCTAAAAGCAGGCTCTTACTTGAGGTGATGTGAACTTTTGTATATATATGTATATAAACATACTACATATACATATATATTTGAACATATATATGCCTCTGTGCATTTTACAATTGCGTATGACGCCATATGCAAATAAGCAAATGCAAGTAAGTTGAAGGGCAAATCAAGGTAACGACAACTACAACAACATTGCTTGCAACAAAAACAACTGGCTGAGTGAAAGCAACAAAAATGCTAATGCTGCACTTGGCTTATTTAGTATAATAAAGTGCAGCGTCAGGTAAATAAAGTGCAGCTAACTTTGCAGCTTAAAGGTGGCATATAATTAATTTTAATGCATGAAATTAAATAAATAATAGATTTGCAGTAAAACAATAAATATCCAATTAATTTCTAAAAACTATATTAGGCTGTTTGAGTAGAAAATTTTGATGGCGCTAAGTTTGATAATCTACAAAGAAATCCAAAATAAACCGTTTAAAATAAGCTGGAAAGTCGGGAATCATTATAACGGGTATATTGGGGCCAGGAGAAGGTCTGTATTGATTGTATTAACTTTTGGCGATAAACTCAGGTATACTCGAGCATATATTTCCGTGTGAATTTATTAAGATTACACAAAATCTGACTATTTATTTGACATAATGTCTGTTAGAATAACGACAATCATTATATGGGGGTTGGGGTAATTCGTTGGCCGATTTTGCATATTTTCGGATTTAACTATGGTATATCCAGTAATGTACATTCAATTCATTTTTCTAAAATATTTTACATATTGACTGATATATGCCGTATAAAGGCAACCGGAAGTTTGAAATTCGTATATTAGGTATATGGTGGTTAGGAGTAGTATTAAACCGATTTTATTCAGTTTTGGGATCACGACATATTACTACGAAAAGATGCGAAAAGAGACTGCCATACGCGATATATACGATAAAAAGCCTACTGAAAGTCTGAAGATCCTTATATTAGGCTAGGAGCTAGGGGAGGCCATTCATCCATTTTGCTCAGTTTTGCCATAAGGACAAATTATCGTCAGGAAAATACACGCTCTGAATTTTATTAATATATCATAAGGGTCGATCGATATTTTCTATAAAATGTCAGCCATAGGTGCTGAGGTTCACATATTCGGTATCTGGGGGCCTGAACAGTTATCGTCTGAATTTAACCATTTTTAAACATGAGATGGCATAATTTAACGGAACTATTTGTGCAAAGTTCTATTCTGACACCTCTATTGATGCGTGGCTCTGTATAGTGAAAAAATCAGATGGAATTTAAAGTTTTGCTGTCGGGGCAATAGGCGTAGTCATAGTCCGATTTCGCCCATTTTTGCATAACATAACATAACATAAAAATGGCCAGATAATGTCAAGCACCAAACCGAACATTCATAATTGAAATCATCTCGCCACCCTCATCATTTTGATATATACTCGTATAAGTTTATATCTATATCGATTAGTTTTAGGTATTACAAGCAACCGTTAGGTGCACATATTGCGAGAGTATAAAATGAAGGATTTAGAATTTTTTTTTTTATAAATATTGACAATTTTTGAATAAAAAAATTAAAAAGTTTAAACAAAATTTTTTTTAATATTTTTTTTTTAAATATTTACTTTTAAATATTCATTTTTAATAATCAAAAATTTTTTAACAATATTTATATTTAACTTAAAATGGAAAAAAAAATTGTTCAATCCCAAAGTTGCCAAAAACTTTTTTCAAAAAATAAATAAATTAATTAAAAATGATTTGAAATTCTAATACTTATGTGGCACATAATACATTTATATATTTATTAATAAAATTCTCGAAATAATTGGTGTTCCTTAAGTTCAGAATTTTTTATTGATTTATTTTATCTCCTTCAATCAAAAATCATATACTGAGGTAATATTCAAATATTTAATTTTAAGTTCTTTTAATCTTTTTTTTTTTACAAATTTGTTCCCAAAATACAATCTTTTGATAATTTGTGGGCTTTGTGATTAAATCTTTTACCAAATTTTTCTGGTGGATATTCGATTAAATTTTACTTTAGTAAATACAATAATACTTTATAAGAGAATTAAATAAATTCCTAAAAAAACTTAAACTTTTCATAAAAAAATACACAAAATTTTTAAAGCCAGTAACCAACACAAAAATACAAAAATTAAGCTTTTCCCCAAACCACATGAAAGGCAATAACTCTTTTCAAGACTTCCCCAAGCATATAACGACTTTCATCCCATAAGCATTAGCAAAAATCTACCACTTCGTCACAGTATTTACTACTTTAGTATTTAAAAGTTATCCAACCACAAGCTGAGTCATTTGAGCTAGTGTCCAAAAGCCACAGTCTCCCTCTGTTGCAGCTACACGCATTGTCCTGCCAACACTATCTGCCTGCGAACATCGACGCCTGTCTTTATGCTTACTACTTCCTGCCTTTTCTACACACTTTTATCCACCCACTAATCCTTTATGTACAACAAATTAGTCGAAGAAAAGTGAAAAGGTAAAAAGCAAAAGTACCACATCCATGCATGAAAAAGATTGCGGCAGCTGGAGCGCAGCAAAAATAAACTTGAAAATGTGTATGTGTGTGTGTGATAATGCGTGCACACATTTGCCTTTGATCTGATATTCTCAGATTATGTGCCTCTTTTCGCTCCACGCTCTCCTCAACAAATTCGTTTTGTGTTTGCAAATCCAACATATGTTGTTGTAGTTGCCAGCGTTGAAACGTTGGCTTTGGTGCAGGCTTGGTGCTGCTGAATGAGCTATTGAAGTGTTGATAGAAGATACGCTTGTGTGGCTCGGCCTGCCTCTTTGTGGTTTCTCTGTGCATTATCACGATGTAGATGTAGATATTTTGGGTATTCCAATTATGGGGTGTAGAGTGTTGAACAACTGTTGTTTTGAAGTAGTTGGTACTAGAGATAGTGTGAAACCCTACATGTCCTTTTCATGTGCAGGATAAGCTTTTTGTTTGCGTTTAAAATTTTTAGTTTTCTCAAACATTCTAATAATAAATTGTGGGTAAACTTTGCTAAAAATTTTAATTTAAATATTAGTTTCCTTGGAGCATCTTTATTCAAAAAAAAAAAATACCTTGCTTCAAGGTTATATATGACCAGACGTAAGAGCTGCATTTCAAATACTTACCCCTCATTTTATTATTAAATACTGCTATCTTCTCAATCTGTGGAAGACAATATAACGGCAATTAAATCGTTCAGAATTTTTCACACTCATCTTCCCCAGAGTTAAGGTTTTCAACCCTGAAAGTAGAATCTAAACTTCTCCAGCGGGAGAAAACTAGGAAACCCAGATCCCAAACTAGCAAACGGATATCGTAAGATCAAATCCATACACACTTTGTATGATAACTTTCTTTTTCTTATACCTTAGATACCTTTCTACAAATAAAAAGGAGTAATATAATAACACTCCCTTTATGTTGCAATATTTCCCTTTCCCCCAGAAAGTCTAGAAAAATATAGAAAGTTTACTCCAAAAACCATTTTAGAAGTTCTTCCGTTTTATAATTAAAGTATTATTTACTATAATTTTATCATTCTACAATTATTTTGGGTTTCCTTAATCGAAATATAACATATTTTTCAAGGTCGTTTGCTTCTCCAAAATACCCTGGTGTTATTTTTGATGTTCTGAGCTCATCACGAGAAGTTGTTTCTTGAAATAGAACTGTCCCTCATGAGGTACACAACGTTTCTCTTTGGAAGGATGCACAAAGAAAGTGAATTGGTTTATTTTTCATTAAACACTTTGGTTCCACCCAAAACTATTATTTCAGCTTATTCCTATAGCGGATTGATTGTTTCTAGAAAACCTTAATAACTGAAATTTGGGTACACACATATCTGCCTTGTTAGTTCAAATCCATGAGTGTTGTCAAGCTGTTCAACTCTTGCATATAAAGTATACACACATTTAGTTTCGAATGAGGGTTGTATTAGCGCAAGTCTCAGAGTTGTAAGCAATAAAGCATTATCTTTCTGAAATTCATGCTCTCTTTCCATCGAATTTCGTCTGAGAACTATGAGTCCACCGATCTATGTCGCCAATAAGCGCTTACCTCTTTCATTACCAGCATGTTAGTGCGTAAGGCACAGTTATTAAGATGCGAAATGAATAGGAGAAAATAATTTCTGCTTTTTTGAACTTACCTCTTAAAATTCATAATGTTCTGAATACTTCATCGATGCGATTTTTATCGCTGGTACGATGAGATTGTTGGCGTGATTGAAAATACTTGAGATTGCTATCTTGTGAACACTTGGAGAGTAAAACACCAATAAGTTGCTGAAAACATATTGAGCGGAATTTTGAATTATAGTGGTTTATAAACTTGTTTTAATCTTGAGATCACATATTAGTTCCATAGTTCACATGCTACATCCGAGATCTGTTGATAAAATGCTCAATTTTCAAAATCAGATTATTTCAACTATAATATGAGTAGGTTGTTTTACAAAGTACTTCACTTGGGTTATAGATCAGATCTTGTATTTTTCTTTTCGTAACTTCTGTAAACTTCAATTTCAAAGACTTCGGAATATCGATGGAGGCTTTTAACTTTGGAGAATAAGAACACTGATGTCTTCCAAAAGCGTATTTGATTTCTTTGTAACGACTAACGCTGGGAGATGTACACTAATTTGGAATAAAGCTAGATTGACTATATAAATATAGATAAATATAGATCTACATTCTATAAACTACCACCGATTTAATTAAAATCTCTTCATAAACATATTCATACGTGCGGTTGAAATATAAATACATAAACAATTAAATAATATCAAAAGGCACTATCAAACCCATTGTATACGAAGGAAGCCAGCCCTTCACGGCGTTGTCTACATATAAAATTGTCATTTCAAAAATGTAATAGACAAAACCATTTGGGACAATTTGAGACAACACTTGAGGCAATTACCGCTCAACAAATCGTCACGCACAACAACAACAACAACAACAACCAGCAAGGATACTAGCAAATTGCTAGAAGTTACACGCATACTATATGCAGTAACTAAACATAATAGAGGAAGGAGCAGCTGCTGGTCTTTGCCGCTGCGGGTTATACTTAACCATTGCCGGTGCGCATTGTGCTGCAAATAACAAAAGGATGGCAAGAGAATGTGTATGCTAGTAGCTGGTAAAAGAGGATGGATCTTTGTGTGTGATTTACTCTCTTTATACTGAGAGTGGGTTATGTGTTGTTGTGTTGTGCTGTGAAGCGTTGCTTTTAAATATAATAATGAGCACGGCGCGACGCAATTGCCGAAAAATAAACACTTGAGAATTTGTGCACTAGTGAAAGGATAACAATAAATAAAATAGAATTAATAAGAAGTAAATAAAAGAGATAAACAATAAAATGGGAAAAAAAATAAATCCCAACAAAATCACGGCGAAATGTGAAAATCACAAAGTAAATAAAGTGAGTGCTAAGGTAAATAGAGTGTTCAAGTGGTTGGTTGCTTGCAAAGGTGAGAAACTGGCAATGCTGTGCCATGAAGGTAGCGGACTATTGCGGCATGTGTGACATAAAAGTGCTTGCAGCAATGATTTAAGCGCTACAGTGCCACAATTGTTATGGGAGTGAGACGTTTCACATTTTCTTTTTTTTTTTTTTTTTTTTTTGTTTTGGCAAAAGCAGTGCGCAAAAGGATATGTGAAATCACAAAAAAAAATATATACATATATATATTAAATCGATCAATATAGTATTTACCACTACAGCTCCCGCCACGCATGAAATAAAGTATTTAAAGGCAGTACGCACAGTTGACTGCGACATAGTACACTTGAATATGCTGCCACATGCTGGTTAGGGGGCAAAACCGCAGCATTTGTAAATACAAAAGGCATGGAGCAAAGCAAATTAGTAGTTATAAGCACAGGAGCACTACGAAAGCGAAAATAAAGAAACGTGAAAAAAAAATTTTTATTTTTTTGTACGTAAAATATGCGCACGCACTGTGACAAACAAAAGCAAGAACACTGCAAGCACAAAGGAGCAGACAAAGTGAGTGCAACCACAACGCAAAAGCATCAAATGCGTATGCATGCAGCAAGGATTCGAGCAGACAGCAAATCACAGCGCCTTTGTTGTGGTTTGGCAGCGCCATAAAAGCCAGGGATATGCTATCACAACTACAGCTGTATGAAAAGGACACACCGCTGCGCTGCCTGGTGAACATTTGCCGGCGCATGACGCCGCATTCATGCATACACTTTTTTTCGTGCATTGAATTGAGTTAAATGTGGCACGAAACATTTTAATTATTTTAAACGTTTTATTGCCGCAAAGAATAGCTCACACACACACACATACACACACTAACACACGCAAAAGTAAAGGTACAAACAAAAACTTAGTTTATGACATGCCTATTTAATAGTGCCAACAAAAGGAGTTGAAGTTGTAAAAATGAAAAGCAAACAACTGCTGCCTTGCCACGCATTTGTGACGAGACAAAAGTGCCAAGATAGTGTCGGCAGACACAATGAAGTGCCCGAAACACACACACATCAATCTACTGCGTTGCATACAACGATTTAATGCTATAGTGAAAGACAAAAGCTTTTGAGTACTAAATTTGGTTGTGTGTGTGCATATCGAGTGAGTGAAGTCCTTTTTGATAGGCGTTTGCGGCCGGAAATGAGGTACACGAAAATACACACACACTAGCATACAAATGAACACTAGGCAATCGTATCTTTCCGTCGACATCAAAAATCATAATTATGCCATTTACTTTTCTATGGCGCAGCGTCCTTCATCAAAACCCTGCTGAAAACTTCACCTTGTACCGCCTTTGTTGTTGTTCCAAACAAAGATATGCCTTGGCAAACAAAAAAAAAATCACTTTAGACTTACAGCTGCGTCTATTTGTCTACTAATGCGTTTAGTGCGGTGGAGCAGCCTTTAGTTTCCACTCAGAAGTTTAGAGTTTGTATAGACGCATTGAAATTCATAACTCAGGCTTTTGACAACTGTTCTTCAGCAGTGCATGTTTGCTAACACAAAGATAATATGTGAAATTAGAAAACGCTTTAATGAGTAACTATGTTCCTTTGTTGATTCTTTAGTGTTCGCACAGTTACTTAAAAGCTCCGGAAAGCTTTAGAGTTTGTATTTAAATACCAACATAACTGGACCTTCCAACAGCAGACTTTTGTTTAGACAAATCGTTTTTCTTTTTTGGTCTAGAAGTAGCATCATCATCAGGTGAGAATATTTCTTGAAATTTAGGCGGCACCTACTTTTATTATTTTTTATGATCACTTAATGTAACGAGCTCATCTTGACTGATCTGGAGCGAGAGAGCAACAAGGTCAAAAAACATAATTTTATGTTATATGCTATTAGGGAGACGTTGATGATGACTAAAGCTCTTCATGAGTGCCTAGAAAGTATTTCTTAATGCTGGAAAAAACTTGTACATCAAAGTTAAGAGAACATTAATTCGTTCAGCAGTTATAGTTAATTATTTGAAATGCTTCCAAAGTGGTTCCATGCCGATTAGAAGCTATATTAAAGTTGGGGAAGACAGCCTATAGGATACCAAAAAGTCTTTAGACCTTTAACTAGAAAATATATGTAGAAAAGGGGAAGATTTATTTAAAGGTCTAAAGACTTTTTGGTACCCTATAGGCTGCCTCACTATGTGGTACTTAAGTACTCGCCTACTCAGCAGGTATAGTGCTGCATCTCTATTATAAACCAAGTTATTAAAGCTCGATGAGAACCCACATTAAAGCTAAGAAAGCCGGTCTACAGGCTACCATAAAGCTTATATGTAGATCTCTAGTTATAATGATGATTTAGTTCCATGAATACATTCCTGGTACTCAGTGGCCTAGACTGAGTACTACCATAAATAGTAGTGTCTAAGCCTCTTCATGTGTGCCGAGCTGCGCAAGCACTGATTTTATTAACAACAACTACAAGGCATTAGGATTCATAAAAATTGCCTTCCGTATGTGGACAGACCGCATGTAATCGACTCATTCCACCGATTTTAGTCAAATTATCTTATCGAATGCTTCTTCTACATCTTATTAGTTGTTCTAAATTTCTTCAAAATTTTTTTTTAGTATAATAAAATAGTGGCCTCTCGTGGCTTCATCGAGCAACCACGGTGCTTACTATACACTGTTTTGCAGAAGTGCAAGACCACCGATGACTTTCTAATCCTCTCATCGATATTATATTTCAATTATTACCTACTTGCGAGCGCAAAGTTTGCTTTGATATCAGAGATCAACAGAGTCAACATAGTTGTTAGAGAGCTTGAAGTCGCCATAGCTTGGGTGTTCGAAATTTCGTTTTTCTCTTGAACATATTCCTTCGAAACCCTATTAAACCTAGGCAATGAGGTTAACAGAGGATCTGTACTGATAACTACGTTACGGAAAAAAAGTGTATGTCTTATTATTGATAACTCCTGTTTCGATTCAGCTTTATCAACAGTTTATTAAATTCTCAGAATCTGCCATGACATTTGATCTGTTCGAAGCGCGGCAGATATACACGCATACAAAATTTAATTTAAATTTTAATTTCCATTGAGGTATTCGTGGAATACGACAGACTTAAGGGTTGACCGCAATATCCTTTTATTAACCACATCAAGAGCACGCGAAACGCTTCATTATAAACAGGAAATTATGCCACACAGTGGTAAGCGTGAACAGGAACAAACAGCAATGTATAGCAACATGCATATGTTTATATACTATGTATATATACTACGCTCTACATATACATATGTATTTAATATATATTTTATATATAGTAGTAAGTATGAAATTAATTGAAGATGCGTGACAAAGCGACAGTTGAGGTATGAAGATCTTTCGCAACGCTTCAACTACCGTTATGATACACATACATACGCACACACAAACAAACAATAAAGCTTACTGTCAGGTCCTCGCAAGTGTGGAAAATTGAATTGCACCCTCGAAGGAAGCACAATTCTTTCCAGGAAATACACACAAGATATCGCCCGAAGACATAATGGTTTCGTAGCATTGAAGAAAATGCAAAAGATGAAAATGTTTGCGCTAAAAAATGGGAAAATTAAAAAATGAGAATATTAAAAAATGAAAGTGAAACGAATGTGTTGCGCTGCGGAACTAAATGCTGAAATATGGCAATTGGCAGAACAAACCAAACACTGCCGAAAATTAAAAGAGACACAACTGTCAAAGAAAGTACCTTAAAGTGACAGCTGCTGAGCGGGAAATATATATATTATTATTTTTATTTCTATTATTTATTATGTATTTGAGGCACGAAGGTGGTGGTGTGTGGCGAAATGTCACGCTTTAATATTTAATTTCATAAAAGAAGAGTGAGATATTGAGGCATGTTTATTGGACTGGGAAGAAGGGAAAGAGAGAGCGACAGAGAGAGTGATAGAGAGAGCGTATTTGACCAGGTACCAAGCTGATGCTATTTATGAGAGAAATGTTGTGGTTGGGTACCAATGTTAACGGTAAACTGGATTTTGAGTAATATTAAAAATAAGTAAATGGGCTTCAGGGAGCGAAGGAAATGAAGAAGCTTGAGGAAACAATAATATAAACATAATAAAAAAAGTAAAAAAAAAAAATTATAAAAAAGTAAATAACATAAAGCATAATATAAATAAACTCATAAAATAATAAGTCATCGCTACTTAAGTAATTATTACACTCATATTTTCGCAATTACACCAGAGCAATTACTATTTTAACGTTTCCAATGCATTGTTTGACTTGCAGTACCGGCCGTGGGAAATTTCACAGACGAGTCGGAGCAACGTGCCACGCTGCCACAGGACACACGCGAATATCCATTACAAAGTAATGACTATCATCATGGACAAAAGAATGGCATGGGCAAGATGGGCAGCATGAATGGCGTCGGCGGCGGTGGCGGGGGCATGAGTGATGGTGGCATGGGTGCAGCGGCGGGCGCTGGTCTCGGCTACAACAATGGACCGCAATGTAAGTGACACTGAAAATATAAAAATAACAAGAATGCAAGTTGAAAGTATAGAAAAATTAACCGAAGGCAATTACAGTACAGTTAATGATAAAGAAAAGTAAAAAAAAGAAAAGAGAAAGAGATAAATAAATGGCATAAGGTGCAGTTAGTTGCAAGAGTTAAAAAGCATTTTCATATAGCAATTAAGTGCGCGCTTGGCAAATAATTGAAAACATTATTTTCCCTTTAAATATTTATCTTTAATTTAATGACATGAACATGAAAGGGTGGTGCAAATTGCTGACAACCACATACGCAAACTTATGCACATACATACAAACATTTCAATTTAAACAATACAATTCTATATACTGTATGTTTGTCTGTATATTTCCCCCCCATTTCTGCAAACAACTAACTGCCGCTTTCATTTACTACATACATACATACATACATACATACATACAAGCATTTATATGTGACTACATTGCATATTTTTCCATTTCCATTTGCCACAGTAATTGCCCCACGTCCCATCGATCAGGAGCCATCGGAGAAATTCTCAATTGGTATTGTTATTGTTATTCTAACGGTGATAATTATTTTCCTCGTTGGCGCCATATTCTGCATTGTGACGCGTACGAAGCGTGCACGCGGCAGTAATGTCCTGGACGCATTCCAATATAGCTTCAATCCGAATACATTGGGCGGCAATGTGGATAAACATCGATCCAATGGCGGTGGCATTAAGGTAAGTGCTCGGTGCACAGTGCTCACGTATGCACATTTATACACTATTAACAGGCGGGTATATCGCTTATACAAACATGTCTACATAGCTACCTATATATATATATATCTACATATACATATTCATATGCGTAGCTTTGGAGTTTCATTCGAGCTCTGCTAGCTATGTTGATTTCGGTTCTCTAGTATTTGTTTTAAGGGAATGCGGTCATTTCCTTTGATTTAATCTAGTTCCAATTATTTAATTTTATTAAATTCGATTAATTTAATTAAAAAAAATTTATTAATATGCGTTTAATAAATTTAATTAAATTATATTCAATTGAATTGAAATGAATTAAATTAAAAAAGTTTAATTGATTCAAATTAAATCACTTTAAATTCAAATTAAGTTGAATTAAATTAAATTGAATTAAATTAGGTTTGTTTAAATTAAATTAATTTAACTTAAATACATTAATTAGTTATTAATAAACAAATTGAATTAATAATTAAATAAATAAATAATTAATTTAAATCAACTTTTTTTTATTTTTATATAATCATTTTTATTTAAATTATAAAAATTCATTAAATATTACAATTTTTAAATTAATTTAATAAGATATTGTTGACATTATGACTATATAATCATATTTATTATGACTTTAATTGAAGTAAATTAAAAAAATTAAAGAGTTTAAAAATAATAATTACATTAAGTTGAATTAAACTAAAGTAAATGATAATAATTAATTAATTTAATTTAATTTTTTTGTAATAATGTATATTATTATTTTAAATAATTAAATTAAATTGTTAATTAAATAATTTATATTAAATTCAATTACAGTATTAATTAAATAAATAAAATTACTTATATTAAATAATTGAATTAGTAAATTAATTAAATTGTTAATTAATGATTAATTAAATTTAATTGCATTAAATTAATATTTAATATTAATATTAGTATAATATTTAATTTATAGTAATTTAAAGTATGATTAATTCAACTACTATTTACATATTATAATAAAATAATTTAATTAAGTTATTAACTAATTTAATTCAATTCAATTCCATATCATTCACTTTAGTTTAATTCAACTTAATAGTAATAGTGGGTAATAATTTAATTTAACAATTAAATTATTTTATTATAATATGTAAATAGTAGTTAAATTAAATAATTTATTTAGATATGATTGAAATGACTTATATTAAATGAAACTAAAATAATTTAAAAATAAATTAAATTTAGTTGAATTTAGTACATAAAATATTTAGAATTTTAGTTAAATTGAATTAAATTAAATCAAACTAAACAAAATTGAATTAAATTGTGTTACATTAAATAAAATAAATCTTAATTGAAATAAAGCTAAACTAAAAAACTGTAAATACATACGTTAACCTCATTTCAACTAATTTAGTTTAGTTAAATTAAATAATATAACATTTGATTAGATTAAATAGAATTAAATTATATTAAATTAAGTTATTGTTAATAAATTACTTTAAATTATTTCATTTAGATCTCTTTCACACCGTTCGTACAAATCATTTTTTATTTGCTAAATTTCTATTTAAACATTTTTCGCTTTAATGTTTACGTTGCAACTATAAAAATTTTCAATTTTATTTATTTTTAATTATCATTTAATTTTTTTTTATTTCTCCGTTATATTATTTGTGTGTTTTTGCCTTTTTTTAATGCTTTTTATTTAATTTTTTTTTGCATAGTATTTTCGAAAATTTCTTTTCTGTACTAAGTTATTTGAATTATTTTTAATAAATTACTGTTAATTTCTAATTATTAATATTTTACTATTTTAATTATTTTGATTTATTTTTACTTATTTTCTAGTAATTAAAATTTTTACTTATTAAACTTTTTTTACGGTTTTCTAAATTTGATGCTAAAAAATAATGATTTTGTTTCCTTAATAATAATTAATTCTTTAATAAAAGATTAAATTGACTTTGTGTGCAAATTTTTTAGAACTTAATTATTTATTTATTTTGTTTGCTTAATTTGAAATAATTTTTTAACAATAACTTGAGTTGAGTACGTATTTAAAATTTTACTGGTTTTAAATTTTATTTTTTAATTTTTTGTTAAATTTTGAGGGTTTGAGTATAATAATTTGTATTGTGTTATTACTATTTTCCAAATTTTTAAACTATTTACTTAATTTTCATTAATTTTGTTCTAATTAAATATTTATTTTTAAAAATATTTCTATAAATTTTTATATTCTATTTTTTTTTTCTTTTTTTTTTTTTTAATAATTTTTGTTCTAGCAAATATTTTATTTACTTCAAGTTTATTTTGCTTCATTGCATTTTATTGCATATAATTTCTTTTATTATTATTTATATCCACTACGCAGTATCGTGTACTTCATATGGCTTCCTGCCCCATTTTATTTCTATGTTCTATTTTCTTTATTAGCACTCTCGTTGTGCTAGTTATTAAGTAGCGCTTTTAGTTGCGCGTACTCGTGTTGCATTCAACCCTCACACAGTGTAGCGCTTCTCACTAAAGTGTATGCTTTACTTTAATGCATTTTAGTGGCTTTGTAGTGTCAGTCGTTTTTCCCTTCCTTATGCTCCACGTTTTACTACTTAAGCTAAGTTCGCAGGATTAAGCACTGCATTAGCTTCAAAATCCAAAGTTAGTTAATGGCAATATTGTAAAAGTGAAAAATGACAACGCAAAAGTGTATACTGTTAGAATAACGGTTCTGAAATTTTTATGACGTTTAGAAATTGTTGGCGAGATTAGCTGCTAGCGCATTGATTGACCGCATTCTTGTGCCAATTCCAAATTGAGGCTTTGTAATGTTCATTTGATATTGCTCTTGATTACCCAGACTCAAACGTTTATTTAACTTTATTTTGTTAAGAGTGAGAAAAGTTAATATGGCTATACTGACAGGGAGTAAACTGAGAGTAAACAGTGAGCAATATTTTTAAGCAGCTACTAAATCTTCATATAGTAAATAATTATTGGTAAAACAGTTTATCTCTTCCAAGTAATTAGTAAAATAGTTAAAAATAATTTTTCAAATAGAATTATTCATGAATTAAATAAATTTTTTAAATATTAAGAAAATATTAAATATTTAAAAAAAATCAAAAATTAAATATTTCAAATTTAAAAAAATAAAGTATTTAAAAAAAAAAATTAAATAAAATAATTTATAAATTAAATACCGTTTTTTTTAATATTTAAAAAAAAAATATTAAAAAATTAAATATGGAAAAAAAATTGTGTTTAAAAAAAATTAAGTATTTAAAGATAATTATTTAAAATTTTTTAGATTTTAATAATTTTTTAAATTTTAATAAATTTTTTAAATATTACAAAAAAAATTCAAAATAAAACATTCAAAAATAACTTTTTAATAAATATTTCATTGAGTTATATATCTCCTTTGAGCCACAACTATATATACTCTCCATCATTCTTAATATTGATTATTAACCCTTTCAATGCCATCTTCATTCTTCTTCCTCACAGGCCACCGTGGACGATAGTGACTCGATTGGCAAGAATAGTCTTTATCATGAGCCATTCAATGTGAATATGTATACCAGCGGCGTTAACGGATACGCGGCCGTAAATGATTTACAATGTAATATGACGCCCGACTATACAGGTATGTACAACAAACACAAGCAATAATATAAAACTACTCGCACATAAACAACAACCACAACACATTTGTATGTTTACAACACAAACTAAAAGGCAAAAGTATAAAGTAAAGAGCAGGAAAATCGTAGAACCGCAAACACCACAATTGGGTTGCTTGGTCGGTTACTTTACTGGAGTAATAAGTGGTCAAAACATGTGATAGGGGGTGCGAAATGTGTCAGCACTAAAGAAAGGGGAGGTAATATTGAAAGTAAAGTAGAGTAAAGTGCGGAAAATAATTAAATGGAAATGGTAAGGAATGCGCCAGCACGCTCCAGCTGCGGAAGCCACAAACTGCGTTAATAAGGTCTTGGGTTAACATATGTAATGAATATATGGTTGCATAACTAGCAATAAATATATAAAAATACATACGCACAACTTTGCCATAGGAGTTTAGGCATTTACCGGCATTTTGTATTAGTAGGGTCGCCAACAAAACAGTTAAAATATTAATATATTATTTTATATATAAAAAAATACTTCATTTTAAAGTTTTTAGTTATTTGTTGACAGTCATATTCAAAGCATGCACTGTAATCGTATATTAATATATTCTGGGAACAGAAAACTAGTTGGAAACCCTACGTGAGAGACCCAAAAGACCCCCAAATAGAGGTTTCACTCAATAAGCCTTATAAGAATAAATTTTTTAGCATTTTATATTGAGAATTATTCATTATAATTACAATTTTGGGAGGAGTTTTTTCGAGAGTTGTCAAATAATGCTTTTCAATCTCCTCTAAGTTCCTAAGCATTAAAACCATGTCTAGAATTCAGATACTGTCACATAAACTGCTTTGCTTAAAAGATTTGTAGGAAAATGAAGTTAGTTTAACTTATGTGACTGATCGCCATAACAAACGTTCTGTGGTTCCCACTTGTAGCGCTGAAACTTCGGTTCTTTTTGATGTCCAGAAACACATAAGTGTAAATCCAAAGGCTCTCATGTATCGACAAAGCGCTTTGAGTTTACACAAATTTGTTAAGGCTGATTCTACTGATTCTAGTAGAAAGTTTTAAGGTCTACAGTTATTCCTCTTGCTACCAGTTTATCCTTCTGGACTTAGAATTCGGTATCAAAGGATACCTATTATGAATACTTAAGAACATCTCGAACTACCAACTGATTCCAACCTTAGTAGCGCTTTGTTTTATGCTTGTAAGGTTTAAACTTTTAAGTTTTAGAGGATCAGTTGTTCTTACTATATCCATCACTACTGTGCTAGGTTCTCCAACCCTTTCAGCGACAGCTGTTCCGAGGGTGCACGAATATTTTTCCTTTAAACTCATTTCGATGCTTTCGAAAGCGAGAAAGCGGCAGTGGAACGGACCTTAAGTCAGAGTGCCAGGGTTTTGCAATCATCCCAAACTTTTGAAACTAAAATCCTTCGTTTTTCTTATTTTTCAAACACATTGGTAACCCTTCCAGTCTAATTCTACCAGTTAGAGGCGGAAAGCGCCAATATAAATCAAAGTAAAATTTATTATATATAGGGATATATGGCTAGGGATATGGATAGGGATATACCATTAAGACAACTCCGGTTACTTAGAGAAAAAGGGTTAAGCACAGGAAATTAACCCCCCACACCCCCCCCCCCGTGCCAAGTTTTTGCCATAAGTTTTGTTTTGGACTATTTACTCATCAAAAATTTGTTCTCATTTTAACCTCCTCAACCGCCTGTCATTCAATTAACTGTACCTTTGTTCGTTTATTCGCACCTTCATTAATCTCACACCGCCTTGCGGCTCTTTCCAGATGTTCCCGAAGGCGGCTATGCCGTGCCACACATGCAGGATTACATGCCCGCCACAAAGATGTCCATGTCCGGTGGCGGTGTTGTTGGCGGTTATGTGAATGTGCGCCGCACACCACCACCACCCTTGAGCGCGATTTTCCCCCGGCCACCTTCCGTGCCACCGCCACCGATGGAGAAGTACTACGCCACCACCGCGATATTCAAGCCAATCAAGGGACCCTCGGGCGGCAGCAACTGCGGCACAGTGGGTAGTAATAGTGGCGGTGGCAGCAGCACACACAAATCCGGCAGCAGTGTGGGCAAATGTGGCAGCAACAGTGGCATCAGCAGCAGCAGCGAACACAATAACTACGATGACGGTATGGGCACCATGAATTCACAATCAACGGCGCCGATGTTGAATGCCTACAATGATGGAGGTGGTGGCAACGGTCGTAACGGTGGTGGCGGCGGCGGCGGGGGTAATGGTGGAGTAGGTGTTGGCATTGATTCGATGCAATTCCAGCGCGCTAGAACCTATAACTTCCGCAGCTATCCGGACAATCTTTAGTTTGAAACATTGACGTTGCGCGGTGGTGTGGGCAGCGAAGGCGACAGCGGCGGCGGCGGTGGTGTAGTAAATGTTGACAGCATTGATGTTGATGCTGAGGTGGGTGGCATTAATGGTGGTATTGGTATGTTGAATGTTGGTAATCGTTTGGAATGCGTGAGCGGTGGTGTTGGCGGTCAGAAATATATGCGTGCGGGTTTGATCAGCACAATGCCGAAGCAACAACAGTTGCAACAGCAGCAACAACAGCAACAACTGGGTATTGCCGGCACAATGCTGGCAACAACGAAACCGAAGTACAGCTTAACGCTGCTGAATGTGAAAAATCAACAACACAACAACAATAATAGCAACAACATTAATAACAACAACAACAAGAACGGCAGCCTGGGTAGCGGTGTTGGTAACTGTCAGTTGCATCCGCACCGCAAATCACCACATCCGCATCTACAGCCACAATACGCTTACTACCAGCAACAACAGTTGTTGCAACATCAGCACTTACCACAAAGTAAACGCGAACAGCAAAGGCAACAATTGTCGCAATCATACTATCACCCGCCGCCACCGCCGCGTCATCAGTTACGTGTTTTGCGGCTATCGTCTGCACCTACGGGCGCGCCAGAAGTCACAACAGCAACAACAACAACAAAAGCAACAGCAAATGTTGCAGCACGACGTGGCGATGGCGGTGTTGTTGGCGGTGGTGGCGATAGAAGTAGTGGTGAATTCACACCACGCAACTCAACGCACATTGAGCAGTCGCTTGCGTTGACTGCAACCACGCCAACAGCTACGACAACAACAACAAATACCAACGATTGCGATAAACATTTAACTGGCGCAAATACGCTGGAGTGTGCTGATAATAGTAGTGATGATGCAGCGGCAACACCGGTACGAGAAACAGCAACAAAAACAGCTGCAACAACAGCAACAACAACAAGAGCAACGACACCAATAGCTGAAACGCCAACCGCGGGCGCAATGTCAAATGTTTTACATGGCGGAAAAGAGCAGCAACAACAACAACAACAATTATTACAATTACAACAACAAAACAAACAAGCAAATAGGCTGTGGTATCATTGATGAAAAACCAATAGATTTGAGGTGAGTTAAAAATTTCTTCTGTAGTTTCATTACATGGAAGATCTTTAAAAATAATTTTATTGTAATAGTTGAAATATTTATGAACAACATTTTAATTGCTCTGGAATTTTTTTTGCAATTTACAAAAAAAATATTTAATAAAATTTCAGTCAGGTCTGTAGTTCAATAAAAAAAAACACGTTACGTTTTTGTGGAGAATGTTGAAAGTTTTTGAATTCAAATTCAACATCCAATAGACTCCTGGAGACCGACCGAGTTTTAGAAAAACAGTTACATATTTTCTAAAATTTTCTGAAAACTGTAATTGCGGTTAGTAGAGCTCCTAAAGCCATGTGAAACTAGAAAAGCTGATAGGACACTAATGTTCTGTAATCTATTCAAAAAATAATATGAGTTTCTACAAAATACTAACTTTATAGGATATGTAAAATATCCTCAGTGTATTGTGATATAGTATAATCGGATTTCGAAAAACTTTAAAAATTTTGATTTCTCTTTAAACAGTCTACAAAATTCCAATATCTCTATGCCCACTTTTTATTTACATTATATCTTTTTCTGAAAAATTTCAAACAAAAATTTTTAAACTCTACAAAAAAGTCTCCAAAAAACCAAAAATTTTAAACTCTACACACAAAGACTTGTTGTCACAAAGTAAATTGGTTCGATAAAGATTATTTGGCTTTCAAAAACTAGTTTTCAGTTCAGTTTTTCCCAGTATATAAGAAAAAGTTGAGCTTTTTATTTAAAAAATCTGATTTCGAAAAGATTTACAAGCTTCAAAACTTTAAAAGTTTTTTCTTGTGGAAAATACTAACTTCCTAGACTATGTAAAATATCCTCAGTGTATTGTGACATATAATATTCGAAATTCGTTCGTATATAATCGTCCGAAAAACACTATAATAATAATTGTATTGTATCATTTTAGGTTTTGTTGCTAAATTAAACCTACGCATGTTTCGAAAACCTTGAAAAATCTCAACTTCTTCTAATGCAGAAGAGAGCGATGAACTTGGTCATTTCTTTTTGAGTCCTAAGCAAACTATGCACAACCTTCAGCAGGTCTTGATCTCACTTTAAAACATTTATCACCATTCCGAATCTAGTCCAATCCGGCCGAGTTCAATCAGACCGAAATATATATTCGTAGAGTAGGGTGACCGTTTTAGGTGGGTTTGTGAAACCTATGCGTGTTATACTGCAGATAAAATGGTTATATAATATCTATTTTTTTTACACAAATCACTCGGGCTTGACTCAAAATAAATATGCTAAAGATATGTAGATCTTAAAAGACTTTTATGGAAACGCTGAATTGGCTACCTAAAATACTACCCATAACTTGTATTATTTTTTCAATGGAAAGCAAAACATTTGTATAAAACATTTTTTTCCAGATATTTATTAAAAAATATTGTTTGCTATAAACTATTCACTCTTTAGGCTATCACGTTGGTCGTAGTAGAAGTACACTTCTACTAAATCTACTGAGAGATCATTGTATTTTAAGCAATAACTTCGAAATTAGCACACGTTTAAAAATATTTTCTTAGAAAACCTGCATAACTTCGGAATTGAAACGCTATGTTTTTCTCATCTCTCTACTTCCAGCGATTAACTCTCTTTCTACGCAAAGGCAGCAGATTGAAAGTAATACGTCAGTGAATTCTACAGTTAGTACATAGCATACACCAACAGTTCTTTTGAAACAACGCATACCATAGTTAAAAAAAAGTGCATGCAAAGGATACACTGCAATCGAAACATGCTTTGAAACAGCAAAAAATTTCTAAGTTTTAAGCCGAGATCGACAAGAAAACTTGAAGACACACAGAAAAAAATAGTAAATAACTAACCGAACTGCAGTAACAGAAAAAGTACGCACAACAAAACAAGAAATAATGAAAATGCGTGCGAAAAGCGGAAAAGAAAATTTTGTAGAGAACAAACGCCCACTGAACAAAAAAAGAAAACAAAAATAAAAAATAGCAGAAAAACACAAACAAGCAAATATGTAGCGCAAAACCGCTAGAAACCTAAAATCACACGTAAGAAAAAATTTTGAAAACATACGAGATTAGAAGTGAGGTTAGGAAGGGAAAAGTGAGGTTAGAAGCGCAAAAGTGAATTAAAACTGAAATGCCAACGAAATTGCAGAATTAAGCATGGAAAGTAGCCAGCAAAGCAAATAAGTAAGTGAAGCACTAAGCAAAATTGCAAAAGCAATCGCAAATGTACGAAAAAATAGAAAACGAAAAATTTACTTGTAAATATTTAGTAGCAAACAGAGTCGTAAGTGATTTGTAAAATTTAAAAAAAAAAAGAAAAAAAAAAAACAAGAAATATTTGAAAATAAAATGTAAAATGCAAATATTAGCAATATTTAGAACGACTCGCTCGCTTTTTGGTTGCACACTTTTTGTTACAAAATTGATTTCGTTTTAGCTAAATTTTAACGAGCATAAGATACTACCGAATTTAAGTGCAGTAAATGAGTAAAATGTTAGTTGTAAACAATTATGAGAGTAATAATTAAAGTAAAAGCATTTAATATGCAATAATAGAAAAAAAAGCAAATATGAAAACTAAGTGATTTAGCGCACTCAAACACTATTACAGGTAAGTTTCTAGATTATACTATACACCGAACGGCATACATAAGTAAATATACGTATATATACTAGCGCGTGAAATAAATGCAGCAATGTTGAAAATTAATAGCAAAAATATTAAAAGTAGTATTAACAAAAAGAAACTGAAAATTGCAAGAAATTGATAAAAAAAATTTTTTTTTAAATAAAAAAATTAAATAAAAAAAATTTTCAAAAACTATAAATTAACTACATCGCGACTTTTGCAAAGAAACAACTGAAAACCGACTTAAAAATTGATATTGAAATTGTACGTTTTATGCAAGGAATGCAATTCAGAAAATGATAGCATTGAGTATACATTATATGAGTACATACTTAGAATATATGCAACTACGATTTTGAAACATTTTTTAGAGTGGCAAAGCAGACTTTAAATTTGGATTAAAATTTGAGCTCACAAAGTTACTCAAACTCATTTGCATATATGTAAGTATGTATATTCATATAGATTGGCTAACCCAATCACCGAATCACCTACCTTGGTCGTGCAACACTGTAAAAAAAATCCTATAAAATACCGTAAACTAAACTGCACATTTGTTGAATAACGCAAAAATTCATGCACATAAAAAAATAAACATTATGAAAAATTTGTAAGCTGAAGGTCCACCATTGCTTATACTGTGTTCTTAAATACTTAGAACTTTCTAAACAGTTTTCAAGAAATATGCAACAATAAGGCTCGCTAACTTCATTATTTTGTGGTACATTCTGCTTTTTTGTTTTAAAAAATCAGATTTCGAAAAACTATTTAGTTCCAAAACCTTCAAAATTTTGTTTTCTCATTAAACAGTGTTCAAAATTCAGATATCTATTCCCATTTTATATTTGCATTGAATAAATATCTGAAAATTTTCAAACATAAATTTTGAAATTCTACAAAAAAGTATCCAAAATTGTTTCTGAATCTCTACACAAAAAGTCTCTAAAAGCATTTTGTATAGATGGTTAGGCAAAGGTTACATTGCTTTCAAAAACTAGTTTCCAGTTCAGTTTTTCCCAATATACAAAATATTATTGTGTTTTTTATTTAAAAAATCTGATTTCGAAAAGATTTGCAAGCTTCAAATTTTCTGGAAATCAAACAAAAAATTTTGAAACTTTACACAGAAGGTCTCCAATAATATTTTTACAGTTGGTTTGACAAATATTATAAAGCTTCCAAGAAGTAGTTTTTAGAAGTTGCATTTTTATAAAAACTGTAGAGAAAATTTTTTAAAACTTTCCAAAAAGTTTTCGAACTCTTTCAATATTAAAAAAATTTTATTTGGCAACTAAAATTTGCAAACATTTTGAATTATATTCAACTCTTTTTTGAAGCCTAAAAACTGGAGAATCTCTAACTAAGTCTACAAAATACTATTTTTCGTTCAAAAAAAGTTCTACAAACTTGTTCAGTGTTTCCCAGTTCATAAAAAATAATTGCACCCAACATTTCTTCACACATACAAAAAACCACCATACGTATGCCCAACCTTCAAAACCGGTCAGTTGTTCTAAAAAGCAAATCAACTGAAAATATACAACACCGTACGTCGAAAAATACAATACGCGAAATTTAGAAATTAAGGTTGTACATTTCCTGTATTTAGAAGTCACTTTTTTACATAAACCGAACTCCTGCACTGTACATAATACTACATATGTATACATTTGTACATCTGACTACACTGAAGAAAATTAGCACTTACTAACTACTTAGGAAACGCATACTAAACTGTCTGAAAATACCTTTGAGAGTGTCCTTGCTGCATTAGAGCCCCTTAACGTACATACATACATAAATATATATAACTATATACGCAAGTATGAAGATTGATGATTTTCAAAATGACAAAAGACTAAAAGAATCGCACACACTGAGAAAAACTGCAAAGTTTCCTTTCCGAATACATTTGACACACACTGTAAATAATTAAGAATTAAGCGCGTTAAATGAAAGTGAAATTAAAAGCATTGTAATTTTAAGAGAATAAGACGCTTCAGCTATTGTCAAAAATGAAGGAAATTTTTTGAAACAAACACTGCGTGCGAAAAGTATGCTTGCTATGTTTTCATCAATGATTTGTGATTAAAAAAATATTAAAAGGTAAAAAAAAAAATTTATATAAAGTTATTAATTAGAATAACTTTTTTTTCTCAATATATATTTGTAACATAATTAGTTTCGATTAAGCTATTTACGTTGGGAAAAGCTTAAAAAATTTGTATGAAATATTTTTTATTTTCCTAAATAAGCACCTAAGTACGATTTTAAGTTCAGAGTGAATTGCGAGTAAAATAATTATGTATGTTTCTTTGCTTCGAACACCTGGAAGAGATAAAAGAAATTGTATTAAAAATTTCAAATAGTGTGGCAACGTCGCCAATTCCAAAGCGGCAGCAACAGCGCATTGGAAGCAAGCAACTGTAGTTTGAGTATTTAAGCATAGCAACAAGCTTAATATTAAGTAAGTTTTTACATAATTATAGACGAAAAAAGTAGCAAGAAACAACATATTTGGTTTAAGCAAAAATCATGAAATATTTTAACGCTGAAATAGTAAAAGTAATAGGTTAGAAAATATGAACTGAACGCGTGCAAAGCTCACAATGGTACATACTGTACTACAATGGAACAGTTCACAGCGAGTTTTCACACAAACACACACGAAGACAGTAATACAGTACGCGATAAACATGCGTATTCATAGGCTTACAGTAGAACAAAATTGGTATATAAGCAAATCAGTTGTAAGTGTAGATTTTTAAAAAGCGTACGCAAGTAATTTTAAATAAAATAAAAATCTATTCACGTTATGGCAATGTACTTTGCTTGAGAATTATGTTTCAAACTGGAGTTTCAGATTAAAAATAAGATTCTTCAAAGAACCAAATATTTTAGTAAAAGTTTAAAAATTTGTTTGAAATATTTATTACATATATTTTAAAATGTTTGAAAAAAGTTACAAACTCCAAGAAAATATGCGAATCAAATAATTTTGAAAAACTCGAAACTCTACACAATTTTTTCATATACAATAACTCTATAACAACCATATTCGAAGTTCTACACACTTATTTGCTTATATGAGACTTTTCAAAACTCGTAAAAGTCGAAATTGAACTCGAAATTCTTAACAAAAAAATGTATGTCTACAAAAATCGATTATCACGCAACTCTTCAAAAAAAAATCGAGCTGCCCGAGCTATTATGAACTACTAGAATTGCATTAAATTTACTGTACACTTGCATACACTTATTTATGGCAATTTCTAATTTCAAAAATGCCAAACGCGCTCGCCTAATAGAATATTTCAAACTCTCCAAGCTTTTTTAAATGCGAAGAATTTAACTGAAAATTATTTTCTTGCACAAGCTATGCTTATATATAAAAATATTATTGGTATTCTTTATGCTTACATTTCAAAACTGAGTACTTTTTTTGTAATAAATTTTGTTTTTTTTATTCCACGTTTCACTCAATTTGTGTAGCATTTTAGGGATTTTTATGGAAACATCCTTTAAATTGCAGTTCCACTAAAATTTTTCAAAATCGTTTTATTTCGAAACCGACGCCTATCACTTGATAATAATTTAGAAATAGTTTGTAATTATACATATAAACATAACTGCATACATATATAAAATTCAACCAACTCACAAGACTTGTAAAAATTAGCCCTTAAGTTGTATTTGTAATTTGTAAAAAGTTATTAAAATAAATATGATAAGAAAAATGTGTATTGAATTATATTTATATTTATATGTATGCATATTTTAGCGTTTTCACACACTGTGCGCACTGTAAAAAATGTATATTTTAAAGAAACTAGTAAAAATTAAGAAAACGAAAATCCAATTTGTATAGCAAGCTTATGAAACTGCAAAAGAGTAAACAAATACTTTTCTAAATATTTTGAATAACTTTTTTTTGGAATATTTTTAATGCTCAAATATTTTTTACTACTTTTTTATTTTATTTAATTGCAAGCTCATTTATGAACTTTCTTTTTAATGGTTAAATTTTTTTTAAAACTTTTTTATTTTCTTTATTTATTTGTAAACTATTTATTAGAAACATAAGTTTTTTCCATTTATGAATATTTTTTTTTTTTTAAATTTGTATGCTTAAAAATTTTAAACATTTTTTTTTTAATAATCTCTTATTTCAAAAAAAAATTTGCTTTTAATGTTAGGTATTACAAAAATTAGAAATTAGAATTTTTTGTGAAAAATCATCAATTTTTTCTCACCACTTCTCTCTTCCTTTTTTATAAAATTATAAACCTTGTAGTACCTCCGCTTTCACACGCCTCTCATATTCAAGCGTAGAAAACATCAAATAACCATTAAAATTAAACTTGTTAGTGTAGTTTAATTTTTATTAAACCATAATACAACAAATATGCTAGTAATATAAACATATTTGTTTTTGTTTTTGCTTGTTTTTTTTTTTGTGCATTCAATTAATAAAGATATATTATGTAACATGTTTAAACATTAGCAAAGTATAAATTCTACTATTAATTACACATTTAATATTTAATTGACAGCGAACATGAAGAAAAGCAAAAGCAAAAAAATAAATAAAATAAATAAATAAATAATTGTAGCACACAACGGAAGTGTAGCAAGCGTTTGCACGCACCCATACACACATATATATATATATATATATATATATATATACAAATAAGTATATGTAAGTAAATAGTAAACAAATAAGAAAAAAAAATCTACAAAAATAAAACAACAAAAACAATACGAACTAAGTGAATTGAAAATGTATTGCAAAAAACAATCGATTTAGCGCAAAGTAAAAGTAAGCATAATAAATTATTATATTACTATTACTATTATAAACTAGTAGCATAAAATTAATGGATAAAATGTAATAATTACAATTAATTATAATTAATTTAAAATTGTATTGTTCAAGCAAACTGAATACCAACACACACGCAAATGTAATAATGTTGGAAAACAACAAATGGAAACACAAAAACAAATATATAAATAAATGAATAAACTTTATGCATAACATAATGAAAAGTAATTTAATTAAAATGATGGAAACACTTATGAATGTTTAAATACCGAAGAGTTGCGAAAAAATACAAACAAGCAAAACCACCATACAAACACATACATACATCAATACACACACACACACACACACACGAAACGAAGACTCATGTGGGTAATAAGAAATGCAAATAAAACTAAAAAATATATATAAAATTTAATAAAAACGACTCTTGTTTGAATACTGAGGGTGGGTACTGTACATATGAGTATATGCTTATATGTACGTGTATGTATATTTAAGCACATAGTACACGATATGTGGTAAGTCTGTGGGAATAACTGCAATATGACAACTCTACTAGTTGTTCGAACAAGCTGCCACTCAACGCTTATACCGAATAACTCTAGTTTCAAAACGAAATATGTTGATGTTGAAAGTTCATTTAATTTCCATTTTTCACGGAAACCAAACGGTGGTGTGAAATATCTGAATGCACTTTTTTTTGGATACGCCTATAACCTAATATATTATATAGCTACCTGCAGTGTGGGACTGTATTTTTTTTTATGAAGTTATCCAAATACCGATTACATAGCATTAATCTGTCAGTACACCGAGCTTGCATAGCAGTGAAATCTTGACGAAATTATTTTCTATTACATAAGACTACTAATGCATTATAGTTGCCGGTATATTTGCGTTGGATCGTCGTTGCGTTGCGTCGGAAGACTACTGAAGCCAATGTACTTGAAAACGCAGCTAACAACCCAGAGTTTATATTTTTGGGAAGCACTGTACAAAGTATTTGGCAGCATTTCTGAAATTTGAGACATAAATTGTAAAATGAAACATAAGAAATGAAAAGTAATTTTTCCATCAGAATTTAAAATCGTTTAGTAGGTTTGAACTAATTTGTACGTTCTTTGGGAAATTACAAAATTCTTGTGCGTTAAATAATATATATATTCAGTTAATATATATTCATATATATATTGGGTTGTTCGGAAAGTCATTTCGTTTTTTCACCCACACATCGAGCTTCGAGGTTAAGTCCATGCCTTTCAAATGGCCATAAACAGTTGAATTCGACAAATTTAACCTCTCACCGATCTCTCGTGTGGTGATTCGCCGATTTGCATCAACTAATGCCTTTATCGCATCTTTGTCAGCTTCGACCGGCCTTCCAGACCGTGGTGCATCTTCGACATCAAAATTGCCGGATCGAAATTTTGCAAACCAGTTCTGGCACTGGCGTACTGTTAACACGCCTTCTCCATACACATCCGTCAATTTTTTTCTCGCTTGGACAGCATTTTTACCTTTTCTGAAGTTAAAAAGTAAAATATGACGAAAATGCTGCTTATTGCTCTCCATATTTAAAAAGGCACCAACCAAAAACTACTGGGTAGAATTAATAGAACTTTTTCACACACAAGCCTTGCAATATCAGCTCTCATGACATATAATGGTTATGGGGCTTAAGTGTGAAGTTAGTTTCGAAAAAACGTAATTAAGTCCTCTGGCGGGAAAAAAACGAAATGACTTTCCGAACAACCCAATATAATCTATTCAGTTAGAAACGTTCGTAAATAAATAAACAATGAAGTGTACATATTTTCTTAGAGTTATACAATATATCCAAGATCCAACATTTGCACAATAGTGTAGGCAACTGCTCTAGATCAGTTTGCTTATTTTGAGATTTCTGCATAATATCAAGTCTTGATAGTAATCGATAATATGTGCAAGGTGATGACTGCCGACTTGATGAGTTGCCTGCGGTAGGTAGTCGGTGTTCACTCTTAAAAAAGGTTTTAGTATATTGTTGTCAAACGAGAACTATCTTCGCGATATTATGGATATCTATTAGGGGTGTAAAATAGTCGCCACATTATATCAATCAACTGCTACCTTAGTATAATCTTAGCTATAGTGACTCAATGATTGAGGGAAATATCTGTCTATAGAATCTAAATTATAGGAACCACACCACATTAAAGTTTTATCGAAGTTGTGAAGCTCTGCTTGGACTTATACTTTGGATCATGGACGTTAACAACCATATTTCGAACGACTGTGTAATTGAGTTGAACTGTGAAAACCATTAAGCAGTTAATATTTGTGCATACCGGGTTCAATAGTTGTAAAGGTACATACAAGTTCCATTGCATTTAAGTGAGAACGTACGCAGGGATAGTATAGAGGCATATGAAATGTAAAGCCGATTGCAATCGAAAGAACAATTATTCCGCCTTAGCAAAAAATCATTTTAAAGATTATAAAAAAATGGAATAGAATCTCCATCGATTTACTTGTTTAGAAAATGGATGTTCAAGTACACTACCTCAATAATGGTTTCAACAAAACCAGGGCCAACGACTGAAATAGGGTATTAATTAATGCGTAAACCTGGAATCTGTGCAAGAAAACGATAAAGAATTTAATTATACACAGAACACCATTCTCTATTCACTAATATTTCTACTTATATCTGGAAAAAATTCAAATGATACCGGTGATTTAAGTCACAAAATAATACCCACAGCATTCAATTTGTTAACGAAATATCAATTCAAAGAAAGTAGTTCATCAGCTTTATCAACACTTTTCCCCATATGCATAAAACTTCTAAATTGGCATACAAGCATGCAAAATACGGATAATATAGTGGGACTAAACGCAAGTGAAATTCCAAATCATCTTCGTGAATAAGATGCGTAATTGACTGATAGGTCTCCTCGTAGCTCAGATATATTATTTAAAACGAATTTAAAAGAAAAGTTTTTAACACCACACCATTGTTTTTAAGGTATGAAAAGAACATGCCCGGAATGGCATAAAAAATCTTTGTTAATAATAACGCATCATTGAAAATGTCCGCTCGAACTTCCAGCGACCTAGAAATAGTTAATCGTCAATTTGGTTTGATTTTTTAAACAAAATCCTCCTTTCGGTACTTCCATAACATATATACCTTTTGTATACCATTTATACCTAATTCTTAATAGCGATTTAATACTAATTGTAAATTATGTTGATAACCTAATGAAATTATACTACATAATCATAAATCGAATAAAACATATTCCAAGAAGTTGAAAAAGACGTTTCTCTCAATGACATTCGGTAACATGGATTGTCTTTATCCTAAAAGTATTCACTTTATTAGACTGATGAGCTCGAGAAATCTGCAAAAAATGAGGTTAAATCCGTTGCTGTTCTATTCACCTCCTCTCCGACACCTCTGCATATTTTATGAACGGCATGGAAATATAGCGTTGACTGCGTGGAACCGATTGTATTCTATTTTAATATCGTAATATCTATGCTTCAATAAGGTTATATAATGCTATATATATATTATCTAATGCTATATATGTATTATATAATGCTATGACTATGCCTGACAACCGAATTTTGATATAGCAATCTGTTTTTTGTCAGTTACTTTTTTTGCAGATTTGGTTCTATTTAGCTTCTGGTACTGAGATTTTCCTTACAAAAATATACAGTTAAATGCAGCGTTATAGTTTTAGACATATCTACAGTCTTTCTTATTTTTGATGATGTCCGCCCTTAAAGCAACCAATCTGTCTCATAATCTCATAGAGCAGTCCCAAGCAACGGCTGGTATAACCTCATGACTGAGCGAGTACAAGTCAGGGTTAGGCAATTTCCGATAGCTGATACTGATAGCTCATGAATCTGTAGTGTTTACCACAAGTAATGTTTTATCATCTATAATCAGTGCAACCCTTGGGAGTGTATCACACTTTCGAAGGTTTCATTCCAATAATCAATGAAATCTAATTAATTTAATGCTTTCCTTTCCCTCTGCTGAGTTGTTATCACTAGTTGATTAAATACATTTCATTTCATAGTGCTTCATATATATACAACATATATATATATATAATGTTGCTATTTCATTTCTGTTTTTTTGTTTTTGAATTTTTTTTGCACCGAGAATTTCGACTCCCCTGACGAACAAGTTCATCACTTTCGTGCGCGCATTGCCGTCACATGTTAAAGTGCTTGACAGCCGTTTGACACTCCATTCAATTGCAAATAATTTCGCTTGAATGTGGCAGCATCTGTCAGCCATTAAATAATACTTTTTCTACAACTCTATGGAGAGCTTCAGTGCGCAACCTTTCGCCTCTAACACCCTCGCGCTGCACACTGTTGTTGTATATTTATATTATATATGTTATATAGGTTTTTTTTATTGCATTGATGATGCCTTTAATTGACGCTTTCAATTGTTGATGATTTTGAGCTGTTGATGTTATTATTATTATTGTAGCAAAAAACATAAAGATGCACGCGCCCATATAATTCCATGTGTGCGTTAATACACTTGTTATTGTAATGGTTATTTGTGCGTTTTCTGCATGGAATTATTGTATTGGGTTGTTCGGAAAGTCATTTCGTTTTTTCCCGCCAGAGGACTTAATTACGTTTTTTCGAAACTAACTTCACACTTAAGCCCCATAACCATTATATGTCATGAGAGCTGATATTGCAAGGCTTGTGTGTGAAAAAGTTCTATTAATTCTACCCAGTAGTTTTTGGTTGGTGCCTTTTTAAATATGGAGAGCAATAAGCAGCATTTTCGTCATATTTTACTTTTTAACTTCAGAAAAGGTAAAAATGCTGTCCAAGCGAGAAAAAAATTGACGGATGTGTATGGAGAAGGCGTGTTAACAGTACGCCAGTGCCAGAACTGGTTTGCAAAATTTCGATCCGGCAATTTTGATGTCGAAGATGCACCACGGTCTGGAAGGCCGGTCGATGCGATAAAGGCATTAGTTGATGCAAATCGGCGAATCACCACACGAGAGATCGGTGAGAGGTTAAATTTGTCGAATTCAACTGTTTATGGCCATTTGAAAGGCATTATACGAAAATTGTCTTTCATGTTCCCCAAAAAAAAACGAAATGACTTTCCGAACAACCCAATAGTTGTTGTTTGTCGAATCGCTTTTTTTTGATTTTCTGTTTTTTTTTTTTTTTTTTGTTGAAAGGGTTGAAAGGCATTCGTCAGGCTTAGCGAATGTTGAGCGTAAACTTTCAATTTTCAATATCGGTTTTGTCATATTTAAGCGTAGCCATTTTGTGGACCATAAAAATTCTTTACTGACAGTTGATCACTTCTTTCTTTCTTTTGGCGTTTTTATAGGTTGTTGCAAATATGTATCATTTTTATTCACTTCATGCTTTAATTTATAGTTGGTGACCCCTTTTTACAGTTCAAGTATGTTTGTTTTATAGTTTTTGCCACACGCTCTCTCGCTGTTGACCCTAACAGATATGTATAACGGTGTTTTATTTACTTTTTTTAACCTCTTGAATTATTTTGTTTGCTTTTATGCGTGGAAATTTGATACGCGCTTTTGTTTGCAATTCATTTGCTGAATTGAAATGTTGCCACAATTAATACGTAGGCATTAAATACATATCTGTAAAAATGTTTTTTTTTTCGGATATTTAATTTATGGAAATGAGTTTTTACTTGTTTGAAGTTTTTTACTTGTTTTGTTTTACTCATTGTAGGAGCAGATAACACTTTGGGCCTTCGGGAATAGGAACCTTTTTATCTCGACCTTAATAGCAAAATACTTTATTTTATACAGCTATTAAAAATCCCCTCTATAAAATATATTTTCTGGTAAGCGCCACTTTTATGAAGGATTTTGACCGTATATATTTCAATTTGGAAATAAATTTGCAAGATATTTCTTTAGCAAAGTATAGAGATTCGATTTGAGTAACACTCTCTAACATTAATACTAATTTTTTTTTGCTATATTTCCATTGACCTCTCTCTCTTTGTATGAGTCGTCTCCTACAAAATGGATTCCAATCGCAAAATGAATCTTCGAATGGAAGGTTTAAGGAGCCAAAAATCGACTCGGTTTAGATAGTCAGGTGCTGAAAGTATAGTGCTCTTATAAGTATACTCATTCGATCACCAATGGCAGCATAAAACATTTCCAAATATAAATTCTGTAGAGATGACAATGCTTAGTTGGGTATAAGTTCCAGTTCGTAACGGATAAGTAGATCCGACTGCCGTCAGAAGGAACGAGAGATACAATAACCTCCACTACCTCAATTGGCTCGTATAGAAACTCAGAGACAGTCAGCAAGAAGCTTAGATAGATAGCAATACTGTCTTAGAATAAACACTCCATTTGTGAAACTCGATGTTTTGGCGAGTTGAAAAGTACTTCATGAAGTCCTAATTATCTTAGGAATATGACAAAAAAATATATTTCCTTATTTTCGAAGAGAAACAAACTTCGGGTAACTCCAAGCGAGAATTTTGCGATATAGTTCTAAAATAGAAGAATTCAAAACAGGGATTTTTGTAAATCAATTGAGCTGGAAGAAAAATCGAGCACACGTCGAGTGAGGCCATAAAGAACCTAGCGTTTAATAAAAATTACATATGAACTCTTTAGTGCGCATATACTGAGTATCTGAGTGCTTAGTCGTGACTGGCTCACATCGGACAGCTTTGACAAAAGACAAGGTAATCACTATCGAGCAGTAACCGCTTTTCCCAAGCAATGCCAAGTCTCGAGGTGTTTTTCTGATGTGAGTGGCTTGCCTGAGAAGGTCCAAGATTTTTGGTATCTAAAGGAGGATTGCAATCAAGATCTATGTTGAACTTTAAAGTAGTTTTAAACTTGCTAGTGATTTTAAAAATTCACCACAGGTCAATGTGAAATGTTATGACCTGACGCAGATGTAATGGTAAACAAAGTGAGAACGGCACCGCAACAGAAAACTGCAACTATACACAGCCGGCGGCAACAATAAGTAAATTAAATAAATAAACGCCATTGTGGCAACGTCAATTGATGTTGCAAGTATAGTTGGCAGGAACAAAGTGAAATGAAGACAGAAAGAAAGAGGGAGGCGTGCATGCAGCAATGGAACTGATAGTGACAGTGGCAGTGACAGTGACAATGTGGCGGGCAAGCAGTGAAATTACAGAACAAGTCAACAGCCAGAAGCTAACAACACAGAGCACTGAGCACTCAGCGCTGAGCACGGAGGCAAAGGCTGGTTGTGCAATGGATTGTGGGTGAATAAGTTGTTGCTGTTGAGCGCTATGAAGGCTGTCGCTCTTGTTGGGAAATTATTGTTAAAGTACAGCGTGGATTCGCACGAATTCCGCGCTGTGTTGGTGGAGCGCTGAGTGCTGCGGGCTGCGGGCTGTCGGTAAGGCAGAACTTTTTTCGCTACGTCTATCGCCACGCACATCACTCTTAATTTATCGACTACCTTAATGCACGCGCACACACACGGCGCAGTCAACAGCGAGCTAAGCTCATCCCTGGAGGAATGAAAATGAGCGAAACAACGTATTGCAACGCGCTGTGGCACACAGCATCGCGTATCAGTGCGTTGTCGCGAATGAGCACAGCGGCGGCAACGTGAATGAAAGCAGATGTCAGGTTGTGCGGTCAATGATCCTTGAAATGTGCGCTGCATCTATTCACACCACGTCTCACCCGTCGCCGCGTTGCGCTGTGCTGCTTCAATCGAATTCCATTTCACGCTCCTGCTGCCAGGCTCTGTTGTTGCACTCAACGCTGGGCATCAGGTGACCTTATCATCATCATCAACTAACGAACACAAATATATATATATATATCTACACCATTAGGCACTCATTTCGCCCTTGCCACTTATTGTTTGGCACAACAACAACACTTTAGCAGCAACAACAACGCTTTTACAGCATTCATCCACCAACTTTCCTTGCGACCATGAGGACTTCCAGAGAACTACAATACATGGTAGGTAGGTATCAATATGCAACACTCATCATTCAGTCGCCATCCTCCTACCCTACTATCCCTTTTAATCGCCTTGCAGCGCAGTGGCTTGCACACTTTTCGCATCACTAGCTAACAGATCGGCAGCTCGTTGTCGGCGCTCAGGTGCATTTAAATACTCGCATTTGTGCGAAAATTGAAAGTTGCATTGAAATGGAAAATGCGATTGAGGGAGAAATAAAAATATGCAAGCGGAGAATCTGAAAATGCTTTTTGTAATTATCGTTTTTGCACTATGTTGTTGTTATTTATACGTTTCATTCAATTTTTTTCCAAGCGGTATTTATTTTATTTTAAGGTATTTATTAATTTTATTGTTGTTATAGTTCCTTTTTTTATTGAGAATTTCGGGACTTAAAACTTTTTTGGTATGCTCGGTTTCATCACTTACTCGGTCAATTTGAGTTTTTTTTTTATTAAAATAAAAATAATTTCAAACTTTCTGCCGGTTCTCGGATAACACGACACCTTGAATTTATGTACGTATTTTAAGTATTGTATGTTTTCTTGAAAAAGTGCAATATAGGGAATTTTCGAAAAAAAGCAGACTGATTTTATGAGCATATTTTTTGACGAAATAAATATTCGTGGTGTGTTCAGAAAATAACGGGAATGTTCTTCTTCGACTGTGTTCTTCGACTTTAATAGCATAGTGCATCATGAATTCTTGCCTCAAGGTCAAACGGTCAATAAGGAGTATTACCTACAACTTCAACGCCGTTTGCGTGAATCAACCCGAAAAAATGCCCGGATTTCTGAAAAAACAATTCATGGCTTTTGCTCACTTTTGCTCAATTCTGTTCACACTTCGTTCCTTGCTCGTGAATTGCTTGGCCAAAAACAATATTGTAACGATGTCCCAGGCTCCATATTCGCCAGCCATGGCTCCGTGTGACTTTGAGATGTGTTTTTTCGATTGGAAGAAGCGCTGACATAAGTGCATAATATCGAATGGAGACTATGGAAACTAACCAAAATTCCCATTACTTTTTGAACATATCACGTATCCATACACAATATCTAGAGCACAACACTCTATGGACGGTGTAGGATAATTAACGAGATGACAACGAATTTCGATCTTTTTAATTTTTTGAGACTTACTTTCTAAGCCCACTTGACTTTCTTAGTATACAGTTTCAATGTATATCCAAAAATAACATTCAGTGGTACTTCAAAATCCGAAATTCGAATGTTTAAAGTATTGGTCTTGAATTATCTACCTAGATTGCTAGAATTGAGCAGTAGTTGTTTTGGAAGATATTTCATTCGGTTCGGTTAAGTAAAGCTCTATAGTTTCATCCCTTCCTGTTCATGTTCTGGTAAATTGTATAACGTCCAAATGTGAAGCATTGTCTGAGGCTATTAATAATTAATCCTAGGATCGGTGCAGTCCAATATGTGGCTAACAGTAGGCATAACTCCTCATAAATTCGCAGGGCACATTCTGTTGAAAATTTGCTAGCACCTAACTTCCCCGTCGGTTCGTTTCGGTTCGGTTCTTTTTCTAGACCTAATAGTGTATTTGTATTTCTGTCTGTCGGTAATAATCGAACGAAAGAAGATTACTTATTCTCATATTCATTGGCTTAAGAAAATAATTTCACATGAAAGTATATTCACCAAATCGTGGTGAATTTTTTGTACGCTTAAAGGTTATTGCATAAATTATCTAATCTAAAAGAGTGAAGAGGTAACGCCTCCCCCTTTCTCCTCTCCTCTTCAAACATTTCATACATCACTCAGTTGCTGGGTAACCTCCACTATTGTGCGCCTTTATATCATATTTCATGGCACTTTAATGTGCAAACAACAGCTGCGTGTGGACATAAATTATTGTGACTCATATAGAAATGTTCCCAAAAGTTCAAGTCAAAATATGAATATGAACAGACAATAAAAATATACGAAAATAAAAAATTCAAGGAAATGTTTGAGTCATAAAATTTTTAATTAGGCAAATAATACCAAAAGACAATGAAATGAAGCGCATAATTTCAGTTAAGTTTTTGAGATATTTTTAGTAACTGAAAAATGTGAAAGACCACAGAAATGTCTTGAAGAATTGCGGTAGACAATTGGTTGTTTATATTATTATGTGTTTTTATTATATGCTAAATATTGCTTTGATTATATTGCTTGCAGACAGTCAGGGAGAAGTATAGCCATGTTTTACTTTCTTACATCATAATGTGGTCTTTTATGAATGAATCTAACAAGATGTTGTGAAACGATCAAGCTCTGTAAGAGGGAAATCCAAACTCTTTTATGCAATAAAGAATTCAAATGATGTTTAAGAGTACACTTTTTAAACTCACCAATTTTCTAAGAAATTTAATGTGTTATGCTTAGAAAGCGGAGTTTTTCTTTGTTGTTGTTTTCTTTGAGAGCTATTTTTCTTTCAAAGAGTTCCTTCAGGCTTTCAAAAAACCTTTACATTTCTCCTTTTCTTACTTGTTCGTGTACTCTTCTTAGCGCTTCCGAACTTTTGGTAGTAGTGCTACCATATTGCAACACAAACCAGCGTTGGAGAACTATTGTTTGTCAGGTTTTTCCATAGGATTGTTCCAGAAACTCTGTCCAGAATTGCCGAAACGATCAAAAGTGCTGACAAATTTTTCAAAGCTTTGCTAAGAGAAAACACTTGGTCTACTTAAAAATGTCGAAAAAGATGCCTGCTCTTATTTACAGTAAGATATATATTACGGAGAAAGTCACTGCTTTTGTTATATTGTATTGTCTATATAGCATTCTAGCATTTTAAAGAAAGGTGCTCGTCTCATATGAGTTGAAATTCAGTTAGTTTTCATTTAAGTTAGTAGCCTATGTTCGAGGGTGGGTTGCTCTGCTTGTAACATTAACTTCTAATATGTTGCTCTCACTGAACTCAAGCTCCCATTCACTCAATTAGTAGATACACATCTAAGAGATTACATAATTAGACGATTTACGAACATTTTGTACCGATTTCGTGCAAGGAGTATGGTACAACGAACTTTTTGAGTCTCGAAAGCGTATTTCTACGACAAGAGAGAGGAGGTAAAAGAGTAGCCCACGTTTGCATTGATTTTTTAACTTACAATGTAATTCTCATCTTGTTTATGTTTATATGCTTATTATTGGCACCTACATTTTCCACAAAGTTTAGTACTGTTTTCCAAAAATGTTTTTTGTATGTTAGGGATTAATAAAATTCAAAAAAAGTGTTCCAAGGTATCAGCGTTTTACAGTTATAAATAACCTTTTCAGTTTTAAACAACTACAAAGGGAGCCACTTTTATTACGACTCAAGCATATTGCAATTAGTAAGGTACACCTCGCAGACGCACCACGTGACGCGTCATTCACCGCTGTCACTCATGCACACACCGACAGTTGGAATATCGTAAATAGGATTTGGAAATGCTTGACATTAAATGACGCAGTGGATTTACGTGGAAGGAATGCTAGAAATTAGTTAAAATTGGAACATATTGCTGGAGAGAGTTGGGAAGGGTAAGCGCGCTCGTGTATAAATACGAGAGATTTGGGGCGAATGCGGCGGCAGAGTGCTTATTTGTTTGTGTGTGTTTAGTGCGGCTTGACTTAGGCAGTTGACTTCTACGGTATGCAATTAATAATTTCACTGGAATTAAAATTGGAATTTTATTATGCCACAATATCATGCATACACATATCCAATACAATACTAATACTAATACAAATACACGAGCGTACACCTAACATTGCTCACATGGCCTTTAACGCATTTAGTATGAAATTCCAGACCCAACAGATGAGTGCAAGGTGGGTCGAGCAGCTCAAGTATGCTGGCGCATTGATGGGGGGGAGCTGCGCGGAGCTCCGCATCTGTCACGCTTAATGAGGGCGACACATGCTTGGTACGGCGCTCGTAAATGGTACATGCATGCATTTGTTGTTGCAGTAGCAGCAAATGGCAACACTTACGGCTAATTAACGCTGCATACTAAGAGCTGCTTACTGTCTCCTCAACGGCGGACTACATGTGTACTTACACGTTTAAATATATGTTCGCAAACACCACTCTCCGAAAGTGTGTATTTTGCAAGTAAAATCACGCAAATACAGTGCTTTTGAAAATTATTCTAAATTCGATTTTGTTACAAGGTCAATCGGTGATTAGATACTTGTGTTTGGGGAATAAACTGACAAATTTATAGTGGGCAACTCAAAAATATACTAAGTGAATATTCTGTATGAAATATCATATCCTGACTCCGGATCCCAAGCGCAGACTTGAAACGATTTCAATGCAGTGTTTGACGCTATTTAAGTGAAATTCAAAGGAGTTTCTGCACCTTTTCGTACGTTCCGGCGACATATGGATCAAAGGGCTCACACCAGGGAACAAGGAATAGTCGAAAGCGTGGACTTCACGATCTTACTTGCTGCGAACTAGGCAAAGACTGTCTTATCGGCCGAAAAGGTCGCCGATGAGATTCACAAAGTGAGTTTCGAAGAAAGGCAAAACTATCATAAGGCCATACTATGCCGAATTATAGGGTAGGCGACGAATTGTAGAAAAAACTGTACCATTTGGCGAAGAAAAGAGTGCTCTTCCATCATAACGACGCATCGGTTCACACCTCAGGCGTCACCACTGGGGCATTGGTGAATTACGCTACGAACTGCGGCTCCACTAGCCGTATTCTCAAGGTTTGGTTGAAAAAATTTTGTGTTGAATGAGGAGGTTGTCGTCACTTACTTTACAGATCTCTAAAAAACGTATTATTCTGACGGATTAATGAAGTTGTAGCATCGCTGGGCCAAATGTGCCTAGAAATAAGTTACCATTTTTCCACAATTTCAGTTTTTTTTTTGTTAAAATTAAATAAGTTTTGGACCACTCTCGCAAATGGGCCGCGAATAAAAAAATTGGAGCTTAATTAATGAAGTCTTTCCTCTTGATAGTCTTCGGTATAGAATTTTTGACAAGCTTTGTTTACGTTAGAATTGTACACACAAAAGTAGATTGTAAGTTATGAGAATCCTTAAGAACGCCCCAAATAAATATCAGAGGAGAGTTAAGCAGCTTTTTATTATGATTCCAGCGCAGAAGAGCTTAAATGGTTGCAAGCCATTTTCCAATTTTTGCAAGATATTTTCTATATTAACCCAAAGAATATTCAGAAGTTCGTTAAAAAACAAGGATTGAACTCTACTGATAAGGAATGATATACCAGATGTCTAAACCAAGTATAATATAATTTTCAAGTTTCATCTTTTATGAATTGCCTTTGCTCCCTAGTATAAAGCTTTGGATCGTTAGTGAGATGGTAAAATTCTGGAAATATTTAGTAAAGGCTGTTAGGGAAAATACCTTTTCTAAAGTAATATAATTTTTTTGCTGAGATTTGATTACTTCGTCTTGAATTGCATATATTTGTTGAGTTTACCCCAGTATCGAAGTTGTGCATATTATATAATAGAATTTGCTGCCTAAGCTTGGAATTGAGTGAATCGGTTACCTTGCTCATTCGATGAGAAATCGCTCTCTCAAAACCAACTCTATATATACCAGACACAACTGTATCATTAGATACCCTGAAAGATTTGCTTTTACTCTTGACACACTTTTATGATATTACGGTAAATAATTTATAGATTAGTTATACAAGTCACTGTGTCATCCCGACTTCGTTAGCATACTCGTACAGAGACGCCAGTCAGAAGTAGCGTGCTTGCTACTCTTTCGATGACTCGGAAATGAGCGTAATACCTACGAGCACATGTGACGGCAACGCTTGCGGCTTGTGGCACAAGTGAAGATGTGAGCAGAGAAACTAAGGCGGGTCTTCGGTCTTCGAATGCTTGGCTGGCAAATAATTCAATGCTGATGAAGTGGATCCAATACACTAATTCGGTTGCGGTTGCGCGTTGTCGACAACATCGTCGTCACCAACACCACCAACACCAACATCAGCACCGCATCAACATCATGCTCATCAGCGTCAACAATGACGTCGTGGTCGTCGTGCAGCATCTAAGGCCAGCAGACGGCTTGTGGTTGACAGGCAGAGTGTGCGTGTGTCGCTGCCTAGGTGTATGTATGTGTGTGTGTGTGTGTGTGTGTGTGCATAATAACGCGCTCAGTGCTACTGCTACGTGCTACTTTTGCAGCAACTATAAATCGTCGCATGCCACATGCTGTACTTAACTACACTCATTCACTCTCCTTTCATGCCACTTGCAATGGGGCACTCTCCACAGCTTGCCGCAAAAAGAAAGTCCATAATTCTTTTGGTTTGGAAATTTTTCGTTTAAGAAAAATTATTTTTCTGACACTTTTGCGTGTCGCGCGTCTTGTTGATTGCGTGTTGCACGTAAAGCACATGCCACCTAATACATATGTATGTGTACAACTACTTATTGGTTATGTAAGTGAAGTTGTGGCCGCATATATTTAAACACGTATATAGCATGTGGCATTTGCAGCTTCTAAAGGCGCAGCATCCATTCGTGCAACCAAGTGTGTTGCGCCATACTCACCCTTCCAGCGGCGAGGCGTTGTTGTGTTGTGTTGCTTATCAATCCTATTACCAACACCATATTAATAATAATAATAACAACAAATGTAATAGCAACAACAACAACAACAACAACAAAAACAATGCCGAATGTGTCCAATTTTCTTAACATGCAACATCCGCCGGCAATTTTCGCCTGTTGTCGTAGGAAATCTTGCCCACAGCCAAGCGTACTCTGCTAAGCTGAACAAAAACAATTACAACAACAAATACAGCAGCCACCAATGCAGCCATTACAATTACACGAAAAGGTATGAAAAATTATACCCCACCATCACATATGTATGTGTGTGTGCGTAGCAGGAGGCGGAGGCGTTAGAAAAATGAAAACAGATGTTGAAAATCAGTAGCACATTAAACGGCTACAAATAAAAATAGTTGAGGCGGAAATTTTATATTCATTCATTAGATTAAATATTGCGTTGGTTGCTGCTCTGTATTTGTATGTATGCATGTTTACTTGCCACACCGCAAGCATTTCTTCGGGGCATACCACTTGCAACGTCGGCCAAACACTGCACACATGACTTCAATGCTCTTCACACATACACACATGGGCCCATATGTATGTACTTACAAAGCACAACTGTCACACACACACACATATATACACATACACACGCACATACACATATACTTATTTAACAAGTTTCACATCACTTTTGTCTGTTTGGCTTTGTTTACATTGCCATTTCATGTAGTGCCTTACAAATATTTGCTTGCCTTGCAACACAGCAGCAGATTCTCAGCAGCAAACATTCGTATAATTGAAACAAAATATACATGGAAGTGTTTGTTTTTTTTTTCTTTTTTTTTTTATTTTTTTTTAATTTTTTTTTTGTCTGTTGTCCTGCCACCACTAAGTGACTCACTCAGTGACTGATTGTACTACATATGCATCAGGCGTGTATGAGTTACTGCGGATTTTTTGCTTTTGCTGTGCTTGACTACTCACATTGCAACTAACAAAATTGCGGTCTCAAATGTCATAAAATTTTTGGCCAGCAAATTTGGGTAAACTCACTTGTTTATTTTCATTTTTAATAAGCGCAAGGGTATGTAGACTTACATACTTACACTTAGGGGTGATCAGGTTATTTGCACTTTTGCATTGTAGCGAACTTCGCATATCATTTGGCAGGAGGGATTAGTAAAATAGTCAGTGTTTTCGAAATTCATTACGTCTTACAAATAGTAGGATTTCAGAAGCTAATTTTCAAAGTCTTCTTGTTTTTCAAACCTCTATAGTAAAAATAAATGTTAAAGCAGAACTAATGGTCTATTAAATGCCACCCAGTGAGAGAGACTCACGTGAGTTAAGCTTGTGAGAAAAGGATATAGGATTTCGAAAAGTGGTTAGATTGACAGTCTTGCATTGCAATAATTTTCGAACATTAATAGCATGATTGATTAATATTTAGCATACTCAGAACTTAAAAAAAAAATTCAAAAGTGGCCAACACTTTTGTAGATCTGTGGATTTCAGAAGCTGATTTTGAAACACTCCTTGAACTCCGAATTCTCTCAGTTATAATAGTAACGTCTAATCAAATCTTAAATATCGGACGATGAAGAACTTGTGTATGAGTGGAATGTCAATTTGTAATTTCAGCGTTATAATTTTATTATTAAGAGAACAGTTTATGACTTTGAGGATATTGTAAAATTTACTTTTGATATTATATAATGAAATTTTTGGAGTAATAGTCTTGCAGCAATGACCTGTTGTCCGATATTCGTCGATTTTTGTCGCATACCAGGGAATTCGGTCTCTTACTAAAGGACTTTTCTACTACTACTTACTACTTCAGACCTTTACTAAAAGCTAATCAAAGTTCATCTGTTTTTGAGCAGCTTTGAACACATTTTTTATTTGATATTTAGATTAATGGAAATTAATGGTAATATCTGACAATATCTCTCTTATAATTAACTTGAATCTACTGTCGGTTTGTTTATGCTCGCTGCTATTTAATATTTGGCTATTAAGTTTTATCGTGAGAACAGTTGTGATACTTCCAATGTAAGCTTCATCTAATCTACCGAATTCTTATTACTGATGCCACTACTTACTATTCTCACTCGCTGGCAAATTACAACTTTGATTTACTATAACAAACTAATTTGAAAAACTGTGGATAAAATTTCCGATTTGTTTGCATTATGTTTATGATAATTTGCTTTATTTCTGAAAAATCTTTGGTTAATAAGGTTTATCTTTGGACTTTCAAGTAATATTACAAGCGAAGGGGCTACCGGCAGTGGAGTTTGTTTGAGAACAAAAGTATGGGAAAGTCGAGAGTGAGATAATATATAAGTATTCGAAAGAATTTAGCAGTCTCTTTCCAGGTTCTATTGTATTGTTTGATCCTTAGAAACCCTATTTTTCTATTAACTTTTGAAAGGCGTCCACTTTGCTCTCCAATTTGAATTCAATCTTATGTAACATCACTGTTGACTAGGTCGAAGTATTTATTTACAAAATTATAATTAAGACTTTCCTCTACAAAAAGTTATATCTCAAGTATTTCCTCGAACTTTTTTATGAAGACGATTACGTTAGACGAATTGTAGAGGTCCAGTTCAAATTTTTTTGAGTTGCATTTTTATGTTCGCAATCTTGATTATGTTTTGTGAATTCAAAAGTGAAATATGATATCATAAATAAATCTCTTTCCTTTCCCCAAAGCTTAGCAGCTTCAACGCCGGCAATTTCGTTAGATATAACGTTAAGATTTTTCCCAGTGTTAACCAAGTTTTGGCAGAAAATTACACACCTATGGCGGAAGGCTACTGGATTATAGTTGCCGGTACACTTGCGTTGGATACTATAACAGGAATTTGCTTTACGGAAGACTACTGAAGCCTGTATACTGGAACGCAGATAACAATCCTGAGTTTACATTATTGGGAGGCACTGTTCAAAGTATTTGGCAGCATTGAAATGGAAATGGAATATGGAAATGGAACAAAGAAATGCAAATTTTTCGTCAGATTTTAAAATCGCTTAGTAGATTTGAACTAACATGTACGTTCGTCGTGAAATTACTAAATTTCTGTGAAAAAGACTTACTCTTTCAAGTTGATTAATATTGACAATTTTATAGAATCTGAAAAATCATTTACTACCTATCAATTTATAAGAATGCAGAAACAAATATTACAATTACAAATACTAGTTTAGTCATATTAATGCATCAATAGACAACGTAAAGTGTGATAGCAAATATAACGTGAAATTTTCATAAAGTGTTTAAAGAGCAACGCTTTTTTCGAAGGTAAATTTTGGTAAGTAATTCAGTTCGAAACTTTCGTAAATAAATAAAACGTAAAGCATAAAGGTTCAAAACCAAAATTCACAAAATTCTGTAGGCAGCTGCTCAAGATCAGTTGCCTGATTATGACATTAGTGCATAATACTACAAAGGTTAATAGTAATACATAATATACACAAAGTGACGACTGCCGACTTAGTTGCATGCGGTATGCACTCGTAATATAAATTTTGAAATATTGCTGTCGAACGGCAACTATAATATTCTTTAATATTCTTAAATGCCAAAAGACATACTTAAAATTTTTAATAAGGGCCCTGCAGTTGTGTTTTAAGCTTTTACAAGTTCCATTCTATTTGAAATCTTTCTAGGACAAAGTAAACATAATCCTTCTATTTCGTTAATTTTTAATAAAAATTTCATTTCTCATTAAATGCGCCATAGATCGATAGTTCAGTCAATAGTTTATCGTACATATAAACATATCGAGTACTACTATAGTACATAGCTATAAACAATAAAACAACATGACTTTTTATTGAGGTCAATTTTGTAATGCAACATTTTTGTCAAATCATACAAAAGAAAGCAATTTATTATGCCATATGTTATGTAATGCCATTTTATGCTTACGCTGTCTAAACTTAACAAAATTAGTTAATGACATAAATTTTAAATTTTTCGTTAATAAATCAAAAGATTTTAATTTACTCACACAACTGCAACCAGCTTATTTGCATTTAATGCATTTGTATGCATAGCATAGAGTATGAATATTTTGAATGTATGTATATGTGTATATGTGAAAGTGTCTGTGCGAAAGAGCAACAAATTTTGTGTTGATGGGCTTAAATGCCAATAAACAATCAGCAAATGCGGCAGCGACCGGCAGCGGCAAGTGGCTTAATGCATGACAAGTGTATACAGAAATGTATGTATGTGTGAATATTTACAAGCGCAAATATTATTGCATGCCTGTGCATGTGTGTGCATGTAATTATATGTGCTAAGTGCAGGTGGCAGGTTTGGTGAAAAATAAGCAAACATTTCGGGTATTTGCAATAATTAAAGTGCAAATCAATTACAGCGCCACATTAAAAATAACAGCAAAGCACAACGAACACACATACACCCACACATACATACAAATACACATCCACATGCATAGACAACTTGCATTGGCGTCGACACATCGACAAAGCGAATGTCCGCAATGCAAAAAGCGCAGTTAAACATCGATGCGTTAGCCACGAACGCAATGTTCAAATATATTCAAATAACGGTACAATTTTAAAAAGGCGAGAAAAATATAACGCCACCTTCACGGGGAAAAAATTTGAAACAAGTACTAAGTAGCTGAGGGTTAGAAATTAATTAATTGCAGTCCTTGGTTCTAAGGCCTTAAAATCTAATTCCAAACTCAGCATACTCAAATGTTTCCAGTGCTTCGGAACTTGAACTGAACAGCTCCATTTCCTCAGCGTTCTTTTTTTTTTTCTTTTCGTGGAAATAATTGATCCCTATACCATTTATGAACTGATTTTCATCCCTACTCCATTTATAAAATGATATTTTCGAATCATGACTTCCGAGTTCCGGATCCGAGTCCCCCATATGATCATCTGAGCCACTTTAGAACTAAGTCCAGTAATATATCATTCGAACACCCATAAAAGATTGAAGAATTGTTAAATACAATGACGGAGGAGCGAAAAAATACTCGCGCAATTTAAAATACTGTACTTCAAATAAGAGAAAACTGTTACTGGAGTATCAGTAGTCCACAAAAATTTTACCCTTTTATGTGCTTGGAGTCAGTAAGGAAGTCGGACATAACATTTTTATTATTAAGCAAAACATGGACTTAGCTTTATACACTAATAAATTAGCAAGTTTCTAAATCAAAGCGAATATTAATATCGAAACAGTTTTAGACGAGGTTTTGAATTACCGAAGCAGTTATATCTAGTCCTCAATCTGAGTACATCCGGAGCATGATCAATGCTCTGAAAAGTAGTAGCCTATGTAATTATGTCTTTTGAAACAATTTGGGGTCGTAACTTGATTTGTTCGACCAGTTTCGGATTTAGAAAGTAGTTGGTTCTTGATTTTCTTAGGTCTTGTTTCACCGATACATATATTCCAGCTTTTATTACCATTTGCAGGTATTCTATTCATACCTTCTAGAATTAAGAGCAACTTCTGCATACTCTCCTCCCATACTTAAAAACTATAGTTTAGCTTTGTTTAAAGTGTAATGAGCCATCGATAAGAACTCGTTAAAGTGTAAAATATTTGAGGGATTTGAAAATTGTCAAGGCCACTAAAGAGGTCTGAGAGTATACCATATTTGCAGGTATCGTTTTGAAAGCCACCTATTATAAGAACCGAAGAAATTCTTCTATGAAGCTTCCCTTTATTCGAAAAATCGATAGCGAGACTAAAAAGTAGCGGGACCTTTATCGCTCTAGCTAGTTAAAAATGAATGAAAGCTTCTTCTCTTCGTCTTCTTCGGTTGGTTGACCTTAAGGTCGGTCCAAATATAAAGAAGTAAGCAGTCTTTCTTGATTTGCTGCCTCACGAAATGATCCATCAAACTATGAAAATATAATCTACTGAATTGATAACCTCCAATACTTGTAATGCCGCTAAAAAAAATAACGGAAATCGTGCCGACAAAAGTTTAATTACAAATAAAGCGATCAATTAAATGCGTACACACGCCGCATAGCTGGCAACAAATGCTGCGGTGTAGGCGGTTTAACATCAGGGGACCGGGCAACCGGTCAGCCGGGCAAATAGTTGCGAAACGCACGCGCTACAAGTCTACTGCACAGGTGCCGCCGATTGTGTGCGTCAGGTGTGTGCAAGTGATCATGCCGACATTCCCATGTCAATGTATATGTGAGTAGGGCAACTTTATCAAAGCATTTTTTATATATTTTGTTGTTGTTTATGCCTTTTTCAATCGCCAATGAAATGCAAATTTAGCAAAAATAAACTTTACAACTGACATTCCAACACGCTTGCCAAATGTGTTGCTGGCAACCATGGTAATTGCAATAACAACAAATTTGAATTTAAGCGCAAAAATGACAACAAAATAAACAAAAACAAAAAGTGCACCGCAAATGAAAATAAATTATCAAATGCCAATTGGGAGCTGTGAGCGCAACGTCAAGCAGCCAAGCGGCGATTGGGAAAATGGCAACGTGCAACCGGCCAGCTGCTGCCCACATACATATATAAGTATATATGCAGGAGGTGGTTGACTATGCAGCGAGTTTGAACATTCAGGTAAAAAAAAATTAAAAATTTTCGAACATTAATTTTGGTAGTTTCTGAAGCCTTTGCACATATTAGAAGCTCAAAGTGTAGCCTTTGCCTTTCTAAGAACTGCTTCTGCGCGCCTTTAAAGAGCATATCATAAAAGATTTTATAACTTATTCTTCTTCTTATTCTTATACCTCTTTTCTAACATACTTTGCCTTACTCATAACGTGCTCTCTTCCCCGTCGAGGGAATGTCGAGAGAAAGCAACGGTTGGGGCGGTGACATCACTAGCATACACCACAAATTGAACGAATTATTCAACATGTTTCAACTCCTTTAATCTTTAATTAGATTGATGAAAGTCCATAACAGATGTTAGCTTTCTATGTAACCCATTTCTTCAAATAGTTCGAGAAGTAATTCCTAAATTTACTTCGTGCTGCTGTATAAGTTTGATAGAGATACCAAGTTTAGTTGAATAAACTCCAGATCAGCAATTTGAGAATTGCTTCGGAACTCTGGAATGGACTCTTATAATTTCTATGGCAAGCACGCTACAAACACTATGTAAAATATTGTATTTATTAAAATCCAATACTTTCTATAAATTTTTATGAAGAAATTAAACCTCGTTTCAGTTCGATAAAGACAAGATATCACATCAATTATGTGGACAATCATCAGCTATGCTGTCGAAGGTTTTACGCGCACTCTATACCGAAACGGGATAAGAACACATAAAAGTTTACTCATAATATTTACATTACCGATCTGAAAGTGGTTCCAGATATCAATGTGCCAACGGCACTTAGTCTTTTTCAATTCACTACGACACCAGAATCCCCATATCCACATATGATCCACATATTTTTTTCGTTTTAGAACTTATCTTCGAAAGTCAATTGTACATATGTGATATCTGACATAACTGTCAGACTGTTGGAACGTGTGATATATAATTTTGGGGGACGCTTGCTTTAGTATTTTGAAAAAAATGAAAAGGAAAAGAATTTCCAGGTGTTAATAAAACACACTTTGATTTAAGAAAAACACTGCTGATACCAAACAAATTGCTTGATGTGTTGTCCAGGCTCGGTATAAAGCGGGGTGCCATTCGCAATGCTTTGTTGCGGTGCTTATGAGCATCGAAGACATCACGAAAACATCAAAGAATACACAAAATTGATTTGAATGACCATAAACGGAAGTTCATCGGGATAGTTAATACGCTGAAGACATTAATTGAGCGTGCTGGACATATCGTGCAAGAATAATCGGGTATGTGGAAGTTATGTTTAAGGTGGATGCCGCACAAGCTCACCATACGATCACCGATTCAACGTGTTATAAATCATTGAAAACGATGGCTTCGAATTGCTTCAGCATTCACCGTATTCTCCGAAACTTTCTTCCAGTGACATTACGTCAAAAATTCCACGAGAAGTTTGGTATGTCCGTAAAGTTGGTTTAGGATCTTGTGACTTTTTCTTCGAACCCAAAAATTTTATGCAGAAAAGTTGCTTGCTGTGATCGCTGTGTCACTCTCGATAACAACTATAATGAGTAATAAGATCAAAATAAAAAAAAAAAAACAAGAAAAAAAATGCTTGTCCTTAAAGCGATTTATACTTTTCAGGCCAACTGTTATATCTAAATTATGACAGAAAATTTTGATTTGACAGCCTAGGTGCGTTGGCGCTGATTGTTCGTGTAAATAGGGAGAATACTAGTAGGTGGTACTCCTAACCCAAACAGCTGTCTGAAACTTCGTTCGCTATCAAAAGGGTCGAAAAAATTTTCTTAAACCTGAAAGAGCCGGTGAATTTACACAATATCAATTTCAAAATTTTTTTTTTTTTAAGGATATTTTTCATGAAAATGCGCCACTGTGCATGTGCTTGAAATTGACAGCAGGTGTTGCAGTGAAACTAATGCATATCGGTAAATAAAGAACGCATAAACGGCAGTGCGTAGGTGACTAGGCATGCAAACGGCATTGTATGTGCACCAAACTATGTGTGTGAGTTGGTATATAAGTTATGCGTTTCTTTGTCGACGGCGGTCAGCGAGGTCGCTTTTTGGTATTTAAATGCAAAATTAACTTGCAACAACAAGCAACAGCACACAGCAAATAACTGTAATTGCAAGAACAACAAATGAAGGGCTAAAGGTGTTAACGCAAACAGCAGCAGCAACAATTGTGCGAACAACAACAACAACAACAACAAAAACAACAATAATGACAGCGATAAGCACTTGCATCAATATAGAATTAAATAAATGTGCAGTGTTAAACAAAATAATTAATTTGTGGCATGGCGGAAGCGCATGAAATGGCGGTTGAACGCGTCAAAAAATGTGGCAAATGCAATAAATTCGGTTGTTGCAAGCACAACAGCGTGCCAAGCAACGCACAGCAATGGTGGTTGGCAAATGTGTTAATTGTTGTTTTTACAATTGCATAAATGCAGCAATCTGTTGCAAGGCAATTGCGTTGGTGTGGCACATTTCGATATTTGCAACAAGGGGCAGTTGATGCACAAGAAAGAGTACAACTCAGAACAAAAAGTGCGAATTCATATAAAAAAGCAACAACAACCACGGCATACACTCACGCGCGGCAATAAAATTGTATTAGCCCACATTTGTGCGTTTGTGTTGTATATTTTGTTGTTTTTCTCTTCTAGCTTTTTTTCAATATTCGGTTAACGGCACTTTTTGCTGCCATTTGTAGCTGCTGTGCTGCTTTTTCACTGCCGCTGCTGCCACATTTGGTGGCAACTCAATTTACTAAAATGTTTTGCATGTCACACAGACACACACACACACACACACACACACACTTGTGCACGTTTGTATGTGTGTGTGTGCATTAAAGTATGCGCCGCGCTCACAAATGGCACACAGCATAATCGAAAGAGGAAAAAAAAAAACCAGGCACTCACACTCCAACACCCACATATCGCTCCATTTTTGGCAGCAACAACACAATTTACATGCAACATGCACGCCCACCCAACTACCAACAGGTGAGCCATAAACTCACATGACTGCATGTATGTGTGTCTGTCTGTTTTCACTAGTGCTAATCATTTCAAGTTTTGCACCCACTCTTCATACGCCGCTCCTTCATTTGCTTTATGTGTGTAGAAAAAAACAAAAAAAAATCTGCTTCAATATTGCCATTTGTTCCATTTCAGAACTTTTTTTTGCAATTCTTTTAGCTCTCCGCTGCCACTTGCACCACCCACCGCCACATCGTGCTTCACTCTAGTGTTTGCGAAAATTTCAAAATTCCGCACACGTAGAAAATTCGACGCATAAAAAATTCATTCTTGCTAAAAACGCTGTAAATACAGTTAAAATAGGCTGTAAAAGGAAGTTGAATTTGTGACGCCGACTATTCGCAAGCACTGTACACTCATTTACATATACCGTTAGATACTTAAAAATATGCATGCGATGGTCTTTAGTTAAGTGTATGCAAAAACTCGGCAAAAACTTGGCAAAACTCACTCACTTAAGTTCGGTAGTTAGGAAATAATTTGGAAATAATTCACTGGATTTCATGAGCGTGATGGGATTTGAGAATGAGTGCAGCGTAGCTTTTATTTTAATTTATTATATATTATGTGTGACATATTCGTAATATATTTCGGGTCAGCTAATACTTTCTCTTTTGCTTTAGTAATTAATTTGTACACACAAGAAAATAGAGCAGCACGAAACACTTAAAAAGCGATTGAAATTCTTGAAGCAATTAAAATTACTCAATATATCGCTTATATCAAGCCCAAGTAACTTTTACCATATATGCCTTAAATATACAGTATTGTCTGTTAGTGTTTTACCATGATATTCCCACCCATCCATCCCATCCAGTGCCATCTTCTATTCGCCACTTTTCTACTCGCTTAACTTGAGTTCTGCGCTTTTTTTCAAAATATGTACAAGTGAAAATTAAAACTAGTTTACATACCTCATTAAAGTGGCTTGATGTCCTCCTATACCACCATTCTATGCTATATTTAATTATTCGAGTCCAATGGATTTACTTTAGTTGTTTGTTCTATTCAACGCTTTCCCAATTCTGATGAATCGAAAGGAGCTACTAGTAGTACATTCCAAAGTGTAAATCTTCCATTATTTACTACACAAATTCAAGCAGTGCGACTATTAATAGAGTTTTCCAAAATCTTGTTGATCGCCCCTGGCTTCATCTCACTAATATTGGTCCAAACGGTCTGAATCTTAATATTAGATAACACAAAAGGAAGACTAACTTCGCAAATATGAACTCGGTTCAGTTGAGGAACTGATGTTGTCGGGATGACTGATAACACCTGATAGCGCTGAGATGTCCGGTACTTTGGGTGCTTCTTCTGAAATATGCGTGTTTATGCCTACCATTTTTAGTCGCGAAAAAAATTTTATCGCATCTCTTTAATGTTCATTTAGCAGTCAGAAAAATTTGCCAATGATTTCTCTCCCTCTCTCCCCCTCTCTCACTGTGTGCCACGAAAGATGTATTAACATCTTAAATCATACAAGTGGGTTCAAAGCAACAACAATCCTGTAGCGATTAGCCATGATTCAGTATATATCTGCTATAACAGAGCATGAGAGTAAAGAAGAAGTATTACAAGTTCGAAGAGGAAAAGAGTTCCTATGAGCAACTTTTGTGTGTCTGCTCACAACTGGGCTTTATATAGGTGCAATTGTCTTCGATGATGAGCTATGGTTAAATTTAGTTCATATCAAAAGTAATTCCATTCCATTCAAACTTTCAGCATGAGCTTGTTGTTGTTCGAAACAAATAATTAGTCTTTATTTTTCACTAAATATTTGGTCGAACTCGGTCATAGTTTGAGGTTAAATCAGTTAAGTTCGGCACTAGTTACTACTCTCTAGATGAATAAGCAGGAATAAAGGAGTACAGAAAGTATACTTCAATGAAAACTATGTACTGCACCGAAGAAGAATTCTGCTGCTGTATGAACTTTCAATGGTTACCACATATAGCTATAGGAAGTATGTAGAATTCTAATCGAAAGCGGGCTATCAACTGGTGAATGTTCTCTTTAACTTCTGGATTTTTAGAAGAATCTTCCTCATAGTGTAGGTTATTTGTGTGATGTACACTCGAACTCAAGGTCTCTATGGTGGAAATTTTAGAACTACCGCAATGCCATTTATTTGGAGGAATTTAGAAGAGCGGGCAACTCGAAAAGTCTTGGCTATGCTTTTTTTTTGGCTTTCTTTGTTTAATATATACATGTATATATAGACATGTAAGCACAAGAGCCTTTATTTTTAGCTCGACTCAAAATGGTTGTAAGAAAGGAATTAAAGCTACTACTTTCTATTATTTACCAAACGCTTAAGCATGTTCGCTGTGAATATTTAGCAGCATTTCTCAGAATAATTTACTTTTTCGATGGCGAAACAATAAAGCAATTGACCGAGCCCAAGTACAAAATCAACAAATGGTAAAAGCAGTATTGAATATAAAAGGAAATGCTATGTTAATACTTTGCTTAACTAACAATAAAAGAATATCCTAAACGAGGCATTGGCATGCATGAAAAGTGGCGAACAGAACAGCTAATAAACTATTTTACGCACCTGCGCCTGCGTGAGGCAAAGCAAAGCGAAACAACAATGAAAATAAATAGAAATCATTGAACAAAAGCGAGTCCAAACAGAAGCGGCGTTGTTGTATTTGGCAGCGTTTGGCGAGTGCGGCCAAAGGTGGCATAAATGCCACGCATACATATGCAAATAGTAGCACGTACTCGTAGATACCTATATGCATGCGTGTTGGCACTCGTTTGGCTAAATATGCGAGCGTATAAATACACTGCTATAAAAACACTCAAAGTTGGTAACCCAAAAAGTTGCGGTCTATTGTCTTTACAGAAACAAAGCGTGCCGCCAAACGCTTACACCACTACCACATCCATCAACAGGCGTCGGTTCGTCATTCCACAACGAAAAGTGGCTAAAAGAGCCGGCTATGGAGATACCGAACGGCAATTGTGCGAGACCCGGTGGCGTCACTTATAAATATATATATATGTATATATGTGTGGGCGAGCGTACGATTGAGAGCTCCATTCATGTTGACTTGCATCAGATGCATGTATTATGCAAGTATAATATATTTGGGTGTAGAGGGTATTTAAACCCCATAGGAAAATGCACATATTTAGTAGTGGTGTGATTGTAGGGTTCAAAACACTGGCATAATATTATGGAAACGTGCTAAAATGTGGCCATTGCCTGCATCGCGCAAAAATATTTAAAAAAAATCACCAGCTGAGTAAGAAGAGAGAAATGAATGCATGGAAAATTCTCCGATGTGGGAGCCACTGCTGAAGATAGCTGATTATGTCTCAAATCTTTTCAATAATTTTTAAATAGTTTTCCTAAATTTTTTTTTTAGAATTTAGTAAACATATATATATTTAATAGTATAGTATTCAAATTTACAGGCATCTGAACTAAGTGGCCACAAGAGAAGTCAAAATGGATGCACATTAATTAGTAAACAAATCGGAGCATGCAATTCTGCAGCGGAAATCCACAAAGTTTCAGCTTGAATTGCGGCATTATCCATCACAAACCCAGAGGAGTAAATTCCGGCAGTGACTTCAGAGTGAATGATATGCGTGGATATTTTACGAGTGACAATACTTAATATCTATCACTTCTACGTGGCCGTCAAAATTCTCAAATCTGCGTTATGTACTTAAGAGAGACTTAAGAGAGTACTGCTTGGAAGCCACTTGACAACTCAACTCATGCATTCCAGCAAAAAAATGGGCTAATATACTGCAATGGGCTGAATTAAGCTCTTATTCAAAGTCTTCCTTATAATATATATCTAAGTTGACCAAAATTTTCGGAAACTAAAACGTCTTGTATCACTTCAATAAGCAATCCGTCAACTAAATGGTAATGGATCTAGCAGGAATCCACCAAATTTTTACAGCTATCATTATGTAGTTCATCGAGTTTACCAACTTGAGGCTTGTATTATAAAAGTTAGTTTGACTTTTTTGACCGATATTTAATATGTTCTTCAGCTTAGAATTCGACAACTTGCCAAATATTTGATGATTTTTATCAGACTTTTCCCGATATCGGTTAATAAGAGATGACTTTGCGGTTAATATGAAAGTGAAGACCGGAAAAAGATTGGTCCAAACTTGTACTTTGTCAACTACTCGAGCGGCTATACTATAATTAAAACGTGATCTCTCTTAAATTCATCATTCAAACTCAATACGCTCTCTCAATTAGTTATCTGTCCTTCGGGTAGAAGCAAATTATGCCTCATTGTATCAGCACCTTTTTTAGAGGAAGTGCACATATATCATAGATGAAATTAAGCGATACGGTGGTCTCAGTGGTCATGTGCATGAAAATGTGGAGTTGGAGTTGGAGTTGAGTAATTTTCCTCTTAACTACTAGGTCGTACATTGGTCGTCTATCTCGTAGTAATCTACAGAAGCAAAAGCAGAAAAAGGAAGCAGAAGCCTTTCGTAAATCAACTCGGTCACATTTTGTGGCAGCAAGTTGATTTTGTGAACTAATTTTGTTGTTTTAGCTATCGGTTTAAAATTCAGGATATTTTTAAGCTGTCATGAACTCACACGAATTCATTGAAAATGCTATAGTTCTAAATTAGAAATATGTATAGCCAATAAGTTCACATTTCCCAGCAGTGTACATGAAATTAAATAAGCTAAAGAGTTAAATATATATACAATAGTACATATATACATTTATTTATATATTTATAGAGCTATTATGGAGCTCAACTATGTTGCCACAAATTTCGCCCTTTTCAATTTGCACTTCACACTACTTTGCTATTTTTCGTGAGCCAAAAAATTGTTTTTGGTTTTTGGTTTTTTTTTTTTTCCAGTTTTATTTCGGTATTGAAAATGCAGGTTGCTGCTATCAGCGCCGTCGCCGCGTAACTACGCCAGCACAGCGCGTGAACCATTAAAATCACTTAAACACAATTCATGTCACGTTTCGAATGCTCAATATACACCCGGCTATGTCAAACTTCCCCCCCTCTCCACCCGCAACCATTTCAATGCCAATCGGCTAAATGGAGGTCTGTCCTATCGCCTTATCATATGGCAAACACAATACTAATGCGGAGCTGTGTGAGTGGCTGTGTGCGAGTGAAGTATTCGTGATGCATGACAGATAAATTGACTTGTGCCGTGGCAGCTATACACACATACATACACACACACACACCAGTTTGAACACTCTTAGCCATTTGGTTACTTGGGCGGCGACTACAAGGCCTTTCTAGCCAGTTTGAGGCGCGTGCTTGTCTGTCCGCCAACAAATATACATACAAACAAATGCAAAGGGCAATGTGTGCATGTATGCATGTATGTAGGCAGTCTGTAAGCCGCGTGTGTTGGCATTAACGCGCATTTATATTTATGGGTGTGTGGTGCTTTCTTGTCTACCGGAAGCATACACGTAAATTGAAGGATCATCAAATGAGTGAAAATAAAGCAGGCGAGATGAGGGCAACAACACACATATACATGCCAACGTACATATGCAAATATATTAACATTGCCAGTTATGCTGCCACAAGCAACTTATTTGACGTTGCCGCCTTTTGCGCTGTGCCAACATTGACCACCTACAACAATGCGACGGAAACGGAAATGACCTCAAGTGGTTTGCGCTTGGAATTTTTTTGTGCGTTATTTAGAGCGATCCTTTGGCGCAGAGATTTTTCTCCGTTATTTAAGTTTAAAAAATTCCACTGTGTGGCATTTAAAAAATCTGCCCCCTAGGAAGCAGACAAATTTCGCATTTGCATAAATCAATTGCTTTTCAATTGCCCGTTGTTTGTTTGTTTATTTTGGTAAATTCAATTCGTTGTGGCAATTTATATACATACGTAAGTGTAATAGCAGAAGGCATAGACATTTAGGCGTGCGAAGTAAATTGGTGTGCGGTATAAAGTATAAATTTCGTGGTAACGCGACTTACAGTACCGCTTAGGGTCTACACTGTTGTAAGTTTAAATAATTTATGAATTGCTGTAAGAAGAGATATTAATTGCAGTATGTAACTGATTTTGTGTAAATTATTACATTAAGATAGCAGAGACCGATTTAAGTTGGAACCTCTCTACAAAAAGCACTTTAAATGCTGCAATAACTTTTTTACAAGTTTACAAGTTAAAAATGTTTACAAGTTAGATCCCATATAGAAAACCGAAGCAAGGTAAATCGTGCTGTCTATAGTTCTTAACGTTCACCGGAGCTTACCTTTTCTCTGCTGCTACCATTTGATACTACATAAATTATTTATAGACTTGAAAATTCAACTCTTCATTCGAGGCAAGTTTATTCGATTATAAATCATTTACAGTATTTTCTCACCAACGACCCAAAAACGGTCTCAATGTGAAGAAAGCGTCATAACGAGAACTAGTATTTTATAGACCACAGAGAACCACTATAAAAATTCTAACACGCAGTACCCCTCTGAATTCATATCCACATGTATATCTACATATCCATCCTTGTCTAACAAAAATTTGCTGCGTACCTGAGGGCCTCCTAAAGTCTTAGTTTCGTTTTGTTGAATTTTCGTAAATTTATCTTGCCAGCCAGCACTTTAACCAAAATTTCGATTAATTCGTCAAAGGTGGTGAAAAAAGTCTGAGATCAAAGAAGAAAAGGTCTGAAGTGAAATGCACTCTTCGATAATAACGCTCACGGAAGAACAGTGCCAATCGAAAAGCATTTGAAGCATTGTGATTGCGGTATTCTGATTTCAAGGTTCGCTGGTATTACCAAGACTCTTTTTTTTGTAACGGAAGATGCAAGATATATTTGTCCACCATGTAATCTGTGTGTAATGATTTTATGTAGCATAGTCATCCACCCCATCATTCAAGGTTTATTGGACCTGCCAGCCTACCTACCTAAATTACAATATATTCCTACCTGAATTATCAGATATTCTGCAAACTAAATGTCATATTTAGAAGAATTTAAAGGAAGGCTAGGCTTGCAAAGTTATCAATACTTAGTAGTCTGTACCCTCCTGGATAACAGTGATTACATAGAAAGCTAGATAAATTATAAATAAGGTCCCTCATGTAATACCTAATTACAAACGATATTGTTCGGCTAGTTTCAACAAGCATAATTATTACTTGTGTAGGTTTCTGCAAACCACGTGAGAATTAAAATTTATATATTTCCTGCACTGCAGTTTATATCGGGGCAAAGTATTCTCCGCGAGAATATTTCTAGATTTCTTCAGTATCTATCATTTCACATGCGAGCAGTTGATTGTTTGAGAACTTAACACCACTACTTAAAGGTCGGTATTGAGAACCTCCAATGAGCTTATTTCCATGTATAAGAAATAGTAGCGAACGTTTCGCGATTTAGTTAACAGATGAACCCTGTTACCTAACCTTAAGTGGTATTTCATCAAGAACTGTAATCGTGATTTCACCACTTACTAGTATTCGAGCAACCGAAATTTACTCTCGTCTTTAAATTCCATTTTATATCTAAAGACTCAAATTTCACACTCTTATTTATTGCGACTAGACACTCGCCATCCGAAGTGAAACACGACATCACCTTAAATTTCACTGAAAATATCTTACACGTTTCAGCATTCCAAATAAAGTTGTTTGCCAGGATTTCAATGAGGAGAACAAGACAAGCAAAGCGCATTAAATGCAATGGCGTATGCTATTCCTAAGACTAGATATAATATAAAGCGGAGAGTGTTGGTTGAGGAATAAAGCCGTAACTTTAGCAAAAGCAACGCCAAAAGTGAAGGTGTAAATTTGTGCTGAATAATAGATAAGCATTTGAGAACTTTTACATGCTGGTATATATGTAAAGTACAGTTTGCTAAAATAGTAATGGAACCCACCAGGAACAACATATTTAGCTAAGGTGGGCCTCAGTTGGAGTGCAAGTTCGTATTAGTGGAAGTTAGTGTCCGAGCAAGCAAGTTTACTCTGTTTAGCCTGTGAGTGGAATGTGAGATAAAATATTTACAGTTATTGACCTATGTAGTTTACCCAATAATTTGCAAGAGAGGCGCAGAGACGCAAAAATTAGCTCACTTTGAACAAAGATTTCATGTCAAGAATATTCTTAGAATATTTATGTGATGATGAACTGTCAGCGTGTTTCAATTTAACGTCCACTAATCTTACTAGAAGGGTGCCTACTATATCCGGTGCACAAGAAGAAATGAAGGCACATATGAAGAAATGTGGAGTTGAGTTGATGAAATATACATTAGCAGAGGGATAAAATATGATATCGTCGAACTTCTATCACACTCACGCCCACACTTTCTTCCTCATTATCTAAACCTAATATAAGTGAACAAGCTTTGTGAGAGATATTAGCAAGGCTCGTGAAATTGCGGCTCTCGCTGGAAGAAGAAGGACTTTAATATAGCTCTGTATTACATGACTTAGACCAGTTCTACCACTGTATGAAACCATTCGAACCGATGTTTGAATAAAGCATATATTTAAGGACTTAAGAGTTTTCATATCGAATTAACTCTGTTTTACTTCGATATTCTAATAAAGAAAGAGCACGTCTTCAATATCCCACAGCAGTATGTTGGAAAAAATATACCTACCAATAGGAGTAAAGTCATCACTTTATATAAGGTGAGCAATCGATCAGCTTAGCATGTATTGACCCATATATGCCACCAAACAGTAAACAATTTTGTAATTAGTTGACCCTGAAATTTAGTACTTTGTGACAGCTTCAAAAGCTTGGTCAGGCTTTTCGGCTTACTACGAACTCAAATGCCGAGGAAAGTGGAACGTGAGATGAGTAAAAAATGAGTCTGTCTGATGAGTCTGTGGTAAAAATGTTGGAAACTTTGACCTTGAGGTCAGCTATTGCTAAAGAAGGAAAATTTTTCAAATATCGCATAGATAGTTGGTACAGACATCAAGATCCAAGATTAAGTGCTTGATGACTTGTACTTCTATGGTAACAATAAAAATGGAAGTAAAAGCTTTATCAGTCATCAGGTAATGGTTTTCAGTGCTTGTTCTTCAATAAATGCCACAAATTTTATTAAGAACTCGTATGTGAGGTTTTCAATGCTTATGATTGGGAAGTTGTAGGAGTTAAAAAAATATTGGTTTGTTAATGTCGTATTTTATTGCTGCTTAAATTATTGTATATGTATATAAAGTTCCGAAATTAATTAATAAATATTAAAATTTCTAGTTAAGGATTTATTTACTTATTTTTTAACCAATAAAAAAAATATTTCTTTATTTAATTTGCTTTTATCTTTGCAGGAATAGAATAGAATTATCTTTGGCAGGCATGTTCAATGCCTTCTGGACGATAACTACAGGGATAACTACAGATAAAAAAAAAGCTGATTCCTAGTAAATTAAAGCGTTCGTATTATCGAGTAAGTAAAAATACTGAGGAAAAAAATAAAAATTATTATAATACCTTTAGTTATTGTATAATAAGAGAAATGAGTTTCATCACTATGAGCCCGAAAAGAGTTTTAAACTTTAGTACTCCTTCCTGTTGTCGCTTTAGTCCCTAAATGATTCCCAATACGCTATTTTCGGATGTTTTTTGGGATTATCTTGTTTTTTTTTTTGACCCACACTTTTATTGTAACGTAGAAGAAAGCTTTTGTTTAAATATTCACATAATCATATGTTTGACATTTTTTTGCCTTGCCATTCGTTTGCATAAATGCATTTATTTGCATTACAATTAGCGCATTTGTTTGGCATTTGTGGCGATTTATTGCACCTGAGGGAATGATTTTGCTCCCTAGATACATCAATGCAAGCATTATAATTAAATTTTAGTGTGTGTGTGTGTGTGTATGCGTGTGTGATTGAACATTTTTATGTTGCGTGGCAGTCATTCAACTCTGCGATATGTACGTACTTTTGAAGCATAAAAACAAAAAATGGAAATAAATCAAAAGAAAAGTGAAAAAAATACAAAACGACGCGTCACTATCATTAGCGATGTTATTGCAATTGCTTGTATGTTTGCGTGTGTGTGTATTGCAGCGGATATTTTCAAATGCATTTATAATACGCATACTTTCATTGCTTAATTTTTATAGGCAACACTTTTGGTTGAAATGCATGAATTCATGTGTAAAGCGTGAAAGGTATGTATGTCTATGTTATATATGTGTATGCATATGTGTATGTATGTATGTGTGTGCGTGCATGAAAAGTTTTTTTGAAAAAATACGCAATAAAAATCGCTGCGGCAAACAACTTTATTAGCGCGCAATAGGAGGGAGGAAAACGCAGCTATACACACACACACGCACACACGCGCACGCACATGCATACACAATGCCGCAGTTGTGTGTTATATGCTTGTGTGCGGCAAACAAAAAAAATAAAAATAAAAATCTCTTTACAATAAAAGCCTAGTCGAAGCCACATGCAATTCCAGTCTCAGCTGGCAATGCATAGCCATAACCGTGGCTTGCTGCGCTGCTTGACACAAATTTGTCTGCCGGCTTAAGCGATTAAAGCGTTTTTGTGGCACGCACAAGTACACGCATATACATACATGTGCACTGGCATGCAACTGACTGCATACACATTCATAAATGCGTTTGCCTATCATTTACACTGATCCTCATGCTTTATAATCATGCCGGCGAGGATCCCCCTTCAACTATGAACGATTTCACACAAAACCTTTGCTTTGCTTTGCTATTCATAACTTTTACCCGGCACGCATACACACACACTTACATACATGTAATCCTAACTACTACCCTTATTAACCCTAGCTGCATGTTCACTGCTTCCTCCCTTTACCTTTAGCCGTTTGCTACCTTTCCCCTTTTGACTTCTACTTCGCCGATTTGTTCGCTCCGGTGCACTTTTTGTTTTGTGGAAATTACCCTAGCTCACACACGTACACGCAGTTATCTCCTACATGTGCAGCTAAAAATGTATGTGTGCGCATACATACACACATATTTCCTACCTTTGCTTTTGCTTCTTTCACTTTACATTGCGTTTTATTCCAATTTATTTGCACCGTTCTGCCCCTCTGCTGTGGCTTTGTGCGCTGTGTGCATCATTTTCATTTTTATTAAAAGTCATAATCATAAAAATAAATAAACATTTGCGCAAATTGCTCTGGGTTTCAGCGTCCTGCTGCCGTTGCGTCTGAAATCAAAGCACAACAGCGCGTCTATGTCGTATTATACTTTCTAATTGCGCATGCGTTATGTTGTTGTACCTTATGTTAGTGTTTTTAGTTACCGGCAACTGAGCTGAATTTGAATATAGAGGAGCCTCAATGACATCAAACACCCAAGATCTATTAACATTGTCAACATAAACTTGCTAATAATTAAGTAAAACTCAGATGAAAGCAGAAGCATGCAGTTCTTTGGGAGCTTTCGCCTGCCTCTTGTAGCTTTTAAAGAAAGCATTAGCACTATAATAAAGCTGTCAAGATAATCTATATATACCTCCGATATGTGGGTACTGTTATAATATAATTTAACAATTTCTATAATAATATCGACTCCCAAGAATTTCGAAAGCTTTTCCAGAGCTTTTTCTGAAATATATCCGAGTGTAGACCGCATAAAGTCAAATATCTGTTATAGGTATGCTATTCAGTGTACCTTATATGTTGCTTTAGTAAAGACTGCGTTTTCAGCTATACCTTATATTCTTCAGGAATCTCGAATTATTCTCAAGAGAAATATTTCAGCGTTAAACTTGTCCAAAACTATGATCATCAAAGTTTCTCGAAAAAAAAATCTCGTATAACGAAATGGTTTCACTTCATAATCTTTACCGAAACTAACAGGCAAAGAAAAAATATAAGTGGTTACACTACCTGAAGGGGTTAGCTCTATTTGAGAGCAGAAATCTTAATAAACTGCAGCTGTTGAAGAGCTGCATTATCCTTGGTGAGTTTCCATTAAATTTTTTACTACTTAAATAGAGTGATTCTACCACATGCTGCATTTAGCTAGCTAGCTTAGGCTAGCGTAGACATCGGAACTAATACTGAAACGCACTCGGTCTCCCGATAATATATTATATTAAGCGTATTAATCTTAAAGGCTCATATACTTGGAATTTTACATGTGACCTAGTATTTTGCAAAACACCAGTACCGAAGTCGTTGAAAAGGTGAAGACTTAAATTTTTCCATGGGCTTATCTGAACACTGAGTTTATAAAGGTCCAAGGCAATTAGTTTGTCTTATTTTTTAATAAAAACAAAAATCCACTTTAAAGAAACCTTTGAGCAATACTTAGACTGAAATTAACAAAATTTGCTTTTGGCGATTTTCTCTTATTGATAACTTTCTTATTGTTGTTTTAGCGGCAGAAAATATTCTACAAATAATTTTGAGCAATGTTACCGAGTTGACGGTCTTTTGCTGCATAAAAATTCGCGTCCCTTCCGGTTAGGCAGACCCGACTGTCAAGAGATTGATTTCAGGAGTTAGCATTTGTGCTCCACCCAGAATTTACTCGCTTAAGTAAGCTCAAAGCCTCTGCACATCCGAACATATATTTTATCTGTCTTATATCCTCACGACGGACAAATCTAGTCAGCGTTGACTCTAGACCGAGCTTTTATTCCCATTTGTGATATTCGTCTCCGTTTTATCTGAGAATTTAAAGAAGCTGCAAGCTTTTAGCCGACTCAGAATGTTGCAGCATTTTTTTTAAAGAAAAGCTTTTTAATGCAGAAATGCGCTTGGATATTTGCTATTGCCTAATGAATAGTGATCAATATTAGGAAGAAATCTCTGTTGTAAGAGATCCGCTGGGATCAAAACTAAGCCACTTTCGCTAAACACTAGGATGGCTAGTAAAAAAGGTACATGCAAATACACGATCTATAAGGTTTTGAGGGACTTAGTAAAACATTTTTCACATGTGGGAAAGAGACCTCCACAATGTCAGCCTGTTCCGGAAATTTGTTGTAGGGTAATGCATTTTGGACCCTAGACCTTTATAAACTCGGTGCTCAGGAAAGACACCTGAAAATTTTATATCTTCACTCTTTTATACCATTCCGAACTTGGGGCGTTTATGTAAATTTGCCTCTTGGATTCTAATTAGATATACTTTTTATTTTATTTTATTTTTCAAGTTTCTAAATATTTTGCGTATAAAAAGTGCAGCAACTAACCACAAAGCAGATCTATGTCTCCATCTTTCGAAATCAAAATTTTATGTTTGAAAAGTGGGTATTAATAAGTGATCTTAAAAAGTGGTTAGTATTTTGTAGAGGAAAAATATAAAAAACACTTTATGCTTTACTGAAAATGCTGGATTTTATGAACACTTTGCTTATTCTTGATAAATGGAGTTCTCAAAACTGCGGGTGCGCATTAGCTCTCACATTACTCATTATGCTGCCATCGCTATGCTCAGCAATTGATACTCAATATACTCCGTCAAGTTCGGAGCGGTTTTCATTGTTTCTTGTTGCGTTGTATTCGAAGATCGCTGAAAGCAGAGAGCATTTACCGAGTTCTGTAAAATAGTGAGCTGTATTTGAAAGATAGTGAAAGAGAGAGAAAGATTCACGAATCCATATAGAAGGGTCGATATTAAATTGTAAACCGATGATGTTATAACAAGCAAGATTAAAATTTTATATTTCATATACTCACGAATAATTTTTAATATTTTTATACCTTCGGATTAACATCTCGTATAAATACGAATACACATACATATATTTAGCATACTTTTTACATTGTAATATGCATGAATTGAGTTTAGAAAGACTGGTATCATCTGCCCAGCTAATCCTTCCTTTCAAAAGAAAAAAAAAAAGCGAAAATTAATGAAATTGTAGAGATCAGTTCGGGGATTTATTCTAGAATCATTTTCTGTAAATTCAATAAAACTTTAAACAAACAAATGTTTTGGAAATCAATAAAAAACTCTAATATGTGCAAACATTGCGAAGAAGTGTATGAATCGATTCTCCTCAGGGTAAGTCTCACCCTGGTCACTGGCACTCACGAAAGAAAGCAGCTCAAAACCTTTAACCGGTTTTGTGACGAGAAAAGTGAGGCCAGCACTTGAGCGCCTGCAGCTGGCTACATTTCACTACAACCTACTACCTTTTTAACGTTTGCAATTTTTCAGCATATTTATTTATGAATTACGAAACTAAACGATCGCATACAAAGTCCTGCGGAAGTTACTTTGCTAACGGATATGCGACCATACTCTGATATTGATGCGCAGGGGATACGAAGGGATTGAAGTGGAGTGTTTTTTATGTGAACGGAACAATTGTGCATCCTTTCGTACCATTTTGCTGCAACCATTTAAGCCACTAAATGCAATTGCAGTCATTAATAAAAATTTGTTTTCGAAAAAGCAGTGAACTGCAAGCAACAAGACACAATCAAATTAAATACTCGAACAGGAAATAAGGGCTACAATGTTATACACCCATATGTGTGTGTGTGTAGCAATGTTGCTTTGTACCGTGCTAGCCCGGTGTAATGTTGCAGCCACCCTACTCAAAACACCAACAGCGCGCATTGTACGGTGTATGTCAGTTGTTGTAGCAACAATAACAACTAAAGCGCCTCAACTAACGATGCAATACAAAGCCGACTGCAGCAACAGCAGCAGCAGCTATCCTCGGTTGCAGGGGTGTGGGGGAATGGTAAGCGCTTTTCGGAGCACAAGTTGCACAAGATTTGAGCACCATCGGAAAAAGTGTGGCAAGCATATGCGTAATCCGATGCCCTCGCGTATACACATTAAATGCGAACAATATGTAACAGGAACAGTTAGTTACAAAAGCGGCAGTGACAACAACAAAACACATCGTCGCACAGTTGCAAGTGTAAGCGCAAGAATAAAGCCATTGGCTGCGGCATAACCATAACCCAAAAACAAGTGAGCATGCTAAGGTGTATTTGTAGTTGGTGAAATTATATGCCCTTCACGACATCATGAAACCTGATGAGTTCATAATGTTCTATATTGGCGGTTAAATCATTGATTTCGCACATAAACATATTAAAGTTCTCGTGCCCCAAGCTGACTTTATGGTTTCAGCCACATGTCTAGGCGAACAAACAATGCTGCATTACATATTTTTGGTGGACCCTTATGCTCAAAATGTATCAAACCGGCTGCATCGGCTAATCGTCTTACTCTCTAGCGGAGACCTGAAAATCCAACGCATCTGGCTATTCAGATGTCATTCAGATATTCAGATCTGGACTATTCATGTCCTCCATATGATACTAACGGGTATTAGTCGTTCTGGATTCGGTAGAGTCTTGTATATATAATTTGTTTATCTCGAAGTTAAACTCTTGGCGATTGCTATAACGGTATAGCCGGCAAATATACTCAGGAAATAAGTTTGGGGACGAAACGTACAGCGAGTAGCCGAGAAAACAGAGATATTAACTTCAAAAGGGGTTGACCTAACTTAGTCGAAAATGCGCCAAACTGGGGAAGGTTTAAAAAGCGGTCGTCTCAGAATAATAAGGAGTCGAATTTTGCTTTGTATTATGAGTTGTCAATACTTTGTGTCTTTGTTTAGGTTTTCTTCGTTAAGTGTTCGTTTCCGATATGACCACATAGGGGAGACGCCTCCCTTGTTGGTTGTAAAAACCGTATTTATTCAAGTAGTATTTTCTGAGCTGCTAAGCTGGATATGGAACATTTCGTAAGATTATCATACTATATATGTGCTATAGGTCAATTCTGTGGAAATTTACTTGCTTTTTACAATTTACTAACCGGTCGTAACTTTTATATATAAAATTTAAAGCTGGATCAACTTTACTTTTAACACAACTGATTTGAACTGATATATCTCATATTATTTTCACTAATCGGCACGTAAGACTTTGGGCTTTGGAGACCAGAAATATTTTAGGGAAGTGTTGGAAACGGCTATCGCATATCTATTCTAAGAGAGTTCATATGCCAAAAGTGCTTATAGAGTGCTATTACGCCTAGATGGTATCAAAAATTTTGTACAGACCCGAAAACCTATTCTGAGCGGAAGTATTTCTGCAAGGGGTGTGAAAGCTTTGAGAACTTTTTATACAAATACCGTATTTATAGCTATAGTTTTGCTGGTATCATTTTTGATTTCAAAAAGATTCTGAACGAAATCGATCCTGAAGAGCATGATCTATCAAAGGTAGACGATTCAAGCACTAGAAATAATACTGGGAACTTGTGTAATTAGCGGAAAGTTTATTGCACAAGCCTTGTACGTTTAATATACTGAGTTGGTGCTGGGTTGCTGGGTTGCTGGGTACAAAGAAAAGTTACTGAGTGCAGTAGAATTATTTTGAATTAATCTCAAATGTAGTGTAACAACGTTGGGTTCCGTTAACAATACTGAGTAAATGAAAATTTTGAAGAGATAACAAGTCTAATTACTGGTAAATTTTAGTGAAACTAAAGCTCTATTACAAAAAGCAATGCAACTATTTCTACCAAGCATTGCATCCAACACTGTCATATAGGTTATAAAATCCACAAAAATACACTAGTGCAGTGCAGTTAATACCACCGATCTTCTACCATCACTGTACATTAGTGCTGTTGTTATAGTTTGTTGTTGTATCATCATTTCATGAGCTCGAATTCAAGTGTACAAAGGAAGAAGGATGCGCTCGCGCATATGAACCAAAGCATCGATGAACCGTTATACAGTCTAGTGGTTTTAAATGCACCCATAGACACACATACCGACTTACAAACATACATACAGGCGAACATGGTCTGCTATTGTTTTGAAATGCATGATGGCAGGCATACACGGCAGTCAAAGGAGGCGAGTGTTCGGCGGTGTGTCTCCATATAATCCTGAAATTGATCCTTAATTCGCTCAGGGTGAATGGCTGTTGCTTGTGCGTCATTGCAACAGTATGTGTGATAGCTGGCAACAAACAAGGCATTTGAGAGGCATTTTTTTTCGTCTTTTGTCTTTTGTTTTTGATTTTACATTTTCTATACTCCGTTTGGATTTCGGTACGTGCTCACACTTGAAATGACTACGGTTTAGTTGGTGAAAGGCTGGAAATATTTTTTGCTGCTATGCCAGGATGTGGCCCAAAAATTACATACATACGTATATAGATATATATAGTATGCGCATGGAAGTTGAGACACTAAAAGATTTTTGATTTTCTGCTTTTTAATACCTTCTCTAAATGCTCTTAATTATTTCATTTCCAATGCGGCATTCAAATTTTTCTGCACTGTGCGTGAGAAGCGCGTATTATTTACGCATGCCGCCCATTGTTTGTGCGGTCATTCACACTTTGTGGCTCATGTGTCACACTTAGCAATTTGTTCGTATGTTTATTCGGGTATATTACCCAACTGCTGTGTGCATATAATTGTGCTGTGCGTAAGTAATCGCGTTAGTGCCAATGAACATATTGTTTTGTCTAACTAAGCTGCCACTTTGTGTGAATTTTCACGCTTTTCCGTCATCTTTGTGCAATTTTGCACAGTTGAGTTCACAGATTTATGTTCATTAGCATGGTTTGGAGGAACCCGGTGTAGCTTAGAGTCCTGCCGAGTTGGTTGCATAATTATCTTAGCATGCAGAGGACTATTTTCAAACAAAGCATAATAGTACTCAGCTAGAACTTCACAATGTTGTGTCTTTAGAATCCACTAGTTTCATGTAAATGCATACAAATTGTATTAAACCGAAGATATTGAGCCTGGCTGGGGTCTCTTTCCAGAAAAAATGAAATATGAAATATTGTTCTAATAGCCAAATCGTTGTCCAACTTACTGAAAGTTTATCAACTGGGTGTTCAGTCCGTCACTAAATCGGTCGTATACTATACTTTCACTAGTCTAGAATTTCTGGAAATAGATAATAGTTCATATTTATTTTAAAATTATTTAGTTCGATTCCATATTTAGTATAGTTTATAGAAGTACCATGATAATACTTAATAGGTTACTCTCTTTTAAGTAAGTGAATTAAGAGAATCTCTCTCGCGAATAGCGATAGTCGGACCACTACTACTACTACTATTACTACTACTACTACTACTACTACTACTACTACTACTACTACTACTACTACTACTACTACTATAGTAAGAGATGCTGAAGTTTAAATACAAACGTTATTATAACTGAATTTGATTCGCACACTTTCGGAGAGTAGCGTATCGAACAAGCATAAACTGGCATAATCACGCAGAGATAGAAAGCAAGTGGTTATACCGCTTTAATAAAGCTTCGGCATGACCTCTTATATATATATATATATATATTTATATATTACATACTTATATATTTTTGACAAAAGAGAAATAAAAACAAAGATATTGAGCGGAGGAGTAACTCAAAGAATTCATATATAATATAATATGACCTTGCCACAAACCTAGAATAAAATTGTGAACCTCGCGAAAAGAACTTTAGGACTCACGAAGAGAATTATTCATTGTAACTAATAGAAAATTTTTTCGAGCAGCCTTGTGCGTTTAATATTAAGATAGTTTTGTACGCCATAATGCTGTTAACATTAACATTTCTCTAAAAATTTAGCTTCTATAAAAAAACTTCTTAAGAAATTAAGGTCCTTAGGCCTTGAACAAATGATTTTGTCAAACTAAAAATAACACACCGAATAAAACTATGGGAGCATAAACTAGTATTTGAGAGCCGTACAAGAAATTATGAGCTCCAAATATAACGTCAGTAAACCACTGGTATTTGACCAACTCCTCTTTTTGGGCCTACAGTGTGTTTAAAAAACATGTGAAAGCATTCCAACAGAACCTTCGATTCTTTTAAATCCAACTCTGACCAAAGAAAGGCAGATCAATAACTAGTTGGTTTAAACACAATATTCTCTTTTCTTTCTGTGTAGTACTAACTCTAGAGTTCAAGATCGATAATAGTCTATGGAAGCAAGTTGAAGTGAGAAGTCTTGAAGATCATGACAACAACTGAAAAATTCACCGTAACTTATGTGGGAAAGTAGTATCTAACCATGAAGTGGAAATGCGATTTTGTTTTGCATTTAAAACTCTCATTTACGCATTATTATTTTCAACTTTTCACCTATTTATTTTCTTTGTTCTTTTTTTTTTATTTTATTCGCATTATGTGATTTTGAAAAATTTCCCCAATCAGATTTCCGCCAACTTTCACTTTCATTCTCAAACACTTACATTAATTTATATTTCTATTGCACACGCACATGCAGAGCAGTCACTTCACACATGAGAGATTTTTATGAGGTTTTTCATTAATCACCTTGATCGATTTTTGAGCACGTAGGGAAGCCACCGCCAACGCCACCACCACCACCAATCCATTAACAATCTCAGCGGAAATGCGTGAATGTGATTTTGGGAAAAGCATTTTTTAGCATTAACCAACAACGCAGCGCTGAGAATTAGTGATTTCTAGTGGGGTTGCTGGAATGGGGTGATATGTTTTTCAGCGTGAGTGTGTCTTTGGTGCATATGTAATTGTGTGAATATATGCTGGAAGCATTAGCAAAGTTGGTGGAAATTATATGTGCAACTCAAGAAGGAATTTGATAAAAATTACAAGCAACGATTTTAAGTGTACTAAGCCAAAGAATCGAAGCTTTAATCGTAGAGAGTACACATTATTTCAGAAATATCCCTAAAAAGACTTAAAATAAAATGTTTGGTTAAATTTTCAATAATTCTGTTACAATTAAAACACTTCAGGTATAACATTTTAAATATGAATTTCAAAAGCCCCCCAGAAGCAAACTACTCAGTTTCTGCAACAAAAATTCCCTGGATTACAAAATGAGTGTCAAAATGAGTTGACACAAAATGGACAATTTCTTCACCAGATTTGATAGTCTCTAATTTTTGTGAGGTTATTTGAAAAGCAAAGTGATAACGAGTAATCGGTTCTGGAGCATTGTCGAGCTTTGTTGAAGGCTACCTATGTATGACTTTTTCATTCAGGTCGACATTCAGGTAGACATTCAGGTAGCTTCTTATACTATGTTTCGGTTATTTACTATTCAGTAGTGCGGTTTGTATATACTCTGAAAGAAAAAAAAACAGGCTCACTTTTGTAGGTTCTATTTAAGTATCCCAGTGTTTTCTTTTTTCAAGTAAGCTTAAAAAAAGCTCCTTTTTTTAAGTAATTTTTGTATCACAAGACTAGCGCACCACTGAAATAAAGTAAATAGACCAGCTTGTCAGTAGCAACTTTAATTAAAACTCTCACTTATTAAATTGTTTCTAAAAATACGCGCGTAAGAAACTACAAAACTTTCAAAAAAAAAAAAAAAAGTTCTGCATAATGCTTTAAAAGTTTAATTAATTTATAAAGCCCAGGAACGTACAGCAAACAAATTACCACTAAGCCAATTAAAAAGCGAAAGTATTTTTCATTCCGCTGCAACACAAAGAGACACTAATATATAGAACTTACACTTTTAAATCTAACGACATTGCCTACTTCCAGGCGTTTAGCGCTTCACTTACGCTGCAACTGCGAGCGGAAGCCATTAATTTCATGCCGCTACAGCAACAAACAATATTTAGGCGGCTGCTGTCTACTGCATTGTTGCCACAGTTTGTGCTGCAACATGCTCGTAAATATGTGAGCAAACAATGCCACCGGCACTTGCCGTTCGCAGACTACCGGTGCAGCTGATGTCTGCCGCCTGCCTTCCTAATGAGCTGTCGCCTACGAGCTGGCTGCTGGCTGCTGCCACTGGCCTAGCTATTTTTGTACGAAGGCAAGATTATAAGTATTGTAGGTACATGTGCATTTACATGCAACAACAACAATAATAGCACATTGCAACGCGCCACAAACATGAAAGAGCCATTAAGTGACATGTTTTTAATTAAATGCTGGAAAATTTAACGCCAGATATTTTATGAAAAATGTTCAAAATAAAAAGGCGCGCATTGCGTATGCAACGCATATGAATACAAATGGCAAGTGCTAGGGGGGTGTGTGTGTGTGTGGGGTGTTGTGGCATATGTACGGCAAAGCAAAGCTGACTAGCTGACTAGCTGACTGCTTGCAACGTTGCATTCTAATTACGTGGCAGCAACACTACAGCGCGACTAGCAGTTGACAACAACAACAACAACAACAACAAGCATCAACGTAATATCAACATTGCAAATGGGGAGACGCCGCTGTAGCAATTCACGACAAACCCAGTGACATGCCACTCATTGTTGTTGTTGTTGTTGCTGTTGCTCTTGCTGTTGTTAGCAACGGTGCAGTACACGAGTTCGCATGTTGCACACACGCTGATTAATTGTGTGGCACATAAATCTTTGCATGTAAGTCGTGCGCGCGCGGCGAATGCGAAGCGCAACGAAGGGCGCAAAATAAAAGGCAGAAGATTTTGCGGAAGACTTGCAAGCAAGTGAAGAAAAAGTAAAGAAGACGCAAAGAGGAAGTAGCGCGATGGCGGAAAGTGTGAGGTGGAATACATTTCGCGTACATTTGTTGCATTCACAGAATGAAAACTTGGCGACGTTGATGACAAAAATTAAATTAGAGGTGAAAATGCCTTTACGCCAAGAATATCAAGGAAAATTTTGCTACAAGTTTAAGCGACTGCGGGCAGATGTGAGCTTAAGAGACATTTGTGACAGAAATATTTAGTTGAAACTCACGACACACAACTCTCTCAATTTATTTATTTTCTTCAATGTTGAATATGAAGTCTTCGAAAATGCCTCAGAATACAAGTATGTGAAGTAGTGATCCAAAATAACACACCTATGGGGCCGGTTTTAATACTTCTGTCAACAAGTTTGCCTTTATGAACTTAATAGTTACGCAATGCATTCCCGGCCCAGATTTACAAAGAGTTAAGTCTTGCAAAATTGTTAATTAATTAATAATTTTTGATTGTATTTCACGGCCCTTACTTGACTTTTGTATTTGTTGAAGCGATATTTAATCTCTCCTTGTGCCCAGCATTCCAGCTAATATAGTTACTCCTTACTTTACGGGGTTATGCCTAGTTGCAGATCAGAGAAAAAGAATTTTGTGAGCAGAAATTGTATTATTATATAAATAAAACGAACACTTTCTTCTTTCTTTGTTTGAATGTGAGTTTGAGTTGCTTTGTTCCCATAGACAAGCCGCTGAAGGTCCTTTGCGTCCTGAAAAGATGTCTGGCGATGAGCACGATATCTCTGACTCAAATTACCTGGTGTCAAAAAAAATTAAGGAGTTATTTTCAGTATAGATAAATAGAGGTAGTTTTTCACTTTGTTTTTGTAAAAAAATAGCTTTATTCCACTTAAAGTCATGAAGTTATGGAAGTTAGACTTAAAGTAATGGAAATTTTTGTTTCTTAAAAATTCCTTCGTATATTAACTGAGTAACTAGGTATAACTAAAAGTATAACTGAGTATAACTAAGAGTTTACTCTTAATTATATATACTATATACTATACTAATACTAATACTAATACTAGTACTAGTACTATAACTATACCTAATTTAGTTTAAAATTTGAGGAGATATTTACTTGGCGTGGTTAAAAATGCGCTCACATGTCAAAAAATAATAGTCAAGCGAACCAACTTAATATTTTTAAGGAATATTTTACAACATATATACCAGATTCCCATTTTTTTTTCAAATAAAAAAAGTTGGTTAAAGTTGGTTAAGTAAAAAGTTTCGATATTTTTATGACACTTGATACATATGTACCTTGATGCGGAGTATCTATCGCGGACTAGCGAAACGCGAGAATAAAGTTTCAAAAATGAGACTTGGCACGAGGTGTTACTATATGACGGTATCATGGGTCGGATATAGGTATCAGTTCGTACAATTTTGGAAAATTACTATTATTACCTCCAATGTAATTATAGCAATGAGAGCATACTGTACTATAGTCGCATCTGTATATGTTTAGAAATACAATACTAAGAGTGTTGCCATCCACTTTAGGAAAAAGTTTAATTTTTTACCAATTGCTTGAACGCTTTTCAACAAATTTGATGCACAATATTTTCAAAATCTCCTTTGTATTACCTGAAAATGAAATACAATCACGCAAACTTCCCATACAACACCATTTTGAATCATACAGCCCTCTTTTATTTTAGATTAGCTCACTCAAACTACAATATAGATAGAAAAGCAAAACATTTTGTTCCCAACTGTCGTAACTCTGATTTTAAAACAGTGGCAATCGGTCCTTGACTTCTCTACCCCCTAATCACAGATGAATATTTAAGTGCCGTACATTTTTATTATTGCGAGAGATAACTCTGTTTCCTTTTTAAAATATTCCAGTTAGGTAACCTTTCCTATCAACATGAAAAACTTTGGAGATCTGCATGAATTACACAGTTAAGAAACTTCCTATACCACTAAGAGCAAATAAAGGCCAAAAATATGATCTCAGATGTAGGCAAATAGCAAAATATTTTACATGTATCGGGACGTGAGGTAAGAGATTAACCAAACTCTTTGAACTGGATGCTAGCAGACCGATATTTATAAATCCAATAGAAATACTATACCAGCTTATTAAAGTTTTTTTAAATAGGTACATTAAATTTGAACACCACTTACTTGAAACTTAATTGAAAAATGCATTAATTTTCTGCAAATTTTCCCATTGAAATATATGCTGGGTCGCGGTTTAAAGTTTCAAGCATTAACAACGCCAGTACTAACTTGTCAATTTTCTTGCAATGTAATAAGCGAAAGTATGTACGTGTGAAATATATATACTGAAAGTCAAATAGCATAATATGTAAGCATGTACTCCACTGTTTTATTTAGCTTTGGTAAACATAACCTCATTTCTCGGCTCATAATTTCATATGCAAAATAACTATATATTTGTGAAAGAGGTGAAACAATAACAACTGCAACAACTACAACAACTAAATGGCTTTAAATGAGACACATTTGTTACCAAGTTTATGTCGTTGTGTGCGTATTGCCACTCACTTTCATAGTTGAAAACCCAGTAGGAAAAAAAAAGCGTTGAATAGGTGTGTAAAGAAGATAGAATTTGAAAATATAATTTATTGAAATCAAGTGTTCGAGACTAAAAATCTTTCGTTAAATATATATTTGTTTCTGTAAATTACTGCATATATATATAATATTATATACATTTTTTTAAATTTGTGAGTGTATTACTTAAATTTGGCAAACTTTTTAAATATTTTCTTTACTTTTCCTATAGCTAGTTGGTATTATACTGAGGTTCATCGCTTAAGTCATCTATCGGGAAAGCCTTGAAACATGCTACAACGTTGTTGTTGCGCAGCAAAGTAAGAGTAAGCAGAGTTTGTATTAAGATTTGTGCGTTGTTGAATGTTGTTAGGTCAGCTTTGTTGATACGGAATGTGGATGTACGGATGTTTAGTGTATTGAAACAGACTGTGAAGGGAATGTAGTTTTTTAGAATAGAATTCCGAACTCGTTTGGGCCACTGCGATAACTTTTTATAGAGATTTATTTATTTATAGGGAGATAGATTTTTATAGAGAGAGACTGGAATATTATAAGTCAAAACAGTGTTATTTCAAAGGTCATTCACTGTTTAGGTATTTCGTTTAGTTTAGGTTATTCTTCGATATTTAGTAATAGTATTTCATTTTTACTTTGTATTTTTTATAAGTATTATTTTCATTTGAAATGAGCATAAGCTTACTTTTTTCTTGGTTTAATGTTTCTTTTTAAAATTCCACATCGATGGTGAAATGGTGAAATGTCTTCAATGAATGCTCATCTTCAATAAGGAGTATGATGTACAAGATTAATGCTGCTATATATTGCTTTAAATATTCGATTACTGGAGATCATTATTATCATTATCATTATTATGCCTCTGGAAGCCAGCTACTGCTCCTAACTTTTTTCTGTAAGCAGTACTACATTCCTGCTGAAAGGCGCTGAGGCATGAAAATGGCGATATTTGTGCCCTCGGTCGAGACAAAATTGCAAGTATAGTTATTATTTCCACTACAATCACTATAACAGACCGTTAGCTCAGCATTAAAGGTGATATAAATATTTGAAAAGACTGTCTATTGTTATCATTACTTGAATCGAGAATTTGTTCCAGCCAAAAATCTTATCTGTCTTATACAGGTATGGCTTAGTGCCAATAAAAATCAATAATGATGTCTATGAAATACTCTTATCCAAGTATGTAACCACAAATGCACTACTGACTGTCTGAAAATGATCACCAATATAACAGGAATTTTGGGCTTTAGTGCCTATAAGCATGAATATCGGGACCAAGCACCCTCGATAGTTGCCGATCTAACTGATATCTCGCCAAAACCAAAAAAAAGAAAAGCTAACTCATTCATTTGCGGTTTTCTCAGCAGGGTGAGCGCCAACAAACTTGCGAACACAGTTGTGTTTATTACTCATATCCATACAAATATACAAATATGTATGTATGTATGTGCATTTGTTTGCGTTTTGTGGCAAGCTTTTATTATTGCGCCTTGCCAACCATGCTGGCTGCCACCGTTTTCTACACGCTTAGCAGCCTACAAAACGCAACATTTTTCACATGCATTTATGCACATACATACATACACATGCATACATATACAAATGTGTTTGTGCTTAGCTGTTGTATTGTATTAATGTACGTGTGGTTTGTTTTGTGGCTTCTTGTTGTTGCTCATTTGGTTACACATACTTGTACGCGGTTATAATGGCGTTTGTTATTATTGTTTTGCATATGTAGAATGCAGTAACGTAACCGTAAATTCTTTAACAACGTGCAAATATGCATTTACATATATGCATACAAGTATATAGTTTTAATTACATACACAACCACATATGTGCATATATGTGCCACATGCCACATTAGTTGTCATAATAGCCATAGAAACTTAGCTAAATACATACGAAGAAGTAGCAAATGCAGTTATAGCCACAAGCATACACCTGTTTAATAACACATACATGCACGCACATACACATATGCAGCACTTACACATGTAGCACACATTCGCTTTCCCAGCCAACTGCAGCGCTCTCGAAGTCCTTCACACAACGCAATCACCTTCAACCAGCTACCTGGCTTAATGTCTTCGGCGCATATTTTCTTTAAGAGCTTGCTGCTGTATTTACCTTTATCAACAGTATTTGCTTTTGTTGTTGTCACCGAAGTTGTTGTTGATCCTCTGCGGGCGTAAGTATGCTTGGCGTATAGTTGAGCGCGCCTGAAAGAGGTGCTTTCGGCGACAAAAACTGGGTCAAACGACCGACTGCCGCTGCTGTTGAAATGCATTTGGCGCTTTTTTCACAGCGATTACAACAACAAATTCTGTTAGTATTCTTCGCTGCCGCTACGCTTTATTCTTGTCGTTCTTATTGTTATTGTTGTAGCTTGAATTAACGCTGCAACGTAAACATGTACCCAGTTGATTGCGCTAGCATTCCACACCCAGCCACTTCTACATACTCACACACATACATACATATGTATTTGCATATTGATGTGGTGCGCATACAGAGAGCGCAATGCCTCATGCTTAGAAGATGGCCGCTAAGCTGCAAGTTACTTGCCATTTTAGGTTAGATTTCTACCAACTTGGCAAACTCCCTACTTGTCTACCCTCTTCATGGTCCTTCGCTAAGTAAAGTAATGCATATCTCCTTACATTTTATTTGTTTACAGAAAATATGAATACTTATGCCGTTATGTTTTGTTATTCGAAAGAGAAATCAAGCAAGGAAGAGTGCAGCTCGGGTGCTGCCCAACATCTCCCAACATCGGTATCATTTGGTATATCTACAAAGTGTGATAACTAAATTTTATAAAAAATATTGCTTATAAAAATTATATTTTTATTAAATTTTTCTTATCGAACGACTTGACATGGCAATGACAATTACATGACAATGACAATGACATGTTAAACAAGCTATTGTCACCATGTGATTGATCATACTGACCGATATTCCATATAGTATACACCCTGAAGTCAACAAAGCGTGAACCGCATATTCGGTATATGGGGTCCAAGGGAGCACGTACATTTTTGGTATTTTTCTTGGAACCAAATAATGGCGTACCTTGATTATTATGTCATTGTTCCAATACTTTTTCATCATGACAACGCTTTGCCTCATGTGGCAAGACCGCTTAGAAACTATTTGGAAAACAGCTGCTGGGAAGTTTTGCCTCATCCGCCTTACAGCCTTATAGCCCAGCCCATATACCTAGTCCCTTCTACCAGTGGACTAACATTTGATCCGGTCTATGCAGAATGCCCTCACTGCAATATGGATCACATCAGCACAGGGTATCAAAAATTGGCTTGTTTCATTACTGACCGCCAAGTCGGCGCAGTTCTTTTGGAATGGAATCCACAAATCACCAAAAATATGGGAAGATGTTATAGCTTTATATAGGCAATACTTTGAATAATACTATTGTACATGTCTTTCTTAAATAAAAGTTGAACTTTTGAAAAAAGGAGAAACACGAATATAGTTATAGAATGATGTAGATCTTTAAATTCGTCAAAAAGGTGTAGCGGGAGGACCTTTGCTCCGAGCTTTTCTGAATCAGCATTGTCACATGTCATGAACGACCATTATTAAGGCTGTATTAAAATAGACAGACTATCTTAGCTTACTTATTATACACTTTTCATCAGTCTATATTTTATATTTGAAAGTAAAAAAATTAATGAAATTATATGCCACAACTTAATTCAGGTGTTTCAGGTAGTTGTGTTACCTTACTGTAATTTAGAAGTGAAGGCAAGAGCAAAGTTATCATATGGAATATGAAAAAGGGTGTTGTGTTCGATTTACTATTCTCTAAATTTTATCAAAACATAAATTTAGCTACCGTTATGTTTATATCACACATATATATAAACATATATGTTTTGATTTTAAGAGCGAATATTAATAGAGTTGAACTAAGTCTAACCACAAATCCAATATTTAGCATTATTTAGCATCTTAATCACAGTGCCACATAGCCTATATATAAGTTTATCATAAAATGCTTTCACTGTGGTAAAAAGCAAGATTTTTGCAGAATCTTCACCACTTGGCGATATTTGTCAAAAATTCTACGATTTTCTTCAAAATTTTGTGAGGAAAAAGTAATTCGTTGATTTGAACTCAATTGATTTGCTGTTTTTGTGGTACATTAGTCTAGAACTGTTGTATTTTTGCATAAAGAAGGAAACTGTTATTTGATAATATGTTTTTTTATTTTATGAATATTCGCCAAAAACCGCAAGCTTTTCATTAGTCTTATTTAATACTTTTAATTTTTTTTTTATTTAAATATTTTATTTATTTATTCCATATTTTTATTTTATTGGACCTTTTAGGTGTATAGTAAATAATTGGAGATTTCAGCATTTTAAACACACTCATATAAGATATTTAGTATATATGTTTAATATATGTTTATATATGTTTTATATTTTATATATGTCTAATATATATATATAGAAAATCGGATGTCTTTTTACTATAATGATTTAAATTGACGGAGAACCCTTTTTTGAAGGTGGAAAATTAATGGATAATCTTCTGGCTTTTCATTTTCATTATTAAGTGATTATAGCTCAAACATTTCCAAAAGCTTTAAACATATTGCAGAAAATAATACTTTAGACATATTCCAGAAATCAGCCAGTATTTTTATGTCTCCAATATTCAATACCATGTCTCTTAAATACTCTAAGCTTATTAAGAATGGCGGCGGGAATTTCAACAAGAAATTTGAAAGGCTGAGAAAAATCTCGAGAAAATGAGAAGAACTCCTTAAAGTAAATAAAAATTTTAACTGTTTAATGTTAGAATATACTTACCTGTATTACATACACACCGACACAATTCTCATTTATATAAAAGCATGCAAGCAAATTTTCACCGCCACAAAAATGAAAAAAAGTGTAAGATGAGTCAAAAGAAGTAAACAAAAATACAAGCCAGTTGTTGACTAGTGTATGTAAGCAAGCAATGATTTATAAAAAATTCACCATATACTTCAGTATGTTTTATGTGTTATGTGTCTGCATGTCAGCACATATGTGCGACCGCCACTGTCGCCGATTTTCTAGCAAGCATCTTCAGTGCAGCTACAACCTCTCACCTACAACTAGATATATTGCTAGTGAAAAGAGAAATCGTGAAAAATATAGTAAGCATATTTTACGCCAAATTTCTATGAAAATAGTTACGAAAACAAATAAATATATGCGTGCATATGTAAATGTGCGCAAAGTTAAGTTTTTCCCACTGCCAGTTACTTAATAATAAATTTATAAATGAAAAATGAGGCGACGCGCGTGTTTATACCGCAAACTCTGCACGCCTGCAGCAGCTAAACCAAAGCAGCGCGCTGCTAACCAACAAATGAAGCAAGCAAGCAGGTTAACTGCCACTGCCAACAGCGCTGGTCAATGGTTGGAGCAGCCGTGTAAGCGGCCGTGTGGACAATAGCTGGACTAAGAGTAAGCCAAAAGCAAGGTAATGCATGCATACATGTATGTGTATATGTTTGTAAATTAACAATTTTATATTTAGATATATAAATATGTATGCATTTGCGTCCTCCGGCTAACCCTTTAAGTAAGCCAACCATGGCGTATGAGCAACCTCAGCAAAATTACAAGGCAGCCGTGCAAGCAGTTGGCTGCAGGTACTCTTTCGTCCTTGCATATGGCATTAGCAATATTTTTGCAATTTTCTCTTTAATTTCTTTTGCCTTTTTTCATTTGCTCTACACTCATTACTTTCAAGCCATTTCTTCTAGTGTTTGCTTTTTTCCTTTTTTTCCCCCCTTTTTTTTTGGTTTTGCGTTTTTGGTCACTCCGTTCTACTCGTGTTCGCAAATTTGTATGTTGCTAAGCTCTGCTGACCGCTCGAGTGGTCGACAAGTGTTGTATGCAAGCAAAAAGCAGTTAAAAGCAAATTATTACGTCTCACGTGATTAAATCCAACAAACACATGCCACAATGGCAATGGCAGCGCCATAAAACAACAAAATCTACAGCGAATTGGTGTGTGTGTGTGTTTGAGCTAAAATAAAATATTGTTCCAGTGTAAAAGGTCAGCGCACCGCATAAGTAGCGCCACTTTACGACTATAAATGCGCCACTGGTGGGGCATATGTAACTAGTTGGCGGCGGGTGGGTGGCGGTGTGTTGTGCTGTTGGCGCAGGTATTGCGGTTAGTTTGTACATTTATTTTTGTATTTGCTCCCCAAATTCATTCAACAAGCATTGCGTTTTTGTGCGTTTACTGAAAAGTATTAAAGGCGAAAAAATGTTCATGTAAGGAAAAAAAAATATTTTGAAACTAAAAAGTGCTCCAAATAAATGTGAAGGCAAAATGAAAGTGGTTAAGCGGCCGCAGTAAGTATATATTTAAGTAGTTAATAAATGATGCGAAACTAATGCGGCACACGCAAACTGAATGGAATAAGTTTAGTGAAGTTCCAAAAAAAAAGTAAATAAAGCAATAAAAAGTAAAATTGTAAAAAAATATATATCTATACATGTATGTAATACATTATACAATATATGTGTATATATATATGCACAAATTCGCTAGTTTCGAATCTTTTTGAAGATCTCTCGTATTAAGACATTACCTGCTAGATTAATATTAGCGCCTACTTCGTACTATAGATGGTCTTGCTGGAGCTTTCGCCTACCCAAGTATCTTAAACATTCTTAGTGGCAATTTACTTTTCAGTAAAAACATATATAATGCTATAACTTAATATGAGCTGCGATTTGTTCTGGTTATGACACTTAAATAGCACATTCTCTACATCAAACAAATGATTGAAAAAATCCTTTTTTTAAGGGTGCTAGATACGTGTATAATATCTCCAAATTTGCTTTTCATAGGGCCGAAAAATGGAACCCATAGTAAGGGTTTCTCATCAACCCTTAAGCAGTTTCATACAGCTTAAAAATTAGTAAAATAATATGGTATAGCTGTTACATTACAGAAATTATACAGAAAATATTTTTGAGGAATATTGCCGATGTAATGGTTTTTGGCCGGATCTATATCCGCGTCCATTCCAATCAGGTAGACCCGACTGACATGGGTACCCAATGCTCATGAATATTAAAGTGTAAATTTTAAGTTTTACTAAGATGACCCAAAACTTTTATTGGATCAATAACAACATTCGTGCGGTTTTTCAAAAGGTGGGGTAATTTCATTATTATTCCATTGTTTCAATATCCCGACCCAGCGTTGGAACGTTATTGTCCTTGTGCATCCTTTCCAGTATATGTCACTCATTTGAAGTGTAAACAACAATAGTTTTTTTCACTCAAATATGTCGAACTTTGCGCTCGAAAAGACATTTTTACGAGGAGTTCTCCTTCATTACTTTAATAGGAAGAAATCCTCCGAAAGAAAGATGTTCATGGTTAACATCCTCTAGCTGAGTGAACGATCCAAAAGTGGTTGGTGGATTGCACGATTTAAAAGTGGTGATGTCGACTTGGAAGAGCAAAAACGTTCCGGATGGTCTGGGCGGCCAAAACGTTTGAATATGAGGAACTGGAAGCATTAGTCGATTACTCAATGAAGGTCATTGCCAAATACAAGAAGAGCTCACAGAATCTTTGGGAGTCACTCAACCAGCCTTTCAGTCATTTCAAAACCTTTAGGAGTAGTCGGATATATTCAGAAGCAAGGCAATAGAGTGCCATATGACTTCAAGCCAAGAGATCTAGAGAGGCGGTTTTGCACGGCAGAAATGTTGCTTGAGCGCTACAAAAAGAAGTTGTCTTTGCATTAGATTGTGTCTGGTGATGATGAAAAGTGGATCTATTACGACAACCCTAAATGCAAAAAATCATATATGAAACCTGGCCAACTAGCTAACGGCAGAGCCGAATATATCCATTCCTCATCCATATACCTTCAGATGGGCAATACTTTGAATGATAATATTCTTATACATATTCTTCCTAAATAAATGCTCAAAATTTAAAGAAAGAAAACCGCACGAGTATAGTTATAGACCAATAAATAGCGATCAAATATGATATTCCTTTTGGAACTGTTAAAAATTATTTTACGAGTGCGACCTGATAACATCGATTCTCATTCCCAATACCACTGAAGAAATGACCCATGCATTCTTTTGAATTTTCTATTGTCTCAGCTTTCTCGTGCAATTTCAATCGCTGCGCTGTCAATACGAGAGTCTGCAAGTGTCCTTTCTCACCATACGAGCAAAATCGAAAAGTCTCCAACCAACCGGGAGAACGGTTTTCGTAGCTCTTGTGTTGGAAATATTTCTTTTATGAGAAGATTCACCCTAAAGACGATAAACGGTATTTATTATTGAGGCACAAAAATGTACGTGTATACTGAAAATTTTATACGATCAGATTCCAATTATTAGTTTGTGGAATATCGAATATTCTGCACGATAAACATTACCGAAATGAATACAATATTTTCTTAGTTAATGGAATGCAGACAAATTTGAGTATATAAATATTGCAATAGAGTGTGCATAACTGCTGTATGGCTAGTTTTATTAAATGTACATGTGATTATATACATATGTGCATATATCGAGCATATGCGTATGTATATACATAACTATTTACTGTATAAATAATGAATTAAATATCGCACTACACACGAGAACCGCCGTTAATAAATAAGTGGGTTGTAACGCCAATGAATGGCGTTGCCACCTACAAATGGCAAAAATTATATGCAACTTAAGTGCTGATATCACAGAAAAATGGAAGCGAAAAATGGCAGAGAAAAAAAAAACTGCTGATATTTAACATTAAATTAAATATGCACGCAAAGGTATTTTGCAGCGAAATTACATTAAAAATGCAGAGATACACGTGTGTGCTTGAAAGTGAAGCGTTTACGAGCAACAATGCCGTTGTAAGTGAAATGTATATATCAACACATCTGTGTGTGTGTGTGTGTGTGTTTGTGTGCGACCACAAAAGCATACAAAAACGGCATGCAAAAGGAAATTAACTTAATAAGTGGGAGTGTAAGTTTATTTATTTCCACAACTATACAGTGGTGTACGTGAAGATGAGGCTTGGAATTTTTTTACTAAAAAATTTTATTTAGAAAGCGAAAATATATTTTGAGTTAAAAAGGAAAAAAAAAATTTTATTTCTGCTTCAGTTTAATGTTTTGTTTTAGTTTCTGTGACAAAAACACATTATTAGTTCTCTTGTGGCATTATTATTTTAAACTATATGCATTCATTATGCCACCACTGTATCATACAAAGCGTACTACATATATGAAATTGTATTTTTCTACTTGCAGTTATTTATTTATGTAATTTAACAATTGTGTGTTAATGGCGAAAATACGTTAATTGTAAATTCAACTGTAGGAGGCAACTGAATATGCGTAAAGTGGCAAAGGATAAGCATTTGAAATGGCTTAAAATTAAATATTTAATTTCACCAATATCAACAATTTGATACATTTTGTATATCGCGTGATGAAGGTCTTTGCATCAGCTTCCCAGAAGCAGTAATATTACTTTTCTATTTAATGAACTGCAGATCCATGAAGACGGAATATATTCTGGTAGGTAGTTCGATGAGTTTCCTTCTACAAAATCAGCTGGGAGGAATCTTTTGAAAATATGCTATTTTCTCTTGAAGCAGAATTGGTGTTCAAATGTGTATTGGCCTATCACTTCCATTATTTTAATACTCAAGGATCACGAAAATCTCCATTGTAGAGATCTTAGCCTTTATACTAAGGATTCACGGATTCACAATACACCTTTCCATTCACCTTTACCAACCACCTGTCGACGTCAAGACTTTACTAAAATACTCACAGCGAAATTCCTTCAATACAAATGCTCAGAGGGTTTAGTTTAGGAGTAAGTCACAAATTTCTTCCTGACAATATACTTAATGATAAATTATGGTAATGATTTATAGTAATCCAAAAAATTTTAATTTGGAATAAAGTAAGGAATATATCCAAAAATTGCCTAGAGATTTCTTTTACACTTTTACTTTGGTACCAAGTATGGAAAGATGCCAATTTGTTTAGCTGTTTGGTTAAGCTGATTATCTCAGCCCTTCTTCTCTATAGACTTTGTTGCGAATAGATTAAACAGTATTATCACTATTTGACTACGAAAATAAAATTCTTTTCTATACTTCCAAAGCTAGCCTTAATACAAAATCTTCATTCAGGAATTAAGCTAAGACTCATAGCTTAAATAAAAAAACTGATACGACATTTATGTGGCTCGCTAAAGATGGGCAATAGCAGTTTAGAAAGAAAAGTTTCAAAGTTAGTACAATTTTTGACAAAATTCTATTTAGTTATTCAAAAAAATTATTGAGCAATCTACCAACTTTCCAAGGCAATTGCTATTTTGTACAATACAGGCCTGGGTGAGTCCTTCGTAATTGTCGGCAAATTTCTTTCCAATGAGCAATCCTCTTGTTTGAGCGTAGAAAAAATTCAATGGAGCCAGATCCAGAGTATACAAAGAATTATGCAAATTTGCCACAGTTTTCATTGATTTAAGTCAAAAGTGACAGCTTTCTTCAACAACCTCATTTTCCAGCCATCCAAAATCATTTTGGACGTATACTCTGTTCATTGTCGTCGGGGCTTAAATGGCCTATATGGAATTTTGTCACTTATGTATATTTATTTCTTTCGCTTTTCGAAAGTTAGACCGACGAAAGTTACGAAATAAATACATTCAATTCTAGTGGCCCCCTCATTGAAATGGTAGGGAGCTATATAGACTTTATATAGAAATTCATTCTCTTGAGAACTTTTCTTTTTCTTCACTAAGCAGATTCCTTTCGACACTAATGTTTACCAAACATTATTTCTAAAAAATGTATGCACAGGTTTGCTGATAAAAATCACAAATTCACTTCAATGACCGTAGATACCATTTGCAATAAAAGTTACTCATACGCCCAGGGCCTCAAACTCAAAAACTACGTTGAAATGCCATTTACAGGGGTAAATCTCCGACTTTTAAAGCGCATAATAATAACTTTGTAGCACAAATTCGTCAAATAGTTAAAAAAAAAAAAATAAAATGTCTATACTCAAAATGCAATTCAACGCAATGAGGTGGCATGAACTCCATAATGGCAGTATATGAAATTTTTTGAATTTCGATTGCAACAGCAATTTTCCTTGACTATTTAATTACTAATGGAGCACACTGCAATAGAATGGTTTCTCCACATAGCAATTGCTTCTGATAATTAATTAGTAGCAAAGTATGCCGATATAAGATTATGTCAAGTGCGCTCCTTAAACCGCTAACTTGCGTATGTTATTTTGGTGAAAACTCGAATCTATCAATCAATCTCTCATGAAACATACTCACCTTTCTTGCCTTATGTAATCATACAAAACGATTATTAATTAAAAACCAAATGTATCGCCGAAAAGCGACTTGCCTTTAATTAAACGAAGAAAAATCGTACAAAAAAGTAAGCAAATAGCTTGCCGTGCCTTAATTAGAAGCAACCGATTGCTATATATAACGGTGCAAAGTATTTACTTTTACACCCCCATCATAACATAATTACATACCACATTGCTTTCATATGCACTGAACTATAATTAAGACTTCTCAAACCGGCTGACATTGCTGGAAAAATTATTATTGCTTTGAAGGAAAATTTGTCGTGTATTATTTATATACGTACACATTTGTATAAATAGATATATAGTGTTACACATCATATCAATTTTTATACATATATGCAAATATTTATTACACACATGTACTTCAAACAAGCATACCATTCGAAAAAGTAAAAATTCCAACTCATACATATGGAATTTGAATATCTAACCACTACCTATATACCGAGATATGCATATACATATAGAGGTACAGATGTATACAGATACTATGGGTTTTTCCAAAATGAAAATAGAAGCCTTAAACACAGGCATAGAAAAGGGGCACTTTCTCAAACACTCAACATTATTTACTGCATTAGAGACAGCGACTTTCATTTCCACTTTTTGTTGTTTTCTACTTTTTCTCGCTTGACCGAAAGTGGCGAAAGTATTTCGTATACCCAACGAAAGAGGGGCAATGCCAAATATTTGATTAGCCTCATTAAAGTGATGTCTGGCCTATTTGGTTTTCATCAAAGGCAACCTTTATTTGTAATAACACAAGATATGTAGCATACTTGCAGGCGCAAGACAAATTTTATACTTTTTATTATGAAATATAAAAGGTATTTTAATGTAGTTTGTTATATAAACAGGCGTATAAGGAATATTTTTATTAATTTCATTTTCTACACTCCTTCTAGTTTTGTGATTTATGGCTCTTATGATACAATTTTTCTTAACATTTGCTTGCACCTCTTGTTCTGATGTGTATAGCGTTGTTGATTGCTTCTTCTTCCACATATGTAATTGTAGAACTAGAAAATGTTTATACAAATATGAAGCTTCTTTTTAGGTAGGTATATGTGAGGTACTTCGTCATTTTGTTCGGAAGAATTGTAAGCCCTGTGAAGCCATTGTTTGAGATATTATAAAACTGGTATCCAATGAAGAGCATGCAGGTAAAGAAATACTACCGATTAGAAGGTATTGATTTATAATTTCACTACTTTTCAGTATTCCATGGATACTAAATAAGACGTTTCCTTAGTAATTCCTAGAAGGATAGAACCATCTGCTGATAAAACTACACAAACGTTCCTGATCATGTTGATTCATCATATGAACTAAAGTTCTCAATAATTAAAAATTTGTCACCCACAAATAAGCTTCGCTGAGGTAAAAAGTTTCAACCGCTTCTTTGATCCCTACTTCCTTCATAGATTATTTCTCTTAAGAAGCATTGACCACTGTGATAACACATAATTTTTTTTTTTTTAATTATTCGTATCACATCACATCTCATAGTTCTTGATCAACTTTGGAAATGAAAGAAATTAAGAAACTAAATATATTATTAACTACACAGAAAGACTCAAATCTAGGATTCTGAACATCAAACCAGGGAAAAATATGAAATTAAGAAATTTAACAGAAATTATCAAACTATTACTTAAATAGCCTCATGAGTTAAGAAGATGAGGCAGCTGTGACTACCAGATATTTTCTTACTCTTCGCTCTAAATTGAAAAGTTTTAGTCTTCTTATATTCAAAAGAAAAAATGAGAAAGCGTTACAAAGGATAGTGATAGTTTCAGCAGAAAACGGTATGACATACTTATCTAGTTTTTGCAAAAAAAAAAAAATAAATATTGCAGTAATTAAGAGCTAGATTTCGGAAAGTAAATTTGCTTGGGAATTATTTAGTCAATTATTTAGACTATTAGAGTTGGTATAGTGGTTAGTACCAGAGTTGAATTTTCCCATTTTTATAAGAAGAAGAAGTGAATCTCATCTTTTTTGTGCTGCACAGCGAATTTTATATTATGTTGGACTTGACTGACAGATTTCTTATGTATTTTAAAAGCCGCTTCATAAATTTCCTGTAATCCTGTAAATCCTGTAATGTAACTTAGTATCATTAGTAAATTTATCTTTGGTCTAAATTTATAAATATTTCGTTTAGTAGTTAGAGATTTGAACATATAATAACATACGACAATAACAATACTTTCTTTTTTTTTAAATTTTTTAAAGTAAAAAAGAAGAAGAAAGCGTTCATCGAAACAATTCATATCTCTCAAACCAATGATATTGGCATGAATTGGGAAGCTGCTGCAGCATTCAACACATTTTGCTGTTTTGTTCATCTATGAGGTTTTCCTGTTTTTAAAAATTAAGTGAATAGTCGCTGGTAAGAAATTTAACGAACTTGAATATAATAAAAAAAAAAATGGGTAAAAAAATTTCAACAAAATTCTGGAAGAGCGCTGTACTCGGTAATCGTATACCCTCGCTGACAAGTACATTGAATAAATTGATAAAGTTATTAGAAGCCGTCAAGGAATGACTGATTCTTATAGCAAATATTACTTTGAAGCAAGTGGACTGGTCAGATGTAGAAGACTGTATAAGATGAATTGAATACTAAGTCTAAGAATACTAAGTGAATACTAAGTGAGCCTTGACAGGCAATGTCTTTTCAAATTCAAATTCAGCCGCTATTTGTAGGCAACTTCCAGCTAGTCGAAAATATCATACATGGGTGTGTAAATTCAGTCAAATTGGAAGTGAGGGTGTAAGCGCCACTATACTACATACTATGTACTATATACTATATTATATACTACATACTATATACTATATATTTTTTTTTCTTAAACTTACTCGGTTTTTTTTTCAGAACTTACGGCTCAGCAAGCGACTATCCGGTTAACTCTTAATATGAAAAAATTTAGGAAATACCACATTCCACCACCTATTTAAGTATACTAAGTATACAAAGAAATTTATGCAAATATGTAAATGAAATACTTAAAATAGTTGTAGCAGTCATGTATGTATATGATAAATGCATGATGAGCTGAAAACTTTCAAATGAATATTTAATTAGTTAATATGAAATTTAATTTGAATTTAATTATGAAGACAGTTCAATTCAATCCTTTGCCATGCACAGACACACACACACACACACACACATACACTGAAGAGATAGGCGCTTTTCACAGCGCAAAACTTTGCTTACTACCTTCACACGAGTGCTTCGCTGCGCCGCCGAAAGGCTTTTGTGGAAAATACGCAACAACAACAACAGCGACAACAAGAAACTTCACATGGGGCATTTCGAAAATGCCAAAAACGAATTTAATGTAAAATTTTAATTAAAATGAACACTTGTCAATCAACAGAGCAACCGGAAAGACAAAAACCAAAGCCAAACTGACAAATAGACAACGGTAGTTGTGTGTATGTTTGTATGTATGCGTGTGTGTGTGTGTTGGTGTAGTGTGATATAAATGTGGTAACTCAAAAGCTTCGTATTCACAAGCTGAAAATTGCATGATGAATCGCAAGGATAATAAGCAGGGCAAGAGAGAAGGAGTGCGCTAGAAGTGGAATGGTTAACAATGTGGCGATATCAAGCAATGGAGGCCTTCACATGGCCATGACGAATGAGGGACCAACATGTCATTTTACAAACCAATATTATTTTCAGCTTCACGCTGCAATGTCCGCTCTGTGCCTCAAATATTCATAGTCAAATATTATTACGAATACACTTATACTTGTGAGTGTGTGTATATGTGTGCGCGAATATGCTTATCCCATATTGGAGGAATACCCAGTAATGCATTACATGTGTGTTAATTAAGCATTTGTACGCATGAAAAATGGGAAAAGAAATATTAAAAAAAAAATATAAATAAAAATATAATACACAACATCATTTAAAAAGTACAAGTGCACAGGATATGCACAGGAAATGAATATTTGTAAATATTTGGCATGTGCAAATGTGTAAGTTTCGTATATTATGCTGAATATTGTCTTTCATATGCAGTTATCATAGGTTGGTGGCTATTTTTTCGGGCACTTATGTATGTACAAATGCAGCGAATTTTGTATACATATATGTTCAATATATATACTATATCTGTAAATAATGCTCTGCCTTTTAAAACACATACATACACACACGCTCATCATTCTCACCAACAAAGTTGTTGTTAAATATTGCAGACAGTCGACGTCGACATTCGCTGTGGCGCCACTATTCAATGAGTACCTTCAAGCCTATAATGCTTAAAATCAAAAGTTAAGCCCAAAATGTTGCTTATATACTTATAAGTACATATATCTAAGTATATAAATATATATATAAGTATTTACATATATATATAAGTTTCAAGTCTTGCATTGTGATAACATATGTATGAAAACATAATTGGTGCAGAGTCCTTCAAGAGTTCACAACGTGTTCGTTAATCAGTTGGCGAATTAATTATACACCGTAAAAAATTATGAAAAATTTAGATTAAAAAATTTTGAAGTTTGAAAGAAACATCTATTTGCTTTAACGTATAAATTGCTATCTAACGCAAAATAAGAAGACTCTGTAGTGTTTGTAGTCTCGGTTGACTTGTTGATTGGAAAGTCATATATTGTAAAATAGGCGCTAGAAATTATTATACTTTATTATTATACTTTATAATTATACCATAATATTATTAAAGAATATTAAACTTTTCGGTTAGAAAGGCCTATTGTATTTCAAAACTATATTTTGAATTGGCTGTATGGTTATAAAAATGCAATATTTTGAAGGTCTGAAGAGTGATAAATTGTATCTAAACTAAGAAAACTTTAGTAAAGTTATTTGCAATCACTTTTCTAACGGCAGCCCTTCACAACCTTTTACATCACAATAAAATTATTTTAAATTCCCCCTGCTCTGTTTAAGGCCTACTAATTTCGTTATAACTAAAGCTGACAGCTTTCCCCTTTATGAGGCCTAATAAATGAGATAGTAAATTTTTTCAACCCAAAAGTACCTCCTAGTGTAAACTTTAGCTTGGCCCTTAGATCACTCGGTAGACACCGAACATTACGGACTAACGTCGTGACACACTCTATATCTGCATATTTTCAAGAAGTGAAAATTCGGGAACCATTTTCTTCATTTATATATATATATATATATATGGATTTCCGGAAACCACTGTCTTTAGTATGAGATTTGCTGACTTTGTACCCACATTATGAGACTACTATTTCTCTCATTAACCCTTTTGATGCTGTTCAGTGGTACTTAGAAACACTAATATCTTAAAAATTTCACTTTATGTGCTACCGGAAACTGATTTAGAAACTAGAGTATCCACTTAGATGAATTTGAATGCTATAGTGTGGAATTCCTTTTGGGGCAACGCTCTCTTGTGGGTACCAGGAACAAGTGATAGGCAAGTTCTGCGAAGATTGAGCGTATTATTTTTAGAGAAGTCATATCTTCTTACACAAAATACACGCAAAATACACTAAAGGGTAATTGTAATGAAGTTATGTTACTTCTACTGGAATATTTTGGCTAAAATAAGGTATATATTTATTAAGAGTGTACGCACCTCTTTACTTGCCTTTACCTATACCTTTACCTTTACCTCTTCTATATGGCTACATATATTCACCACACCAGCGTGCAACTGTCCACCTCAATTTCCTTGCTCTCTTATGCCACTTCACATACTTGCTCCTTGTGTTGCATACTACACTTCAACCAACCGGAAATATAATCGAATAAATTAATGATCGCAAAAGAAAAGAATGAAATAAATTCGCAAACGCGATACCATGATGCAGCCGCCGCCATCGCCGTCACAACCGAGATGCCAGTGCTAGTATGTGTATACCTCCGGATGAAACAAAGGCCCAAGCCACGCTGACTGACTGGCGGCTGGTTACCATAATCCGGCGGTCTTACTGACAACAACGGCAATGTATATGGCGGCGTTGAAGACCCAACAACAGCCGGAAGTATGGACGGCAGCGGATGAGTGAACAGTGAACAGTGAACTTTTGACGGCCTGGGCCAATGTACAGATAATAAAAGGAGTATGGCCAATGAATGATTAAAATGCCATGCAAGTGATATATGCGCGTTCTAGCACACACACACACACACACACACACACACACACGCACTCACTCACTCATCAATGTGTACAATGATTGTGTGAAGCTTACGTAATTTTTTGTAGCTGACCATAAAGGCATACCTGCAGGCGTGCGGGCGCATATTGAAAGGGATATGTTAATGGCGGCACATTTTCAGAATTATTATGGTGTGAGTATGTGTGTGTGAGTATGTGTATGTGCTTGAAATTTTGGGCAAAAGGCGTGAAAATAAGCGCATCGCAAGCATGTAGTTAAACGTCGAGTTATTCGAGATTACTTCCATAATCGTAGCACACTTTTTTATGCTTTAATTATTAAAGAAATTACATATAATTAAAAAAAGGAATGTTACGAAGAGTTTGTATGATGCTCATTAACATGGAATGTGGATATATCATGTATATAATTTCAGAAGCTTTACTATATACGCTTAAAAGAAGGGGGTGTTAGTGAAATGTGCTTTGCTGTCTCAAGTAGGAACTATCTCGACAACAGAATAGCTTCATATCCGATGTTAAAGTTCATAGATCTAGTGTAAAGAGTATACATGCGTGAGAGGCAGTTGCTAGTTAAACGGCAGAGAATTAAGACCAAGCCAACTAAAGATCTCAGAGTGAAGTAAGTTGAACAAGAAATTATAAGAGGTGAAAAATATGAGTATAATTTTTCGGTAAACCTCCGTAGTTTTGATTGTTATATATGTATATATATATATATAAAATTTTTTTCATTAAGAAATTAGGGGTTTTTTTAAAGAAAACTCCTCACTCTACTACTAGAGTCACTGTACCTTCTTATATAAAATAAGAAGGAAAACAAATAATACCGATTACTTCGATAAGTACTTATCCAAACCAACGTAGTCATCTTTCAGTTTTATACACTTGACCCAACGCTGCTTCAACTTATTAATGCGTCACCCGAATTTTTCATACGTTTTCTGTAGGTCTACCGAGTAGGTCTCCATGAGAGTGATTACCTTCACATACGAAGCAATAACTCTCGGTGCTCTCGACAGATCTCTACTTCTATCCATATCTACCACATTTGAACCGTTACTTAGTAGAGCAACTGAAGCTAATAACACTCTTTCCGAAATCTTTTGGTTTGAAGTTGAAGTTGTTTCGATAATTTTCTTTTGACTATTTTGTTTCCGATATTTTCTAATTTGTCCCGTTAACTTTTCAGTACACTGTATTAATAACATCAGCAGAAGGCATTTCTACAGCAAGTCTCAAACCAAATATGAAAAGCAAATCACAATAAAAGTACAAGAAATAAAGCAAAGCAAGAGAAAGAGTCAAAACAGCCGACAAGGTAGCGAAACACATGAAATATTTATCGATCGATCACAGTAAGCAACCGGCAACCGGCAGCCGGCAGTCCGCAGTAAGCAGCCATATCGTCAGCGGGCTGTCAACGGTGGCAAGTGCAACGTCAATGTATTTAATATGAGTAATATACAATAAGCGGTATGTGTGGCTATATTTCAGGATATAAAAAAATATGAAAGTGCATAAGCATGTTGTGTATGGTATATATGTATTTATATACATACATTTATACATATATATTTCTGTATAAATATCTGTAAAATTCTGTATAAATATAGCAAGCCGATTGCATATTTGGTATAGCTTTGGATGGCTGATATTGGGAGTGTAATACAAGGCTCTATATATATAACACTCTTGAGCAGCAGAAGAAAAATCAACGTCATATTACAAGCACAAACGAGTTAATACCGCTTTGTGGTGGCATAGCACAAAAAAAGGAATATATCTTTGCTCCCAATTGTATGCTTGCCACTGTAAGAAGTCACCAGCAGTGTAACAGCAGCTGCACGCCTCCTATAATACCAACACACCATAAATACATAAATAACTTTCCACCTTCATGCCATGAAGTTATTTTCCGTGCCAGGTACATATTCCACCTGAACGAATTTTGACGATTTTTTTTTTGTCCCTGTTTCTTTTATGCGCCCAAAAGCTGACTGCCTGAATGGCTCAACGACGTTGGCGCTATTGATGCCACTGCAACATGTTGTATTGGTGGTGCTCAGTGTACGTCAAAGGTATTACATTGCATGCCGGTATGCTTCAATGGGCAACACTGTCGCCACGAGTACGGTACTTACTTTTAACGGTTGACGCTCTGTACACGAATCTACTTATATGGTATATATTTATGTATGTTTGCGTGGCAAAGTTGGTGAAAATCCATCGGTAACCTGCCGTTAACGAGAATGCTGAAATAATTGAAAGTCAAACTGTAAATATTACACAAAATGTTAATATCACCTTTGGAGTGGATCGTCAGCGACATGAAAGGGTGCTGCCACCATTATGTTTGTCTTATAAAAATTGTAATAGAGGCAAGCTGTCAAATTACGAAATTTGGTTTCGGGTGTGATGATAGTTTTTAATGTAATTTAAATGGGTTCCGCTATGGCAAGAGTGAAATTTAATGTCAATGAATGAGGTTAATTCGAATGAGGTCATGAGTATCAAGTGAAAACAAAATACTGAGTAAGAAGTTATGGCATGAAAGAACTTTGCATACTTTCAAACGATATGTATATATTTAAGAGAGCAATTTTAAGTAAATTCTATTTAATGACGATCACATATTTTATTAATATTTATTACTGAATGGTGCAGTGGATTGCGCTGAAGTAGATCTGAGGCATAGCTATTTATTTATGCTTTCTTATAGTTTCATGTGTTTATTCTTCGAAGTTGGATCGAAATTTGTAAAAGTTCAAAATTTGTTAACTAAGGGATATGAAGGGTGAAGCTTCTGCCATGATGACAACTGACGTCAATGTCTTAGGCACTATGACTGCGCTAATTGGCTGGTCCGGTTCCTTGACAGCTAAAGTTCTTCTAGCCAACTGTTAGATGATGTCGTCTATACTCTCCCACACAAGACACACTCCGTGAGGTACAGCGGCAGTTTAGGGAAGTGTAAATTTTTTTTGAAGTAACAGGAAGACATCATCTGCGAGTTCTATTAAGATTGCTTAAGAGAAAATGATGGTCAATGAACAGTTTGCCTCCACTGCTATTCGTACTAACAGAGTAACTAAAATAAGGTCGGACAACGACTTCGTGTTACTAAGAAATACGTAAACTTCCCGGGTTTGCGACTATAATATGAAAAATTTTAACTGCCACTTCGAACAAGGCTTTCGCTCTCTGAGGACCTCCACCTGTTTTGTGCTTCCAACACATCAATTGGTTTTCATCAAGTCCGAAAAAATCACTAGTATATTGAAAAGCGATGGTTCTGCCAGCCCTGTACTCAACCTCTTCAAAGATCGTATGGTGTCTGTAGTCTGAAATTTAAGTCAATCTCAAAAGTAGTCAGAAAGTAGAGCATTAGAGCATAGACAGACCTCTTTTGTGATGGTTTGTGAAACTCCCCGCCCGCAAACATCTTATTAGTGTAGTCTCATGACTGAAAACAAAAATGTGATGGAACTTGGACAAATGTTCTTCGGCAGTCTCCGTCTCGAAGTTCTGTTATAGATTGAATAAGTTGCGAGTTAAATGTGTTTATTAGTGAATGAAGATCATCGAACTGGAGTCTGATCATGAACGAAGCGGTAGCCTAACCTCCAATAGTCCAGTTTACATTACCGTTTTGGATTCTACGACATTGCTGGCTGTACTAACTTCATACAAACTCGCGCAATCTGGAGCCAATGATTATACTTAAAATATTATCACTCTCGAAATGAGAGCATATCTGACTACTGCTTAGTCATTTCAATAGTCAAAGTAAGCTTTCAAGGTTATATTTGTACACTTTATGTTATGGTTATAAAATATTTCATAGCAAACACATAACTGACCAAAAGTATTGATACACCACATGTATGGGATTAATTTCACAAAATTTTAAACATAATACTGAAAAGTGAAGATATATCTACAATGAAATAAAACTGTAGTGTGCTTTTGAAAAATCTAGTATAAGTAGAAAATGTATGGAGTCAAATACCACATATAGAAATAACTCAGCATTACACTTGTTGCATGTGTGAGATTTCCTGAATGCCTACATTACGACTACATTGATGGCGATTTTTAATTTTACGTGTAGTTGCGTCATAAATACTTCAATTTGCGCACACACAAGGCATATTAACCCTTACACTAACCCACACACGCTAACTTATTTGACAATGTCACAGCATTCATAACAATACAACAATATATCAGAGCGGTGCCCCTTGTTGCATGCCACAGTATGCTGTGTGTATTGTGTTTGCCGCACATGAAACCTTTAGTATGCAACGTTATTTTTCAATTTCGGCATATTGACTTGACGTTTTGTGGCCGCTATGCGTGCTGCAGCCATGCCTTGCTAAGGGAGAGAAACGTAGAAATAAGGTTGGCGGCTTCGCCAGTCACAAGCTATCGATAACGCATGTGCCTGCGTGAGGTATAGAAACAAAGGTAATAATATATGAGAATGCGCTCAGCTTCAACAAAGGCTAGGTGCTCTTATTTGCTTTTATAGCCTTTTATTTGAAGTTTACGTTTCGGTTAAAAGAAATTTTTTTTGTAGCACACCTACAGGCGCTTGAACGGCGACTTTTTTGATTGCTTTGCCAGCGCTACAATGTTTGGCATGAAACGCTGAAATGTGTAATGAAATACCTTTCCGTCAAGCTGTATGTACATACACATACGCAAAATTGAAAACTACCAAAAGCAAACATAAAAAACGGAAGAAATCATAATAACGGCATTTCTAGTGAAGAAATTGAAAGACTACGCAATAGTGTGCTATATGAAAATTTGTATTTAGAAAATTGCTGCCGTTCCTCGTAAATCATAAGCATATATGGTGGTGTAGCGTATAAAATTCAGGTGAACATTGAAGGCGGAGAAATGAAATTCTTTCGATGTTCTAACAAGAGACTTTGCGTATTCGTTGCGTTGTTTTCAGTAGTGCGACAAGATCAAAGCGCCAATATTTATTGTGGTTAGAAATGCTCTGAAGGAAAGGTGCTATTTGCTTTACAGGAGTTGTGCTAATTTCACCATTTTCCATTACCAGCTCATTCCAATGCAGCAGTACAAAAATTTTGCGATCTCATTATAGTTTAGTTAGTCCCGAGTGGTCTAAAAAAGTTATTTGTAGCGATCAGTTAGTTTTGACTAAGCTCTTCAAGGTGCGGTGGAATGATAAAATATTTCGCAAGAAAGCAATTATTTTAAATGGTGTAAAATATTTATACCAGTTCTTTTATAAAATGGTATAATTAGTAATTACAAGTTATTCTTGAAAAAATATGAACAGTTCATACCAAAGAGATTTAACACGGCATACGTTGAATGCTGCTTTATGGCTGCTAGTCGAACTATTTGGATTTTTACAAAGCTTTCATTTTGTTACTTATAAATTAGAGCATAGTAACCATCTTCTATCCACCTCTGCTCAACTTGATATGTTCTAGCTTTACTCCCTTGAGAAAGGTTTTAATTTACAGCAACAATAAAATTATCTCGTTGAATTACCTAGTTCTGTATGTATGTGATTATGATAGTCTATTTAATTTGTATCAGCCGTTTGTTCGATTCGCCAAAGCTAGGAAGGAGAACAAATATAGCTCGAATGGTGGAAACCTATTGTGTAAGCATAATCAGCAATGGAAGGCTTGGCTTTTGTAATCTTTACCCATTATTCTTAAGTGTTGCCTCACGAGCTTACACGGTTACAGTCGTTTTTATACGCTGCGTCGCTCTACGTTCGCAAGTGAGTCACAACTTCAAATAAAGCTTTCTCTGCAAGTACTAAGATTAATATCAAAAACAATATTTCTTTGATTGGTAATAATATTTTTCTGTTTTTTTCCTGTTTTCAATAATTCAGACCCATCAATGGTTATAACAATTCACTCAACAAGCTGATTTCATATAAATCTTTTTATTAATTACATAGTTGAGATACGTACTTATAACCTTCAGTTTAGTATTTCGATCAGGCACTTGCCAAGTACATTAGCTAGGTGTTCTGTGTTTAAAGGTAATAAGTTTCCGCTATCAAATGGCTTTGAACCAAATTTCCGAATAACATCGATTGTAGCCTATTAGTATTCAAATATCCATATAACGCACTGTATATATAATGACGTCTTCATCACAACATCGCTTTTCATATCATATGCCTAAAGTATTATAATTACAGGCGTATTTTTGGCTGATGATATAAAATTAGTGCCACGCATCTATATTTCGACCTCACTACCAGCCAATTATCATTTCTTGTATCTTATATCTCATTATATATTAACTTTCTTAGCTCAAAGGCTTTCAATTATTATTTCAAAACTGCGAAAGAAGAAATTACTGTTTAATACTCTTTAATACCCAATTCCATCACCTTTCGGGTAGACATTATGGTAAGAGCGATAAATAAATTATATTATGTATGAACTTCATCGAATTATTTGCCCACTTGTTTACTTGGAAACCGGTTATTATATATATTTTTTATTCAGCTACTCTCTCTTTTGTACGTAGAGGTGAATGAAGGTTTAAAACATCGGGTCAGTGGCTAATTTTGGCATTCCAATTCACTACGCTAAGGTAGTGAATCTGCGCGCCCATCGCCTACTCCATTTGTTTGACGGAGTATGAGTCTGAGAATGCTGTTGCAAGTTTCAAATATTATTTCATACACAACTAACATATTGATAATTTTGATATTTTATTTATATTTCTTTCCATTAAAGACACACCTATAATTGATTTCCAGATTTATACACATACATAGCATATAACCCAAATGTTTGTAATGTTAATGTAAAAATAGAAAATCAACAAAACAACAGTACAGCAATTGTATTGTAGTTAAATTTGTTGATTTTCATTTCTGATATTTATATTTGCATATCAAAAAATTTTACGATGCATTGAAAAAACAAGCAATGCTAATTCGAATTTTCCTAACTTAATCGCAGTCGAGTTTTGATAACCAAACCAACGAACTACACAACGGCTTAAATTACCTTTGCTCTCCTAGGTGTTACTTATTACCCCCCACCACCAACACAGCACACATGCATACAAAGCGTAGACGAAGAAGAACATAATCAATACAACTACTACATTTTTTCTTTCCAACATGTGAGTGTGAGAAAGTGCTCCGCTCTCGAGTAAGCAATTGGGGGGTGCCTTGCAAAAAAAATTTTAGTATATTACAAAATTCAGCAAATTCCTTGCTGGGAGAGCATTGGTATTTGCACAATTGCATTGTTTGGCAAAAGCAGGCTGCCTGTCTACTCGCTCTCTACCTACCCAAATTCAGTCACAAACTTACCTTCAACGTAGCAGTTTGTCCAGCTTCCGGCAAGCCGCTTACAATCCGTTCGCCAAGTCATGCGGTCGCACCGATTCATATTAACTTACTCTCCGTAGCACAGTGGTCACACACACACACGCAAACCTACATATACGTATGTAAGTATGCATGTGTGCAACATCCGTTTTGCATGCCAACAACCATCTATCTATCGAAATATTTCGGTACCCTTGGCGCCCTACCCTAATTGGGATGGGTCGTCTCGTTCACTAAATAAGCAATTTCAATTGAAATAACCCGAAAACATTCCGAATGTGCAACAACAAGCAACAGCATATGCATAATAGATACATATTTCATGTATATATGTAAGTAAATATGTAAAGCAAACTCATATAACATTGTAATGGAATACCTTGGAAGTTGGTGTATAAAAAATTTTTAGGAAAAAATTTCAAGTATCTCTCAATCTCAATTGTTTTGGTCGAAAATGCCAATTTGCTGTCTGTGGCATACTGTTTATATATGTCTATTGTTGCTGAGTGTTGCATGTAGATGATAGAGATCGCTTGAATTTGAACAGTGGTACCTAGAGTTTATATATAATATTTGACTTTCTTCCATTCCAAAACAGCCAAGTTTCAAACCACATGCTGAAAGTTAGACTAACACGTCTTTCAGGACCGAGTAATAGATTTTCCCTTTGCGAATTTGTACAAACCAATTTATTGTTAAGAGAACTTTAATTTATCGAACAGCAAAAATAAGTTTAAGTAATTACTCCAGATACGTGAGAGAACACAGTCAACACCCCATATCTATTCAAAAAAAGACGTTGGAGTATCTATGTCTTTGGAGCTCAGTACTCTCTTGCTGTTGAATATAAGGTCTCTCTTGAGACAGGAAATTCTAAATATAACGGACTTGAAGGTCTCAATAATAACAAATCATGGTTCACCCCAAATATGTATTAATTATATATTGGAAGGAATGATAGAATTCAAGCGCCATCTTCTCTTGCAGTGCTCAAGATATTCGAAGGTTAGGTTTAAGTACCTTGAGACTACTTCATTTCTACCAAAAAATAGCACAGTTTCATATATTGGAACAACATTAATAAACGCTCTATATATGATTGATCACCGCTCCCTTCAGTCACTTCTAAGCTTACCTGACCCAACCATTGAAAAGTAAAACTCAAGAAATTTGCGATTGGATTGACTCGAAATGAAGCATATCCTTCCCCAAGATACAACCAACCACAGTTGGTTTGGAGCTTCTAACCAAATTATTGTAATAATAGTAGCAACCCCAAAACCAGCTGCAGCATGATCTTTTGAAGAGAATTCGGACTCAAACACCTTAAAAGGTTTCTTCGTCGGTCTTTTTCCAGTTTTCTAAGCACAATAAGCATACATTTTGCAAAGTTGAAAGACAAATAAGAATTCATTCAAGGCAGAAAAAAATTTTGGGTTTATATTTTTGATAAATGTACCATGAATAATATTAAATTGAGACTGGGTTGGGCAGCAATTGGCTTCTTTCTTTGGTGCATCACTCGCACGCTCTCAGCTCCTCTTATTGGCGCAGCCCACGTCCGTGTCAGAACTCTTTCTAATAATCCTGTGTAGTCCGGTACTAGGGAATTCCGGAAATTGAACGCACATAACTACACATCCTAAAACCTCAAATAAGAATTAACAAAGCCTATTCCGAACAACTCTAACTAAATTCAATACGAGCTTGACAACTGAGATTTTTTCTTTAAGCTTAATTTTTCCATAAGAAAACCAGTTGAAAAGTTTATACCACTTGCTGTTATACCAGTGTGCCACGTGGAGATAGGTCCATTGAAGTAAGAAGTTAAGACCACACTACGGTAACAAGTGGTGAACCTAAAATGTTTGCTTGAATTTTGCCATAAATAGTAGTTCCAAATAACCCATATAGATCAAGTTGTTTAAATATCCAATTAACGGACATATTATAGCTGTTTATATGCATCTTTTCTTACGGTCCTTGATATCATGATATTTGTCATAAATATTACAGCAACTAGTAAATTTACCTGTAGTCAAAGTTTTCTGAAATGGAGCGAGGTAGAAACATTCCTACACTTTCGTCGCGGCTTTCACTAGATTGAAATAAAAAGTGCTTCGTTGTGGGTGAGGGTTTCTTAAGTTATACAGGGGCAGCGTGTAACATCACAAAATATCGGTGTTTTCACTGTCCAATTTATATTTCCGTGATCTCCGACGTCAGATTGTAGAGACATACGGTTGCAGTTAGGGATTTAAATACTTTCTTCTACTTAGTAAACTACGTTGTACTGGCTTAAAAATATATATTGAAAGCGTAAATATATCACGAAGCAGAGTTTATGTTAGAGACCATAGAATCTTGTCTTGGCCGATTAATATATATTGAAATTATGGCTAAATCATAAAGCAGGATTTACGTTAGGCACCTTGGAATGTCTTTTGTAGAAAACCAAATGACAAAAGGGACCGAATACATTTCGCTTACAGAGTGAGATTAGCATCGTATATGTTATAACGTAAAAACTATGAGGGCAGCTCTCAGCAGTTGACCGCCAATAAATACTGCTACTTTCCCGTTATCTATCTGGAATAATGTAGAAATTACCAACTTTCGCTTATAATATGTAAACAATTTGGGTGAACCCTCGAAGTATATCGAAGATATGAATTCCAGTTCTCTAAAAATTTATTTAAATCACGAATTTTCAGTCAATATTCCGACTAGACACGTGTCCATAAATAATTGTTAAATTCAAACTTCTAATGAACATTAATGCTGTACAACCAAAAATGGCAGAAACTTCCTTAACTCACTTCCCATTTTTAAACCGACTGTCTAATTTCGACACCTGACACCAAACAAAAAAAAAAAAAATTAAACTGGTGCAGGCTGAAGGCAGCGAATGGCGCCTAAGCCTTAAAAAAAAACCGAGAGTACACGACGCACCGTAGTGTTAATGCGCCCTTCAAGCGGAAGCGGTTAATCGAGTTTTTTAACATAAATTTCGCCTTAATATGGCAGCCTAAATGAAGAAAAATTACATTAGCGCTAAAGGACTGCCAAACAAGAACAACACAAACAACTGCATAGGGAAATCAGCAGGAAGGGAGACTGCGTAGCTCAGCTCAGCGCTTTGATGTGTGCGCCTCAAAAGGAAGCTGACAAAGGCCTCAATGCGCACACACACGCACACGCATGGTTGTACAAAGTGAAACGGCGGCGGCGGGGTTAATTTGTGACATAAGGGGGAGAAATTACATTTCTTTGTTAAAAAAAAAAAAAAAAAATATTTTGTTGCACATTTTATTTTGAGTAAACCTATGTGACTGACAAAGTTCCTGCGGACTTTTTTTTTTGTATATTTTCCGTGTATAAACATGAATACTTTGCTTGTTTTCGGCGACGCAGCACGACGCGTAAAGTCAATTAAATAATCACATTACCGCAGAGGCTGAGAGTGAGAGAACCTTTTTTGAGAAGTTAACGGAATTCCAAAAGCAAAGAAGGTGTGTTCTTTGGCCAAAAACAACAAATTTTCATGTGACTTTCAACATATTGTTGTACTCGCTAAGGTCTTCAAAGTCAATGTCGAGCTGTTAAAAGGAGGGCCTACACATTACGTGGTGATGTTCAAGAGATAACTGAAATTTTGGTTTTTTGAAAATAATTTTTATTCATTCGTCTACATTAATGTTGTCGCCTACCAAATATTTTCCATTCACCATCAAATGACGGTATTCAGAGCTACATATTTCTATAAAAAAAAAACTAACCAAAAGTGCAATATGAAAGCAAAGCAAGTCTTCATCTCATGGCTAAACTAGAGCCTTAATACTTTATTTAGTCGATGCATGTCTAATCAGGACTTCTAAACTAAAGTGTTCTCTCAGAGAAGTGCTAGTGGTATGCTTTTCTGGTCTTAATGTTAGCTTTAGAGATTTTTTTAACTCCGGCATTCTGCACTAACACAGGGTTCATATCAGCTAAGCTTCCGGAATAATGTTTTTGCAAGGAGATGGGCAATAATAATAATAATAATAATAATAATAATAATAATAATAATAATAAATAATCAGTGGTATAAGGAGTAATACAACTCAGCATACTTCAAGACACTCCATACCATTTTTGATGCACTTATATTTGTTTCCAAACCAACTTTGGCTTACAAAAACCTACACATTTATCTAACATATAAAATCCATTAGGAAGGCACTTGTAGGAAATATAAAGGCGGAGTTAAAATAATGTCAAAAATATTTGTCATTTCTCAATAATTCATTACTAGGTTGGTCATTACTTTTCTGAGCAGCCCGAAGTTTCCACTTACAGATATATTATACCTATGTATATTGAGTTAGACAGCCTTGTGAAATTGCATGTCAACCTTAACTGGAAGAGGGGCTGACATTGAAACACATTCTATATAACTCAGTAGGACCGAGTATATAAGGGTTCCAATATTCAGAATCAGCTATGTGAGATTCCATTTCAGATCAGAAATAACCTACCACGGTGCTGCTAGAGGGCCTTCACTGGTCCTTCGCTAGAGTCTTTTATTGCCGAAATATAAAATATTTTTGATGTGATGTTAGGGCCGACTTCGACAAACAAAAGTAAGTCAACTAGTGGATTTCGGATGAAAACTTGTAAAACCCTCTAACAATGTGAGTATTTCCAAGCAGAAAAGTCTGCTAAAAGTTTAACGTGTTAGGTACAATAAAACGAAATCCATTCTTTTTGTATTGAATTGCAGGTTTTATTTGGTATAGTTAGAATGAAGCGTTTTAGGTTAAACGGTTAGGTCAAATAGAACGCGAGATGTATCAAAATATATGGCAAAATTATGGATTTATTTTTTTTTAGATATAATAGATTAAACTTTTAATATGCTCTTGACCCAGCTTGTTCTACTTGGAATATGCAATATGTTAGTAAAGGATTTTATAAGTTTTACTAGAGCTAATGATAATTCCGCATTAAAGCAGTTATGAGTCTGAGCATGATGTATGAACTTGAGCTCCAACTTGAAAACAAACCAACACAAAGCTTTAAAGCAAAAAAACGTTCGATTTAAAGCATTACTTCGTTTAAGATTTTCATAACTCTCATTGCTGGAAACTTAACTGTTCAAAGTAGTGCATTCAGCCATACCTCTTAATATGGAAGCTTTTCACAAGGAAATTTTAAATTATCCAATTCATTCACTTCAATGCACCGTTGAAATGGCTTGTCTTTAATTTTGTGAAAATCCAACAATTTTATGTGTTTTTCTCGGAATTTTCCCGCAACCCCAACCAATTCTAATTATCTACAAGCCATTTGAGCTGAGCAAAGGCTACCGCCCCAACCATAAGCCAGTAGCAAACGCACCTACATGTGTGGCTGCCACACCAACATGCCACTACCAAAATTCCACACCAACACATGCACTGCATACCAACAACATTTGTACGCCTCAACATTGTTGTTGTACATATAAACCCACCATGCCATGTACGTCGCCGCGCAGCTGTCACGGCTCAATGTTCTTCATAATAATCTTTCATTAATGGAGACTAATGTGACGTTTTTTCAATGTTCTTCTTCTTACCTGCGAGTATTTACTGTTCAACACATTTTCCTTTTCTCGCCACTTCACAGCCATGTGCGTTTGTGTTCTCTTCTTCTTTTTCTTTTGGTTTTTTGTTTTTTGATCGTGCCACAAATTTATAACTCGCGTCGGACAGTGGCTACCACCGCTGTGGCAGTGGTAGTGGTCTCTGCGAGTAGCTGCTAAGCAACCGAGCCAGCAGCCAGCAGCCAGCAGCCAGCAAACGGCCAACTTTAACTAATTCGACCAGCTAAGCCAGTCTCACATTTCGAGATGCGCAGCCGGTCATAGATTCTACGAAGTACCTCTGCTAGTCGTGCGGCTACGAAGTGCTGCCCGCTGCGTTACCTCAATTTCGGTTGCGGTTGTTTAAAAATTTGTCGGCTAATTTCACTTCTTTTTTACTTCATTTCTTCCGAATTCTTTTCTTTTCCACGCTCACGCCAGGGGTTCTAACGTTGTTGCTTTACTTTTGCTACTTTCATTGCATTGCTGCTGTTGCTTGGACTAGATCTTCGTCAGGCTGCTGTCATTAATGGCAACCCACCTGGGGTGCTACGCGGTATGTGTGTGTGCATATATTGGCTTGAGTATACATGTGTGTGCGTGCTTGTGCAGCAAAGTGAATTAGTCAAGTGGCGGTTCTTTTTCTTGTTAATTTCGGTACTACTCATTATTGACCGGTTTGCTGGTAACAGGTGCTGCGGTTTTCTTCCAACGATTTTTTGTTTTTTGTTATCCTTTGTTAGTTCCATGTTCTATTTTAGGTTCGAATTTCATAAAGCATTATTTTAGAAAATATTTTAAAAAAAATTTACTTGATGCAACTTAGAGTTAAAAGAAATATTCCTCATATCTCGGATTTCTCGGAAGATATTTAAAATGTAAGTCCTAGTCCACCCCCCTCCAATCGCCCGGAAATGCACTATTTGACCACCATAGCACTACAGCGCCCTAGCTTTGTTCATGTTTCGTTTGTTTGTTGTCTTGTTAGCTGCCATATTTGGAATTGGAACATATTTTTTATCCTTTTGCTCTCTGGGAACTCACTATTTTCAATAAAAAATTAGTTTTCCTTCCACCAAACGTCTAAAATCTAAAAGATCAACAAATACTTCGCACTATCATTATTCCCAATACTACTGAAGGCGACTAAAAATGTGTTGACATCTCTTTTCACAATTTGATTCGAAATAAAATAAGAAAGAAAATAACATTTATGTTGTAGACTTCGAAATATTTTTAAAATAATACCAGCACAATAAAATCTAATTCAGTTTTGCTTAGACTACTTGCAGACCTCGGTCAAGGGGCGCAGAAACCACTACAATCTCCTTTTTGAGGACTTAATCCCTACCTATAGAGCTAACCATCAAACTTAGACGATTTGGCTGGTAAGGACTTACGGTACCCAAAAATATCGATGAGGTTTGGGGAAATGCTCTTTTTCGAAACCCACAAGGGTCCAGAAATTGCAGACGTCTAAAATTCCCTGGCGACATATGGTAGAAGCCGACTCGAAAGACTCTCATACTAACTGGAATAGTCTATTGCAACTGGCAAAACATCGTAATGACTTGAACACTTTTATTTAGGCCCTACGCTCCAACCGGAGTTAAAGAAAATAATATATATATAATCTCTTTTGGAGTTTCGGTCACAGAAGAAAACCTTTGGAACCAAGTCTAGTGGTTTCTGATCGCCGGCACTTGATGGTGTTTCGTTGATAAGCAAAACTATTTGAAGGAAATCTAGCCTCTGTGCTTTCTGTAATGCTTCAATAGCTGACATCTTTTTATAGAAAGTAGCTAAGTGCCACTCAAATATTTGCATTCTCGGAGCTGTAGTCGCTTGCCAAAAACTTTTGTAATATTTTCACTGTTTCCGCAGCAGTCTCCTTGCATTAGTTTGACAACTTCAAGCAAACGAATTGTTTCCCCATAAGAAGAAGACTATCGGACTAAAATTTTTCCAACTAAAGTAAGGCATGGTCCAGGGTGTCAGGGTTACACAGGGTGCACAGAATTTATAGCGTTGTGGCTTATGATTAAGGCTTGGCTTATGTAAAAAAATCATTTCACTTACATTATCTCGACATCTTGGTATATTTCTTTTATCCCTAAAGAGTAGTATATACGCAAAAACTTTTTCAAAAAGTTAATAAAAATTCTAAAAAGACGAGATCGGAGATAGCTTGCTTAGAACTAGGTGTTTAGCGAAGGAAATATTAAAGTTCAGAAGAAATTAATAGATATTTGGTTATAACTGAAAATACTCAAGCAGCTGGAACCATGTTAGAAGAACAAAGCCATCTTTGAGTTGCCATTTCTCTCCTAGCTATCTTTGTGCGCCGCTCTCTTGTCAAAAAATGTGACAAACAACAAATCAGTGAATTAAATTCGAAATGAAAGAGTATGCGCATAATTCATTATGGTGTTATAAACGCTTTCTTCAATGCTACCAAGTTTTGTTTTACAGGTTTGGAACCAGTTTGACTATTGCGAATGGCTCAAATGACATATTATTGTCAAAAATTAAAAAAAAAGAGATTCTTTCCATTTATTTTGAAATTAAAGACTTGGAATAATATATAATTGTTTTTAAAAAAAACCTAAGACGAGGACGCTTTTCGAAATTTAGTGGTTGTTTAAATGTGCTATGGTGCGGAAATAAGCATTTCTCCACCAAAAATTTATGCATTTTTCAAATGACAGTTAGCGCAAGGTTGCACCGCAAGTGCTGCCAGTTCTCTTGAACAGCTGTTCAATTCTATAATTTCGAAAGTTTCGCTTAACGAGGACAGCCTACATTTCTTAATCGAAATACAGATTTCTATGCATCATTCTTTCAAATGAATATTATCTGGAATATCTGGAGCATATTCTTCAGAAAATAACAATAAGAACTCATTTACAGTAAATCATAAACCTGTTGCGAATTACGACAACATATGGCAGACAAATGCAAAAGTACTTACCGCAGCTTATTTGAACACTTAGTAATCAATTTCATAAAAAAAAAAACAAAAAGAAAAATGTCAAAGAGCACATTTCAAAGGATAATGCAGGAAATGATGTGTGAAACATGTGAAAGCATGTCATCAACACGCACACCCATACACAGAAGCGTCTTTCAGCCATTTCACGCCTACTTTCATGAGCTAATCATAAAAAATATGTGTAAAGCGTCGATAAAAATAAATGCATATACATACATACATGCTTGTGAAAAAATATTATTTTGCTGACAAAAACATTGATAAAGCACAATGTATTATATATCAAAAAGCAATAACAACAACAAGCCTGAGTAAATGTCAATGCTAGGTTAGGGGCAGTGAAACGAGAAAAGTGACATGCAAAGCTGCAATAGCAAAATTGCTACAACAAAAACAACTGCGACGAAAAATAATCAACTAGGAGAAAGTCAAAGAAGCTGGCGGGTTGTTGTTGCTGTTGGCCTTAAGCACAATAACTGCCGCTAAAAATAAACGCACAGGTGTGACTTTGGCTGCGGCAGCGTATATCATACAAGTTTACTTCTGTGTGTGCGTTAGTGTGTCTGTGTAGCTGCTATAAATAAGCAGAAAAAGCGGAAATTTAGTGTCATTGACTTCACACGCCAGCACATTGCGGGCTTTCGTTATCCTGAAAGTCTCCTGAAAGCCAGCAGCCGTTGTTGTTGAATAATCAAAGCATGCTTTGCGGCGCATATCCCTGCGCTTGCAACTGTGTGGGTGTATTTAACTGCTTATTGACTGCTTTTGCGGCATATTGACACTTTTCTTCATTTCGAAAACTTTTTTTCGCGCTCCTTCCTCATGGTTGCTTTTGTTATTATTACAATTCGCTGTTTTTTTTTTATTTTTTATTTTTTTATATAGGCAAAGCATTTGCTTATGCGACAGCATGTTAAGAATGGCGGGAAAGTCGCTGCGCGGCAAGCAGCTAGAAATTAGTCAACCAGGCTCGCAGGCGAGCAGTCAAGCGGCAAGTCTGCCCGCCAAGAGCAGTCGCACTGATTATGATTATGATTATGCGAATGTTCAGAGCGCTGCGTGTGGGTGGAGAATCTGGAATGGAGGGTGGCGTAGAATGTGAGAGGGAAATATGGCGTAGCAAGCGATGAATTAAAAACCCAAAAGCAATTGGTGATAGGTAAGCAGTTGTGCTGCCAATATTGTCATACCCCAGACATTGCCGGGCGTGTGGGTCGCGCCTCGAGTACGCAGCCACTTCCCGCTTGTCGCACGTGTCGCTATCTGTGATTAAATCAAATGGAAATGAAAATGTTAACAACAAATGGTGAAAGAAAAAACGACTGAGCGGTATGCAAAAAAATTTGAAATAAAAGTGAAAGAATTGCTGAGAAGCGCTTCCACATTGCAAACCACTGTGGCATATATTTTTGGCATATTAAATAAGAATTTGAGGTTGAAGCGCCATTGAAGACAAATAAATGTCAATACTGAATTGAGATTTGGGAAAAATAAAACGAAAACGTATGTCATCGAAGACAAATTATGTGAAATGTGGCATTATTAGCTGCAGTCAATTTGGTTTTCAATGAAAGCGGTTGTGAGAAGATCTTTTGAATCAGTTTACTGTGTTTAAACAAGTAAGAAAGCGCTAAGTTCGGGTGTAACCGAACATTTTATACTGTCGCAATGTGCAAGGATCAGAGACGGGGATATGCTTTCGGGTGCTGGCATAACTTTTTATTATACAAACCTAATAATATACTCTGTAGCAACATGTTGCGAGAGTATAAAAATGTTGCGGAAGAATTCAACATTCATTATTCGAAGAAATTGTCAATGGATTGCAATCATATTTGGTATCTTATTAACTTATATTACTCATGTACCTTCCATATAGACTCATGTACCTTCCTTGCTATATTTTGCTTCGTGTCAGAGATATTTATATTAAAATCTACCAAATTAACTCAAAAGTGATATAGGCGATATAAACTCAACCAAAGTGGCTTAATTGAATATATTAGATACTTGAGGAAAAAGTAAACCAGAGAAAAGGACATCATTATATTAGGAATTGGGGCTTAAACAATGGTCTAGACGGATAATAGGTACATGAGTGCTAGGGGAAGTGTTTACCCGATTTTATCCATTTTAAGCACATGGACACACTGTTATCAGAAAGATATGCTCTCTAAATTTCAAAGAGATAACTCATATAGTGACCGTTATATATGGTATAAAGTCTACAGGAAGGTTGCAAATCCTTGTATTAGGTATATGGGGGCTATGGGAAGCATTTACCAGATTTTCCCGATCTTGGACACAGGAGCACATTATTATCACGGAAAGATAATCCTCCAATTTCATTACAATATCACACATATTGACCAACATAAGCGGTTTAAAGTCAGATGGAAAGTCGAGAACCATTATATCTGGTATATTTGGGCTGGGGGAAGGTCTGAACTAATTGCATTAACTGTTTGTCATAACTCAGCTACACGAAAGAATATCTTTCTACACAATTAAATGAAGATAGCTTACACACTGACCGAGATATTCGGCTTAAAGCCTGTTAGAATAACGAAAATCGTTATATATAAAATATATGGGGGCTGGGGTAATTCGGATATCAGTTTCTCTCATTTTTGTCGTTAAACTACAGTTATTCATGATTATGCATTCTATTAATGACCGATATATACGTTATAAAGTCAACCGGAATATTGGAAATTCTCATATTAGGTACATGAGGGCTAGGGAAAGTATTGACCCGATCTGATAAATATTTGGCAACAGGACACAAAGCTATCAGAAAAGAGGTTGTCGGAAATTTGTTATGATATCTTGCATATTGACCGATATACACTGTATAAAGTCAATCGGAAGTACGAAAATTTTTATGTTAGGTGTATGTGAACTAAGGAAAACATTAACCCAATTTTACCACTTTTCTACACAAGGGTTAACTATTACCAGAAAAAGATGCTCTCTGAATTTCATTGAGATATCTCCCAGAGTAACCGGTACTTTTGTTAAAGGGATAGCCATAGGCACTGTCGTCCACATGTTCGGTATCTGGGGGCTGGTAACGATATATTTCGATTTTTACCATTTTTAGCCGGGAAATGGCATACCTTTGGGGTACTATTTGTGTAAATTTCCATTCCGTTATCTTAATTGGTGCTTGAGTTACATACTTTAAAGCGAAAGAATAAGTTCAAATTTAAAATTGTGTTATATGTGAAGTAGGCGTGACTATTATCCAATTTCGTCCATTTTCGCGCTGTTACATAAAGATATCAGGGTAATGCTTTGCATCAAATTTTGTTGAAATCGGTTAAGTCGTAATTGAAGAATGCGATATCACCGAGGAGTGGGCGGTGCCACACCCATTGTCCAATTTTTACACGGATTCTTATGCACCATTATTATTTATTAGAATACACCCTTAAAATTTTCTGGAGTTGTTAAAGTCCGGAAAAATTCTAGGAACTGCAAAATTGTTCAGCAGGACTGGTCCAGTATTGGAAACACAAGGCCGTAGGTATTTTGTTAGTACCAAAGTTAAAGTTCGTTATATTCTTGCTTTTAACTCCATTGAGTTAGTTACTAGAATTTGTTGATAGGGTTCGAAATATCGCAGTTGCATTCTTTTTAGCTTCAAAGTGTAGCTGCTTGCGGTTTATGGCTAGATTGTACGTACAAAATAATTCCGCTGAAAGAGAGGCCCAATTGGAGAGCATAACACGAATTCGGTGGTAAAGAAGTAGCCTAAAGGAAATTCTGAATTTTAACAATTTTGCACTAACCAATTGGGCATGGTTTTTGGATAATAATTCATCTTAATTCTTTCAAATCATTTATGCTTCCTCACTACTGTACTAAGCGCACGCTCACCGCACGAGTATATAATATTTTCGTATGTGAGCATGTATGTTTAATCCACCACCCGCCTTGCAAATATTTCGCAACCCACATCCCTCCTCCATTTACTACATACAACTCATTTAACATTGTCATTCAATTTGCTTAATACAATCCACCTTCTATTCAACATACAACATATACTTGCACTTTCTCACGCTCTTCATTCGGATTAAGTCATTTAAACCACATTGTCTGCAATTTTCGGACATTTTTTGTTTTCTTTCTTTTTTTTGGGGGGGGTTTCGTGCAAATGATTTGTTCGCAATTACTCACCGCTATTACGCGTCTCGCACAATAGGCGCTGAGCTCATGGACAGCGGCAGGCTATTGCTACCCTTCGGTTGGGCACGTGTTGCTCACGGCTACCTTGGCTGCCTATAACATGCACTTACACGCTTGTTTATCAGCATATTTGCGCATGTGTGTGTGTGTGTGTGTGCGTGTGTGTGCATTACAGCATAAGGTCCTGCGGTCGCCTTAATTGCAAAGAAAATTTTTAATAAGCGGTTGCCTTTATGGCCGTGTGGCGTGGCAAGCGTGGGAAATGCAACGTTTATCCTCCGCCACCATACAAATTCATCTACTTTATCCGGGCGCTTTGATCCATTAAGCGTTAGTGCGGTTGAATTTTATGTTTGGTGGTTCCGTAAACTTTTGCCGTTAATTCTCAAGTGCACCGGAGGGAATTGAAGGTAAGCTTCCAGCATGTTGAAGCAGTTCGAAAGGTAGGTTATTTGAGTATATATTACAAATATGTATATATACAAATTATTTACTTTTTTTTTTGTTCTTTAAGTATATAAAGAGTGGTGAATGTGTACTAAACAAAGCTTGGTTTGAAAAAAAAATAAGTGCTTGACTTCTTAGTGAACAAAAGGTATTAAATACTCTGCCCATGAACTCAAATTAGCCAGTAAGCATTGAATAATAAATATCTGAGTTTAATATATATGTTTTAATTTGAGAGATAAGATGGAATATAAAATACATATATACTAGCATATACTGAACACCTCGAAAGTTAGAGACCCCGTATTTTCCAAAATATATGAGCTGCGTGTGCAACCTTGAGGAAAAAAGAATAACCAGTCCTAAGTTGAAAAGTTAACTATGTATTTTCAGGGGTTTTTAGTGGTATAAATTGCAAATTTCCCGCAAAAAAAGCGAGTTTTAGAAAAAATTTTATCAAAACTTAAAATAAAAAAGTCTTCGCCTCGTAATTTTCCAAGTATACCGAACATTAATGTCAAACACATGCGTTTACTTTGACAGCTAGACTGACAGCTATCGCGCCAGTAAATTCTGTGTCATATAAACAATGAACACTTTAAAAACCCTCGATATTCCAAGTGTGGACTCCTTACAGTCAAAATAAAACATTTTGTCGAAAAGTTGCCAGTTTTTTAAGAACTTCATTTCTGTTTACATAGCACACGCTTTAGTCTTTATTTGTGCAGTGTCATCCAGGAAATTTTTCAGATATTACTAAGGTTTGGTTGGCGGTATACTATAAGGTAAACTAGATAAATATCTAAAGATTCGATGTCCTAAATTTTTGTATGCAGACCGCTCCATCGTTACATTATTCTACTAAATATCTCTTAACTTCACTACTAATCGTCAAAATTCTATTTCTCCCTTTAACTTGAAATTTCTTGAACACTCACCGCATCAAACCATTCACTTTCCAATTGCATAGTTTCAACTCCACACATATAACAACCTTAAAGGTGATAAAATCTTGCAGACTTATATAAAATGTATTCAAGTGTCCTTAAAGGTAAAGTTAACCACCAAGTCAACCACATAAAGTCTTCTCTGAGAAATATAGGTGTACTCTAAGACAGGGTTTACACACTGAAACTTTTTTGCTCATAATCGGGTATTTCTTATCTGGTGTTGCCCATTGCATGCACACAGGCAACTGGAGTTGCCTGGCAAGTTTTTACATTTCCCTTCATATCATATTCTCAAATTATTGTACGCTTCAGTTCGGCGGTACACCAAAATATTTTTTTGATTAGCTAATTTTTTTACTTTTTTACCATTTTCTAAAATATTTCCAACATATTGTGCATATTTGGATGTATTATATTATACATATTTCCAAAATACATTGAAGAAATAGATGATAAAAATCAAATTTCCGAATATATTGTAAATATTCATTTGAAACCGAGCGCAATATCAGTCATGAAAACTTTGTATATGAAAAGAAATGCCGATATAGGTAACAGCGAACTATTACGAACAAGAATGCAAAGCATGCTGACCGAGCTTGAGCAACTCGGTGCACTTCGTTCTTTCTCGTCACCTTCTCGCCAACAAACTACGAGTCTGAGCAACAAAAGTCTTCGTTATATGAATGCGGTCTAATTAGTAAAAATGTATGACTTCCTATTGGTCAGTTATATATTGAAAAAATACATTTTATTAGATTTCTAGCTCATAAATTAATTTTAGCGGCTCTTTCAGTAATTAACCAACGATCTTACAACATGGATTAAGAAGTGCTAAAAATCATTTCATGTTAACTTGACCATATTGCTCCTTAGCGCTTACACTGAAATAAAGAGGAATATAGCATATTGATTAATAGCAGAAGAGAACCGTTTATCTACCCGTTCCGGCTATAAATAAAGCCAATGATACTAACTAATTACGAAAAGAGCCTGAGTCACTTGAAAGAAAATAAGTCTTAGTAGAAAATAAAAAAACTTTAGCTTGAAAACATTAACAGTGATTAATTAACATATCCAAAAAAACATTAAAGAAAAGCATTAACAAATCTAAGGTGATTACAATTTTGGTTTAGCCTTGGGGAACAAGTACTCGTATTACTGCAAATTTCGGCAAGCATCTGGTAAAATATCGTGTGTTTTTCTATAAATTACACTCAGTTAGCGGTTACTCGAGGTGATACCACACATTTGCTAGTTTACTAGAACATAATAATATCAATGATAATTGCATTATGGATGAGTTGGTACAGTAAAGCTAGTTATTTCGCTCGACTAACCTAAAAATTCATTGTATTACAAAATACCGTGATGGAAATTAGGATCAGAAGGGAAATTTAGACCCAAGGCTGTAGAAAGTAAACCTTTAGGAAGCATTAAAAATGAGTGCTAACAAAAATTTACAGCAAATTTATCTAACTCAAATCCACAATTGCCTAAATTGTTTAGTTACTCGGGATCTCGTTGGATTGGTAACATCATACCGAAAAAGTTGCTGAAAAGAAATTTCTTTTCATTTGATTTTATGTGAGATTTCGAAACAGAGAACATAACTGTTTTCGACGACCCTCTAGGAAAATTTCCAGATGAATTTTGAATGTATGATTTTAACCCCCTTATCTTTCTTCTAGAATTATTTACAGGCATTTTTCCAATAAATGTTTAAATTAAAATTTTGAGAGATTAAAATTTCCTTAAAAAATAGTCAACGAAAACTTTTGCTGTACTCGTATAAGTTAAATATACTTTGGGCAAAAAGAAATTACTCACAATATCTATTTTTTGGAAATCTCTAAGAAAAACGAATTGGAAATATTTATAGAATGATTCAAGTACATGGGTTCATAATCCACTTGCAGGACCCTATAAAAAGCCCTATACAAGTTTTTACCTGTAAAGTTAAACATCAAAGGTGTTTCTGCATGCTTTTTATTATTTCATTTTTTTTTCTTTTGCAAGTTTTTTTGCATAAGACTCATTTTCGCACTATTTTGAATGAAAATTTCCCCCTGCATTTTTATTGCTACTGAGTTTCGGTGCTAAATGTTGCAAGTGCTTTGGAAACAGCGTGAAAACCACAGAAAATTGCCGCCAGCCGTAAATAAAAATACATTTTTTACAAATTCAAACGGATATATATGTATATATATATATATATAGATAGATGTAGATACATATGTACATAATTATGCATGGGCGGGTGTGAAAGTGTCTCGCAAACATAAAATCGCATCCCCGCTGTTGCCTTGCTGCCAATTTGTAATCAAAGTCATTTTAATGCAAATTTTATATGTGGCGTCACGTAGCGACGGAAAATTGTCACGATATGCTAAAATAAAGCTCAGCGAAGGCAAATAAAAATACCAACTCACCAGCGTGCCACCAAAGCAAAACATACATATTTATAAAAGAAAAGTGCTCCTCAATAGACTTGAAGAACAAAACAATACACATATACATACACATACAAACAAACGTTAATTTGTTTACAAAAAAAAAAAAAAAATATGAAATAAATTTGTGAAAGTCAGGCGACCAAAGCGTCAGTCCGTAAGGCAACGCAGCCACGCGTCGGAGGGGAGTCAAAACTGCCTATATGTATATGCCAGCGCAAATAAACAAATCGTAAAGAACTCAACGAAATATAGGCCAACCGGGAGTGAGTCCACAAACACACACGTTTACACACACAAACACATACATTGCTGCACTTGTAGTTTGCCAGTGTTGTGGCATTGAGGTGCGCATAGTTGGAGTGCATTAGTTGCATTCTTTGATAATTTTCTACTTGCCCACTGACTTTTATGTGCAAACTGGCTTATTTATGGCTGTAATCGTTAGATTGACTTAGGAAGTGCCTGACGTTGTGGTTTTCTTTCGTCACGTCACATATGCATACACACACATATACATATACATATGTGAATATAAAAGTGAGTGCGCAAAGTCATAAAGCTGCTAAGTTAAGAAATATGAGTGTTTGTATTTGTTGTTGGTTTAATGATTTCTCAGCATAATATAAGTGCTTTTGAATGAGCATCATAAAGTATGAAATATGTCATACACTTAATTGTTCAACCCAAAGGCAATATTAATTTCGCATAAACAACGATAAATGTAGCATTGCGCAAAATATTAAATAGAATAAACAAATATATATCGTGATACTAAAAAAAGCATAAAATTTATTTCCTAAATGTGAAATTTTCAAAAATTTTAATTGAAAAGGGATTCAAGCTAAAAGTTTTGTAAAACAAATTATTTCCAAACAGCTTTCCATTCACAATATTGGCAAATCAGTAGAAAGCTTTAAACTTCTTCTAGCAAATTTTGATTTAATTCCTGCAAACGAAGTTCAAAAAGGCTGGGTGTGGGTTTTTGATTACATTTTGTATGCCAGATAAATAAGTAACCTTACCGCTTCCATTTTGTTTGCTTTTCTGCTAGATTTTGGTTGCCAAACTATCGTTTTCTAAATACTTTTTTGAACTAGTCTTCCATTTAAAACCAACACGTCGCTTATACTGAGGGTCTATAGCCCAAGGAATTCTAGGTGAGGTAAAAAATACTTTTTTGCCTTCTACTTTTTCTCAGACGGCTTACCTTAGTTTAACTCATTAATTAAAGAAATTAAAAAACCAGAATTTATATCTCAAATCAATCCAGACACAGATACACTAAATAGAATGGCGTGTATTGTACTTCTGAAATACTTCTGAAATTATACAGTAGTATTATTCAAAGTATTGCCCATATGTATATATAACACTTTCCCATCTTTCTGGCCATTTGTGGATGCCATCCCAAAAGCACAGAGCCGGCTTGGCGACCAAGAATGAACCATGCCAATTTTTGATACCCTGTGCTGCTGATTTGAATCGTATTCTAGTAAGGCTGTGCTGCATCGGCCGGAATAAATGGTAGTCGGCTGGTAGAAGGGGTAAGGCCTGGGTTATAAGGCGTATGAGGCAAAACTTAACAGCCGCCGTTTTCCAAATAGTTTCTAACCTGTCTTGCAACATGAGACCGAGCGTTGATTTGATTGAAAATTATTGCCTCGTGTCTAATCGAAAATTCTGGGCGTTTTTCGCCAATCGCTCGCTTAAATTTGATGAGTTGTTGTCGGTGGCCTTCCTCATTAATGGTTTCACTCGATTTTGGAATCTCATAATACAGCACACCCTTATGATCAGACAAAATACACCAAATACACCAAATACAGAGTATTAGCACACTAACTTCATGGATATCCGAACATCGGCTTTGCGGTTGATTTGGCTAGTTGGTCAGGTTTCATATATGATTTTTTACATTTAGGGCAAGGTATTGGATCCACTTTTCAGCACCAGTCACAATCCGATGCAGAAGCAACTTCGTTTTGCAGCGCTCAAGCAACATTTCTGACATGCAAAGGTCTCTCAACGTCTCTTGGCTTGAATTCATAGGGCATCCAATTTACTTGCTTCTGAATGAATCCAGCTGCTTTTAAACATTTTAAAATAGCTGCTAGGGTAACTCTCAAAGATTCTGTGAACTCTTTTGTGTTTAGCAACAATTTTGCAATCCGCGCATTAAACTCCAAAATATTTTACACTACCATAAGAAGGTTAACCTCGGTTGCTTTTAGAGAAAACCCCTATATTTAGAAATTAGTTGATCGATCGATATATTCCCCAAATTTGATATATATTACACAAACAAAATCCAGATGTGCTTATTATAAATTCCTTTCAGGCGAATATTTTCGTATTCAGTGAACGTGAGCAAGAAACCATAGGTTCCCTACCTAGCTTAACATTAATTCGATTTTGTGTTGAAGCACTTTATTAAAGATGGAAGTAACGAGAACATCATTTGACTAACTGAATATGATTTGAAACCCTGACCCTATATTCTACAAGTTACCGCCTTTCAAAAAACTCTACTTTTAAATATTCTGTTCTGATTCGTTAAACGAAATGTGAGACAAATGTTGTGGTCTTCTTTCGTTGAGCAGCGATTAGTGTTTATTACATTAAATCACTTAAAATTACTGCTTCCTAAAGTCAAATTTGAAGTAGTAAGCTCAAGTAGTAAATTTACTTAGCCCGCCTTACTTAGATATCCGATGGAGTTTCTCTCTCTACGAGTGCACTCCAATATGTACTCAGCCTTAAAAGGAAAAATTTAAATTCTCCAAAAATGGCTTTTTATTACTCACCATTGACTTCTTTTAGCTTTTTAGCTCGATACACTTGACCCAGTGATACCAAAATTTCCTTAATTCGTCTAAAAAAATATTCCACTAAATATGAAGTTGGACTCCGTGGCAGCGGTAACCAGCTCATTCGTCTAAAATTTGTATTGCAAAGTGACTTTTTCAAGTTGGGAAACAAAACGAAGTCATAAGAGCCAAATCTGCAGAATATAGTCGATTTGGCTGGCGCGATGGCGGAGTTGTGATTCGGTGGTCATGGTGGAAGAGCGCTATTCTCTTCGAAAAATGAGCGAAGCTCAATATTACATGCAGATAAAACCAGCGCGATCTTTTGAGATGCTTCCTGTCTCAGCTCAGCTCAAACGCCTTCGATCGGCGGTCTGAAAATATGAGATAGTATAAGTGTTGCAAGTGTTCAAGCTAACCTAGCAAAAGAAGTATTCTCTTTTGGAATGGAAGTGTAAAAGTCTAGTCTAGGAATATATATGTAAGTTTATGCCATATCACGCGGTTTTTTCAACATCAACATACATAAGTATATACACACATACACCTATTGGTGTATTATAATACCACTCAAAGAAATCAAAATCATAAAACCAAATCAACACTTCCAAATTATCAGCACCACTCATTCACACAGTTGATCGCCGCGACTATTTAACTGTGAACTGTCAACACTTCAACACTCAGCGCGACAGCGCCTCAACAAGTACCAACAACAAAGCAATATTTTCTGTCCTTTAGCTGTGCGGCAAGCGTAAACAACGCTTCCATTGACTGTTGCAACAACTTTTTTTCACCATCACACCACAATTCATTGTTTACAATTTGTATTATATATTTGTTGAGTATTTACTAAGAAATCGGAGAAAAAAATTGTGTTGGAAAACAACAAAAATGCAAAACAAAATAAGAGTTTTTGAGTAAATAATGAGCTGATATTGCAAGGCTTGCAACAAATGCAGCCAAACTAAATAAAGTATTTTAAGAAGTACAGACAAAAAAAAAAAAGAAAACAAAAAAAGAACTGTTAAATGTTTTGTAAACAAAATGCGACAGCTTTACTTGGCCCCTAACTGACTGCAAAAACAACAACAACAACAACAACAACAACAAAGCAGACAACAAGACAACAATACCAACAAGGAAAGAAAAAATTTTTTTTATTGATTTCCTAAAATAATTTTTTTTTTACAAAATTTTACGCGGAAATTTATTTGTTATTGTTTTTGAATTCAACGTTTATTGTTGAAACTGTTGCTTTTGTTTCAGTATTATTGCCGTATTGTATTTGCCTTTAGTTTATTGATTTGTTTGTAGGTATGTTGCAGCTTGTTTGTGTGTTTATTTTTAATAGTAATATATATATATATATATATGTATGTGTATATGTGTATGTGCGCAGCGCGGCGTATACGCTTGTCTCAAATTAAAATGAATGCGTTCATTGATCTTGAGTCTGCAACACATACAATAAAACGCACGCTTGACTGCTAACACACACACACACACCCATACACGCACACGCACATGTATAACTTCTTAGTTGCTTATTTATAACTGCCGGGAGCAAACGGCGTTCCGCATATAAGCTTTTACCGGACTCTCATTTGACATTTCCCCTAGCGCCCTACCACCCTGCCACCAAAAAGCGCATAAGGGGCGGCCGCCAAAACTTGCCACAGCCATAGCCATACATATATAATTTTCCGGACTGACACGAGCACATAAACACACTGTAGGTATGTGTGTGCATGTGTGCATGCCGTTGCACTTGGCCACACGCTCATTGCACGCATTGTTGCCGCATTCTCTTATCGGGCGCAATAAATCTTGATACGCTGTCATGTTCTGTCTAATTAGTAATATGTCAATAAACTTATTGAATTTTTGAATAGGGGAGCCATACACACGCATACATACATCGCCTGGCAATCACTTTCATCGCGGCATGCATGCGTGTCTCAACGCGCGTGTGTGTGTGTGTCGCAATGTTGCATGTTGGCCGTTCGTTGTGCCAAACTTCAGCTGCGTGCTTGTTGTCTTCGATATTCGAGAAATTCAATTTACACTGCACTACACTGTTACATGCAACATGCAAGCGTTTGCGTGTGTATGTCGATGGCATATTTGTTGTTGTTGCCGCAATTTCCCTTCATTATTGTCTATAATCTACATTTATCAGCGCTGGTTCTGTTCACATGTGTTTATCAACAATTTTCACCAGAACTGTCACAAGCATTGCTCATCTCCATCGATTCGAAGGCGACAGCGCGCACACACACACACACACACAAACACGTACATCATTATGTGTAGATAAATTCGGGTAATATTTGTCGAATTTTGTCAGAAAATATCACATCAAATACTCTCTGATCACTTCAATTTATGAGCTATTCAGTGAGCTGAGGAAATTGGAGGCGTTTAAAGTTGACTTTCTGGCAACTGTGTCAGTGGAGTCAGGCGATTACATACATATATATGTATATATTTGCAGAGATATGCTTCTTATTTAATTATTTATTTTATGTTATGATACTTGATTGTATGTAACTCGAAGAACTAGTCTTGCCTGTTAACTTCTGAAAATATTGCATACCTAACAGCATAAATTGAGGTTAGAATGAGGTAAATGTTGAGCTGTGACAGCATAGGAACGTCATAAGATTGTGGGTTGAACACCGATTTGGGTTATTTGTATATGGATTCAATGACCCTTAAACAGTTTCCTTTTTGGAGAAAAGACACATTCCATTAAGCGTATGAGAAGTACAAATGTGTGCGAACGAAATAGTAAGCGCGTCAGCAATAGAGACAGCTAGCGCAGACAGCCAGATAACACAGCTTGTATAGAGATCGCCAACGTGTATGCATTTCATGTTCATTGCCCCGGTTAATTTAACAAAGCCCTTTCCTATACTTTGAATTTCATCTAACCTTACTTATCTAGCCATATCCATATAACCATACCCTTAACAATTGTGGAGAAATATTCCAAATTCTTCACCCCACATGGACTATTAAGATTTCCTGACTAGCAGAATTTGAAAGGCCTGTCGACATGCTTATCATCATACATTATCATCATACTTATGTCATCAACTTGGACTGTAGTAAAAATTAATGTTATGGAAAGAACTCTTCTTCTCAGTGTTAGAAGCCTTTGTGATTTAAATGTTGGAGTAGAGTATCTCATTTGTCTTAAAAGAGCGCTCTTAATATCTTGGAAATTCTCAAATAGTCCACAATAGCTAGTCAATGGTTTCTTTTGCCAACAACTTGGCTCCAGCTCGAAATAGTAAGCAAACCCGAAATTCTCTAAATTACTCTCTAACACAAGAGAGAGTTGTCTCTTAGAACTTAATAGGCAACTATTAGTTAAAACTAGTTAGAACTGTAATATCTGCATGAAATTGGAAGGCAAATGGTTTTTCATATTACCAAATTTTGGTTTACAGAAACAGTTTTGGTTACCAGAAACTATCAAAATAAAAGTTATCCCTGGATGCACATTATACTTGAAAAACTGGGGAATTTTAGAATTGCAGAGAGAGTTTGTCTTGGAATAAGTGCTTTACTTAGGGTATGTATAACTAATAGAGTACGAGTAAAATAAAACAACTCTATTGATTAAATTAAAATGGAGAATAAGTCATCAAGGTCAACATCTGAAATTAGGTCAGCACAAGTATTTTCCTCTGTTGTGGAAAGTTGAAGAGAATTGAGGCATGAAATAATTTCGCTATTTTTCACATATAATCTTACTGGGTATTAGCTCTCATGTAGCAGATTCTACTACAGATAAATTCCTTGACAGCTGCTGTCAAGCATTAGAACCTAACCAAGTTTTCACTTTAATTTTAGATAGTTGGTATTTCTTCACTTAAACAATAGCCGTCTTCGATTCCCCACTCCTCGGCTCGCTTGTGCTCTGCGCTCTCGAACAAAAATTGCGTATGAAAATAAAAGCAGTGTTAGTCATTTGAATTCAATGCTGGAGAACAAATGAATAACTTTGTAATAACTTTGCTATTACATAGCTAATTGAGTTTGTTGGGCTATGCGATTTATAGCACTTGTTTCTTCGATTCGCTACTCTTCGATGGTTTGGCAAATGAAAAACAGCTAATATAATAGTTAGAAACTAAATAATAAATAGAAACGTTAAATAGTGATTATCTATATACTATACTATACTATACTATACTATACTATATATGTATGTATACTATGTATGCTATATATATTATGTATATACACTATATACTATATTATATATACTATACTAAAATTTATTTAGGAAGGAAGAGCAGTTTGAAAGACTTAACAAATTATTGTGTTAGCTTGTTCTGTTTTCATTGAACTCATCTTTCCATGACTGGAAGAAGTTGCTTCTGAACCTTACAATAGATTTTATAAAACCCTTTTGCCATCAGAAATACACTCGCATAATTGAAGTCCTTTTTGAATTGATTCTACACAACTACACCTCCGGGGGTTTGAATTCATTTTCTCACCGATTTCAGTCAGTGAAATCCACGTTGTTTTATCGAACGTCTGTAATGAAATAACAATATTCACTTATATTTGTTTAATCGCAGGCAATAAATTCTTCAAATTGTGTGATTAACTTGATTACATGTATTATCATATAGTCAAATCAGATTGATTAATAACAACAGTAATAAATCACCTAACCAACTACCACTCAATGAAATATTCAACTAAAATTAAATAGATATACATGAATATATATATATATACATATATATATGAAAGATAATTAGATGAAATCGGACCATTATAAAAGGAATAATTGTGCTTCAATGAATTGCCAGACGCAAAAAATATTTATTAACTAATTTATCATCACTTCTTGTAAATTAAATATTCCACTAAACCCATTGGTACTAAGTGAGAGTTGAGCTGAAATTCTCAAACTACGTGGGTAATAACCAAATCGCCTCTTCACCGTTTTCGATCAACGCAAGATTTATTTATGAGTTCAATAACGAAATAAAAAAATTTCATATCTATGATTTAGTATATAGCATTGTGATTTATACAAATTACTAATATTTCCACTTACCCGTAGAAAAAAAAAAGTAAGCAATAAACGCTACCAAGCGACTTATCTACAACGGAAGAGTGTTAGGCACGCACCTTTTTTAATTGCATTACGTTTCAGCACCCTTTTAACGATGTCACCATTATTAAATTGCATTTCGGAGATTATTGATAGTGATTACCGGCGTGGCGGCATGTGACTACAAATTAAAATTTGTAAATAAATATTCGAAATTATAAATATTATAAATGTGCATGTGTGTGTGTTTGTGTTTGGGTGTTTGTGTAGCTATAATAAATACTTAACTGCGCAGCGCGCTTGCTTTTACATAGTCGAATGACATCAATCGATTTTAATCAGTGTATGAATAATCGCACTTTTAATAGCCGCTAAATGTCGTTGAAATACCAAGAAAATTAATTTGTTCGGCAGCGTGCAAAGCAGACAAGCAAGCGCGGCACAAGATTCTAATCGCAACACGCAAGAAAGCGCTTAAAGCGGGCGCAAGGAAAATTGTGTAAACAAGCAGAGGAAAGAAAAGAAAAAGAAAAGCTGAAACACTGAATACAAATATTGAGGAAAATGTGTGCATTAGAAACCAGTGTTGCAAGGTGATGGTGATAAAATTTTTAAACGCTTATCAATACAGATGTATAAGCGTGTCTCGGAGCAGAAAAAAAAAATGCTTTTAATTAGCATTAAAAAAAAAATTCAAAATGTTTTATATGTGAAATATATATCTATATATTCATACATATTCTATTATATATACAGGGTACACCATCTCTTATGTATATAAATATTGAGCAACTGTAGCTTTTGCAGTTAGCATTGCGTTGGTTGGACAATTTTCAGAAACGTCAATTTTAATTCAATGCAATTCTAAATAAGAATCGCTGCAGACCGGCACAACGCACCACTTCCAAATCAAAAAAAGTCGTTCATTCATCTTAACTCAACTTCAAAAGTACTACAGCTCACAAGCACGATCAGAACATACTATTCGTCGTTTATTGTCAACTCAAAAGTACCGATTATGGGTGTTAGAGTGAGTAATGTCCAGAATACACAAGAATCGTAGCGTTGCCCTGTTCGGCATTTTGGAACAACACTGCAGGGTATTTTGAAGTAAAATTTTAGTTATTTTCAATATAAAGTGCAATTACCACTATTATAGTGCATATCCACCACTCATGTCACTTGGTATACGGTCAAGAGTCTGCAGTCAAAAAGAAGTGATGTTGAACAACCACTCATATCACCAGATTTGACTTTTCTCTACTGCTTATTATGGCATTATTTGAAAAGTCAGTGAAACGTCAGCAATCATTGTACGATTGTTGAGCTCAAGTTACCCCGATATTCGGTCCAAAAAAGGGATATGAAAAGAAATTATGAAAAACGAGGGTGATAAGGGTGATGAGGATGCTCCATTGGTTTAATATTATTTTCAAATTTGAATCCATATAAATTGTGAAGAGCCATATTAAATAAAATTAGCTGAAATATGAAAGATGTTTATTTTTTGTTCTTTCCGCAGTTCATTCACTATTTACCTATCCACAAACAAGATGACGCACTCTGTATGGCTTTGAAAGCGTTTTAAAATGTTAAACACCATAAAACTGTTCACACATAGCAATAAATCAATTGACAAATTTACACTCCCTATCAAAGAGTTGTAGGGTTCGGTGTGGTCTCGAAGGCACTTGAGTGGGTGTGTGTATGTGCCTATTGATGTTAGTTGTTCAGAACATATGCTTTCAAATAGTTTACTACAGTTAAAGCCGCAGCAAGCTGATCGCTGCGCTTCGATCATATTGTATGTGTGTATGTATATGTATGTGTATGTATTTGTTTACATATATCAAGTTATCAGTCAGCTTGTATCGTACAAGTAGCGATAATTTGAAAAATGTAAACATTGTGGCGATTTTTAATTAATTGAGAAAAATTCCAACAGCGATTTGATTTGATTTGATTTCTTAAACAAAGTTCTAATTAAAGCACAACTGATATTTACAATTTGAAAGAAAGAGTTCATATCTACTAATAGAGCAAAGAGAGCATGTATGGAAAAAATATTAATTTTGTTATGCTAAAAGATAGTTTTTGGTATACCAGCGTCTTTTACTATAAATATCTTAGAAATTATTAGAAGCCTATATTATTCCTTTTTTTTTTTTTTGAACTCAACTCACTGTGTTGAAATCTTCTTTTTGCTTTGAGTTGCTGCTGATAAAAAGTAGACTTGAATGAAGCTGCTTTTTACTCTTCGAGAGATGTGTTTGCCATTTGTTATATGTCCTAGATCAAGAGGAATATGGTGTGATATAATTTTACGCGACGGAGTACTTTCAGAATTACGCATTGAACTATGAGTTGACTTCATAAAATACAGCCCTAATGCCCAAATATCATAATAACTCGAACAAACCTGGAAACATTTACTTCTATCTTGGAACCTGTCGAAAAAGACCGAATACAATGTCTGATTTGAAATCTAACGTTGAAACACTCTTGCCACCAAGTGAAAACTTGGGCTTAGAAGCATAAGTACTACAAAGAAATTTTATTAAGGCAGAATCAAACTAGCTCTTTACTATTATATAGGGCCTTCATTATGGCAGTGCTAATATATGGCACAGAAAATGTTGACACGAAAACTATGGATCTTCAGTATTGACAAGGTCGTCTTAAAATTAGAAATTATCTCTAAGCAGTGTAACATAAACGACCTAAAATCTGTAATTTGTAACATATTTCACACATATTCCACCTCAATTGATGGGTAGAGAACAGCTATTGCTTTGGTAAGGACAAGTGAAGAAGGACTTGAAAAGATCTCGTGAAACAAAAACACGACTGTTGAGTTTACGCAGTTAGCGGTTATACAGCCTAGCTAGCGTACGAGTATTCTCACATTTTCAAACACTAAAGCAATTCTGAATGGCTGATGGATTTCGAGGTTAGCAACTGAAGATTACCTTTCCGAATTTGAAAAGCCTTAACAATTTGTTCAATAGATTAATAGCCTTTCGGGGTTAGCTTGATGGGTTCAGGGTACCTTTTAAGTCATTATATATTATTTTATAGATTTTTCTGCCCTTTCAATTTCTTTATGAGCTTTTTAAAGTAAAAAGTTTTAGACTAAATTGCAATTTCATGATTTTATAAAGTCTTGAAAAAATAAACAGATAAGTATTTAATGCCGAAAATTAACTGTATCTAAAAGCTGAGTATTTTTCATGGTCAACACTGAAGGCTAGCCACTGCGTCTTAGCAAAGCTTTGCTTTCTAAATGAGCTCATGAAACCTTTACCTTGCGACATAAAATTATTAAATTCTCCACACCATTGTAAAGAATCAACAATATCTCCAAAACAACAAAAAAAAACAGAAACAGAAAATGCCTTCACAATTACAACACATAAAATCCATTTCGCAAACGCTCAACAAAAATGTAATCACACATTTGTATTAATCCTCGCCATTTCCTTTCAACATGACCTTTAATCTTACTTTAACTTTGTGCTTACGTTATTATATCTCGAGAGATCACTGACACTAATAATATATGAAACAAAAGCCAACAATACGTTCCTGTTTATTTCCTCTTACACCGGAAACAACAGACACAACAATACGGTAAAAGAAAACAATGAAAACGGCCATGTTTGCCACATTACACTCATATAAATATATACGCATAAGTACATACCTACATACATAATGCCTGCCAACACATGCAGAAGTGCTCATAAATATATATATATATATTCATATATATCCTATGTATATATATATCTACTAGTAGTCTCCTACATATATATATATATATATATATATACTTGTACTTGTACTTGTTGGCTGTATGGAAGTAGTAAATATATACTATGTACATGTAATATATACTTATACATTTGGTCTATGCAGAAAATACCTACACATTTTTATCAATAATTCCACTCGAACATCATTCACGTATAGGAAGGCTTACTTGTTAAATAAATATACGAGGGTGCGATAAAATTCAAAACCATTTACTTATTTCGCAGCATTTATACTGTAGCACCTATGCAACTTTGGCCGCCTATTCATTATGTTCATTTGAAACATAAGTGTCATATTCAAATATAAATATTACTAGGAAATGTATCAAAATTTCGGCATTCAAGATCAAGCTCTCGCAGTTCGTCATAAGTGATATATTTATTTTCCTTTCATTGAAGAACTTCTATAGTGCTAGTTAGCTTGTTGGAGAGTCAGTTTGATTTGTTTATGACTCATTCCTTTGTTAAGTGTTGTTGTTTTAGTAGCGGTAAACATTTTAGTCTGTCAAGGGAACAGCAAAACTCTGCTGTATCAGGTTTATTATCTATATATCGCCAGAAACTAAAAGCTCTTTGATAAAATCATTCGAACAGTTAAAATATAGTGGAACTTGTAACTACTAGACCGTTTTATATTCTTCCTATAAGAAGTCATATGTATATTCTGGCCACTCTTCTTCATATTCACAACGGCAATTCAAGGAAATAGGTCAATGTATCAGATACAAGTTAGTGAGGTCAAAAACGCGCTCGAGCCACATATTTATTCACGAAATAGCTTCAACATGCTACGATTGTGTCATTTATTACTAAGGTCTGGTCAATGAGGACAACTAATAGTAATAGAAGGGCTATAATAAGATGACTGTGTATAATACGCCCTTCGGACGAAATATTAAATCGATGCATCCGAAAGATTTCACCATTAAATATGGCAGGTCTTTTAGTCAATTACTCTCTCTCTCTCTCTCTCTCTCTCTCTCTCTACGCTGAGATTGGCTTCCGACGAGATTGTTTGTTTTTATAACTCAAGCAGTTAGCTGCATTATGACATCAAAACTAACAGCGACATCAACCTGACCCGAATGCCGCTAGCTTTCGATAGACTATCTTCTTTAGTACAAGTTCCTCCATGATTGATTATCTGATTAAATTGCCCCCCCTTTTTAAACATAGCAATATTATGAACTTAGAAAGTCTCTTAAATAAAATTCGCTATCACTACAAAGAGAAAACTTCTGTTCTAGTGGCCATTTACATTGAAGCTCTTGAACAGCTCTTCGTTGAGTCACCTTCGTAGGCAGCCTACCTTACCTAATTACAAATACACACATACAAAGGTGAGTTTAGCTACGTGCGCGCATAAATTCACTGTCGAGCTACTACTTATGCAGTAGCTGCTTTTCACTTATACACACACACACACACACACACATTTCAACATGCACTTCTGCATGCCTACACTTGTATTGATAGCAGCATTTTACTGGCGTTGCACTTAAAGCAACCGATACTTATAAATGATACACCGCGATGCAATAAGTGTGAGATTTTAAGTAGTAGCCGAGTGCTTGTCGGTCTCACAGCCACAACGTCTACAGTGCACCGCCATATTCCCTACAACTCGCTGCTAATTTGCCGCCATTGAACGCGCAGTGAACTGTCCTCACACCAACATTTTCGTGCCGCCAATTCCCCCAGCCATTACCGTTAAACGTCTGAAATGTTGAAATTGACACGCCGCCATGCAATTTGTTTTGTCTGTGCGGCTTTCGATACGTGAGATAACCAAAGCAGCGACGACTTTTAGATAAACTCCACAATTCACATAACTTGATGGGTTGGGGTAGACAGCTGGCCGTTAGCTGCTGACTGCTATGAAGCCACTGTTTACTCCAAGTGTTTCAATCGCTTTTAACGCAATCTATATGTCCATATATACACATATATATGTATAGCGGTGTGTGCGTGTGGCGTATATGGTAAGCTGCTCATACAAAACGCAAACCGTGACACAATGACTGCGTGTGGCGGCGCTGTGAATTTTTGCAAGGCGCGTCGTTGTCATTCACCAGCGCGCGGCAAATCCGTTTCCATCCATTCATGCAAGCGCTGGCGCAACGCAAGTCAACCGGCGCAACGTTGATGAAGGGCTGTTGATGCCGCCAACCAACACATATATGCATACATACACCCTTCGATGTGTTGGTGTCTGTGTGTGTGTGTGTGTGCATGTGACAAATATGGCGGCAGTTGTTGTTAGACGTGGCGTATGCGTTGACACGTACATTCTAACTTCTCGCCTATATTTGTTTCAATATATGCGTGTGTGTGTGTGTGTATGTGTGAGTATGCGTGTGTGCTTAGAAATAAGTATTTTATTAGTCGCATGCATTTGTCGCTGTATTTGTTACGACGGCCATGACAATGAATTTAGTATCTACAAATTTTTATTTGATTTGTTGTGGACCAGCGTGGCGTATAAGTAATACGCTTTATTTCCGAAGCTTTAGGAAAGTGCTTGTGAACGCTCGTGAGTGTGACGTGGTGAGAATATATGCTTTATATATGCTGGATATAAGTATATGAGTAGTTATTAGAGAAACTTAGTGGTCAAGTTGTTGTTGTATTTAAGTGTTGGGTTATAATTTTTCAAAATTTCGAGCAATAAACTATAAAAAATGAGTGCACTCATTTTCTACGGCGCTTTATAGGCACTTGATATTCTCAGCTAACATAGTTGTCATGCCACAAAAGGCCATGGCAGATATTGTGTACTTTTGAAAGTATTGGTTTTCTTATAACCCACAAAGCATTCGTAAGAATATGTTGATCTTAAAACAACAGTTTCCTAAGGTTTTCAATTCAACATCTCAAAAATCCATGTTCAGCAGCCAAACCATTTCCCTTTGTATTAAATTTATTACCTTTGAATAGGCTGAGTCAAAGTCGAGCGATCAGCCATTGTAAATAAATCGTTTCACGCATTTAACCTCAATAATACATGGGCTAAAAAGTTCTTGGCCTGACTGAGAGATCGTGTCAGTACTAACCTAAACTAAAATACTATGAAAGTTTCAGATATGTCATAAAACGGTGCTCCTCTAATATGGTAAAACAATCAATAAACAATATTAGTGTGCGATACTGTATCGATTGGATGTCGATATTAAATTGTTACTGTAACAATTTTTATAAGAAATTCATAAAATTGCCGGGGAACAGATTAAGTAGTCAACAAATGAAAGAGTTGTAGTTAAAATTGTGCATATTTGATAGTTCAAAGTTTCCTTGAGATCGTGCAACTTCAGAACCGCTGCCGCGTGAGCTCACAATCGACCGATTCCCCTGTAACAGATATTCGAAAACGATGTCGAAATTACATGCTTTCTTTTTCTGAAAATATTCTTCGGATCCGACCTTTAAAGACTATTTCCTGTTCTCAGAAGTCAATGGAACGCTTCCTGGCAAGGAATCAAAGTGACTGAGCACTAATTTGAAGCGAAAGACCAAGCGTACTACAAATATAGAATCGAAGAGTTGTCAGATCTTGGAAAACTTGACATAATTTAAATTTATTCGCTCTTCCCTAGGATTTATTAATGAAAAATTGAACACTGCTTTTAAAATATTGTTAGAATTTAAAATACGAGGTGTGTTCAGAAATTAACGGGAATGTTCTTCGACTGAATGAATGACGCCCGCCCGGATTTGCGGAAAAACAATTCACGGCTTTCTTCTCTGCCCACTTTTGCTCAATTCTTCTCACACTTCGTTGCTTGTTCGTGAATTCTTGGCCAAAAACAATACTGTAACGATGCCCAAGCTTCCATATCCACAAGACATGGCTCTGTGTGGCTTTTTCCTATTTGAAAAAAAAAAAAAAAAACAAAGAGAACCTTAAAGGGTCAGGGCCGTCATTTTACAAGTACAGAAGACATTGAGAGCGCATCGCTGAAAGAACAAAGCTAAAGGCTATCCCAAAAATCGCGTCTGAGAAGCGTTTCGACGATTGGAAGAAGCGCTGGCATAAGTGCTTCAGTAATATCGAATGGAGACTATTTTGAAGGCGACAACATTAATGCAGACGAATGAGTAAATAATTTTTTCAAAACACGAAAATTTCTATTGATTTTTGAATGCACCGCGGAAATGCATATATATTTTCGTTAAATGAATCTGGTATAATATATTTTTTACATGAATATAATTTCATAAAAGACTTTCTTACTTACTCTTACTGCTAGACCCCAGATTAAGCGGAGCTATTCTTTAATTAACTTTGATTCCGAAGTTCCGAATCATGGTTTTAAAGTCTACTTAAGCCGCAGAGATCTTTCCAAGTCTTTCTCTCACTTTATGCCTCCTTTAGGTTTCTAGAACACAAATGCTTTGTTGGTCAATCAATTTCCCTTTGATTATCAATGGCTGCAGTGGAAGTGGTTCAATAAACTAATACACTACACAGACCCTGTATTCGATGCCAGTAACTGATTAACACAAAAAGTATTTTTGGAGTTCGTTCACCTCTCGACAGACCAACACAAACTGCCTGGTTTTTTCTTTCCATCCAAGTGCTTTTCTTACCTTCTCTTTGGAGTAATTTCTCGGTACATTACAAGGTCTGTCAAGTTCATGTAATTTTTCCTACATATCGTATATGTCAGTAACATAACATAACATGATTACCTCGCTGGATATCTTAAGAACAAATTATTATATTATATAGACATGGTAACTACTTTCCAAAAACAACAAACTAACAAAAGAGCGCTCGAACCTTACGATAAAGATAAATATCGCACGTAAACACCAAGAAGCCGATGTCTTTTCCCATTAAAATTAATTTCGTGGCTTTTAAAGATTAAGGTAAATATCAGTTAGTTAGCTCTGCTGAATAACTTAAATTTTATAATCGGATTTCCAAGTCAAACATTGCTTAAGATAAACTAAATACATCGGTATCTAAATATGCTAAGCCTCAAAAGATTTAACCAAGCTTGAACAAAAGAATGGTCAAAAAGTGTTTATTTAGAGGAAACTAAGCAACAGCACTATTAATACCTGCACTAAATGCTTAACCACGCATAAATTCGATTCTTTTCTCAGCTAAGCAATCAAAACGCTCTAAAGCGCGAAAATATTTGCAAGCAGCCACTGGGCTGTAAACAGTTTACAGTTTACACATGCGGTTAAAATTATCTGCTTCACGCACACGCTAAGTAGTGCTGCTGCAACACTTAAGTTTAAAAGCAAATATTAGTCAAGGAAACTTCATGTTAGTATGTGTATGTGTATGTGTGTGTGGTGATGAAGAGAAAGCAAAGTGAGCGGAAAGTGCAAACGGTTACGCTTGTGGCTACGTTTTCGTGTAAACACACACACGCACACACAGTTGTGAAGCGGCAGTACACAGCTTATCAGCGCCTTGGCATATGCAAAGTTTCTTTTGGTCTTTTTTAATACGGCGACGTGTGGCGCACATTAAGATAAAGGAAAGCATTTAGAAATTTACGCATAATTTATGAGAACATAAAATCAAAATCAAAATCAAATCGAATTGTTAAGAGGTGTGCGCGGAGGTGAAGACAAAGTGCGCACAACAACAATTAAAGCGAGCAAGCTGAAATGAACAAATGCAACAAAAAATTTGTATAAGAAAGCAATACTTCATGTAAAAAATAACCATACAGCCGCCGGAGATTTTAATAAAAATTGCAGCGGAGAAGGTGAAAAATCGACAGGCGCGGAAATCACACCCAACCGCACGACAACACCGACAAACTACCGCCGGAAGCTGTGCCTACAAAAAACCCACACAAAAAGCCTGAACACCAACTCCATGCCACGTTGACTGCAGCATCGTTGAAATATCTGCAATTCTTTGCTACTTTTATGCCTCGCTGCAAAGTAGAGTTTGATGTACACTCAACGCATAACTTGGAGTTGCATGCCACTTGCGATAAGATGGAATAGCGACGCGAGAGCGGAAGTGTGGGAGCGTTTGAAATTACTAGCTAGATATGTTTATGTGTGTTTGTGTGTGTGTGTGTAATACAAAATTTGAAGTTTGGTTTGGAGCAGAGTGCAGTTTGTTGTCGGTTTGGAGTTTTGCACTTGGCTGGAGGCGACCATTGGCAGCGCATTTTTGTTGCCTTGTAATAGGCAAACAATGAAGAGGCATAAAATATTGTAGCTGTCGTTGCATGTAAAATTGCGAATGCCACCGCAAACAATGGCAACACAATAGATGCCTTGCAGAAAGATTATAACAATAATGGTGGTAGTGCGCTTCGGGTGTAGTTGAGTAGGATTAGTAAGGGGGTTACATGAGTTATATTATTGATGATGCTGAAAGCTCTTAGATCGTTTACAATTTATGGGTTTTAAAGGTATCTAAATCTAAATACCAACCTTTCTTATACATCATAGAATTAGTGTTAACTTTCCTTATTAAGAATTTGAATAACAACTTCAGCTCTGTTGGAATTGGAAATCAGCTCTCTTACTGCTTAATATCTTACGAGAGATCAAAATAAAGCTAGTTCACTCTGTAGGCAATTTTGAAAATACCAACATGAAAATCAGAACTGGAGATAGATATTGAAGTATTCCTGCCCGAAAATGATCTACTCGGAGATATCAGACGTGGGGAGGTGGACTCCCCATGTACTATAAAAGAAGTTAAGATCATGGACTCGAATCTGAAACTAACTGAATATGAATACCTCACAATGAAAAACTGCTCCAGACCCCTAAGACTCTTTAAATGTAGCTTAAAATGAAAATCCGCATAGAATGTAGTGTTCTAAACCCTTCGACTTCACCTCTATATACTGCGTAGAATGCAATGCAGCAATGTTCAGAGAAAAAGGACCCCTTGACTTACCTGAAAAAGGACCTTATACTATATTCTCACCAAATTTGATTTACTGTAAAGGATATTTAATTCCAGCATAGTTTCAAGCAACACAAATCTGTCAATTCTTTGTGAGCACAACAAGTCCACCAATGCCACATGTAGTTCATCAACATCCCTGTTTCGGTCAACCATGCAATAATGCCTGTATTCAGCTCAATTTTTCTTTCCAAAACAGGAATTAGCTCCTTAGTTGATATTGGATAATAATAAACGTATTCTCCGGAGCTGACGCCCAGCGATCTTTTCATCTTCTCTGACCTCAAAAGACTGCTCGCTGAGAAGCAATTTAGAGACGATAAAGTGCCAATATTTAGCGCCAAGAGTGAAATCTATGCTTAAATGAAAGACGAAAATGTTACCGAAAAGTTGGAAGATCGCTGAGCACTGGTGTTTTACTCTCGGCGGCAACTATAGTAAGAACGAATTCCGTCGGAAAATTATCTGTTTAAAACCATAAGTATTTTTCAGTTTGCTGTTATCTTAGCAGTAATCTGATCTTATATGACATATGAACATTGAGTCGCTCTCTGAGAAACTGTTTGATTTTAAGCGACTCGGAGAGGTATTACTCAATATCAAGTAGCAAAATATACACGATGTCAGGTTATGAAAAGGCACAAAGGTAAATCTTTTCCATGCCATCAAAACTAATTTGTATTCTATAGACGGATTTGAGCATGAATGTTTATTTTTCAAGGTTGGGTTATTACTACTGACTATACGCTTTCTATGGTTACTATATGCTCATTGGATTAATATTTCAAATGCAGTCATTATTTATCTACTGGTACATTGATAAAACAAAAGAGTCGGTTAGCTGTTACTAAGATAATTAATAACCATTCAGTTTATTACTGAGAAAGAGAACAATGAGCGCACCCAGTTTGCTATAAATAACCTCCAAAAATGTAGCTTGAAAATATGTACTTTAAGTAAGCAATGCTTAGGTCCGTAGTAAACCGAAGAATTACCAAATTAGTTTAGCCTCAGACAGTTAAAAATTACACAGTTCCGATTAGTGAATGAGTTTCGTGCCACATAAGCTCACGCCTGCACTGCTTCTAACCCCCATTGCTTTTACACTCGTCTACGCCCCTTCGTTAATCGACAACCACAATATGAAAATTGAATGGCATTTAGCCCGCAGTATTGCATTGAAAGGTATTGACGTGTTTGCCGCCACTACACAGTTACACTTTAGAAGCCTGCCAGCTATCAGGATTGTCATTTTAATACACTTCACCATTACCACTGCCTTTACAAAAAAATGTATGTACATATATATATACCGGTGCAAGTATGAGTATGGGTTTTTTTTTTTGCACTGCAAATACTTTTTAAACACTTTTCATCTTACTTGTTGTTGCTGTTGTTGTTGTTGTTATTTTTTGCTATTAACAACAAAGTGTCTACGATACTTGACAATCAATGAGTGCACAGTATTTTGTTGGAAGTGCTACAGTGACATTTCAGAGGGTTGCTGCGCCATCAGTATGCAAGCACACACACACACACACACACACACACATGCACCGAGTGTAAGGCCCGAAGCAGCAAATCTACAATAAAGCTGATAAAAATCAACGCAGACGTGTGCATAAAATATTAATTATCGGTAGCTGATGTCTGCCCCAAGCCCAAAAGTCAGTGTGGAGTTGATTGGCGAATGTCATTGCTAACCAAGCAGCTGGCTAACCACCATTCAGATGCGGCAGGCATTGAGACCCAGTACCCAAACCGCGTTACTACCAATATTACTCCAAATGCCATACTGACTTTGGTGGACACTGTATTTTTCGATGACACGTAGCGCGTGCTGCTCTTTAAGTACTAAGTTTGTGAATGGTGAATGGTAAATGGCGGAGTTGGAGCGGAAGTGTGTCTCTTTTCAGCGTCATCGAAGTGCAATCAACGCATTGGTATTATAAATTTTTTGTAAAGATGCGTCCGATAGCTAAAGTGTAGTATAGTGTTGCAGGTGGCGCGTGGCATGAGTTAAAGCGACTTTGTTGAGCAGCTTGCGGGCGTCGCGGCAGCAGTCGCTGTATGTCATGCGAATACCCGCTTGTCCGCAGTAGATGGCCATTTTCAATGGAACAAGAGTTTCTTTATTTCAAAGGTAAGTTCGGAGTGTTTATAAGAAGAACATAAAGGCATACTTAAATACTAGGTGGAAATGATATTTGGTATTTGCTAATACTAGTCTTTATTATTGAGGAAGTCTGCTCTGTTTTTCATCAATTTGAGTGTTTTTTTTTTCAGTCAATATAAAGGAGCTTCAGCGGAGATCCCAAAAGGCTTTTATTGTTTACCGTACTGAATTTATCTTAATAAGTTATCGATAAGCAAGGAGTGCACTTATAAGCATCAGCACGGATCGTATCTGGATTTATTTGTAGAAACTCACTTAATGAAATCAGCTATGCTAAAAGTATCTATCCATAAACTTTTTCAAAATATTATTACATTCATCATCCGTAATGAAGTATTGACTGAATTGTGCTTATGATCGATAGTGGCAATCGATAAATGTAGCCACTTGCTGCAGATTTCGTGAACCTAGTCACTGTATCCTTCCACTTACCCTTGTCCCCCCCATTAACCATTGCTGCGCTGAAATTGACCGTGTAGAGTTGCCATTCTATTAGTAACACTATTCAAGGTTTCCATAATATTTTTCTTATCATAGCAAACGTTTTACAAGTCCAAATAATTATCTTTTTTTGAACTGCTTGAAGACATTTCCGAAAAGCTGAAGAATTTTTCATTGAAAAAATGCATTCGGAGACAATATCTATAGAGGTGACAGCTGTCAAAAAAAAAAACAAACTGGTATGGCTTAAAGTTAAAATGCTTTCGAGATTATGTTTCAGAAATATGGGTGCTACACAAAATTAATACCACCAAAATGTTAGCGAATCTCCGAAGAAGAGTTCCATTTGCAAATACCCCCCCTTAACAAAATCTTGTTGTTGTGTTGGGCCAAATAAATTTGCTTTTCCTTGTTTCTTGGTTCTGTTTGGTACTGAAATTGTCTTAGTATGTGATTTCCGAAATTCTAGGTGTTCTGATCTCCGACATATAATCCAAAGTTTATTAAGACTTTGAGTTTTGACTCTTGAGTACCAAGACAAGGTTCACCAAGCATTTGAAAACACAAACAGAGGAAACAGAAGGGATCATCTCTTAATTATGTCTCTTTCTCGTTCTGGTGAACCCCAAATAATAACATTTTTCATATTTTCTGTTTAAGAACTGGTTCATCATTTACTCAGATCTTCTGATTTCATTATACTTTACTATGCCTTCGTTTGATTGGTATCTGGTCTCAGCATACATAACATTGTCTGTTGTTTTCCAATCCTTGGTCCATATCTGCACCAACGAAAACACCTGGATCCAATAAGCACCCACATTCAATTTCTAGGCTAAAAAATTTTTTTATATTAAGTTCGAAAACGACTTTTTATTGAATATCTAACTGATAGTTATTTTTATGCTAATGGTATCATTTCCAGGAAAGCCCTTTCCTCTGTAAGTAGTAGTGAACTTATTATCATTAATCATTTGTAAGATTTAAAATTGTTAAGCCCTACAGAAGTCCATTAACAACTCTAACACAACTCTCCAGATTCAGCACAAACAAAATAAAGGTAGCCTAACTGTGTAATTCACCACGACTAATCCACCATACTTAATTAGCATTTTCAAACCGTAAAAAGTCAAAAACTGGCATTGAGCTCATTATCCGATTTCGGTACTGATTTGCAGCTTTAACATACAGGCACACATATGCTCTTACAAATTAGCGCTACAAAGGCGATATATGTAGCTAATCAGTTGAACAAACGATCATAGAAATGATATTGTCAAATGGGCCATTTTCGCGGCTGTCAATGGCAGCTGACAAAAAAAGAAAAAACATAAAAGTAAAAGTAAAAAAGGCAACAAAGAATTAGTAATAAGTAAATGGTTAGATGGATTTTGCTGAAAATCCCAAAGTCGTCATGTGACTCTTAAATTAAATACAACAACAGTTACAGCAGCAAGCGGAAAACTGACTGACTGACAAGCAAAGAATGAGCAAACAAAACATGCACAACAACAATGGTGCGCAACGACTAATCCGCTAGGAAGCCAATTTACGTTTGACAGTAGAAAATGTGTCAACATGACGTGTGGCAAGTTGACGGTGACAGGCTGGAATGCATGCGTATTAGGGTGGTAAATCAAAAGTTTAGTAATGGTTTTTATAGACACTTTCGAGATCATTTGTGTATTTAGTGTAATTCTTTTTCCGCTTGAGAATAACGGCGATGATTAAGCAATGTCGCAAAAAAGTTCAAAGTTTAGGTTGGAATTTGGAAAATTTGAGAGTAAGAAAGTACAAGTTCTCCTTTTCATACCCATAATAGTTACTAATATAGAAGAATTTATCACATAAATATTTATCTTATTTAAAAATCTTGAGTGTTTGTCTTCTAAAGGTTACTAAAGTTTAGACCAGTCTATAGCTCTCAAAAAAGGCCTAACTTTTACAGTTTATTCTGGGAGCAGAGAAAAAGATATCGAATTACTAAAGTCTTCTTACTTGAATGTATATAAAAGATTTGATAGTGGCATTTTGATATTAAATGACGGCTACTCTCAATAGGGCTTCTATGGGCGGCGCGGTTATGGCAACTCATGCCTCAAATGACAAAATGATGAAAGGTACCTTAATCTACATAAGAATTATGAATATTTTTTACTTTACATGAATTTTTCGAAAAATGGTGAACTTCGAAAAAAATTAAATTTTTGACCACAATAATTGGCAGCGAATTTTTATAAAAAATTGGCGAAAGAAACAAATTTTTCGCTATTTTATCAATGGGATACTATTTTTTGAGCTCTAAGGTGTACATTGAAAAAAAAAACCCCCCCCAAAAAAAGCACCTGAATTTTTTAAAGTCTCGAACTGTACTGAAACCTCAATTTATATATATGTCGCAAA